>CM033476.1:130011921-130611921 GCA_019447015.1 Hymenochirus boettgeri | reverse complement strand
AACATTGACAGTGAATTTCATTTCAAAGTGACCAGTACCTGGTAGAAGTTAAAATCACTATTTCTATATATCGCAGCATACTAATCACACAACGACAGACAGTTCAGGGACACGTGGTAAAAGGTTTACAAAGCATGCAATGGGTTGGATCATAGTAGTAAGAACATTACAATAAATGTCATGGTTTTTTCATTAAAACTTGTTCTGAAAACTGCTTGCAAATGCACAGAGACCTATATAGTGTGAACTAACGTCTAGACTATGGCCACGCTAGCAACAAATGGAAAGCATGTGAAAAGCGCAATCACAAATTTAATGCACGGTTCCATGTTTGATGCTCCAAATATTATTGTGTGCGCTTCAATTACAGGTTAGAGCGCAGCGCACACAGAGGGGCCTGTCACATTAGGCCAAGCCCTTAGAAAGGCCATATTGTTTGTCAAGATCTAAAATTTTCATTATGCCATTTTCATAATGTTAAATTGGCTGAAATCACAGCAGTGTTTGTAAAATAACAAATTTGATGTTATTATTGTTATTGTTATTATTGTTTTTATTATTGTTATTTTATTTTTTAAAATATTTTATTATTATTATTATTTGTATTATTATTATTATTTGTATTATTATTATTATTTGTAGTATTATTATTATTATTATTATTATTAGTATTATTAGTATTATTAGTATTAGTATTATTATTATTATTATTATTTGTATTTTAAGTTATTTTTTGCTCATTTTGGAAAAATGTAATTTTTTCCATTTGCCATGATCGGAATTAACTGAGGACTGACATAACAGTGGCTGGTGAACTGGAGGGCTGAACCAATGGAGCGTGATCAACTGGTAACTGACCTAATGGTCTCTGCTGCATTGGGGGATTGTCAAATCAGCCCTCTAGTTCACCAGCCAGTTTTAGTTAGCCCACCACACCCACAAGCCAAACCCACTTCCCCCAGAAATATCCCCAGAAATATATAGGGAGCAGATTTAAAAACTTTATCTTAGGTGCCAAAAGGTCTAGAAATGCCAATGGTCTCCTAAACATGGAGAATTATTTAAAAATATGCCCCTCATTCTTTGCATATTTGTGCCATGCTTAGTGGCATTACTAGGAATTACTGGTGAGCCTTACCAAACTCCAAACTATGATAGGACCTGCCCCCTTTGCTTTATCTACAGTATTTTTTGGGGGGAGGCTTTATATATCATAGGAAAAGTGTAACAAAATGTTGTCCCCCCCACTGACTCCCGTACTGTTCCCATGGTAGTTACGCCCTTGTTGCTGAATCCAGACTTAGGCCTGGGCCACACTGCTGTGTTTTTTTTTGCGTTTGCGCATGCGTTTGTGCTTGTGTTTTTTTCAGATCATTGAAAACGCAGCAATGCACTGAAAACGCACGTTTTTGGGTGCGTTGCGATTGCGATTTGCGTTCCGCATTTTAAATTGCAATCGCATGCGTTTTTCAATACTTAAATGAAAAAACGCATGCGCAAACGCAACGAAATCGCACATGAAATCGTATTTGCGTTGCAGTGTGGCCATATTGCACTATAATGTATTGACACAGTGATAACAGCCCTAGTCACTGTTACCACTAATAACCCCTCACTGTTTTGTATAACTGCAAATTCTGCAGTGCATAAAGGGGTAATACAATATGGTTTACTAGAAAGTAGGGACTTAAAGGGGAAGTTTAGAAAAAAGTACATATGTTTTCAATTAAAGACCATTATCTGCCCATTCAGCCATTTCTCTGTGCGTAAATACTTCAAAGTACTAACTTCCTGTTTGAAGAACCCATAATAGTGCCCGTTATTGTCCCTGGGTTGATTCAGTTGCTCAGTAGAAATTTGAGCAGGTTTGACCCACCCAACAGTCAATCAGTAGAAACTATTGTATGGAGCATTCCATTGATGTGTGCATCCTGAAAAGGACCATTGGATAACCTGAAATGTTAGCTCATTACTGGTCACAGCAGAAGGTATGAAATAATTGATTTTTTAAAATGAAGACTAAAAGCAGGATAACCTAGGTAAGTGTTATATAGATAATGTTTGTTTCCACTGGACTTCCTCTTTAAAGTCCTACTTGTTGAGTGGTAATGGCTGATAAAGGTTATGTTGGCAGTGAAGGATGTAACCTGGACACCATACTGTGCCATTGGGGCTAAACCAATTTACTCCTATACCATTTGTTCCATAACTACAACACTGAGTCACTAACTACATTTCAAGGGCCTCCCATTATCCTCCATTTACTGTAATTTATATTTACTATTAAAGAGAATAAATTCAGTTAATTTCTTAGAATCCTGCTGAAACCATTATTCTCTGGGAAAGATGTTGTGACAAAAAGCCATTTGTGAAATCAATACTTATCAACAAACAATACCAGTTAATGGATCTCCCCAATGTCCTTTAGCAGAAAAGCAATACAAATGCTGTTTATAGATGGAGTCCAGACTATCGGCACTCTACCTGGTAAGGTAGAGACAGAGAGAGGCTCCAGGGCAAAACCTGGAAGGTATAGAAGGAAATATCTATGGTGCACATAACATGACATCTAGTAACCAGGCAGTTTAACTTAAATATGTAATAAGGGAGTCACAATAGATAAATCTCATTTGGAACAATCATTAAACAATCATTACAAGTGGGATTTCCTAACAATCAGGCTGTTTTATATGGTATATATATGGTATTATATTGGAAGACCACCCCTCGTCCTTTGCACGTTGCTTCCTGACATCTTTCAATGATCCTACAGGATGGGTCACTTTGAAATGGGTTTCATTACCCTTTGTTTTATAAAGAAAACCAGGGGTGTCACTACCTGGGGAGCAGCCCCTGTAACTGCTGGGGGGGGGGGGCAGGAACTAGCCCCCCTCTATGTTCTTATTTTCCCTATGATAAATACACCCCCCCCGAAAACCAATGTAGCAAGGAGGGGAGCCCCATATTGGTTTTGCTGGGGGGCCCAGTGATTCCTAGTTATGCCACAGCAAAAAAACTAACAGGGAGATTCAATAAATGTTAAATAAGATCTGATTGGTTATGGCAATTTTTAATGATAAGAACTTTTTATTAAGTCTCCCTGTAAATCTGTAATTCTTAGGGAAACAAGATCACTTGCTGCTGTTTCCCATATTAACTTCTAAAAAGGATCACAATACTTTACCAATCCACATTCCTGCAACACTTCTGTTTTTTCCCTCCCAGCTCACCACAACTCTTGCGCATGCGTGCCCTATAGAGCTGTAATGTGGGTTTGAATATAACCCAATTTTAAATCGAATCTGAGGGTTTCGAAGTCCAGACAAAACTTTCGTAACTCCCGAATTTCACGAAAACCCGAATTTCTAGAATTTTCAAATCGAATATGGAAAGTAGACGATTTTCGAAAAATGAAACTCGAATTTCTGAACTTTCTGAAAATTTCGAAAATTCAAAAACAGAACGGAATTCAACAGTTTCGAACTTCTCTAGTGCCCTAAACTAAATGACTGTATGAATGAATGAATGTATAACTAAACGATGATTGTCCAAAATGGTTCGTCACACGCATGTCGCCTGCTCGGGCCTAACGTGTGGTGAGCACTGTTTGTTGATGTTGTCATTTTGTTGCCTGTTTTGTCCAAATAAATCTTGTGTGTTTACTGAGCTTCACCCTGTACTAGTAAAAGCTTGTTCTTTTCAAGAATATTTTGCAGTAATACAAAGATCTCATATTGAGAATTGCTGTACTTGTGTATTGCACCATCCTTAGTCAAGTGTCCGAGGAGCCACAACAAAATTATTCATGTAAATTCTAAAAACAATGAATCACATTGAAAACAAGCGAGATCTGTTTTATTCTTCCAAACATGAATAATATGAAATACTGGAAAACTGGAAACAAATAATGGTAGCAGTGGTTTGTATCTTACACAGTGTTTAAAGGTAATTACACCTATTTTCTTTTTACCTTTCATCTTGTTTTATTAACATACTATTGGCCTGTTCAGCAACAAAGGTGCTATTGTTGAACACTTGTTACAGAAATGCAGGTCTACGCAGAAAGAATGTGGAAGCCATTTTTGGTAGGTGTGCCATTACTGCAGGAGAAGGTTTACCATGTAAGGACATTATTAGTCTTTGAGACCCTATCAAATCTCCACAATCCCCTTACCCCCCTTATTTTTTTTTATCAACGCTTACAATTTGTTTTGGTAAAAGTTCATCTCCATTTCTATTTGACGCTGAATCCCTCTCTGTTTAGATAATCTCGAGCAGCCGGATTATCTCGGCTAATCATTTCAAAGTTTTCAAAACACAGAGGAAATATTTACTGCGAAGGAGAAGAGAGAGTGATTGGGATGTAAACTCAGGCTCTCTGGGAAGGGGATATTCATGCTACTTTCATCCCATAATAGGGGGCTGTTTAATGGATTTAGACAGCCTGTTTGGGGCTGATAAATGAAGGCAGGCAGACAAGGCCCTATAGGTCACTTTATGCTCTTTTTCCAGAGCACACCCCCCTCTACACACTTCTCACACTTTCAAAAATCCTCAGTTCGACTCCTCCAGGTGCCATATAACATATAACCATTATCTGCTGTCTGGTGTGAAGGATGTTCCCCTTCATTTATTGTGATAAAAGGCATTCTTCCTAGAGATTGTTAGCTTTGTGGGGAAATGACTTTCCCCTAGGTCTCACTGTTGGGTCAGTCAATGGATCAGGAAAGTGCAGATGACTTGATAAAAAGATCCACATCATATATTTTTTAAAGGATCACTAACACTTTGATACTTAAATTATTTGTTGAGTGGAAAATATCAGAAAAATATATTACCGCACACATTTGTAAGATTTTCCCTTTTTCCCTAATAGACGTGGCTAACGTCTGTCCCAGCTGATATTTCAGCCTAATTGACCATGCAGCCTAGCGAAGATTTGATGATATTATTCAACATGTCTGATCATTCTTATAGGTTAATTGTGCCTAAAAAAACAGGCAATAACCATTGGTTGTGTCTGCAACTAAGACACAGTGATTGTAGTGTAAAGGTTCGTACACACGCACGATGTGCATCCTGACCCGGGCCCCCCAACGCCGATGGACGTTCGCCGTATTGAGCGTGTGTACGAACCTTTAGTTAATATTAAAAAAAGACTGAATTTGATTTATGACAAAAGCACATATGTTAACCCCCTCCCAAGAAGACTACCCAGGGTCAGGGCCAGTTCTCATTCTTGGTTCCGGTATAATTAACGATCAATAATTTGCACCGCCTTTTAGTTGCGTCCTTGCCTACAGAAAGACGTCTTTCTATTGGTGTCTTTTCATTGGTTGATTGGCGAATCATTCTTGGCCAGATCAGGACCGGGCGTATCAGAACTCTTTTGATTCTTCTCTCTGAACAATGTAATTATCTATCAATTGTGATGAGCGTTTAGATTTTGTGCTTTTGTTTTCCCTTGTAATCAAGTTAAATAACCACGCACCAAAAATGGTTATTGCATGTGCTGGCAAAATGCAGTGCAACACAGATACGGGGGTATTGACACTGTGACATCCATGTAATGCAACGGGCAGAAACAGATCACATCACGCACATTTCGGGCATCACGGGGCCCACCTCACCCTTATTGGAGAAATAGCAACTATATGAAGATTCTTCAGCCCAGCCGAATGACATAATGCCACTATCCATCCATGCTCATCCCCCCCACTATCATAAAGCCATATAGGGTTCTCTTCTGGGAAATGCCGGATATAAATGAATTGTAAAGCACTGTGTAATATCAGAAGTAGATCCATATGCAAAACCATAAAGACAAGACCATCAACCAAACCAAGGACATCAAAAAAACAACACAATGGCTAATGGCATTATCCCTGACAGACTGTAAGTTCAGCAGTCATATAGCCCAGTGCAATCCCGCTCTGTCCTAGGTCAGTGGGTTACAGGAATGCTGCTGACTCTCAGATGGAAAAAGCATGCATCCGAACATTTTTATGTGCAAACAATGGTTTCAATAAACATGGAAATCCTGCTAAGAGAGTGGATAATGAGATGTTATGAGTAAGGATTACGCTCTCTTTCAGCTCCAAGCCAATCATTCCCAGAAGAGCAGATTCCGCCCTGTATGTAAGTGAATCTAATCATGTCTGACACGTAAAACACGCTCGCTCCATCCCACTGTGGGTCGCATTGAATTAACCTGCCCAGCTCAGAGTCTGAAAGTAATAAAGTCCTTTCAGAACTTAAGCCCTAGGTAAGCTCAGGGGCCCAGACTTCCAATATCAGCAATATCCACTAAATGAGAGAACCTAGTATGCACAGGCCTGCTGTGTGCTGTACCGTTGTCTATGGCAAAGGACACTATTAGTAGATCGATGTGTCTGACAGATTTACTCACGTGTTTGTTGCTTTAAAATAAAATCCATCTGAAATAATTATCCTGGTTCTTTCAAGCCGCCTTCCATAAAGGAGCTTATGTTAAAAAAAAAAAAAAAGGGAAATTGCCAGCGGATTTGATAGACTGCGACACTGTTTAAATTTAGCTTCACTTTCAGATTTAACCATAGGGACAGAGGCCCCTGAACATGCAAATTAAATGAATCCATCATAACGGCATGACAGGGCAGGTGAGTTTTCAAGTCAATTAGTCCGAATGCAATTTCTGACGAGTTAGCCTGACCCTGAACATGGATATATAAAGACAAGTTGTTGTCATCCCCATTTCTGGCTATAGAGGTCCAACTTAATAAGTAGTAGGGTGGTTATTATAGAGGTTCAGGTCTATATTAGTAACACAGAACTTAAAATAATTTGTCATTTAGTTATCCTTTAAAGGGTATGTCTCATTTTAATCTATTAATAATTCTCAGTTGTGTGTTGCCGCATGTCTTCAATTCAGAACTTATAGTATCTCCTCTCTTAGCCAACAACTCCTTCCATCTGACCTATCTGTGAGGGCAAGCATGCTGTTTATTCATAATGAGCCAGCACTCAGAGATGGATTGTCCCACCATGCAATTAACACATTTCCAACTACAGCAAAACTGTACACAGGAGAAGAGTTTATGATAATCAAGCACTTGATTGACACCTGAAATGTAAGAGACTTTATACTGGATATCTAAAGAAATAGGGGACAGATCAACCAGAAAACTGTACAGTGATAGTTGGAAAGAATTATTGTTTCCAATAATGGGCAACTAAAATAAACTATTTCCCATGAAACATTTTTCTTTGATATATTATATTTATATTTCTGAGAAAATATTCTGCTTTTTATTTTATCCTATATAATAAAAGGCCAAGTGTGTGTCCGTGAGTCCGTGTGTGTGTGACTTTCGGGCTGTGCGCATGTGCGAGCGTAAACTCCAGAAGTGGTTTAGTCAGTAATGGAGAGTGCTGACATGGGGAGTTTGTGGGCTTCGTCGCATGGCCGGAACAATGCGTGCATCGGCTTCTGAAACATACCAGATGAGAGAGAGCGAGAGATCTAGTGCTTAACTGTCTAGTTATATTATATTATTGCTGTGATACATTCCCCTTCCTTGCCTTAAAGGATAGGTTCACTCAGAAAATTAACCTATCCTTTATTGCCTTAATTGAAAGACAAGTGGTGAAGGAGAAATGCCTTACCTCCAGCACATTCCGACTGTTTCCAGCCTTACCTACCTATGCGGTGTGCGCGCTATATTTAAGTAAAGCCAGAAACAGAGAAGCCGACGGCGGAACGCGCTCAAGGGTAAGTTCTCTACCGTATATTTTCTGGCTCCTGTTAATTAAAGAATAGGAGGTAAGGCATATCTCCTTCACCACCTGTTCTTCATTTAAGGCAATAAAGGAATAGTTCAGTTTCTGGGTGAGCTATTCCTTTAATTAGCATACATTACATATGTTAGCTGTTTATATATTAAAATTTCAATAAAGATTTATGCTTTAAAAAACAAAACAAAAACAAACAAAACAATTTCCCCAGTGTAGCTATGGTTACCTTTAAAAACAGCATATTATGTTTGTTGAGGCTATTATCTATACGGGAGGTGTATGCGGTTAACCTATGTGGAACTCCCAAGGTGGGGATGAGTAACTATCTGTGGCAGATAAGGTAACAGGAAATGTTTCTTTTAATAACACTGCTCTTTATTAAACTATTACAACATTAAGGTCATGGACAGCATTACTTACATTACAGAAGCCACAGATGTGTGCCAGTTATCAGATTTCTATCTCCAACACCTGTTTGTTGGCACAGGCTGGTTAATGTTGGTAAATAACATGTATATGAATGCCATTGTGATATCTCCTGTGTTTATAATTATTGTACATGTTTTAGATATGTCATGGTTCCCTGTTCTTTTTTAACAGTTGGATAAATAATGTGTGAATTACATTAAGTCAATGTTACTAGGGCAACTAAATCAGCCAACATAGACTAATGAGAAGCTACCAGAGATGTCTGAAACTCTTTCCTTCCGCTTATGGGTTTACGGTAAAATCTGAAAATGCAAAAACGGACCGAGTGTTACTGAATGGACGAGGTTATTTTCGGTAACCCTCAATAATAACCTAGTACATTCGCTAACCCTCAATAATAACCTAGTACATTCGCTAACCCTCAATAATAACCTAGTACATTCGCTAACCCTCAATAATAACCTAGTACATTCGCTAACCCTCAATAATAACTAGTACATTCGCTAACCCTCAATAATAACCTAGTACATTCGCTACCCTCATAATACCTAGTACATTCGCTAACCCTCAATATAACCTAGTACATTCGCTAACCCTCAATAATAACCTAGTACATTCGCTAACCCTCAATAATAACTAGTACTTCGCTAACCCTCAATATAACCTAGTACATTCGCTAACCTCATAATAACCTAGTACATTCGCTAACCCTCATAATAACCTAGTACATTCGCTAACCCTCAATATACTAGTACATTCGCTAACCCTCAATAAACCTAGTACATTCGCTAACCCTCATAATAACCTAGTACATTCGCTAACCTCAATAATAACCTAGTACATTCGCTAACCCTCAATAAATAACATCCATACTAAAACAGTACATTCGCTAACCCTCGAAATACTTTACGAAATCTGAATGACCGATTGGTTTGGAGAGAGCTTTCAGATTTAGGAAAAAGCAGTTATTTGTCTGATCTGGGTCCAATCTCTAGAAGCTACATGTCAAAAGTTATTTTAATTTTTATCCAGGTGATTTCCTACCTAATTGGGAATTAAACCAATCAAACCTCAAAAACTTCAATAAACCAATAGCCAACCATGAATTCCATTTCTTCCATGTTGTCAAGGTTACATAAGGACATAGAGGTCAACCCTTTTACCTTACCCACAATGCATACATTTCTTGTGTGGAAATGTCCATGTAAAGAAGCATAGGAAAGAAAAAGTTGGGTTGTATTTATATCAAATTGGTGTAGAGGAGTTACAAATATATGTGTTATTGATCTAACATTATAGAGGAAAATGGAATGCATGCAAGATACGTCATCGATGAAAGATAATCATGTGACCTACAGTAGGTATCTAATTTATATCACTCTTTACATACATTAATAAGGATTTAAGATTTACAAATGTACAAAATGCTTTTAATTGGATGGGATTAAGTCAAGTGAATCCCTTATGAGAAAGACCCGAGTGCAACTTTGTAAATTAACAAGCTTAGCTTTAGTAAGCATTTCCAGCCTTCTAGACCAAGGCCAACAGCATATTTACCTGTGGTAGCCAATGAATGTGCCTAGGTGGTTGTTGGAGAGTCTGAGGTACTTGGCTAGTTTATGGCTAGCATTACAGAATTGTAAAAACTTTTTCCACCCCAATTAGATGTGAATTGGAAGCTAGATTGCTGGGTTACTTTAAAAGTCATCTCAAGCATCATTTATTATATGTCCGCTTTAGTATAAGCCTTTATTATATATAATAATATGTAATTTTTTTGGAAAAAAAAGCCACAGAAAGATACTTAGTCTACATTCCCTGGTGCTCTTTTCCCGTTAAGGTAGGGGATGCAGCAGACAGAAAATACAGAGGGGGGAGGGCTCCCCTGCGCATGCCAGAAACCTCTCTGAGGACAAGGAACGCAGGACCGGATTGACTCACGATAGCTCCAGCTTTTCACTTTTTTCAACTTTGCACAGGACTGCAGGAAAACCATAAGGAGCAGAGATGGAAGGTAAGGATTTTTTTAATACTACACAGTGGGGCCAGTGTGGGGTTAAATTTGGGTTTTGGGGGTAAATATGCACTTAAGCGCAGTTAATGATAGGAAATAAGGACATCACTTATTTTGTTTGCAACGCTGGACTGGGGATTTGGGACCCATCCCTACGGACATACAAGAACAGGGACCCATCAAAAGCATTAGGAGCATACTCAGCAATTTTTTCTAAATCCCTCCTTTAATATATCTGTATAAGTCTCCAGCTCCTTATTCTTATTAATCTGTAATTTTTGCTCTAAATTGTCCTTTATCTAGATTTTTACAATTTTCCTCTTTTGATGGTAAGTGGACTGTGGGCCCACCAGTTGTTTTTCTTGTTATCCTGTGGGCCAGTCCAGCCCTGTTTGTGGGCCCACCAGTTGTTTTTCCTGGTATCCTAGTGGGCCAGTCCAGCCCTGTTTGTGGGCCCACCAGTTGTTTTTCCTGGTATCCTAGTGGGCCAGTCCAGCCCTGTTTGTGGGCCCACCAGTTGTTTTTTCCTGGTATCCTAGTGGGCCAGTCCAGCCCTGTTGTGGGCCCACCTAGTTTTTTTCCTGGTATCCTAGAGGGCCAGTCCAGCCCTGTTTTTGTGGGTCGCCCAGCAGTTGTTTTTTCCTGGTACCTAGTGGCCAGTCCAGCCCTGTTGTGGGCCCACCAGTTGTTTTTCCTGTTATGTTTCCTTGTATAATTGTGGGTAACATAACGCCAACAGTGTCATTACTATATATTTTCTTTGTTCACTTTCTAATTCAAATAAACTTCCACAATTTCTGGTAGGAATCCATCTTCATACTCACTTTATGCACCTCTTATTTTTAATCCTTTTTCTTTATTTTATTTCATCTATTAATTTTAGTGGAGCACTTCTCATTTCCCATAAACCCTTTCTCTCTGCAGTGTGTTTATTTAATGGGGATAGAAGACTTCCCAACTTTTTTGTCTTACTGAGTCATCTACCCTGAGGCTTTACACATCCCTCTGGAGGCCATTATAATGTTGGTGCAAGGCTGGAATTTGGTGCAAAGCTTATTCACATGCTGTCTATCAAATTGTTGGGGACTTATGAGTTAGGAGAATTTGCATTTAAACCTGATTAACTGCCAGATAATTCCAAATTGATGATGAACTTTTATCATAAATGACTAGTATAATGAATAATTTTACAGATGGATATTGTGATTTCTATATAAGAAGAACAGAAATAACGCCAGTCCCTTTAGATGATTCTGTTAATCTGAAAGGTGGCAGAGAGATCCTGTTCTAAAGAAAATACAAATCTATTAGTCTATCTAGTAGTAATATTGTACAGGGCCCCATCTACCATGAGGCAGAGTGAGACATTGTCTCAGGCGGCACCCCTTTCTCCTTGACAAGTGCAAGATGCGTGTGGCAGACTTTACAAATCTTTTGACTAAAATATTTTATAACTACAGAAAGTATGGCATATCTAATGTACCAACTGTATAGCACAGGCTATAAATTATTTTGATTTGAGCAACAAAAACCTAAAATAAGCAATATGGTAATGGCAACAAGCTGGTTGAGAAAGGGATGTAATATCTGTTTCTAGTATCCTACATTATTGATAATTGACTGTCCTGAGGAACTGTTTAAATACCTATGTCATAGGAAGTTCAAATCGTAAACTTTTAGCCACGCCCATTGACAAAAACACAACACCCATCAACAAAGCCACACCCACTTTACGAGTGGTTTTCTCTCTGCTAGTAATCTAGTAGCAGGCTTCATTAGGTCGGTTCCTTATATGATAAACTGTAATTTATTATTTTTTCTAATAATTATTATTAAATGATCGGTTAAATATTATAGAGCTGCTTCTGCACTATTCCTCACCTGCACCTTTTGGCTGACTACTAGATTTTAATAGGGCTGATGTCACCAGCTATAAGAACTGTAAAACGAAATAGAAATCCTTATTTTGTATCGTGCACTCATGAATCCAATTAAATTGAAACATAATAATATATAAATGGCTCTGTACCTTAAGACAGAATTGTATTCGATGGTCTTGGTCACATAAACTGATCAGAGGGTGTGACTAGTCTGGGAATTCTGGGAGTGAAAAAATGTCTTTGTTTTTATTATTTTAGTCAGGGATGCAATTTTGAAGCATTTGACTGAAAAGTACTTTCTTATTACTATGCTGCCTTTTATTCTCCTTGGAACTTAAGGCTTCACCCATTAAACCCACCTTACCTTAAGCTTTAAAAACAGGAAACAGTTGAATAGTCTACTCACACAGGTAACATTAAGGTTTAAGGATCTAAAACAAATTGGTTTGTTTCCTTTATGTATTATTGTGTTCTAAGGCCACATAAGACCCTGAAACATCTTATGTGTTGTTCTCCAGGCATGTTGGTAAAAGAAAGAGAAATTATTATTCCCCGCTTTTTTAAAAAATGTTTTCTGTCCTCGTAACTGCCAGAACACTTCTACAGAATTATGAGATGCAAGCACCTAGACCCTGAATCCAAACATTACTAGATCCTTGAATACTACCCATAGACTAGATCCTTGAATACTACCCATAGACTAGATCCTCGAATACTACCCATAGATAAATCCTTGTATACCACCCATAACTAGATCCCAGAATACCCCCCATAGAGTAGATCCCAGAATACCACCCATAGACTAGATCCCAGAATACCACCCATAGACTAGATCCTTGAATACTACCCATAGACTAGATCCTCAAATATTACCCATAGACTAGATCCTCGAATATCACCAATAAATAAATCCTTGAATACTACCTATAGACTAGATCCTCAAATACCACCCATAGATAACTCCTTGTATACCACCCATAGACTAGATCCCAGAATACCACCCATAGAGTAGATCCCAGAATACCACCCATAGACTAGATCCCAGAATACCACCCATAGACTAGATCCCAAATAACCACCCATAGACTAGATCCCAGAATACCACCCCTAGACTAGATCCCATTCCACCCATAGACTGATCCCAGAATACCACCCATAGACTAGATCCCAGAATACCACCCATAGACTAGATCCCAGAATACCACCCATAGACTAGATCCCTGAATACCACCCATAGACTAGATCCCAGAATAACCACCCATAGACTAGATCCCAGAATAACCACCCATAGACTAGATCCCAGAATACCACCCATAACTAGATCCCAGAATACCACCCATAGACTAGATCCCAGAATACCACCCATAGACTAGATCCCAGAATACCACCCATAGACTAGATCCCTTGAATACTACCCATAGACTAGATCCTCAAATATTACCCATAGACTAGATCCCTGAATACCACCCATAGACTAGATCCAGAATACCACCCATAGACTAGATCCCAGAATACCACCCATAGACCAGATCCTTGAATATCACCAATAAATAAATCCTCGATACTACCCATAGACTAAATCCTCGAATACCACCATAGACTAGACCTCGAATCCACCCTAGACTAGATCCCGAATACCACCCTAGACTAGATCCCCAATACCACCCATAGACTAGATCCGAATACCACCCATAGACTAATCCCTGAATACCACCATAGACTAGATCCCTGAATACCACCCATAGACTAGATCCCTGAATACCACCCATAGACTATCCCTGAATACACCCATAACTAGATCCCTGAATCCACCCATAGACTATATCCCTGAATACCACCCATAGACTAGATCCCTAATAACCACCCTAGACTAGATCCCTGAATACCACCACCATAGACTAGATCCCCTGAATACCACCCATAGACTAGATCCCAGAATACCACCCATAGACTAGATCCCTGAATACCACCCATGACCAGATCCTTGAATATCACCAATAAATAAATCCTCGAATACTACCCATAGACTAAATCCTCCGAATACCACCATAGACTAGATCCTTGAATACCACCCATAGACTAGATCCCCGAATACCCCCCATAGACTAGATCCCCGATACCACCCATAGACTAGATCCCCGAATACCACCCATAGACTATATCCCTGAATACCACCCATAGACTAGATCCCTGAATACCACCCATAGACTAGATCCCTGAATACCACCCATGAGAAGATCCCTGAATAATACCACCCCTAGACAGATCCTTGAATATCACCATAAATAAATCCTCGAATACCACCCATAGACAGATCCTTGAATACCACCCCATAGATAGATCCTTGAATACCACCCATAGACAGATCCCCGAATACAACCCATAGACTATCCCTGATACCCATACCACCCATAGATAGATCCTGAATCCACCCATAGACTAGATCCCTGAATACCACCCATAGACAGATCCTCGAATACCACCCATAACTAGATCCTCGATATCCCAATAATAAATCTCGAATACCCACTCTAATACACCCATAACTGATCCCTTGAATACCACCATAACTAGATCCCTTGAATACCACCATAGACTAGATCCCCCGATACCACCCATAGACTAGATCCCCGATAACCACCCATAGACTAGATCCCCAATACTACCATAGACTAGATCCTCAATACTACCATAGACTAGATTTTTCCCATACCACCCATAGACTAGACCAGAATCACCCTAGACCTAGATCTCGAAATCCACCCATAGACTAGATCCCAAATAAATACCACACCCTAGACTAGATCCCAAATACCACCCATAGACTAGATCCCAGAATACCACCCATAGACTGATCCCAGAATACCACCCATAGACTAGATCCCACATACATAGACTGATCCCAAATCCACCCTAGACTAGATCCCAGAATACCACCCAAGACTAGATCCCAAATACCACCCATAACTAGATCCAGAATACCATCCATAGACTATGCCCAAAATACCACCCTAGACTAGATCCAATACCACCCATAGACTAGGATCCCTGATACCCCCATAGATAGATCCCTAGATCTGAATACACCCATAGAACTAGATCCCTGAATACCACCCATAGACTAGATCCCAGAATACCACCACAATAGACTAGATCCAGAATACCACCCATAGACCAGATCCTTGAATATCACCAATAAAAAATCCTCGAATACTACCCATAGACTAAATCCTCGAATACCACCCATAGACTAGATCCTCGAATACCACCCATAGACTAGATCCCCGAATACCACCCATAGACTAGATCCCAGAACCACACCCTGACTAGATCCCCGAATACCACCCATAGACTAGATACCACCTAGAATACCACCCATAGACTAGATCCCTGAATACCACCCATAGACTAGATCCCATGAATACCACCCATAGACTAGATCCCTGAATACCACCCATAGACTAGATCCCTGAATACCACCCATAGACTAGATCCCTAATACACCCATAGACTAGATCCCTGAATACCACCCATAGACTAGATCCCTGAATACCACCCAGCTAGATCCCAGAATACCACCATAGACAGTCTAAATCACCATAAATAATCCCGAATACTACCCATAGACTAGATCCTCGAATCCCCCCATAACTAGATCCATGGATATACCACCCATAGACTAGATCCCGAATACCACCCATAGACTAGATCCCGAATACCACCCATAGCTAGATCCCGAATACCACCCATAGAACTAGATCCTGAATACCACCCATAGACTAGATCCCTGAATACCACCCTAGACTAGATCCGAATACCACCCATAGAGACTAGATCCCTGAATACCACCCATAGACCAGATCCTGATATCACCAATAAATAAATCCTGAAACCACCATAGACTAGATCCTGAATACCACCCATAGACTAATCCTGAATCCCACGCATAGACTAGATCCCCAATACCACCCATAGACTAGATCCCGAATAACCACCCATAGAA
Source organism: Hymenochirus boettgeri (assembly GCA_019447015.1). Taxonomy (NCBI): domain Eukaryota; kingdom Metazoa; phylum Chordata; class Amphibia; order Anura; family Pipidae; genus Hymenochirus; species Hymenochirus boettgeri. The sequence continues at coordinate 130,595,822 of CM033476.1, read as the reverse complement.
TAGATCCCTGAATACCACCCATAAGACTAGATCCCTGAATACCACCCATAGACTAGATCCTCGTATACCACCCATAGACTAGATCCTCGAATATCACCAATAAATAAATCCTCGAATACTACCCAAAGACTAGATCCTGAATACCACCCATAGACTAGATCCTGAATACCACCCATAGACTAGATCCTTGAATACCACCCATAGACTAGATCCCCGAATACCACCCATAGACTAGATCCCCGAATACCACCCATAGACTAGATCCCCGAATACCACCAATATAACTATCCCTGATACCCATAGACTAGATCCCTGAATACCACCCATAGACAGATCCACTGAATACCACCCATAGACTAGATCCTGAATACCACCCATAGACTAGATCCCAGAATACCACCCATAGACTAGATCCCAGAATACCACCCATAGACCAGATCCTTGAATATCACCAATAAATAAATCCTCGAATACCACCCATAGACTAGATCCTCGAATACCACCCATAGACTAGATCCTTGAATACCACCCATAGACTAGATCCTCGAATACCACCATAGACTAGATCCCCGAATACCACCCATAGACTAGATCCCCGAATACCACCCATAGACTAGATCCGCGAATACCACCCATAGACTAGATCTTCGAATACCACCCATAGACTAGATCCCAGAATACCACCCATAGACTAGATCCCAGAATACCACCCATAGACTAGATCCCAGAATTCCACCACTAGACTAGATCCTCGAATTCCACCCATAGACTAGATCCTCGAATATCACCAATAAATAAATCCTTGAATACTACCCATAGACTAGATCCCAGAATACCACCCACACTAGACCCTAAATACCCACCACAGAGATCCCTGAATACCACCCATAGACTAGGATCCCTGAATACCACCCATAGAAAAAAAAAAACTAGATCCTCGAATACCACCCATAGACTAGATTCTCCAATACCACCCATAGACTAGATTCTCCAATACCACCCAATGGACCCGATCCTTAAATACCACCATAACTCAATCCTTATTCAATTGTGTTCTTGTAATTAAATCGAGCCGATACAGCAAACAACTCTTCACACTTTGTACACCATCAGGGAGATTCAATAAAAGTTCTTATTGTTTAAAATGGTGCTAATTTTGCCCCAACCAATCAAATCTTATTTAACATTTGAAAGCTAACATCTGATTGTTGGGGCAAAATTGGCACCATTTTAAACAATAAGAACTTTTATTGAATCTCCTGCATGTCTTGTACTTGCTGTCCACCATAAAAAACTCTACAACCCTCTTTGGGACATCTTGCAGGTTAAGGCCCCTTATTCCTTCCTCGTTGCCAGTGTACAATAGGGAGATATCCAATTAGATCTAAAATGTTTTACATTTGTCTGCTCCGTGTATCTGCCTGGTATGTACAATTCACAAGGGTGAAAGCTTTTAATGCACATTCTGAATATCACAATCTACTCTCTCATATAAGGCAAAAGCTGCCTGTACTTTGTTTGTATAAAATTCCTTTTCCTGCTCGGCATAATAGTTAGACGTGCTGCATCTAACAAATGTTCTTCCATTTTCCCAGCACAAAGCAGTTTCTATTAACAAACATAACATTCCTAAGTCATTCAGTATGTTTTGTATTACAGTCTTCTTTATTACATATGCTGAATGGTACGTAGATGACATCAGATGGTGAACTAGTTAAAAGCACCATGTTAGTTCCCCCTCATATCATAACTGTAATATCTAACACAGAGATCCTAGTGTACCATGACATCATCTGTGTTTTATCTCCTGCATAGCATGCTGCATCTTAACAAGAACATAGATAAAGTTTAGCCAGATATATGTAGTAAATTGAGTTTACAGACAAGTGTATAGCGGGGAGTGTGCAGATGCAATCCAGAGACCATTCAACAGGGATCTCAGGTCAAGTGCAATAACGGCTACACTATCCAGGCCTAAGGCTGGCTGTAAGGAGAATGCATTTCTGTACTTGGGAGTGACAATCTCATTTAGGCTAGTACGTAATATAGCCCCTGGGGATGGTAATCAGTGAGGCAAACCTTCTTGTGCCAGAACTTTAATGACGGATTACATTAACGTTAATTATAGAACCTACACTAAGGGGAAAGATTGTGAGGCTAAATAACTCTTTGGTGGACCCCATATGAAATCACCTACATTATAAGTTCATTTAGTCTTGCGACATTTACATCAACATATAATGTGTTCACTAATTTAAAATATGTTCCCCATTAGAATATTATTAATGTTTTGCTGCAGCATTAAATTAAACAACAGACGCAAGTGACGCACCTAAGGCTCCAAGTAATAAATAGGCCCCATGTGCTGCCGTGGCTTTTTGCCTGTGATGTTCCAGTACGAACACTGTGATTCTGTAAAATTGTTTTGCACGTTCTTCTTTAGTGCTTCTTGTAATTAGTACCGGTTGGTGGCTGCACTATACAGTACAAATTAGCAAAGCTGAGGGATACACTGGAGGATTATGGGTATAGGAATGTACTGAGAGGGGGTTGAGTATGTCAATGTTCTGATCTACCCAGAATGCTCTGTAATGTCAGAGGAACAACAATGAGCAATGTTCATAAACATAATATTTGTTCTATGCGTTTAAAGCCTATAAATACAAATTTTCTCAGGAAGTAAAAATATAAGACCGTTTAAAAGTTCGCCCCCATACAAACATGTATTGGTTTATCTTTACTTTTGAACCTAGTTAGAAATCTAGGTAACTTATTATTTATCCCTTTAATTGTGTGCTGAGCTAGATCATGTTTTTTTCCAGCAATCTCTATGGCGATAGTGGTTCCTTCTACCAGGCTCTTTCGATAGCAAACAGTCAGTCATACATGGACTGCTGATACATGCTGATTACTGACTGGCTGCTGCCCCCTGACCAGCGGAAGGGTTGGTCCATTTTGGTAAATTCCATGATAAAGTGCATATATTTATGCCTTAACTTGTCAATGTAATGCTTTGCATGGTTGCACTAGTATCTACATGTATTATAATTCTAGTGAGTGGTATGGCATAAGCTCCATACACATGGTTAATTCTACATGGAGGATGACAACATTTGCTCTGTGCACATCATCACAAGTGGTGTAGCTGGTCGGGCATCGTTATTGATCTGCCGGGTTGGACACCACCAGCGAAGCCAACCAAACATCTACACATTTGCTATTATGCCAAATACCATCTGCCCCATGCTCTTCACTGGGTTAGCCAAAGGGGAACATTAACTGGGCTTTGGTGGTGAGATTGATGTACTGCTTTTTATTTCAGACCAGCAACTAGCAATCACTTTTTTACCCACTTGTATTCACGCTGAGAGTATGGAGCGCTGCGATAAGCAGAATTAGGATATCCAGCACCTGTGTACATGTGGTGTAACTACAAGGTTTCAGGCTGAATGGCTTAACCTTATTTCCGTTTTCATTCTCCCATTTACGGTCACCCCATGCAAGTTCTGGGGAAGTTGTTTAGTAGCTGTCCCTATATTGTAGTCTCCCTAACCTTAGCTGCCCATCACTCTATTCCTTTCACACTTTAGCATTACTCTACATTACTTATCCCTCACATTATTACTATGTTGTTATCCTTTCATTTTCACCTTCTATTCTCCTGATTTCTCTTTGTCTTTGCCCTCATCACATTCTTCTCCCTGCATTTTTATTCTATCACTTGCTCCACCATCTTGTAACACATCATTTTCTGCTTTGCAGTCTACGTTTGCCTAATGACATAAGGCCCCTGTCGGACATGTTTTACTCCCTTCCTGTGCTCTTGTTGTTTACTGTAGACTGGGCATTTCAATTCATGGCTCTTCAGCTTCCCTCAGTATCAGGCCTATAGACATTTCTCTGTATGAACGCCCACTTGACCCTTGTGCCAATAGGTAAGTGCTTAACTGGAATCTGGTCTGTTTATTACATGATTGAGAGTCTTTCAAATTTTATTCATGCTTTCAGATGAAAAGTCTGTGTATCTGATTATCAATGTGTATTTAATGGTAAAATATCAATGTAATGGCACCGGACTTCTATTACAAAGCCTTTATGCAGTTGACTTTTCTCTCTAGGAATCCAGCAGAAAAACGGGTTAAATGTTTGTTTTAGCGTGGCAGCATTGGCCTGTTGTGGGGGTGTTGTTTTTCTATTTTTGCAGGGGCACCATTGGTAAATGGAGGGAGAGAGGTACAATGTTCTAAGACAAACACACAAAAATACCAAGAAAATGAAAATATAAACAAGGAGCCAGTAAGAGTAAACAGTGGAAACATTTCCTAGGTAAACAGATACTGGAGAATTTTAAATATAATATTTCCTACCAACCATTGGGTCCCAGATAAGTAAGGCCATCTGGTGAGTGCTGGAGGCGCTGTAGATTTGCTGTTTTCATCCAAGGTCCAGAATGGTCACTAGTTGAAGTCTAAATCACTGCACTGTGTGTATTCCAAGAAATATCCCTGGAAGTCTTGGAAATCAGTAGATATTCATCATCTAAAACATACTAAGTATGCCTAGTTTTATTTTCCTTCATGCACTGGTTCTATAGCTCTATGTATGTGGTGTTTGAAGAGCTAGAACAATATGGTGGAAGGTCCTGCTGGCTCAGTAATGATGACTGGTGCCCCTAGTTGGTACTGCACATTCAATTGCTGTTTTCTAAGATTTAAGCTGGCACACATTTTTGTATTTCCTGCCATTCTGTTCTTTCCATCTTTTACTACATTTGACACTTTATTGCATTATTTCTTCTCTCCAAATGATGTGCCAAGATGCATAGCCCATGTCTGGTTCTAGACCAACTTTGAAGCTACAGCTCCCAATCAATATTAGGAAAAGAGCAAGGAGGTCACTTGCCTTGGGCTGAAATCCCAAAGTTCCCCTTGTACAGAAAAGTCCTTAGTAGAAACAGATATACGTTTGTGAATATTTGTTATTTATTTCCTGGCATATTTATCTAGCCAGTACTTAATGTTCTTTGGACTCTAGGGGGATCGGTAAGTGCCAGATACCTGCGGATATCAGATTGAAAATTATCTGCCAACACACATGTGGTGGGGGGTAGTAGTTTGGGATTGTAACATTTTTTTTTTCTCCATGCATAGTAAGTTCTCTAGCCCTTCCCTCTGTCTCTTCACCTCCTTGTTTCATTCATTATACATATACTGTGTTTATTCTATTTGGCCCTCTGCAATTATTATCCATATCTATTTCACCTTCTCTCTCATCTATCTATCCATCCATCCATCTCCCCCTCTTAAATCTAAAGCTGGCCATACAGTAGGCAGACATTTGAAAGATTAATTTGCTATAGATGAACGTCCTAGAAAATGTCTAAAGTAGTATATGGGCACCTTAACTGCTCTTCTCTCTAGTCCATTCTCTCACCCTACTACTATTGTTCCTTTGCCCCACCTCATTCAGTCTCCCCTTTCCATTATTCTGCTTTCCCTCCATCCAATCTGTCCTCTATCCAATTTAATTGCTCTTCTATTTCATCCTATCCAATCCTATACATGTTCTTGTGTTTTTATTTAACACACACATTTCTGGAAAACAAGGATTCTCACACATAAAGTTCACACTTAGTATTCTTAACCAGTCTGTTTGCATTCAGACCTTCCATAACATGCTGGCCACAGATACGTAGGCCAAACTACGGTAATGTGCGCATCTGCTAACGCCTTGAGAAGTGAGGTTGAAATGCAGTTTGGTTTTTTCATACATTTAAGTGCAACCAATAAGTGTTTTTTAATCTCCTATAAAAGCAGTTAGGACACTTGTCATGAAGTGCTATTGCATATCATTGGTGCACAGTAGAGAATAGAGACAGTCCTAGTATGAACTTCCCAATGAATCCTGTTTTTTGATTTGCTGTTTTTGGTATTTTCGGGAAATTATGAAAGTCGGAACTTACGGGGAAAAAAGGGGGGCTTAGTGACAACCATACTGCTAGGACCTAAAAAACCTGCTGCATGTCTGGGGCCACTAGGTTCTTTAAGACTGTCTGACCTTTGCATATTGGGATATCCCTTTATAACGTATTGTAACTGCAAGAAAAGATCTTATACAAATGATTCCCATTTTATTCCTTTGCAAATGATTAATGCAACATAATAAAGGCTACAACCAGAACTTTCCCCCACTGAGTCAAAATCCCTGTATCCTAAATAATGTGTCTCCACCCTGTGAAATATAAAGATAATAGTTAATCCAGCCCTGAAGGAAGAAGATCACACTACATTAGCTAGAAAGCTCACACAATCCAGGCCTGTGTCTGATTTTTACTCTCTGGAGATCACTCAGCATTATACAAGAAAAAGCAATGTTCTTAACCTGAGAACAAGTCTCCCTTAACCCTCCCGTATATGTTCTTTGTTAGTCTTATTCATTAGTTCGTTTAGTCATCCCCACCCCACCCCATACTTGTTGGAGCTGCTAGAATAAATTACTGGCTGCATTTGAAATTAAAGTTGAAAATAAAGAAATAAGTCAAGACATTCCTACAAGTCCTTAAAGTGACCACGTACACATTGGATTTATCATTAATTGACTAGTGAGCACCTTGACATATTAATCACAAGTGAATTCATGAATTAATTTAATTCTAGAAAGGAAGGTATACTGCACTAGATTGACTGATCCCATTGTTCATTATATGAGATTTTTTCCAGGAATTAGATGGAAAATATGTTCTGGGATGTAATTTAAAAAATTGTGATCTAGGAAACAATTGGGAAATGACCCTTTTCAACAAACCAGACAATGTGCAAAACATAACCTGCTGATTAAATGGTGCGTCTCTGCAATTAGTAGATTTCTAATTAGTAGATTTAACATTTAGGAATCTGATGAGCCTTTAGATTTCTTGGCTTGTTCTGGACCACCGGTGGGTACTATCACACGCTCAGTTCCTTTTATCCCGGGGGTTAAAGAAAAGCATTGGAGGATGACTAGACTGTCTACTCAAGATGCAAATATTTCATATTTCTACCCTTGATTTTTCTTAAAAAACATACTTTTTGAATCATATATTACTCTTAATGGTAAGAACCTTGTGACATCTGTAGTTTAGATAGAAACATTGTGGGAACGTCATCAGGAGTAAGACTGATCAACATAGGAGATCTATCTATATCTATCTAGTGCATGTAAGCATTCATCAAGGAGAGCAGTTTGTGGAAAGAAGATATAGAATGCCTGCATGGATGGAGTAAGATGTCTGCTGAATCCTAAATCTCCATTTCTGCGCCTTAATGGAAAGCTCCGTGCTCACAGAGTTAACAGGCATCTGATACAGACAACAAGGTGTTATCCAGGAGGTGCGTCTACAGCCCCTTGATGGTAATTTGTGAGCACTTCTTTAGTTAATTAGCCCAAGAGAGCTAAGTGCTAATTAAGTGGGTCTGGGAGCTGTTATCCTGTGCATTTGGACTGCGACAGATTGAAGAAAATAGAACAGGTGTGAGAGGGAATAATCACACAGAACCTGAAATATTTGAAACTCCCCTCCAAAAAAACTGTATCCTACCATGAAGAACAAGAGTAGCCAAACACTATTCCTTGTTCTTCTTCTCTTTTCCACGGCTTCTCCAATTACACACCCTTTATAACAGACACTATCAGATCAAAATATAGTCCTAGCTTGTTTTGCTTTGCCATTGCCAGGGTATCATGCTATGACGTGCAATTCCGAATCCAGCACGTGAATGCTTTCACATATTCACAGTGAATTCCCAATGATTAGGGGAAGGAAAAATTGCATAAACCATATTAGTTGAACATGGGTTTACTGCGCAGATAAAGGAAGAAGCCGGGAGTGAACTAATACCACAAGTGTAAATATTTTCAGTTGTACTCTCCAAGGTGAAAAACCCTGTTTTTTAAATTTGTCTCCTCACTGTAATAGCTCTGGAGTCCTGATAGCGAAGGTCCACAGGTGCAATGACCCCTTCCAACAGGTCCCTGAGGGGAGATTTGATCTTCTGGATTATGTGAGGAGCAAGGCTTGCTTTTGATGTTAAATAGAGATGGACAAACTTCCTGAAGTTCTTTCTGAACTATAGAACTTCAGTAAGTTGGAAGTTCGAAGCAAACCCATTAAAGTCAATGGGAGAAATAGTTTGAAAAGTTTGGATAAAATAGCAATGGTTAACTTACTGTAAGGCTCTGGGACCTGGGAAATTACCTGGGGAACATTCCATATCACCAACTTTTTAATGCTCCCTTCCCCACAATCGGGCAATTGTTGGGTTTCCGCACGTACATTCCAGGGTTATGGCCAATTCAAGGGTACCGAATGATCATTTGAGTTACCCGAAATAGACCACAGTGTTATGGTCAATTCAAGTGTATCAATGATACTTTTTTGGATTACCGAAATCGACCACATTCCTGAGTTACAACGATCATTAAATATTACCGAAATCGACCACTACATCGAGGGTTACCGAACAATGCATTTAAAGGGTTACTGAAATCGGCCCTACCATTCAATAAGGTTCCCGAAATCGATAATCACTATTGTAGATAGATACTACATTATAGCAAACAATACAACGTTTCGGGATATATTATGCTACCTGAGAAACGGGACAATATATCCCCGAAAACTTGCTTATAAATAACTCACAATAGTTGAAATGTAGCTTGCTCCTCTTTTTTGCGTGTATTGGATTGCAGTAGCCTTGGGTAGAGGTTGTGAGGATGCACCACCCTACTATAGGCAATTGCCATTTAGTTGTGCTTTAAGTGGATCCGTTTGCAAAAACGAAATATTGCTCATGTCTACCAACCTTTAGATTTAGTAAATATCTAAAGGCTTACACATGATGCAATATTCGGTTTTGGGCCGATCAGCTGAATGATCGCATGGATTTTTGGCTTGTGTCTGACTGACCGTTTTTCCGAATCGGACTGGTGGAAAACCACGTCCGATCATGCGTCATCTATGGATCGGTCTTGGTAAAACTGTTGGCCATTGCTGACAAACTATTCAATTTCCTAATGGTGAGTCTGTGTCTAACGACACTAGAGTAAACTGATGCACTATTAAGTTTTTAGTCATCAGAACAAATTGGCACAGCCTAATACTGCTGTTAATTATCCAAACTGGAGAAAACCAAGGCAGAAGAAGCAATCTGATGGGATTCTTCCCTGACATATCTTGATGGCAAACCTTGCTTAGTGAAAAAATTGAAGATGATTTACATTCCATTTTATTCCATGAGAGGAAGACATGACAAATCCTGTGGGTGGTGGTAGACTACGACCTTATCCACCTGGCACCCTATTGTTAGTCCGAGGTGCAATACGGACATTGTGCATAATCTTAGTCTCCTCCGCCTGCTCCTTTACACCACAGAAAAAGTAGAATTAGTGCTATATTGGTTTTCTTTTGAGATCTAGTCTTCCTGAAAAGCTAAGAGCGATAAAGACTCTGGTGTTTTAATGTCATTGCATATACCATGTTTTATAGCACGGAACAGCAACAATGTGACTGAAGATACCTTTGAGGGTAGACCCTGTGCACCAGGTTCCCGTTCTCACAATTACTATAGGGTGTTCCACCTATGTAAGACTAATAATGATTGAGGAAGAGCACATGGAACATTGGTAAATAAACCTTCTATGTCGCAGCATCGAGCCTGTGTTTGAGTTTTCTACTAACACTCTTACTTTTCTACATGCACCGCCACAACTGTATTTGAATGTAGCCCACCCTCCTGGAATACAATGTTTTGTCATGATTTATACTAACATAAGGCTTATTATGTATTTTCCTAGTGCGCAATCACATATGGAATGATGGGAAAAAATACTTTTTAGTGATTGATACGTGTATAAAAGCCAAGCAGCTGCATTAAGTTGTGTGTTTATCAATGACAATAAGTTTTATGAGAGTAAAAAAAAAAAACCAAAGAAACTGAAGAAAAAACCTTGAAATCTTGGGGGAAATTGGCTTGTAATGTGTTTTTGACAGAAAAATTGAAGCCTGGCTGAATTTCTATAAACTTCCAAAATGTATGCCTTGCAATGTAGTTGTTGATTGGTTCACCAGATTGATTTCAGTGTATGTATGCCAGGCTGTTGGCCACTCCGTGTTGTTTATCTCAGATGCCAACTCACTCCCCCCCCCTAACACAAATTTTCAATCAGGAAGCTTTTTCTCAAAGAATGAGACCTTCGGTTCATATGTTATTTTATAATCATATTGGTGTGTAAGCATCAAAATACAAAAGTTTCATAGAATAAAAGAACTAAAAGGATCCTATCTTCCTCTGTTTTATTAAAGACATTGTAGGCTCTAGGATGTGTTGAATGGAATTTTTCTTGCTCTGTTCACATAGAACAGAGCATGCAATTTATGTGCAACTGGATATTTGCATTCAGGAGTGAATGATGCCAGATATCTCGCTACCAGATAAGATTAAATGAGTCAATATAAATTTAGTAATAAGCATCAGTGACCTGACCCATTATAAAATAAGTAACAAGCTTGTACAACTGTACCTACTCCCCAGCCTTAAAATGTACCTTCCTTGTCTAAGAAAAACTAACTGCCTTACACTTGTTAAAGGTTTTTTAAGACGTTAGATTTTTATGGAGCGGAGAACGGACATTACAAAAACGGACCGAGTGTTACTGAATGGACGAGGTTATTTTCGGTAACCCTCAATAATAACCTAGTACATTCGCTAACCCTCAATAATAACCTAGTACATTGCAACCCTCAATAATAACCTAGTACATTCGCTAACCCTCAATAATAACCTAGTACATTCGCTAACCCTCAATAATAACCTAGTACATTCGCTAACCCTCAATAATAACCTAGTACATTCGCTAACCCTCAATAATAACCTAGTACATTCGCTACCCTCAATAATACCTAGTACATTCGCTAACCCTCAATAATAACCTAGTACATTCGCTAACCCTCAATAATAACCTAGTACATTCGCTAACCCTCAATAATAACCTAGTACATTCGCTAACCCTCGAAATACTTTACGAAATCTGAATGACCCGATTGGTTTGGAGAGAGCTTTCAGATTTAGGAAATAAGCAGTTATTTGTCTGATCTGGGTCCAATCTCTAGAAGCTACATGTCAAAAGTTATTTTAAGTTTTATCCAGGTGATTTCCTACCTAATTGGGAATTAAACCAATCAAACCTCAAAAACTTCAATAAACCAATAGCCAACCATGAATTCCAATATTCTTCCATGTTGTCAAGGTTACATAAGGACATAGAGGTCAACCCTTTTACCTTACCCACAATGCATACATTTCTTGTGTGGAAATGTCCATGTAAAGAAGCATAGGAAAGAAAAAGTTGGGTTGTATTTATAATCAAATTGGTGTAGAGGAAGTACTAAATATATGTGTTAATTGATCTAACATTATAGAGGAAAATGGAATGCATGCAAGATACGTCATCGATGAAAGATAATCATGTGACCTACAGTAGGTATCTAATTTATATATCAGTTTACATACATTAATAAGGATTTAAGATTTACAAATGTACAAAATGCTTTTAAATTGGATGGGATTAAGTCAAGTGAATCCCTTATGGAGAAAGACCCAAGAGTGCAGTACTTTGTAAATTAACAAGCTTAGCTTTAGTAAGCATTTTCAGCCTTCTAGACCAAGGCCAACAGCATATTTACCTGTGGTAGCCAATGAATGTGCCTAGGTGGTTGTTGGAGAGTCTGGAGGTACATTGGCTAGTTTATGGCTAGCATTACAGAATTGTAAAAACTTTTTCCACCCCAATTAGAGTGAATTTGAAGCTAGATTGCTGGGTTACTTTAAAAGTCATCTCAAGCATCATTTATTATATGTCCGCTTTAGTATAAGCCCTTTATTATAATATAATAATAATGTAATTTTTTTGGAAAAAAAAGCCACAGAAAGATACTTAGTCTACATTCCCCTGGTGCTCTTTTCCCGTTATAGGTAGGGGATGCAGCAGACAGAAAAGATACAGAGGGGGGGAGGGCTCCCCTGCGCATGCCAGAAACCTCTCTGAGGACAAGGAAGCAGCAGGGACCGGATGACTCACAGATAGCTCCAGCTTTTCACTTTTTTCAACTTTGCACAGGCACTGCAGGAAAACCATAAGGAGCAGAGATGGAAGGTAAGGATTTTTTTAATACTACACAGTGGGGCCAGTGTGGGGTTAAATTTGGGTTTTGGGGGTAAATATGCACTTAAGCGCAGCTTAATGATAGGAAATAAGGACATCACTTATTTTGTTTGCAACGCTGGACTGGGGAGTTGGGACCCATCCCTACAGGACATACAAGAACAGGGACCCATCAGAAAGCATTAAGGAGCATACTCAGCAATTTTTTCTAAATCACTCCTTTAATATATCTGTATAATGTCTCCAGGCTCCTTATTCTTATTAATCTGTAATTTATTGCTCTAAAATTGTCTCTTTATCTAGATTTTTACAATTTTCTCTTTTTGATTGGTAAGTGGACTGTGGGCCCACCAGTTGTTTTTCTTGGTATCCTAGTGGGCCAGTCCAGCCCTGTTTGTGGGCCCACCAGTTGTTTTTCCTGGTATCCTAGTGGGCCAGTCCAGCCCTGTTTGTGGGCCCACCAGTTGTTTTTTCCTGGTATCCTAGTGGGCCAGTCCAGCCCTGTTTGTGGGCACCAGTTTTTTTTCCTGGTATCCTAGTGGCCAGTCCAGCCTTTTTGTGGCCCACCAGTTGTTTTTCCTGGTATCCTAGTGGGCCAGTCCAGCCCTGTTTGTGGGCCCACCAGTTGTTTTTCCTGGTATCCTAGTGGGCCAGTCCAGCCCTGTTTGTGGGCCCACCAGTTGTTTTTCCTGGTATCCTAGTGGGCCAGTCCAGCCCTGTTTGTGGGCCCACCAGTTGTTTTTCCTGGTATCCTTGTGGGCCAGTCCAGCCCTGTTTGTGGGCCCACCAGTTGTTTTTCCTGGTATCCTTGTGGGCCAGTCCAGCCCTGTTTGTGGGCCCACCAGTTGTTTTTCCTGGTATCCTTGTGGGCCAGTCCAGCCCTGTTTGTTTACAGAATATTTAGACGCTACTGCACGTGCTGACAATACTATGGGGGAGATTTATCAAGAGCCGCTATTGCTCAGGTTAAATCTTCCCTCCTAATTCAATATAATGCTCAAGTGTGTAAACCTTGAAAGGGATTTATCCACAGCGAGATTTTAACACCAGCTAATACCTGGCTGGCTCCTGAGCAAAAATATGCGCAAACCCGGGCAGCTGGCACAATAAAGGAGTGTGACTTTAACTCCATAAAATCGCAACGACTCCCCGTAAACCCGGCCCTGTATGTCTTGCTTGCATTTTCTGTAGATTGCCGACTACACCAGGGTTGTATAGTTACCAAATACCACAACGTAACAGCTATGTATATACAGGTAAATACTGGGAAGTTTTTTTTTAACTTGGTCCATATTTGGCAGAATGTTTAGGATCTAAGAAGATGATTGATTTTCCTTCTCTGCCACTGCGACAATGGAAGATAAGGAAATGGCAATAAACAACCCTGAGTCAGATCCAAATAGCTATATGAATATGTTTTCCTTGTGATAAATTGTGGGTAACATAACGCCAAACAGTGTCATTACTAATTAGATTTTCTTGTTCACTTTCTAATTCAAATAAACTTCCACAGATTTCTGGTAGGAATATCCATCTTCATACCTCACTTTATGCACCTCTTATTTTTAATCCTTTCTTTATTTTATATTCATCTATTAATTTTAGTGGAGCACTTCTCATTTCCCATAAACCCTTTCTCTCTGCAGTGTGTTTATTTAATGGGGATAGAAGACTTCCCATACTTTTTGTCTTACTGAGTCATCTACCCTGAGGCTTTTACATCCCTCTGGAGGCCATTAATAATGTTGGTGCAAGGCTGGAATTTGGTGCAAAGCTTATTCACATGCTGTCTATCAAATTGTTGGGGATTTCTATGAGTTATGAGGAATTTGCATTTAAACCTGATTAACTGCCAGATAATTCCAAATTGATGATGAACTTTTATCATAAATGACTAGTATAATGAATAATTTTACAGATGGATATTGTGATTTCTATATAAGGAAAGAACAGAAATAAACGCCAGTCCCTTTAGATGATTCTGTTAATCTGAAAGGTGGCAGAGAAAGATCCTGTTCTAAAGAAAAATACAAAATCTATTAGTCTATCTAGTAGTAATATTGTACAGGGCCCCATCTACCATGAGGCAGAGTGAGACATTTGTCTCAGGCGGCACCCCTTTCTCCTTGACAAGTGCAAGATGCGTGGTGGCAGACTTTACAAATCTTTTGACTAAAATATTTTATACTACAGAAAGTATGGCATTTCTAATGTACCAACATGTATAGCACAGGCTATAAAATTATTTTGATTTGAGCAACAAAAACCTAAAATAAGCAATATGGTAATGGCAACACAAGCTGGTTGAGAAAGGGATGTAATATCTGTTTCTAGTATTCTACATTATTGATAATTGACTGTCTGAGGAACTGTTTAAATACCTATGTCATAGGAAGTTCAAAATCGTAAACTTTTAGCCACGCCCATTGACAAAAAACACACCCATCAACAAAGCCACACCCACTTTAACGAGTGGTTTTCTCCTGCTAGTAAATCTAGTAGCAGGCTTATTAGGTCGGTTCCTTATATGATAAACTGTAATTTATTATTTTTTCTAATAATTATTATTAAATGATCGGTTAAATATTAATAAGAGCTGCTTCTGCGACTATTCTCACTGCACCTTTTGGCTGACTACTAGATTTTAATAGGGCTGATGTCACCAGCTATAAAGAACTGTAAAACGGAAATAGAAATCCTTATTTTGTATCGTGCACTCATGAAATCCAATTAAATTGAAACATAATAAATATATAAATGGCTCTGTACCTTAAGACAGAATTGTATTCGATGGGTCTTGGTCACATAAACTGATCAGAGGGATGTAAGACTAGTCTGGGAATTCTGGGAGTGAAAAAATGTCTTGTTTTTATTATTTAGTCAAGGGATGCAATTTTGAAGCATTTGACTGAAAAGTACTTTCTTATTACTATGCTGCCTTTTATTCTCCTTGGACAACGTTAAGGCTTCACCATTAAACCCACCTTACCTTAAGCTTTAAAACAGGAAACAGTTGAATAGTCATACTCACACAGGTAAACATTAAGGTTTAAGGATCTAAAACAAATTGGTTGTTTCCTTTATGTATTATTGTGTTCTAAGGCCACATAAGACCCCTGAAACAATCTTATGTGTATGTTCTCCAGGCATGTTGGTAAAAGAAAGAGAAATTATATTTCCCGCTTTTTTAAAAATGTTTTCTGTCTCTGTAACTGCCAGAACACTTCTACAGAAATATGAGATGCAAGCACCTAGATCCCTGAATACCAAACATTGACTAGATCCTCGAATACTACCCATAGACTAGATCCTTGAATACTACCCATAGACTAGTCCGCGAATACTACCCATAGATAAATCCTTGTATACCACCCATAGACTAGATCCCAGAATACCACCCATAGAGTAGATCCCAGAATACCACCCATAGACTAGATCCTTGAATACTACCCATAGACTGATCCTCAAATATTACCCATAGACTAGATCCTCGAATATCACCAATAAATAAATCCTTGAATACTACCTATAGACTAGATCCTCAAATACCACCCATAGATAAATCCTTGTATACCACCCATAGAGTAGATCCCAGAATACCACCCATAGAGTAGATCCCAGAATACCACCCATAGACTAGATCCCAGAATCCACCCATATACTAGATCCCAGAATACACATAGACTAGATCCCAGAATACCACCCATAGACTAGATCCCAGAATACCACCCATAGACTAGACCCAGAATACCACCCATAGACTAGATCCCAGAATACCACCCATAGACTAGATCCTTGAATACCACCCATAGACAGATCCTTGAATACCACCCATAGACTAGATCCCAGAATACCACCCATAGACTAGATCCCGAGAATACCACCCATAGCTAGATCCTTGAATACTACCCATAGACTAGATCCTCAAATATTTACCCATAGACTAGATCCCAGAATACCACCCATAGACTAGATCCCAGAATACCACCCATAGACTAGATCCCCGAATACCACCTATAGACTAGATCCCAGAATACCACCCATAGACTAGATCCCAGAATACCACCCATAGACTAGACCCAGAATACCACCCATAGAATAGATCCCAGAATACCACCCATAGACTAGATCCCAGATAAAATCCATAGGCTAGATCCCAGAAATACCACCATAGACTAGATCCCAGAATACCACCCATAGACTAGATCCCAGAATACCACCCATGACTAGATCCCAGAATACACCCATAGACTAGATCCCAGAATACCACCCATAGAATAGATCCCTGAATACCACCCATAGAACTAGATCCCTGAATACCACCCATAGACTAGATCCCTGAATACCACCCATAGACTAGATCCCTGAATACCACCCATAGACTAGACACCTGAATACCACCCATAGACTAGATCACCTGAATACCACCCATAGAATAAATCCCTGAATACCACCCATAGACTAGATCCCAGAATACCACCCATAGACTAGATCCCAGAATACCACCCATAGACCAGATCCTTGAATATCACCAATAAATAAATCCTCGAATACTACCATAGACTAATCCTCGAATACCACCCATAGACTAAATCTCGAATACCACCCATGACTAGATCCCGAATACCACCCATAGACTAGATCCCCGAATACCACCCATAGACAGATCCCCGAATACCACCCATAGACTAGATCCCTGAATACCACCCATAGACTAGATCCCTGAATACCACCCATAGACTAGATCCTGAATACCACCCATAGACAGATCCTGAATACCCATAGACTGATCCGATACCACCCATAGACTAGATCCCTGAATACCACCCATAGACTAGATCCCTGAATACCACCCATAGACCAGATCCTTGAATATCCAATAAATAAATCCTCGATACTACCCATAGACTAGATCCTTGAATACCACCCATAGACTAATCCTTGAATACCACCCATAGACTAGATCCCTGAATACCACCCATAGACTAGATCCCTGAATACCACCCATAGACTAGATCCCTGAATACCACCCATAGACTAGATCCTCGAATACCACCCATAGACTGATCCTCGAATATCACCAAAAATAAATCCTCGAATACCACCCATAGACTAGATCCTTGAATACCACCCATAGACTAGATCCTGAATACCACCCATAGACTAGATCCCTGAATACCACCCATAGACTAGATCCCCGAATACCACCCATAGACTAGATCCCCGAATACCACCATAGACTAGATCCCCGAATACCACCCATAGACTAGATCCCTGAATACCACCATGACAATCCCTGAAATACCACCCATAGACTAGATCCTGAATACCAACCCATAGACTAGATCCCTGAATACCACACATGACTAGATCCCAGAATACCCCATAGAATAGATCCCAGAATACCACCCATAGACTAGCTCCCCAAATACCACCCATAGACTAGATCCCGAATACCACCCATAGACTAGATCCAGATACCACCCATAGACTAGATCCCAGAATACCACCCATAGACTAGATCCCAGAATACCACCCATAGACTAGATCCCAGAATTCCACCCATAGACTAGATCCTCGAATATCACCAATAAATAAATCCTTGAATACTACCCACAGACTAGATCCCAGAATACCACCCACAGACTAGATCCCTAAATACCACCCACAGACTAGATCCCTGAATACCACCCATAGACTAGATCCCTGAATACCACCCATAGACTAGATCCCTGAATACCACCCATAGACTAGATCCTCGAATACCACCCATAGACTAGATTCTCCAATACCACCCATAGACTAGATTCTCCAATACCACCCAATGGACCCGATCCTTAAATACCACCGATAGACTACATCCTTACATTCAATTTTGTTCTTGTTAATTAAATCGAGCCGATACAGCAAACAACTCTTCACACTTTGTACACCATCAGGGAGATTCAATAAAAGTTCTTATTGTTTAAAATGGTGCTAATTTTGCCCCAACCAATCAAATCTTATTTAACATTTGAAAGCTAACATCTGATAAGTTGGGGCAAAATTGGCACCATTTTAAACAATAAGAACTTTTATTGAATCTCCCTGCATGTCTTGTACTTGCTGTCCACCATAAAAACTCTACAACCTCCTTTGGGACATCTTGCAGGTTAAGGCACCACCTTATTCCTTCCTCGTTGCCAGTGTACAATAGGGAGATATCCCAATTTAGATCTAAAATGTTTTACATTTGTCTGCTCCGTGTATCTGCCTGGATATGTACAATTCCACAAAGGGTGAAAGCTTTTAATGCACATTCTGAATATCACAATCTACTCTCTCATATAAGGCAAAAGCTGCCTGTACTTTGTTTTGTTATAAAATTCCTTTTCCTGCTTCAGGCAACATAGTTAGACGCTGCCATCTAAACAAATGTTCTTCCATTTTCCCAGCACAAAGCAGTTTCTATTAACAAACATAACATTCCTAAGTCATTCAGTATGTTTTTGTATTACAGTCTTCTTTATTACATATGCTGAATGGTACGTAGATGACTCAGATGGTGAATAGTTAAAAAGCCACCATGTTAAGTTCCCCCCTCATATCACTAACTGTAATTATCTTAACACAGAGATCCTAGTGTACCATGACATCTCTGTGTTTTATCTCCTGCATAGCATGCTGCCATCTTAACAAGTAAACATAGATAAAAGTTTAGCCAGATATATGTAGTAAATTGAGTTTACAGACAATGTATAGCGGGGAGTGTGCAGATGCAATCCAGAGACCATTCAACAGGGATCTCAGGTCAAGTGCAATAAACGGCTACACTATCCAGGCCTAAGGCTGGCTGTAAGGAGAATGCATTTCTGTACTTGGGAGCTGACAATCTCATTTAGCAGCAGTACAGTAATATAGCCCCTGGGGGATGGTAATCAGTGAGGCAAACCTTTCTGTGCCAGAACTTTAATGACGGATTACATTAACGTTAATATATAGACCTACACTAAGGGGAAAGATTGTGAGGCTAAATAACTCTTTTGGACCCCATATGAAATCACCTACATTATAAGTTCATTTTAGTCTTGCGACATTTACATCAACATAAATGTGTTCACTAATTTAAAATATGTTCCCCATTAGAATATTTATTAATGTTTTGCTGCAGCATTAAATTAACAACAGAACGCAAGTGACGCACCTAAGGCTCCAAGTAATAAATAGGCCCCATGTGCTGCCTGTGGCTTTTTGCCTGTGATGTTCCAGTACGAACACTGTGTATTCTGTAAAATTTGTTTTGCACGTTCTTCTTTAGTGCTTCCTTGTAATTAGTACCGGTCTGGTGGCTGCACTATACAGTACCAAATTAGCAAAGCTGAGGGATACACTGGAGGATTATGGGTATAGGAATGTACTGAGAGGGGGTTGAGATGTCAATGTTACTGATCTACCCAGAATGCTCTGTAATGTCAGAGGGAACAACAATGAGCAATGTTCATAAACATAATATTTTGTTCTATGCGTTAAAGCCATAAATACAAATTTTCTCAGGAAGTAAAAATATAAGAAACCGGTTAAAGTTCATGTCCACCCCATACAAACATGTATTGTTTATCTTTACTTTTGAACCTAGTTAGAAATCTAGGTAACTTATTATTTATCCCTTTAATTGTGTGCTGAGCTAGATCATGTTTTTTTCCAGCATCTCTATGGCGATAGCTGGTTCCTTCTACCAGGCTCTTTCGAGTAGCAACAGTCAGTCATACATGTGACTGCTGAATACATGGCTGATTACTGACTGGCTGCTGCCCCCTGAACCAGCGGAAGGGTTGGCTCATTTTGGTAAATTTCCATGATAAAGTGCATATATTTATGCCTTAACTTGTCAATGTATGCTTTGCATGGTGCACTAGTATCTACATGTTATTATAATTCTAGTGAGTGGTATGGCATAAGCTCCATACACATGGTTAATTTTCTACATGGAGGATGACAACATTTGCTCTGTGCAATCATCACAAGTGTGTAGCTGGTCGGGCATCGTTTATTGATCTGCCGGGTTGGACCACCAGCGAAGCCCAACCAAACATCTACACATTTGCTATTATTGCCAGAAATATCCATCTGCCCCATGCTCCTTCACTGGGTTAGCAAAGGGGAACATTAAACTGGGCTTTGGTGGTGAGATTGATGTTACTGCTTTTATTTCAGACCAGCAGACTAGCAATCACTTTTTTACCCACTTGTATTCACGCTGAGAGTATAGAGCGCTGCGATAAGCAGAATTATGGATATCCTATCACCTGTGTACATGTGGTGTAACTACAAGGTTTCAGGCTGAATGGCTTAACCTTATTTCCGTTTTCATTCTCCCATTTACGGTCACCCCATGCAAGTTCTGGGGAAGTTGTTTAGTTAGCTGTTCCCTATATTGTAGTCTCCCTAACCTTAGCTGCCCATCACTCTATTCCTTTCACACTTTAGCATTACTCTACATTACATTATCCCTCAGCTTATTACTTATGTTGTTTATCCTTTCATTTTCACCTTCTATTCTCCTGATTTCTCTTTGTCCTTTGCCCCTCATCACATTTCTTCTCCTCTGCATTTTTTATTCTATCACTTGCTCCACCATCTTGTAAACATCATTTTCTGGCTTTGCAGTCTAGTTTGCCTAATGACATAAGTGCCCCTGTCGGACATGTTTTACTCCCTTCCTGTGCTCTTGTTTGTTTACTGTAGACTGGGCATTTCAATTCATGGCTCTTCAGCTTCCCTCAGTATCAGGCCTATAGACATTTCTCTGTATGAACGCCCACTTGACCCTTGTGCCAATAGGTAAGTGCTTAACTGGAATCTGGTCTGTTTATTACACTGATTGAGAGTCTTTCAAATATTTATTCAATGCTTTCAGATGAAAAGTTCTGTGTATCTGATTTACAATGTGTATTTAATGGTAAAATATCATGTAATGGCACCGGACTTCTATTACAAAGCCTTTATGCAGTTGACTTTTCTCTCTAGGAATCCAGCAGAAAACGGGTTAAAGTGTCTGTATAGCGTGGCAGCATTGGCCTGTGTGTTTTTTTATTTTTGCAGGGGCACCATTGGGTAACTGGGAGGGAGAGAGGTACAATGTTCTAAGACAAACACACAAAAATACCAAGAAAATGAAAATATAAACAAGGAGCCAGTAAGATAAACAGTGGAAACATTTCCTAGGTAAACAGATACTGGAGAATTTTAAATATAATATTTCCTACCAACCATTGGGTCCCAGTAAGTAAGGCCATCTGGTGAGTGCTGGAGGCGCTGTTAGATTTGCTGCTTTTCATCCAAGGCTCCAGAATGGTCACTAGTTGAAGTCTAAATCACTGCACTGTGTGTATTCCAAGAAATATACCCTGGAAGTCTTGGAAATCAGTAGATATTCATCATCTAAAACATACTAAGTATGCCTAGTTTTATTTTCCTTCATGGCACTGGATTCTATAGCTCTATGTATGTGGTGTTTGAAGAGCTAGAACAATATGGGTGGAAGGTCCTGCTGGCTCAGTAATGATGACTGGTGCCCTCTAGTTGGTACTGCACATTCAATTGCTGTTTTCTAAGATTTAAGCTGGCACACATTCTTTTGTATTTTCCTGCCATTCTGTTCTTTCACATCTTTTACTACATTTGACACTTTATTGCATTATTCTTCTCTCTCCAAATGATGTGCCAAGATGGCATAAGCCCATGTCTGGTTCTAGACCAACTTTGAAGCTACAGCTCCCAATCAATATTAGGAAAGAGCAAGGAGGTCACTTGCCTTGGGCTGAAATCCCAAAGTTCCCCTTGTACAGAAAATGTCCTTAGTAAGAACAGATATACGTTTGTGTAATATTTGTTATTTATTTCCTGGCATATTGTATCTAGCCAGTACTTAATGTTCTTTATGGACTCTAGGAGGGATCGGTAGTGCCAGATACCTTGCGGATATGCAGATTGAAAATTATCTGCCAACACACATGTGGTGGGGGGTAGTAGTTGGGGATTCTGTAACATTTTTTTTTTCTCCATGCATAGTAAGTTCTCTAGCTCCCTTCCCTCTGTCTCTTTCACCTCCTTGTTTCATTCATATCATATACTGTTGTTTATTCTATTTGGCCCTCTGCAATTATTATCCATTCTATTTCACCTTCTTCTCTCATCTATCTATCCATCCATCCATCTCCCCCTCTTAAATCTAAAGCTGGCCATACAGTAGGCAGACATTTGAAAGATTAATTTGTCTATAGATGAACGTCCATAGACAAATGTCTAAAGTAGTATATGGGCACCTTAAACTGCTCTCTCATCTAGTCCATTCTCTCACCCTATACTATTTGTTCCTTTGCCCCACCTCCATTCAGTCTTCCCCTTTCCATTAATTCTGCTTTCCCCTCCATCCAATCTGTCCTCTATCCAATTTAATCTGCTCTTCTATTTCATCCTATCCAATCCTATACATGTTCTTGTGTTTTTATTTAACACACACATTTCTGGAAAACAAGGAATTTCTCACACATTAAAGTTCACACTTATGTATTCTTAACCAGTCTGTTTGCATTCAGACCTTTCCATAACATGCTGGCTGCACAGATACGTAGGCCAAACTACGGTATGTGCGCATCTGCTAACGCCTTGAGAAGTGAGGTTGAAATGCAGTTTGGTTTTTTCATACATTTAAGTGCACCAATAAGTGTTTCATTAATAACTCCTATAAAAGCAGTTAGACACTTGTCAATGAAGTGCTATTGCATGATCATTGGTGCACAGTAGAGAATAGAGACAAGTCCTAGTATGAACTTCCCAATGAATCCTGTTTTTGATTTGCTGTTTTTGGTATTTTCGGGAAATTATGAAAGTCGGAACTTACGGGGGAAAAAAGGGGGGGCTTAGTGACAACCATTACTGTGCTATGGACCTAAAAAACCTGCTTGCATGTCTGGGCCACTAGGTTCTTTAAAGACCTGTCTGACCTTTGCATATTTGGATATCCCTTATATAACGTATTGTAACTGCAAGAAAAGATCTTATACAAATGATTCCCATTTTTATTCCTTTGCAAATGATTAATGCAACATAATAAAGGCTACAAACCAGAACTTTCCCCCACTGAGTCAAAATCCATGTATCATAAATAATGTGCTCCATCCCTGTGAAATATAAAGATAATAGTTAATCCAGCCCTGAAGGAAGAAGATCACACTACATTAGCTAGAAAGCTCACACAATCCAGGCCTGTGTCTGATTTTTACTCTCTGGAGATCACTCAGCATTATACAAGAAAAAGCAATGTTCTTAACCTGAGAACAAGTCTCCCTTAACCCTCCCGTATATGTTCTTTGTTAGTCTTATTCATTAGTTCGTTAGTATCATCCCCCACCCCACCCCATACTTGTTAGGAGCTGCTAGAGAAATTACTGCTGCATTTGAAATTAAAGTTGAAAATAAAGAAATGAAGTCAAGACATTCCTACATAGTCCTTAAAGTGACCACGTACACATTGGATTTATCATTAATTTGACTAGTGAGCACCTTTGACATATTAATCACAAGTGAAATTCATGAATTAATTTAATTTCTAGGAAAGGAAGGTATACTGCACTAGATTGACTGATCCCATTGTTCATTATTATGAGATTTTTTCCAGGAATTAAGATGGATAAATATGTTCTGGGATGTAATTTAAAAAATTGTGATCTAGGAAACAATTTGGAAATGACCCATTTTCAACAAACCAGACAATGTGCAAAACAGTAACTGCTGATTAAAATGGTGCGTCTCTGCATTATTAGATTTCTAATTAGTAGATTTAACATTTAGGAATCCTGATGAGCCTTTAGATTTCTTGGCTTGTTCTGCACCCGGTGGGTACTATCACGCTCAGTTCCTTTTATCCCGGGGGTTAAAGAAAAGCATTGGAGGAAGTGACTAGACTGTCTACTCAAGATGCAAATATTTTCATATTTCTACCCTTGAATTTTTCTTAAAAAACATACTTTTTGAACTCAATATATTTACTCTTAATGGTAAGAACCTTGTGACATCTGTAGTTTAGATAGGAAACATTGTGGGAACGTCATCAGGTAAGACTGATCAACATTAGGATATCTATCTATATCTATCTAGTGCATGTAAGCATTCATCAAGGAGAGCAGTTTGTGGAAAGAAGATAATTAGATATGCCTGCATGGGATGGAGTAAGGATGTCTGCTGAATCCTAAATCTCCATTTCTGCTGAGCCTTATGGAAAGCTCCAGTGCTCACAGAGTTAACAGGCATCTGATACAGAGCAACGTGCTTATCCAGGAGGTGCGTCTACAGCCCCTTGATGGTAATTTGTGAGCACTTCTTCTAGTTAATTAGCACAAGAGAGCTAAGTGCTAATTAAGTGGGTCTGGGAGCTGTTAATCCATTGCATTCTGGACTGCGACAGATTGAAAGAAAATAGAACAGGTGTGAGAGGGAATAAATCACACAGAACCTGAAATATTTGAAACTCCCCCCAAAAAACTGTATCCTAACATGAAGAACAAGAGTAGCCAAACACTATTCCTTGTTCTTCTTCTCCTTTCGCACGGCTTCTCCAATTACACACCCTTTATACAGAACACTATCAGATCAAATATAGTCCTAGCTTGTTTTGCTTTGCCATTGCCATGGGTATCATTGCTAATGACAGTGCAATTCCGAATCCAGCACAGTGAATGCCTTTCACATAATTCACAGTGAATTCCCAATGATTAGGGGAATGGAAAAATTGCAGTAAACCATTATTAGTTGACATGGGTTTACTGCGCAGATAAAGGAAGAAGCCAGGGAGTGAACTATAACCACAAGTTAAATTATTTTCAGTTGTACTCCAAGGTGAAAAACCCTGTTTTTAAATTTGTCTCCTCACTGTAATATGCTCTGGAGGTCCTGATAGCGAAGGTCCACATGTGCAATGACCCCTTCCAACAGGTCCCTGAGGGGAGATTTGATCTTCTGGATTATGGTGAGGAGCAAGGCTTGCTTTTGATGTTAAATAGAGATGGACAAACTTCCTGAAGTTCATTTCTGAACTATAGAACTTCAGTAAGTTTGGAAGTTCGGAAGCAAACCCATTAAAGTCAATGGGAGGAAATAGTTTGAAAAGTTTGGATAAAATAGCAATGGTAACTTACTGTAAATGGCTCTGGGACCTGGGAAATTACCTGGGGAACATGTCCATATCACCAAAACTTATTTAAATGCTCCCTTCCCCCACAATCGGGCAATTGTTGGGTTTCCGCACGTAACATTCCAGGGTTATGGCCAATTCAAGGGTTACCGAATGATACATTTGAGAGTTACCGAAATAGACCACAGTGTTATGGTCAATTCAAGTGTTATCAAATGATACTTTTTTGGATTACCGAAATCGACCACATTCCCGAGTTACAAAACGATACATTTAAATATTACCGAAATCGACCACTACATTCGAGGGTTACCGAACAATGCATTTAAGGGTTACTGAAATCGGCCGCTACATTCAATGGTTACCGAAATCTAATCACTATTAGTGATTATTAGCAAACAATACAACGTTTCGGTGATATATTATGCTACCTGAGAAACGGGACAATATATCCCCGAAACTTTGCTTATAAATAATCACAAATAGTGAAATGTAGCTTGCTCCTCTTTTTTGCGTGTATTGGATTGCAGTAGCCTTTGGGGTAGAGGGTTGTGAGGATTGCACCAACCTACTATAGGCAATTGCCATTTAGGTGTGCTTAAGTGGATCCTGTTTTGCAAAAAACGAAATATTGCATCATGTCTACCAACCTTTAGATTTAGTAAATATCTAAAGGCTGGTACACATGATGCAATATTTCGGTTTTGGCCGATCAGGCTGAAATGATCGCATGGATTTTTGGCTGTGTCTGACTGACCGTTTTTCCGAATCGGACATGGTGGAAAACCACGTCCGATCATGCGGTCATCTATGGATCGGTCTTGGTAAACTGTTGGCCATTGCTGACAAACTATTCAATTTTCCTAATGGGTGAGTCTGTGGTCTAACGACACTAGAGTAAACTGCATGCACTGATTAAGGTTTTAGTCATCAGAACAAATTTGGCACAAGCCTAATACTGCTGTTAATTATCCAAACTGAGAAACAAGGCAGAAGAAGCATAATCCTGATGGGATTCTTCCCTGACATATCTTGATGGCAAACCTTCTGTAGTGTAGAAAACATTGAAGATGATTTACATTCCATTTTATTCCATGAGAAGGAAGACATGACAAATCCTGTGGGTGTTGGTAGACTACAGACCTTATCCACCTTGCACTCCCTATTGTTAGTCCGAGGTGCATACGGACATTGTGGCATAATCTTAGTCTTCCGCCTGCTCCTTACTACCACAGAAAAGTAGAATTAGTGCTATATTTGGTTTTCTTTTGAGATCCTAGTCTTCCTGAAAGCTAAGAGCGATAAAGACTCTGGTGTTTTAATGTCATTGCATATACCATGTTTTTATAGCACGGAACAGCAACAATGTGACTGAAGATAACTTTGAGGGTAGACCCTGTGCAGCCAGGTTCCCGTCTCACAATTACTATAGGGTGTTCCACCCTATGTAGACTATAATGAAGTTGAGGAAGAGCACATGGAACATTGGTAAATAAACCTTCTATGTCGCACAGCTGAGCCTGTGTTTGAGTTTTCTACTTAACACTCTTACTTTTCTACATGCACCGCCACACTGTATTTGAATGTAGCCACCCGCCATGGGAATACAGAATGTTTTGTCATGATTTATACTAACATAAGGCTTATTATGTATTTTCCTAGTGCAGCCAATCACCATATGGAATGATGGGAAAAATATACTTTTTAGTGATTGATACAGTGTATAAAAGCCAATGCAGCTGCATTAATGTTGTGTGTTTATCAATGAACAATAATGTTTAATGAAGAGTAAAAAAAAAAACCAAAGAAACTGAGAAAAAACCTTGAAATCTTGGGGGAAATTTGGCTTGTTTAATGTGTTTTTGACAGAAAAATTGAAGCCTGGGCTGAATTTCTATAAACTTCAAAAATGTATGCCTTGCAATGTAGTTGTTGATTGGTTCACCCAGATTGATTTCAGTGTATGTATGCCAGGCTGTTGGCGCACTCCAGCTGTTGTTTATCTCAGATGCCAACTTCCCCCCCCCTAATCACAAATTTCAATCAGGAAGCTTTTTCTCAAGAGAATGAGACCTTTTCGGTTCATATGTTATTTTATAATTCATATTGGTGTGTAAAGCATCAAAATACAAAAGGTTTCATAGAATAAAAAGAAACTAAAAAGGATCCTATCTTCCTCTGTTTTATTAAAGACATTGTAGGCTCTAGGATGTGTTGAATGGAATTTTCTTGCATCTGTTCACTAGAACAGAGCATGCAATATTATGTGCACTGGATATTTGCATTCAGGAGTGAATGATGCCAGATATCTCGGCTACCATGATGAAATTAAATGTAGTCAATAAAATTTAGTAAATAAGCATCAGTGACCTGACCTCATTATAAAATATAGTAACAAGCTTGTTACACTGTACTACTCCCCAGCCATTAACAAATGTACCTTCCCTTGTCTAAGAAAAACTAAACTGCCTTACACTTTTAAAGGTTTTTAAGACGTTTAGATTTTTATGGAGCTGGAGAACGGACATTACTTATCTTAAAAGTCCAACACGCCTGGTCAACAATCAACAGAGGAGGCAAACTACAGATTAAATATCTCTGTAGCCACCTCCAGTGAAAGCTGTACAAGCCTGTTAGGATTTCACAGAAGAGGTGGCTCAGTCAGCAGTCAGCCATTGACTAAATTGTAAGCTCTACGGGGCAGGGATCAACTTTCCTCTTGTGGCAAAGCTCTAGCACTTCTATTTATGTAATTTATGTATTTATGTAATGAACTTAATATTAATAAATCTCCTGGACAAGAAAAAAAATACATCCTCGGGTCCTTAGGGAGCTAAGTTCAGTTTTATCTAGGCCATTGTTTCTTATTTTTGCAGATTCCCTCATGTCCGGAGGTTGTGCCTCTGGATTGGAAAAAGGCTGATGTTATTCCAATATTCAAAAAGGGTAGACGTTCACAGCCGGGTAATTACAGGCCTGTAAGTTTAACTTCAGTGGTAGGGTAGATACTGGAAAAATTAATAAGGGAACATATGTATATTTCAAGTATGTTTCAAGGACTGACTTTATAAATAGTAACCAGCATGGATTTAGGAGGAATAGATCTTGTCAAACTAACTTGCTTGGCTTTTAGACTCTGGCATAGCAGTAGATGTAGTTTACTTGGATTTTGGAAAGGCTTTTGATTAGTCCCCCATAGGCGACTAATGTATAAGCAAAGGTCTGTTGGTCTGGTGAGGCACATTTGTACATGGATAGATAATTGGTTAATGAATAGGATGCAGAGAGTAGTTGTAAATGGGGCTTCATCATTATGGACTAAAGTGCTAAGTGGGGTGCCACAGGGTTCTGTGTTGGTGTCAACAAGGTTTCTGTGTTTACTGATGACACAAAACTTTGTCAACCATTAAAAACTTCAGAGGATGTGCAGTCATTGCAGGGGGATCTAGATAGATTGTCACATTGTGCTGCTAAGTGACAGATAAGATTCACTGTTGAGAAATGTAAGGTGCTGCATTTTGGACTTAAATCCTTGTGCTGCTTATACTATAAATGGCTCTGTGTTAAGTGAATCCCTGTTGGAAAGGGATCTTGGAGTTTTGGTGGATAACAAACTTAAAGGTAGCAAGCAATGCCAGGCGGCAACAGCCAGAGTCAGCATGGTATTGTCTTGTATAAAGAGAGGTATGAATTCAAGGGAGGAAAATGTTATTCTCCCTCTTTACAAAGCATTGGTAAGGCCTCCTTTGGACGAGTGCAATTTTGGAATCCTGTGTACAAAAAGGACATCTTTGAAATAGAAAGGGTTCAGAGAAGGGCAACTAAATTAATAAGGGGATTGGGGGAGCTTGAATATGAGGAGAGATTGGATTACAATTATGTACGCTGGAGAAAAGGGGCTTGCGTGGGGATATGATTACTGTGTATAAATACATTAACAGGCCATACAATAAACTATCTGGGGCATTGTTCACCAATAGAACATGTCGGAGGACACGTGGACATCCCTTAAGTCTTGAAGAAAAAAGGTTTAGGCTTCAAGTTCGGAAAGGGTTTTTCACTGTGAGAACGGTAAAGCTATGGAACTGTCTTCCAGTGGACATTGTTATGGCAGGTTCATTGGTCAGTTTCATAAAAAAGCTGGATGAGTTTTGCAAAGTTACAAGTTACTGGTATTGATACATAAAGTTGAGTTGATCCAGGGAAATTTCCGATTGCCAAAAAAATTTGGTGGTTTTTTTTTTTGCCTTCCTCTGGATCAACAGTTAGGCAGGAAATGAGGATATTGCTAGATGGGTTGGACTGGATGGACGTATGTCTTTATTCAAGCTCAAATACTATATTAACTATCTATGTATTTGTCCCCCTTGTATGCCTTTATTGTATTTTGTTATTGTACAGCGCTGTGTCCCCAAGTGGCACTTTTATAAATAAACTATACATACATACATTGACTGTAATCTCATTTGTCACAACCATGATTGACTTCTGCACCAAAAAGACAGAAGAAGATGGGGGACTAGAATTAAGGATAGGAAAACCCCATATTGAATATCTATATTTAGGCATACGAGAGAGGTAAGTACCAATTTCCATCTTGGGAATTCCAGGGTTGAAAAAGTTATCACTTATATGAGGGTGAACCCTTTAATTAAATACAGAGAAAGATGCCAGTTGTGCATAAAAAAAATGGTGACTTGTCAGTTACCTGCCACCAACCCCAATGAATATATTTTGCACTTTTTTAACTGCATTACTAATCTGATATTAAAGGATAATTATTACCTCTATTCTGGCAGGGTAAGCTGGCCCCTCTCCCCATGCAGTCAATCAAGGCTGTGGCAACAGTCATTTCAGCCAATGATTGACTGCTGTTTCATCTGCTGCCTCCTCTGTTCATGCTCAACATGCTACTGCTACCTTCTGCTGCTGTCCCATGCCTTTTCCATGTACAGAAGCAGTCGAGCAGGGCCAGACCATCTGTGGCACCAATTATTGGTTGAGACATGATATCTCTGCCAATCAATGACATCGCTGCCAGTCCAGCCCCCTCTGCTGCTTCCGTGCACAGAAAAGGAACAGAACAGCAGCCGAGGGAATGAGGGCTGGTAAGTATACATACCTCGCAGAACAGGTTAGACCTTGCGGTGTCTAGCTTTTGGGGGTGTTTTAGATTAGATCTCAAATTTTTCTTTGCTGCTGGACTTAAATTACACCTATTGTCTTAGATTTTTTTTTTGTGTGTTCTAGTCCATTCTGAGAATGGACAAAGTATGCAGGATGTCTGACTGAACACATTATGGCAGTGACAGTGCAGAGTGTCTTTCACCTAAGGGAAAGGAATTTTCGGTATGTCAAGTAAATCTTCACACACTTGGAACCATCACATGGTCTTTTATTTGTCACTTCAAAACTTCTAATCCAATTCGGTTTTCCGCACCATTTCAAAATGATCTGCATCATTTCCTGTAATAAAGGATTGTCTACAATTTAATATGCAAACCTACTTATGCTTCATCTACTAATACTAACTTTGTAATACCCATTGATTATATAATTTAATATTAGCAAGGATGTTCCATGATGCAATCAATAAAGAAATAGAAGAGATATGGATATATGGCATTGACTTTCCATAAGCCAGTTTGATAGACACAAAAACATAAAAATACTGAATACATTAAACAGCATTAGTGGATCTCTGTAGATTCCACCCTCTATGTCCTAGCACTGTCCCTAGAAACTTGGAAAACCAAAGCTTGCCACTAGAGATGGCAAAACTTCCAAAAACCCATTCCGCTCAAGGATTACCAGATTTTCTAAAAAATTCCACTAACAGTTAAAGTCAATGGGGGAAAAAATTGAAAATTCCAGTCTAAAATAAAGGTGTAAATAGAAATGGTACCTTACTATAAATGGCTCAGGGAATCGAACATTTTCGAAATTTCTAATTTTTCAAATTTTTTCTAGGAATTTTAGAAAACTGTTTTGCAGTTCCGGAAAATCAAAAAAATTCAGAGTTCCGGTGGATCCGTGAAATCTGCTTTGGAACCAGGTTCAGGTCCGGGTCATCTCTACTTTAAATACAGGGAGACGACCAGGGCGAAGGAAATATTTGGACATTTTTGAATAATCGATAGACATCGGGCAAATTTTACGCAAATTTTCAGACATCTCCTGCCCAAGGGATATGATGCCTTCCCAATGTACAACAAGCATGTACAGTGCCGTAAACGCACTATAATGGAGAGGCTGCAGCGCTGGCTGGCGCAACGTTTTGTGATCCACACCACTGTCTTGGCCCTACAGAAACAGTGGTAGGACCTTAAAGGACAATTATACTCATCTTTTCCCCAATCCATTCCTGCCAAGTACCCAGGGTGAGGACCTAAAAAACTAAGTCTTCACCACTGCATACTTTACAGAAGTCCTGCACTACTTACTACACCGGCGACGTTTATGTTGACAGCACCGGCAGTATCACTGGTGGCCGCAGTGACATCACCCTGTGTCGGCGACATCAGCAGCACTGGTGTTGCCGGCTGGAAGAAAGAAGACAAGCCCCCCAATGGGGGTCCTATTTTCAAGTTGCAGGACTCCAACAAAGGCACTTGTCTGTGCCGCAAGGGCACTTCTAAGTGCAGGGGAGGGTGGTCCCAGTTCGAGCTGCGGGACCCCTAAAGCCCCAAAGGGTACTTGTCAGTGCCACAAGGGCCCTTCCAAGGACCACAAGGGCACTTATAAGTGCCAGGGAGGGGGGTCCCAATCATTCTGGGATTCTCAAAGCGGCTGTTTGAGGATTACCGAAAACGGCCTGCAGAAACTGGTAGTAGCGCGCGTGTGCATTACTTCCTTTTTTGCTGTTCTTCCCGCTGGGACGTGTTCCTCAGACCATTTCCAAGGTCCCAGAGCCATTTATAGTAAGTTACAACTGTTATTTAATCCCCTATTTTATTTTTAAATTTCCAAACTTTTTTCCCCATTGACTTTCTGATTTTTGAATCCTCGAGCGGAACAGATTTTCGGAAGTTTGGCCATCTCTACTACTTAGTATATTATTATTCTATCTATTTATTATTCTATCCTAGGTCTGAGGATCTAAGTGTAGAAATACTGTTGGAATCTGAAGTATGTTTGTGTGTTTTAAAATAAGTGCCTCAAAAAAAATTTTTAATGAAGAATTTGGATTTTTTTATGGGAATGTTTATTCGGTTTGCAGTGCCAATAATTGTTTGTGTGGGGTTGGGGGGCCACATACAAATTTTGCATCAGGATCCATAGTTCTGTAGCTAAACCACTGTTGTCTACCCTAATGTAAAAATGAACTTATTAAAAATGGAAAGAACCTGGGACAGGGATTGATTTATCCCACCTCCCAAAATTGTTTTGTTTAGGAACCTCAGAACATACAGTTTTCATCTGTCGGGCCCCTTCCCCACCCACCTACCCCCTCCACGACCAGCTGTTTAACAGTCACGTTAACTGAACCTTACCTATGTTCAGCTAAACCTGTTATTAAATGGGAACCATATTTTTAGAAAGATCAACTTGGTTGATGAAAGACTGCAGGGTTACAGCAAAGTAATTAGAAACATGAAAGATTTATATATGTGGTGGGGAAGATACTGAAAGACAATTACTCAGCTGGCCTTGCCCAAAAACTTGCTTCACTTTTAATGAGAGGATAAGTTAGAATTTGCACTGTGATATTGCAATAGAAGTTATATACATACATTTTACAATTCACTTTTGAAACTGGGCAACACGTAAGGTGAATTAGTCCTAGTATCTGTTGGTACACGGATAGAGAGTGGGAATATCATCTATAGTGAGCAGTTAGGGGTGTCCGTAGTTTCATCATTTAAATGTTTTGGAACAATAATATTGGTTTTTTTACAATTATGTTTTGTTGCGAAATTCAGTAATGAAACTGCAAAGTTGCATCATTTCTGCACAGGAATATTGGGTATTGGTGTTGAAACTGATTTCCATGGCAATGAATTTGTCTTTGTACTTGTCTACTGCAGTTAGAAAAATTTGATCCCAAATGATTTGTTGCTTGATTACAGATTGCCAAACTCACTGAAATCCGTCCAACTTGCACATTCAAATTCGAAAACGGTTCCGTGGTTAGAAAAAGTCAGAAACTTCCCATCCCCACTGGATGGCTGCTTTGCCCAACTGTCCATACCTTAAATGATAGCTGGCCAAAACTTCTGGTCTGTTTGTCACCTATAGTAACATTGAGAGTCGGTGCTGCAATCGCACATGTGTACAGAACTTTAAAGTGTGTGCCAGTCTCAGATGATCTCCCTGTACTAAATAGGGAAACCGTTCAGGACTGTGTGTTGCCACATCTTTAACCGATGACAAACAGAATCTTACATATTGTTACTGTGTGTACCCAGCTTAACTACAACACCTGATAGGGCATCTGTGGAATGAGCCTGCGGGTCAGTGGTCTTTGACAATGTTTATTAAAGGAAATGTTAAATGTTTAGTAAATTAGTGCAGACTTACTTTCATTTGAGTAATGGATGGTACAGGGGAGTGCAATCCTAGGTACATATATGCAGATCTATTTTCTTCCAGGCAAGGGATTGAAGTTCATTGATCTGTTCTCTAGTCTCCTGTAGTTTTACACCACTTCACCCAGGGAATTCGTTTACGCAAGAGTGGAGGAGATAAGGAAGGTTGAAGCCAGAGAAACCTAATCCACTTTTAAAACAGTTTATTTTATGAACTGATTCACTTAAGTAACCGGAGACTACTCACTAGTGAATGTGTGAATACAATTTTAAATGAGTTTACTTATAACAGGGAATTATGCAATCAGAGTATCCCTATACCTTTCCAAGACTGCAGGGTGTAGAAACAATGGATGTCCTAATTTGTCTTCAATGGGCTTTCTTTTTTTGTTAAAAATTCACCATGTATAACAGCAAAAACACTTGGCTCTGTCCCCAAGAGTAATTAAAGAAACAAGCTAAATAATTGTAATTGGGGGGAGTTGAGCCTATTTAACTTATTTGCTTTGGTAACAAAGTTTAAGGAACTTGAGCATGAACTGAATTTGTGAGCATCTAGCATTATTTAAAATATATATTAAAATTGTGATATTTTCATAAATCAATATTAAAAGGCATGTCCACCCCAAAAACTATAATTTAACCCACTACTGGCCACACTCTGCAGTTTAAAATAAATCTTACCTTACACCTCTGCTCCTTATGGTTCCAAAGATATTCCTCTTCAAAGTCCAGGAAACTGAAGACTCCAAGCAAGTGTTTCTCAACCAGGGGTCCGGGGAACCCTAGGGGTCCCTGAGAGGTTGCATGGGGGTCCTCAAAACATTGACAGAAATTGTATAGACCCACAATTTTGATGAATGCAGATATATTTTTCTACATATTTATCAATGTTCTGTATAAAGTCTGAGTTTTGTGTATTGATGTCTGAGAGATAAATG
Source organism: Hymenochirus boettgeri (assembly GCA_019447015.1). Classification (NCBI taxonomy): domain Eukaryota; kingdom Metazoa; phylum Chordata; class Amphibia; order Anura; family Pipidae; genus Hymenochirus; species Hymenochirus boettgeri. The sequence continues at coordinate 130,560,984 of CM033476.1, read as the reverse complement.
AAAATAAGTAATGTTTTAATGTAAGGGTTCCCACCCTGGTGTGAATTAGAGTGCATTTTGTTCAATAGAGATGTATTTACAGATCTATCATTTATATTTGTATAGATTAGGTTTTTTGATGATTTGATGACTGACAAAGAAAAATAATAATACTGTATATAATCATAATTTTATGTAGAGGTCCCCGAGACATGAAAATTGTTTCAAGGGGTCCCCACAGATAAAAAGGTTGAGAAACACTGCTTCAAGCTGTCTGTGGGGCTTCTGACCCACACTGTTTCCTTGTCCTCATCAATATCTGCGCAGAACCCCCCCCCCATCCGGATCCATCCTCAGCCATCATTGATCCTATCTTCAAATCCTTTGGGGGTAAGTTATGTAACCTCTGCCCGCCCCCAACCACCAGCATGTTTCTTTAAAAAAAGTTCCCCCGAATTCTACTTACTCAGCTTTCTCTCCCTTTAATAATAAAATAATGTAATTTCTACATTATTTAATATCAATAATGTAGACATTATAACGCAAATGTCCCAAAAGTCATGCATGGATGTGTTCCAGCGCACATAGTTGGAACACTCAGATAGCATTGCATTGGCAATGCAAATCCAAAGCGTGATCGGAGCGCAAAACAAGCTCCAAATCGCTCTAGTGGTCACTAGCCTTATGGAGGGAAAAAGTATAGCTAGAGTATGATTAGGATAGATTAACTTAAATTTCAGCCCACCTAGTGATTAGAGATGGACTAGAACTCGAACCAGAGTTTGAGCCGAACTATTCGAATTCGAACAAATTCGGACTTCTCGAATTATCCCGGACCCGGATTTACGATATTTTCGGACTTTCGATAAATATTGAATGTTCGACCGTTCAAATGTGCGAGTAAAATGCCTATTATACCTATACGGGAGCTTCGAATCTGCGAATAAAGTGTCCATTAAAACCTATACACAAGCATCGAATCCGTGAGTAAAATGTCCATGGTATCTAGGCGCGAATGCGAGCATCGAATCCGCGAGTAGTGAATGCTCAAGTAAAATGTACATGGTATCTAGGCGCGAACGAGCTCGAAAATAGCCCCAGTGAGAGTAAAATTGATTTTTCGAATGTCCTGGATATTCGAACATGTTTTCCAAACCATTTCCCAGGTCCCACAGCCATTTACATTAAGTTACCATTGATATTTTAATTATATTTCATTAGAACTGTTCGAACTATTTGACTCCCATTGACTTTAATTGGTCCGTTTTCGAACTTTCCACATAGTTCGAAAACGGACCGAACTTTCGAAAGTTCCGCCATCTCTACTAGTGATGGGCTTTGACGTGGCCTTATATGACATAAATTTTTATATACTGGGAATGCCCGCCCCCTCATGTTTTGCTATTACAGTGGGTCTTGAGAGTCTGTGAGCTCCTTGTTCCCAAATAAGTTTAAGAAAGTCTCCCTGCAATGCTTTCAGTACTTTTGTTGGGAACATAACCATTAAAGTAAAAAGATAAATAAGTTTAAGGTTCATGCACACTTGCGATCGCGGGGGGCGTCCCATCCATGCCATTGGCCGTGTGTGCGAAGCTTTAGGCAGTAGTGTCATTCTAAAGGCTGAAATACACCCAAACCAGGATATTAACGAACTCCTCCAGGTAATTAAATATTTACGGACTGTTATAAACATTGCAGGAAAATAAACATAATATAGCCCTGAGTAATCCTATGGACCTGAACCTGAACTGGAGTTTGGGCCAAACTTTTTGAGTTTCGACGAACTTGAGCTAATCGAACTAGTTCGGTTTTCCAAACTCACAGCTGTAGTTTCGATAAGAGACGTTCACTAACCCTAGAATGTATTGTTAGCTAACCTTCAAATGTATGGTTAGTTTTTGGTAACCCTCGAATGTATCATTCGTTTTTGGTAACCCTTGAATGTAATATTCATTTTCGGTAACCCTTGAATGTAATATTCGTTTTTGGTAACCCTTGAATGTAATATTCATTTTCGGTAACCCTCGAATGTAATATTCGTTTTCGGTAACACTAGAATGTATGGTTAGTTTCCGCTAACCCTAGAATGTATTATTCACTTACCCTCAAATGTAGCCTTTGACTTACAGTAACCTTCGAATGTATCATTCGATTTCGATAACCCTCGAATGTACAGTTCTATTTTTGGTAACCCTTGAAAGTATCGTTCGGTAACCCTCGAATTGACCGTAACCCTCAAATGTAGCTTGTGCAAACCCGACAATGGCCCAATCATGAAGTAAGAAGTGTTTTTTGGTGACATGTTCCCCAGACCATTTCCCAGGTGCCACAGCCATTTATAGTAAGTTACCATTGTTAGTTTAGCTGTAAATCATCTGAACTTTTAAGCTGGGTACACACCTAGCGATTTTTCCTCCTGACCGACCGTTCAATACTTTTGACCGGTCAGCCAGGAGGAAGAACTGTCGGTAGCGGCAAAAGCAGCCATAGAGGACCGCACCATCGGACGAGGTTTTCCACCATGTCCGATCATCCTTTCATCCGATTCGGACGAAGGGTCGGTCGGACATGGCCGCATTCGGATGCGATAATTTCGGTCCGATCGACCGATACACTGAACTATCGGTCGATCGGACCGAAATATCTCATTGTGTGTACCCAGCTTTTAGAACTATTAGCTCTCAATTGACTTTGTGACTGGGTTTGTTTCCGAACTTCTGAGCTGCCAAACTTTTTGGGAGTTCGGAAATGAATCGAACTTCAGTAATTTTGGCCATCTCTACTATGTGCCGAGAGATGCTATCACTCTCTTGCCCCTTTTAGGCAGTGCGCTGAACTGATATTCGCTTTCTGTGCATAGCAAATGGTGTTAAACCGTTCCGAATATCTAATGCCAGCTTTTTGAGTCTCCGAGTGGTCCACCACCACAAACAGTGAGTTAATTGAATGGAATGCAGGTAGCTGGCCCAGATGTGGAGGAGGTGTGAGACCTGCGCATGGAGGATGTGGTGTCACAGCAGCACCAATAGGGCTGTTCGGTAAACGCTCCTGCATGGATATACTGATACCGGTACTAATCTTCCAGTCTTCCATATGACAACTAGAGGCTTTCCTGCATCTACTGAGCTCTTTCTTTTTAATTCTAAACCATCCTAGTCACTTTACCTTTACTTGATCGTTTTCTCCGCTTTCAATGCAATTTGTCCACTATTATTATAGCCATTAGCCTTTAAAATAAATTCGCTTTAATACCTTTCTCCAGTGAAAGATTGCTTTCACAAACATGGGCAGAATTTTGCAAAACCGCTCTAAAATTTGTTTCTCTCATTATCATTGCTTATACCTGTAGCTGAAAGCAGAAAGATGGCATCATTAAGGCACGTTCTCCTTCCTTGTGCTTTTCTTCAATATCCAATTTCTCTGTTTTTTGTAAGACATCCATTCAGCACAAAAGCAGCAAAAAAAACCCCCCAGAAGTGATGGGCAAGGGAAAGACACAAGTTGGACTAACACAAGTCAGAATGTGGATGAAGGTTTCATAAATGCACTTGGTAAAGGCATCATAGGGCTTTAAGGAGACGATGCAGACATGTCTGTTTACAGGAATGACAGCACCATTACATACTGAGCAGTACTAATAAAACTAATAAAAACATCTTCTTTTCCCCAAGCTCCTCTGATGTTATTAACACCTTGTAGTGGGCCAAATCTTCATTTGGCACCAACCTCCTAGAGTTAAAAGTAGCTGACATCACCATTTGTAGAGGACCATGGGAAACAGGAGAGGCAGCAAGATTTGCATTGCTGTTAAAGTATGTATTTTTAATGTTCATGTTCCTATTACCTGGACAACCAAGTGATGTTTTTATTAGAGTTTATTTCCTTAATAGCTGAGCCCATAGATTCTATAGTTTGGGGGTCTTGGGAGGAAGTTAGGATTGGACCCATATTTTCTCTCTTTTTTTTATCATCGGTTCACAAAGTGTATTGTGGTTGGCGTGTCACCAACATTTTAAGTACCAAATAATTCCAATCCTCTATTATACGGCAGAGTACAATTCTGGGATGGTTTATATGTTTTTCCTTTGTAATTATTTTAAATACATTTTTTTCTATATTTAGTTTTTTTAGAAGACAATAAAATGGGGAATAAATATCTAGAAAATCTAAAGAAAACGTGTAATGTATTTTTAAGAGGCAGAATACCCAGAACATACAAGGGTGTTAAAACCTTCCCAACCTTCAGAAAGAAATTCACAATTGCACTTTTCATGAACCAAGGCTTTGAATAAAATGAATTATTTACTATTTCCAATACAAATGTGAACCAGTAGATTAAAGGGTATGCATAGTGAAAAAATGACATGTAGGCTGCACTCTGAGGTGTGTGTTGCTGCTTGCCTTCAACTCAGCTCTTATGGTACTTTGTTCAGGCTTACTATCGCCCCTCCCATTCTTAGCCAACTCCTCCTTTCAACTCAACTGACTTTCTGTGAACTCGAAAAAGAGATAAATAGCTTAGCAGAAAATTTGATATGTTGGAAAGATCATAAAGATTATCAGATTCAGAATGATAAAATTAAATCAGAGATAGATAAGCTTCAAAATAGTATTAAATCAAGGAAGAAGAAAAAATTTTTACGTGATAGTGAAGATTATAAAACAGGACATGTATATGATTATAATTCATCATACAGCGATACCTCTGATCAAGAAGAAAATAGAGACAAGGTGAAGTCAAATAGGAAATATAGATTCTCTAAGCATAGATCAGGATATAAAAATATTGAAACTACCTTGAGTCAGCCTTTTTTAGGAAAAGGACCAGACGGTCCAGAAAGGGAAAAAGGAGGAAGAATCAGACGGGAGAAAACAGACAATCAACAATCTTACAACCTGAGAAGGAAAGACAAGAGAATGTAGTAGTAAACCTATCTGACTTCCCATTAAATGAATATCACATAAAAACACTATCAAAAGGCCTAAATTTTGCTCCCACTAAGGGGTTGGATAAGTTTACCTTTATTAAAGATTTACATCTATTCGCACGTAAGCTTACTTTGAAAAGAATGTTTTGGGGGAAACAAAATGATGACGTTAACTTTGATATATTTGATCACCTTAATCTTGACACTTTAACCAACTTGCAATGTACTGAGGACATTAATTATGCTCCTCTAGATAATTTGGAAACATTGTTACAAAATCTAGGTGCGGAAAACTATACACATATGAACTCAGATATGAAACCGAAATCTAAGTTCTATCCGTCAATATCTCTGTACCCTAACATTAAATTTTGTTAAACTGGTAGAGGAGGAGGTTTCTAAATATGAAAACTGTATCTCCTCCCCTAACTTAAGCTTTAAAGAATCTAAAGCCCTTAAAGAACTGTCGAACAATGAAAATCTAGTAATTAAACAGGCAGATAAGGGTGGCAAAATAGTTGTTATGACGGTGGACTACTATAAAAAAGAAGCCCATCGTCAGTTAAGAGAAGGTGATCAATATGAAAAAGTTTCAGAGAATCCTATACGGAAGGTCAACGCTATTATTTGGGATACCTTATCCAAGGCTTTGGATGAGGGTACCATAAATAAGAAAGAAATGGATTACCTTTATGTGAAACATCCGGTGATTCATTGCTTATATTGGCTCCCGAAACTACATAAAAATTCTAGGAAACCCCCTGGTCGTCCGATCATCTCGGGGATAGGGGGACCTACTGAAATGATCTCTAAATATGTGGATAAATTACTTAGACCCTTTCTAATAACTCTACCTAGTTACTTGAAAGACACTAGAGATGTACTCCGTAGACTAGATGGCATACTAGTTAAGGAGTCGACTTTGTTGATAGCCCTAGACGTGGAGGCACTGTATCCCTCTATTCCCCACAACAAAGGCATGTGGTCTATTCAGCAGTATCTTTTATCTAGGGGAGATAAATATAAGGCCAATTCCAAGCTGGTTATGGAATTATTAAGTATCATTCTAACCAATAATTACTTCACTTTTGAAAATAGCTACTTCCACCAGAAAAGAGGTACAGCCATGGGTACGGCCTGCGCACCTACATACGCAGGTCTGTACCTAGGCCAGTGGGAGAAACAACTATTTGCAGAGGAGGAGTTGACCTGGGCCACAGACCTTATCAGTCTGTGGATTAGATACATCGATGATGTGATGATTTTGTGGGATGGCTCTATCCAAGAATGGGAGAGCTTCTTTTCCCAGATGAATATCAATGATTTGAACCTTAAGTTTACCTACCAATCAAGTCTAAACTGTATTCCATTTCTAGATCTCACTATTAAAAAAGTGGGTAATAAATTACACACTGAGATGTACAGGAAACAAACGGCAGGCAACTCTCTCCTACGTGCTGATAGTATGCATCCCACCTGCCTTCTCAGAGGTATTCCGGTCGGCCAGTATCTGCGGGCGCGCAGAAACTGCACCACACTGGCAGACTTTGAAAATGCAGCGGAGGATCTGAAGTTGAGATTCCTACAAAGAGGATTACCACCTAAGTTGGCTAAAAAAGCATATAAACGTGCTAAATTCTCTAAAAGAGATGATTGGTCTTCAAAGATAGAATTGGTAAAACAGACCAATCCTTGAGACTCATAACCAACTATAATAATGATTGGCTTTTCCTCAAAGGAGTACTTCAAAAATTTTGGCATATTTTGAAAGGGGATGATAACCTTAAACAACTGGTTCCCCCTAGACCCCTGATTAACAGCACGTAAGGCCCCTACAATTGTGGTCAAATTGTTAGCAGCTTCTTTCAGACAAAAAGACAAGAGACTTGGTTAAAACAAAACAAAGGCATGTATAAATGTGGTCATTGCAAAGCGTGTCAGTTTATGTCAAATAAAATAGATACCTTTAAAAATAACAAAAACGAAATCTTTAAAATTCATAATTTTATAATTGTAAAACCAAAGGAGTGGTTATACATGTTGCAATGTGAATGCCATAAGATCATATTGGTAAACGATTCGCACCTTAGCAGAAAGGACATGGAGCATGTTAGAGAATCAATCATGCTAATCAACAGAGTTCGGTGGCTCGCCACTTTCTGAAACTCATCACAATGATCCTTCATCATTAAAAGTATGTGGTATAGAGAAGATCCCTAAACCCAATAGAGGGGGAGATGGGATCGGAGCATCCTACAAAAAGAGGCAATGTGATCTATAAAATGGACTCTATGTTCCCTAAGGGGTTAAATGAGGAACTAGTGTTCAATATGTTCTTAAACTGATTTATTACAGAGCTGCAATAATGTTGTTACATCCACTTTAATATTTGATAAGCCATGTTGCTGTGATATTAGATACATAGATTGGATTAAATGTGTTAGATAGAATGTTGCAATTAGCTGTTATCCTGAAGTATTGGCTTCATAAATTCTGCTGCAAGCATAAATTGTACTAATTGCCCCAAATCTAATGCATATGGATAACCGATTAAGGTATTTAAACGGGAGAAAGCACCGGTCATGTGACCCGGAAGAAGGGGAAGAAGCCCGAAACGCGCGTCGGTCGTTTGGTGTGTGATTACTAGGCTGAGCTACTGGACCTACTTGTAATATTCTGGAAGCTTTATGTATTTAGATTCTTGTGGCTACACACTTGGTTCCCTGCTCGGCTATTTGCCTGGAGGGAGGCGGGGACTCTGTCCGGGTTTGGGCTAGGACCAGACGAGTGGGAGTTGCACCTGGTGCCTGCCCCCGGCCATTGCTCCTACCGGACCATTAGCTTACTTACGCATGGACGGTACCTTGTAGAAGTTTGCAGTTGGTCTTCGGAATCGGGAGCGGAGTCGTCACTGGGAGTGATATATCAGCACATTGTCCATGCAGGAAAGGAGATCTTGAGGAAGTTCACACGGCTGGGTGAGATCATGCATCACTCTGCCATTTGATTCAGTTGTGTGCTGCTACATTGTTTAATTTCTTTTTATTGACATACTTAGTATCTATTGACTTCCATTTGCAAGTACAGACTATAGCTTGGAACAAGGACTTTTTCCTCCAGCTCGCCTAGAGTCATATTTATTGTTACTATTATTTATCTATGTTTTATATGTGTGTATGTTCACATGACATTTTATTGGGGTATGTGTAATAATTTTTATATATAGTTATGAATAAAGCTCTTGTTTTAACCCACTACATCTTGTATGATCGTTTAGATCACTGTCTTTATCTATATGATTATAGCTTGATATAGCAGCATGAGTGCCCCTATCATATTTGATTGGGTTATGAATGGTACTAAGGCACATCTGTTGCCTATCTATTAGTTTGACTTTCTGTGAATGCAGGCATGCTCTGTAATCATAATGAGCCAACATTGAGAGAGGGAATTTCCCACACGGTCACCATTCCAATCAACTAAAAAAAAAAACTACACACAGCAGAAGAGTTTGTGATAATAAGGCACTTAAATGACAGTTGAAATTAAAGATACTTCAGATTGGGAATTTAATACTGGCACACATCATACAATAATTTGGGCCGATTGGATTGACATTTCAGTGTTTTGGCCGCTTTGGCCGAATTATTGTATGGTGGCTTAATGATGTGGCCGCGACTGACCACCAACCGTTTGTTTGTCCAAATCGGTCAAACGCACGATCGGATGGGTTGGAAAACCACGGCTGACCACCTCTATGAACCACATGCTCAGTGAAGGTTACTATCGGACGCGGCTATTTATTTTGCCACGATCGACGGTCCTTCCTCCTGGCCGACTGCGTGGAAGCCTCGAACGTTCAATCAGGAGGAAGGATTGTACCTAGCTTAAGGCTGTGTATACACCATGCAATAATTTTGCCTGATCGTTCAACTGAATTGGACGAATGGGTGATCGGATGTGTCCAAAAACTACGAGCGATCATGCGGTCCACTAAGGATTGCAAGCTCTGTTGCAACAAACTGTTGGCCAAAGCAACATTTGCTATGATCGACAGTTCTTCTCCTGGCTGACTGGTCGGAAGTGCCGAACGGTTGGTCTGGTGGATGCATCTGCTCATGTGTACCCAACTTAAAGAAATGGGGGACAGATCAATAAATGTTTTTTTGATGGGGGTTTTTTCTGGAAAAATAAATCCAGTATAGATACCCTTTTCAATTGGATTTAAATTTGGGTCACCTTGGTTTGTAGGATCGATCCATCTATACCCACTTATACCAGAGCCTTTTACCCATGGAAAGGTGGCAGCACTCACCAACCACACATTTTTGAGCAATGACCTAAACATGTTTTATTTTATTTCCCAGCAAAACACATCCAGAATTTTTCTCTTTCCCTGAAGAAAATCCCAGAGTTGGGTAAACGCGATAATGTTAATTGCTAACTGAGTGGAAACGGACTCCTGGCTTACAAAGGGACATTTTCTCCCGGAGAGGTTGCAGTCTGCTAAGCCTTTATAATTGCTTTCTAATGAAAAATGCAGAAGTGTTCTTGATTTACTTGTCAACATGGTAACATCATTTACAGTTCACATGTTAAAGTTGCTTAAGAATGGTAGGGATTTTTTCTAGAATTTGATACTTCTGTATACATAGGAATTAATAGGCTCTTTTATTTGTGATTCATATTAAGATTCCTATAAAGTTTGTGCATTTGAGAGATAACATACCATTTTCTAAAGGTGCCCATACATTACAGCTTACCGGGCAGACCCATCCTCTACATACAACCAATTTCATAGGTAACCGCCTTTCCTGATCGCCTATGCGGCCGACATACGATTGCGAGGTCCCATTCATTACCATTCATTTTGTGATTGTATGTTGGTCACAAAGAAGGTCCGGAAAGATGCTTCCTCCGAAATTGATTGTATGTTGTGGATCTGCCCGGTAAGCTGTAATGTGTGGGCACCTTTAGATCTTAGCAGAAGCAATTTTTCTATGAGAAGCTATTGTACAAGAATAACGAATCCAACTAGCGTACGATATTTGGTTTGAGTCGCATTGCTCTCAACATTCCCAATACGAAAATGAGGACTTTTCCCAAGCAGCATGTCATTCATTCCATTTTATAAACCTCCCCTTCCTTTCATTCTGTGCAGCTGAAAGACAAACCCATACTTTCACTCATTCATTAACAATACATACAGCACTTACATATATTCAAATCCTTGAGCTTAATAGTTTAAACGTAAAACTAGGAAATACATGAATAATTTGAGAGGTCATTGGGTCAGAACTTTTAGTCAGAATGTATCAAATCCTTCAAGGCTATAAATAGTACAGTCATTGTGGCTACATGTATCTGAGTTTTATCTTCACACACAATGCAATGCCTCAACCTTATCTTAATATTATCAGAGGAGCTGAGCCAAACCCAGGTTTCTCCCTTTTTCATGGAGACTTCCCATGTCCTCCAGCTGACCCTATTGTGGGAGGACAGATAATCATTCTCTACTTTAAAAATGATGAATCACAGTTCCCAAATCCTCCCAATCTCCCTCCTCTTTGGCGATAGGCTGGCATGCCATGTATTTCTCTCCCACTTCTTCTCTTGATGACATCAAAGACAATTTATTTGCGTGCTTGTAAAGGTGATAGGAGCAGATAACCAAACTCTCAGCCTTCCTTGTTTTCACTTATCTCCTGCTCGTGTTGGGCCATACTCTCATCTGCATCCTCACTGACAGGTTCTGATGGGTGCTGAGAGGCCCTGGATATCATGAAACCATTAATGTCAGAGAATTCCTCCAGTGCTCTAAGGAGTGTTGGAAGAAAGAGAATCAGCCAAACACCAGTCATTACACTCCATTTGCAATAAAAGGCACAAATTACAAGAGCACGTTTTGTTCCAAGAATAATTTTGTGTGCAGAAAATAAGTCGACAAAAGCACGTGTTTAGATTAAAATATAATAAGCAAGAATTCTGTACAATTTTAAATCCTCAGTGTATGACAATGTCCCATTTCATTATATGAATGCTTAATTCAATGTAAAGGATAAGAATGTATAAACACAATGAGGGCACCAAGCCATAAAGTTAAGCTCCATCATACCCCTCTTTCCAAAGACAAGGAGGGAGGGAAGTGTTAGGTGTCCCCACAGTCAATTCCTATTCATATCTGCTTTCAGTTATATACGGTATTGCGCCAGAACAGAATGGGATTAAAATGTTTTTCGGGAAGTCTAAAATTTTGTTATAATCAACTATGGGACACTATTGGAGATCTAAAAATGTACAAAATTGTTACCGAATTTTATTCAAACTATTTAAAAAATACTTTTTTGTGTGATATAGTTTCTTTATTATTAAACTCTCCAAACATAACTTTTTTCCATCCAGCTGCACACACATGTAAGACATTTCTCATTTGGATCAATAGTTAGACAATTGTTATGTTCAAAGGCAAAATGAACTGTGTGATCCCCCAGATGGCAGGTGAGAACAAAGACTGTTGTACCCCTATGTTTAGTCACTCAACAGGAGAGATGTATGCTTAATGATGTTAGATGCCTCTACACATGCTAGAATGCAGGTACCAAGGTAAAAAGTAATAAGTCATTTTAATCAGATATTGATACTGAACAGAAGTGTAATCAACTTATTTTACTTCTAAATGCTTTTAAGGGCTAGGCTACACTTGCACACGTTTTGCGCTCGCGATTGTGCATGCGATTTGGTTAAAATGGAAATTTCCATGTGATTTCCGTTTGGGTAACACATGCATTCACTATGCTGTGTTAACATGTGTTTTCATAACGGAAAACTGCAAAAGCGCAAACACAAATGCACAAAAATCGCACACACAATCGCTTGAGATAATGCTCGCGGTTGCATGTGCGATTTAGTGCGTTGTAGTGGGGCCTCAGCCTAAAGGTATAAAAAAAGACAACACTTCTAAATTAGGTACCATTAGGTAACCAATGTAAATAAGAGGTTTAAAGGGAAATGAAAAGTACTCTTCAAATCTATAAAAACTAATGAGAAGCATGCTCAATTGTTAGGGAAAAAAGTATCTGCACAGATACACACACAAAAAAAAATAACTTGATATGGTTGAGAAGGGAAGCCTATTAATGCAGACCGGGGCTGGTCATATGACTACAAGCTGGTCACATGGCTGAAAACAGGAAGTGTTCAAATTGGAGCCCCCAGTTAACCTTTAAGCTAGCTTAATTAAAAATTGAAGTAAAGATGAAGTGAGACAAATACCAGGAAGCTATTAACGTAAATAAGTTGTAACAAAATAAGAGGACAGAGAATGTAATAATGTTAATGGGGCTCTACGGGGCAGAGACCTCCCATCCTCTTGTGACAAGGCTCTAGCACTTGTATAGTTATATTTAAATAATTTATTTATGTACCGAACTATTTATGTATTTATCCCCCTTGTATGACTTTATTGTATTTTATTACTGTACAGCGCTGCGTCCCCAAGTGGCGCTTTATAAATAAACTATACATACATATATATGGCTAAAGAGAATGCCAAGGTAAATTTACTAAACCATTTCCTCATACCTCCTGTATATGGAGCAACCTGCTTCTGAAAGTATATATTACAGTAGCAAGACTGGTATAACACAAGACTTCTTTATTTATTTTATATATTTACATTTTTGTGTGTGATATGGTAGCAGCTTCACCAGATTCCCTGCACTTCCTGCTTCCTGCTCTGAAACTGTGTGACAGTCCCCCTTCCCTGTGTCTCCTCCTCCTCGTGGGCCCCCATGGCCCCTCCCCTTGCAGCCTCCTTGATCAATTTCCATTTTTAAACTTTGTCCAATTATTTCTGTGCTGAAAAGAGGATATTTTTACACAGTCTTCTGTGTAAAAACGGGGGTATTGGTCTAAGGTGCAAGTGGGGGAGGGGGGGCATCGGATCTGCGAGTGAAAGGGGCCACAGGGGTCTGCAAGGGAAGGGGCCAGGATGGGTCTGCAAGGTAAGAGGCCACAGGGCCCACAAGTGGGAGGCATTAAAAAAGCAGTGCTGTTCTCCTCATCCCCCCCCCCTCCTACCCTTCAGTCATGCACTGAGCATGTGCCAACCGCAGATTAAAGGAGGAAGTAGTATTTCTGACCGCAGATTCAGAACCTCCCACCCCCCCTAACTTTCTGATCTGTGATTTCTTTGTCTTGGGCTGTGCAGCACGTAGAGAGGTGGTTGATGGCTCATTTTAAAGGTAGGAACCTGATCTTTCTAAAACCAACGTGTTTGGAGACTATAGTTCCCCTTTAAACATAAATGTGTTTATTAAGAACATGTGACATTTAGGTGCCAAGCACCTTACTCAGAAGTTAAATAGACAGTGTTTGAGGAAGGTGTCACCAAAACAGTACATGTTCTGAATAAACACAGTTATGTTTAAGACTGGAGTGTGCTCTGCATTGTTCTCTTTTGGATTTACTATTGGCTATGGTACCATGAGTAGCACCCAGCATCTACTTACCTTATACAGGTGTGCAAGAGTCTTATCTTTGTGTTTGTGACTGTGATTCATGTATTAAGGTCTATTGGCCTTGAAGAACAAATTTATTAATGCATAGAGAATCGGTTGATAGACAAGTAGTTGTCAATAGAGCTTCCTCTATATGGAATATACTGTAAGTGATGTTGCACAGAGATCAATACTGGGGCTACTACCTTAAAGGGCATGTCCACCCCCAAAACTATAATCCCCCCAACTACTGGCCCCACCATGTAGTGTGTTAATCCTTACCTCACATCCCAACTCCATCTGGTTCTCCTGTAGTCCCCCAAAGTTCCAAACTGCCCACCAGGAGGCTAGCAGGTCCATATAGGACACTGCTCGCTACCTGGCCTCCCGGAGATTCCTGCCATGCGTGCTGCAGCCCTTCTCCCCCTCCCTCCCCCTCCCTCTCCCTCCCTCTCCTCCCGTTCTACTATCCCTCCCCCTAGCATTAAACCCCCTTAATATTCTGCTCCCCATGTCCCCCAGCCCAACCGGCATGTTTTTTTTTTAAAAAGCTCCCCAAACTCTTACTTACCTCTCCGCTTTCCTCTGCTGCACTGAATGACCGGCAGCCGCGTCTGTGATTGGCTGCCGCTCAGCCAATCACAGACGCGACTGCCGGTCCCGCCCCTCTGCTTGCATTCTCGCAAGCAGAGGGCCGGCAGTGCGGCGGAGGATCGAGGGGAGGTAAGTAAGAGTTTGGGGAGCTTTTTGAAAAAACAAAACATGCGGTTGGGGCTGGGGGACATGGGGGAGCAGAATATTAAAATTCTATTTTAGGGGTGGACATAGCCTTTAATTTGTTTATCAATGGTTGAGAAGTCCTTAGAGAAACTTAGGGGGTTATTCAATAAAAGTTCTTATCGTTTAAAATGGTGCTAATTTTGCCCCAACCAATCAGATCTTATTTAACATTTGAAGCTAACATCTGATTGGTTGGGGTAAAATTAGCACCATTTTAAACGATAAGAACTTATATTGAATCTCCCTGTTAGTTTGTTGACGACACAAAATTGCATTGCAAATTATGGAGGATGTGCAGTTGTTACAGGCAGATATAGGCAAATAGTTAAAATGGCAATTAAAATAATAAGGAGAATATAGAGGTTGACTATAAAAGCACAGTAGATAAAGTTAAGGTTTTTACATTGGGAAGATGTGCTTGTGTGGGATATGACCTCTTTTTACAAATACATTAATGGACTGAACTAGATTGTAAGCTCTATGGGGCAGGGACCTCCTTTCCTCTTGTGGCAAAGCTCTAGCACTCATATTTATATAATTTATATATTTATGTATGAACTACAAATAAATTGAACTAAAAATAAACTATACATTCATACAATAAGATCTTTGGTGTGTTATCCACTAATCGATCAAATTACATGTTTTTTGGGGGGGGGGGTTCGATTGGAAAGAAAATTTTATCTTTAGGTCAGTCCAAATTTCAAGTGAAAATCTGAGAAAAGATCGGAGCCTCAAGGTGGGAGGCTTTGGGTGGTTCTCCAGATCAGATTTCCGATCGTGGCACTCGATCGGCAATCCTATTGGAAAAACATCTTTGTGGCCAGCTTAAGAAAGGTGGCCTCTATCAGTAGATAGAGAGGGCTGGATGAGTTTCTTCAATTAAAGATGGTTAATGTAATTAATGTGCAAGGTTCTTGTTAATCCAAGAATTTTGACCCCGTTGAGACTTTTTTGTAGAACCAGTTTCGCTTCTCTTTATATATTACTATGAAAAGCATAAAAGAAGGTAACTTTGAGGAGTTTCAAAATGAAATTGTGAAACATTGGCAACCAAATGGACTATTTTTTTTTAAGAATCCCAATTTACAATCAGATTCCAATGGAATGTTAGGCCACTTTAAGTCACTGTTGCAGTTAGTGACCTTAATCAGGCAGCACAACTTGGATGGATGGCAAATGGGCACAGTTTTCTTTCACAAGCCTTTCATGGAGAAAAAAGAACAGTTTAGGGGCATATTTATAAAAGAGCAAAAAGTAGCGAAATGTTTTCGCATCGCTTCGCATGGGGTTTTCGCCAAAAAAAAGACAGGTAACGCTATTATAAAGGTAGCGTTAACGAATGGCGAAACCGTTTCCGCGAGTTATCGCTAATCGCTAAACCCTTAACGCGATTTATAAAAGAGCGAAAGGCGTTTTTTGCGTTAAAAAGAGCGAAAGATTAGCGCGACCCTAAAGGTGGTGAAAAGTCATTGTTTGAGGGCGATCGCGCATTAGAATGAAATATGCCTTGGAAAAGCGACATTAGAAAGGCGAACGCACATTAGAAAGGCGAACGCACATTAGAAAGGCGACCGCGCATTATAATGGAATATGCCTTGGAAAAGCGAACGCACATTAGAAAGGCGACCGCGCATTATAATGGAATATGCCTTGGAAAAGCGAACGCACATTAGAAAGGCGACCGCGCATTATAATGGAATATGCCTTGGAAAAGCGATCGCGCATTAGAAAGGCGAATGTGCAGTGCAAAAGAAAATTGTATTCCAATTGAGAAATTCTAAGAAGATTGACTAAATAAGACATGGCTGACTTCTTGGTAAATGTGAGGTGGCCATTTTGAACTCGACATCATTTTCTAGTGGGCTTTTCTGGTTTTGAATGGTTTTCGCAATGCATTCTTCTTAGATGCGTTAAGTTTTCACTGCGATACTTTTCGCTCTTTATCGCGCCCGTTCGCCTTTTTCATCCGCGAAGTGTTTTTTTCGCTTTTTTAATAAATAAGGCGAAACGAAGACCCAAATGGCGCTATTTTCGCTGCGATGTGCTGCGATAATTATTTGGCGAAAAAGACAATCCTTTATAAATATGCCCCTTATTTCCGGACAACTTTTTTTTTGAGGCTTATAATTATAAGTCCCAAGACAAGCAACAGGATCCCCATGCATGAAAATGTTATTAGAAATGTTCTGTAAACATTGGCTTAACTTATGATAGTACAAACTCAGAAGATAAAATTGAAATTTATGGTATAATTTTTATTTTTTGTGTGTGTTGGTCTTTTTTATTTTTTGTATTGTTTCAAAACTTCCTGTTTGATAAGAATAAACCCAGATTGTTTGACATCTAAAAATTAATATTTGAGACAGATACTAGTGTAGGGAGTAATATACAGCATTTTCCAGTCTTTATATTAATGTACTTAGATTTTGTTGTTGTTTGGTATATATCTGACTGGGTTTGGGATACCATGAGATTCCAAATTACTTGTTTGTTGGGGATGTGTTGAGTTTACTTTCATTTATTCCATTCATAGTCCTATTATGATGACTAAATGTTTATTGATGATTTCACATGCCCTGCAGATGACCTTGAAGCTAAGTGATCTCTCATCTAATTTAATGTAAGGTACCGTATGTAACCTTTTGTTTAATCCCAGTAGCTTGGCTTCTCTTCTCAAAACTAATATAAATGTGTATGGAAAATCCCAGTTTTGTGTTTGCTAAAACTTTAATGATTGAGAAAAGTGCCCGCTATGTTCCACCTCCTTATTAGATATTCATTGCATTCCAGCACTTTCTTTTACAGATGGAAGAACATTCTTATTTACCTGCATCTGCTTTAAGGTTCATTGAATTTCCTCATTATTCTATTTGTCCCATCTAGGAATTTTCCAGTCGCTCTATAACATCATCTCACCTTTGCTTTGATATTTGCTTTGATGTTGTGTTTTTTAAATTTTTGGGCCATCCTAGAATAATCATTGAAAATATCGACCAGAACTACTATACAACAGACAACCTTAATTTCGGACAAACCGTTTTGCTTCCATTATAAATCGTAGGCTAATTTCATTGTAAATACCAGTTAAAACTGTTTGTAGATTAGACTTTGGTTTTACTGAATTGTATATATCCAATTGAATGAGCAGCTCAGGGAAAATCAAATGGAAGCTTTACCAAAGGACAGCAGATAGTCACCATTAAGTACCTACCTACCTACCTACTAAATGAATCTTCCAAAAGTCTCTACCAAATGAGATCTAACAATGTCCTTAGCTGCCCTTGATTTTTGTTTTGACTGCCCTAACTGATGTGTATGTATTGAGACAAAGCCAACTAGTGTACTCACTATATCCAATAATCACCCACAAGTACATTAAATCTAAATTTCCTTTTAATCTTTCTGACTCTGCAGACAATTTTGTGGCATGTCAAGGATGTGTCTACCTAAATCCTATATATAATGTATATCCAAGTCTCAGACCTTGAGCATTTAGCTGTATCTTCTCTTTTCATTTATAGTACTTGGCTCAGGGTTTCTTTACGAGCTTAAGGAACCACAATGGCCTCATGGTGTGCACCAGAAACAATGCGATCAAGTTCATTTTGATTGAAATGATATTTTGGGAAAGAGATTTTTACACTGCGTGCTGCACTTTCAATTTAGGACTTTATAACTGGCAATACGTCTTGTAAAAAAACAAATTGTACTGCCAATGAATATCCTATGATGTTCTAATTCTGTTCAAATTTGCCACTAGATTTCAGATGACACATCCTTACACACCTGGTGACTGGTGAGGACCTTTACATATGCAGACATTATATTATCTATCTTGTGTATGTGGACAGCTTAGTCCATGCTTTAGCTGTGCTTTCAGGAGATTCCTGTCTGATGTTGACCTTCATTTAATTAAAGCTCTTGTTTATCAAATTTTCGATTTCCCCAGGAAATGTGTAGATTTGCTTTACGTAACTCTGCTTGTCCCTTTAACCTGTCTGATTCTCCAGTTGTCTTTGTCTTACTTTCCTTCTCTACTGTATCCTGGAATTCAATTTCCTTTCTCATAATCCTTTACTCAGATTTAAAAAACAAAATATTCAAGTAAACGATTACTTACTTTACCCTTAGGCTGGAGGAAGACAGAAGGATGCTTTGCTACTAGATGAGAACATAGGGAGACCTCATTTTACACTCTACAGGTCATTGTTTTGTATGATTCTGGACCATTAATATTCACCTATCCCTGCAAGCAATCTACAAATCTGTACAAATATCAACACATTTGTGAATTGAATGATTTGATCAATACTTCTTCAAACACACATACAAGTACCCACATTTCCAATTGTGTTTTTTTGTGTGTTTGCCAGATGGAATGGGAATTTACTTCTATTTGTTTTAGTACCTGAATCATTAATCTCTAATACCCTTGCACCTTTTCAGTGTTTTTTGTATGGCATCCCATTTTCTAACCTCTGCCCCTGCTGAATGGCAGGTGATTTGCAGCCCTCAAAGATTTCTAGGTTTGTGTTATAACAGTTTTGTTACAGAGACCACAACCTGCATTTGAACTCTTATACATGTGGGTAGTTGGCTTTTGTCTCTGTGAATAGCTGTATGAGTTATTTCCTACACCTGTACCATTCAACTGTAAACTTCAAGACACGTTTCCAAATCCTGGTCTAAATGGTCTCAGCAGACCAGGATATAACCAAATCCCTCAATAACTGGAAGGAAAGTTTATTAATAATTCAGACATTTGGCTTGTGTTTTCTAAAGGGGAAAAAAATACCCAGGAGAATTGTCCTCTGCTTCCTATAGTGTATCTGGCACTTGGTGAATGTAGCACTTCATGTGCAAATAAGTGCGTTTAGAATAAATGTATTTATACATCTCATCTATACAGACAAACTGTCAGATATTTCAAATGTAAAACCAATAAAACGAATATATGGTGACTCTACCCCTTTAAATGACTTGCTACTTTGCCCTTTTGAGGGCGAACTTGATATTTGGGTTTTCATGATACCTGTTGCCGTTAAATTCCTATGGATTCCTATTATTGTTTATTGGAATCCTACAGTCTTACTTGCAATTTCTAATAATTAAAAATAATCTCTGTTGACCAAGAGATGAGTCGTTTCTGTCGATTCATTTCCGTCCGTTAACCATGATGGCGTTTGTGGCAAACTGAACAATAACTCGCTTGATCCTGCAAGAGTATTTGCTGAATCAGCAGATAATCGACAAAATTAATCAAAGAACAAAGAATTACAAAGTTCTTTTCTTTTTAAACCTTTAATTGTTCCTTTTAATTGTTCCCTTTAAGTGTTATTTTTGCCCAATGATCCTTATCAGTTTGCCGGGTGTAAACCAATGGCGGTCTATACAGTGTTTCCACCTGAGACTGACAGCAGCATCATTCAGTGGAAAGGTCAGTGATTAGCACTCACTTCATAGCTCCTCATTACAACAAATCCATCGATCTCTCCCTTTTTTCTTCTTCTCCTTTCTCTCCAACTCACTCAGCCAAGTTCTTTTTCATCCACCCCCCCCCCACTCAATAGAAATTTAATTTCCCCTTCAAAAAGTGACAGGGCTAATTGCTCATTGCAGGATTGCTCTGGCATACAGGAAGTGCGTATGCAGAAGAAATGCAAAGCCCTCTCACCTCTCCGTGATTAATTACACCCTTAGCTCTGGCTCTTTTTCACCCCCAGCAATAATTCAAAGCCTTGGAGAAAATGGAGATTTTTTTCCCCCCTTCTTCTTATGTACTGTTTAATTAATTACATATGTCTCTGCTTTACATGTGCCAGGGAAGAAAAGCTTTTGTTTTTCTTCCCCAATTATATTATGTCCCTTTTCCATGCAAGTGACAGGAGCGAGACAAGCTAGCGGAAGCATCATTGGCGAAGTTCTGTGCTGTTCTTCCTTCACCAGCTCTCTCACACACACAATTCCTTTTGGTTCTCTTGTGGATTTAGAGTCAGACAAGTAGCAGTGATTTTAAATGGCCTCTCTACCTATACATTACAACATGTGTTACTATATAGCATCACCTATTGGGACTATTTAAAACATAAATCCATTTAATATGTTTGCTGGAATTCTGGACAATGCAGGTCACAGACCCACACTTAGGGGGATAGGAATGTGCATAAATTATTGGTGTCTAAACTTTACCAGCTGCAGTTGGACTACAGATCCCAGCAACCCCTTCCAAAATACTTTAACTGTCTATAGAGGTAATGCAAAAGAAGAAGAATCTGGGACACACTTATTCCCATCGCGGGACATTTGTGGGAAAATGAAGCTTTAACAATCTTTTTAGACCAACGATCAACGATCAGCCTGGCTGATTCATTCTGCCATTTGTTGTATGTTTGTACATAGTCTGCAGATTATCAGTACACTGTAATATAATGTGCAACTTTTCGAGATCACGCGATATAACAAACGTCACGTAAAACCTTCACCAAGGAACACTATGTATCGTTGATGTATGTACAGGTGTCGGCAGAACTAGTGTATAATGAGACATTCGCTGAACGTTCGTCGTGCACATTGTGCAGAAATGATCTAACGTGTGTATGAACCTTTACTCCATGGCTAGCTAGTGTAGGCCACGCCGATATTTAAAACTATGTATAGAGAGTCGATATTGCTCTCTATTGCCCCTTAAGGGTATGTACCAAGCTGATAGTGGCTCTCTGTGCCAGGAATTCTCAAACGCATTCCCTAGCTTACCTCTGTAGTTGAGGAATGCTGGGAGTTGAAGTTTTTAAACACTTCTGCAACTGTTAAGTTGCGTGTTAACCCTTTGTGCATTGGTTAACACTGCTTTAGTGCTTTAAAAGCCCATCGAGGCTCCATGTAAATCCCCCCATTAATATTTTATCTGTAAAAAAATAATACAATCTCACCTATGGCCCATTCCCACTATATGTATTATGGTTATGCCAACACATGTCTGGCATCCACCAATATCAATGACTTCCTCATATTAAACTGTCTGTGGTTACCAATTACTGCAGTAAAGAGCATGGCGCTTCTTTCCCTTTAATGCTTGGGATCATATTTATAAAGTGTTACGGTATCTATTTTTCTGCGTTATTTTTGCCAGCGATAAATGAAAACGTATAAAAAGGCGATATATCAACTGTTCGTTTTTATTGCAAAGCCTGCCTTTTTAATAAAATAAACATTGAAAATAGTGTTCCTTTATAAATATATGGCCCTAGGACACCCCGCACACAATGTGGTTTGATTTTTTTTGCTGCATCTATTTTTTAATTGTGAAGGACATTGCATTTACCATGGAAAGGCTGGCGACAAGCTGGTACTTACTGGCGGAAGCGCATGACATGGCTGCCCCGGGAGACACAATTGCCAGTGGTGAGGTCAGGAGAGTGGGTGGGATAGGAGGAACCAGGGAAGGAAGTGACATAGGGTAGGCAGGGAGCGCGCCATTCCAGAGTTGTTCCCTCCCTCCCCCTCTCAGTGGGTGGAAAGGGTTCACAGGAGAGTATGGTTCTGGTATTTCAACATGGTGCCTCCTGGGCGGGAATTTCAAGCGGCTGGGGGGTTTGGATGGTGTAATATGGTTGCATTGCCAGAGATAGGTATTTAAGGTACAGCTGGTGTGTGATTTATTTCTATAGATTTAAGTAAGTATGCTTTAGGGCTAGGCCACCCTAGTGCGTTTTTTTTCTGCGGTTGTGCATGCAATTTGTAAATTAAATTAAAATCTCGGCAACGCACCCGAAATTCTCAGGGTAATATAAAAAAGGTTGTACTGGCCTCTAAGGGGTGGATTGTGGGTATAGAAAGGTTTATTTATCAGTCCAACTCAGACCTGTCCCTGTCAAGTGTGGTTCCGATTGAGGTTTATAGACTTAATAAATGTTAATTTACCTCTCTGTGCCACATTGAAGATTGCCTGCTCGTTATTCAGGTGCCTAGTGATTGTTGGGTGGTTTGATGTAGGTCTGTCCAATAAACGGGAGCTGAGGATTCATAGATAGGAAATGAATAGCAAATGTCATGGATAATATAATAATATAAAACCTTGGAAATAGTTTTATTCGGCGATTTATATTTCTTTCTCATATCTTGCTGTAATCAAATGAAATGTGTAATACATAAAACAAACACTTTTCGTTTACCTTGCCGGTTAATATTAAGATTGAACTGTAAGCTCCTCGGGTTAGGATCGCAATTACTGACTATTCAAGTGTAAAATTGCTTTACAGTGTGGCTGGAAATATTTTGCCCCTGAGACATTGTAAATATTAACCTATTCAGCCCTTCGCCACTTAGATATCACTTGATAAGGCCCCAAGTACATTAACTCACCAGGCATTAAATCAGGGTTACTGGATCCCCCGGAATGAATGAAAGGCATTAAATGTGCTCCTGTTTAAATACAGTTAAATTAATTGTTAGTGAAGCAAAGATTAACTTACATTGCTAACCTTGACCGCAGACTAGAACTATGAGAAAATGTGCTTTAGTCTGTTACTAAAAAGGGCTTAGAAGTGTTGGCTGGTTCATGAAAAGGTCTACAATGATGCATATCTGCAGCTTAAAGGGCAAGCCCAGCTTCTGGATAACAAATGATATATCCATATATTGCACCAAAACCTATTTTTCATTTTATTTCAGGTTCATCAAATGCTTCTTATTAGACTTTCAAAGGCTGATCCTTTACTGGCAGGGACAGCCTCCTCTGTTGCAAGCTGGTAACAAGCTCGCACAACATCAGGAGAGGTAGCGGCCTCTGCCTTTGACCAGGGATGTTACTGATTTTCACTATATTTAAGTAGCAAGAAGAATAAGAGCGCTGCATGGAGGGATCATTATTTTCTGTAATTCTCCTTAGGAGCATTGGATGAAATGGTTAGTATAATAAAAACTAGGTTCTGTGTGCGCTCTGCATATGAATAGCTTTATTAATATCCCGGGACACTAACCTGGCAGATGCGGTTTTCTTCATGCTCCATAACTAAATAATATTTTAGTTATCGTTTAGCTAAGTGTAGTGGTCTTGTAACATTTTTTTCTCGTTGGGGGATTGGGGTCACAATGCCAGGCCATACAGACTGCAAAATGGGCTTTCTGGGAAAAAACTCCAGACGTTTTCTTTTGTCTCTTAAGAAACAACACAGTGGATAGAGAACTGCTCTCCTGCAGATCCACTAATCTATATTGCAGGTTACTCGAGGGGGGGTGATGGCGGAGGCATTTCAATCTGGGCACTGGCCTCCAAATAAGACACAGACAAGATGTTATTTGGGTGAAAAACGATGGGCCACAGTTTATTTCTTTTAAAGAAAAACATTATTAACCAGGCCTTTTTATGGCCAACTTACAGGGCAACCTTCATCACTCAATTTATGTTAATTATCTAGCCGTAGATCTAATCTTGGATGCCAACCTCTGTGTTACCATTTAACATCTCCCAACAGTCCACTTCCTGCAAGGATGCCCCCCCCCCGCCAAGCAGCTGTGACTCCAACTTAAATCCACATGATAAACACCATGGAGAAAGGGAGGGGTACACTGTTTACCCAGTCACAAAATTGGGTCGGTAACCATGTGGGTTGGGCATTTAAGGCTGAGCGGGCATAGCGTGTAATGATGTCACGCACCCTCTGCGATCACGGCCACAGCCTCCACTGCCAAGCCCTACAGCACAGTGCAATGACGTCAGTGCTTGCGACTCTGTGAGACCCGGGAGATGCCAGCCAACCGGAGCGTGTCCGGGAAAGGAGATGCCATCCCCCCAGGTCAGGCGGGCCGGTGCTATGCAGGTTGAAATTGTGCGGACACAAAACACTGCTGGAATATTGGTAATGCTGAATGTAGCGCACGCGATTATATTTTGTATACGGACAGATAATTATATATTTGCTCACAGAGCTGATAAAAAAAGTGGCTGAGAAGAACTGTAGCTTTGGCTACAGCATTGTGCACCAATCAAATCAAGTTAATTTCCCGATGTCACTGAAACCTGTTTACACACACACACACACACACACACACACACACACACACACACACTATAGTTCAATGTTTGAATGGATACGTTTGAAGACTGTGCATACCCAAAATTGATGGGAAATAACCATAAAATATTGTACCAACATTGAACACCATCAGGTGCCAGTCACTGCAGAAAGAATGAGCTGGACACACACAGAATTTAGCCTCATCACAAAGTTCCAAAGCGCGCACACATATATGCAGTATCTTGTTTCTGGATAGAACAACGTGTCCCTTGCAGATGTGCTGCTGGACGGTTTACAACGCGGCCTACTCAGATCTTTCGCCCCCTTTTCTCTGTTCCTCAAGATTGGAAACCAGACACCTTGGAAAGGGGCTGTTCCGCTCGGAGGTATCGCTCTTCATATCTGAAGTCCTGCTGCCTCTTAAATTTCATGTCCTTATCTTGGTTTTTCCTGAAAGACTGTGCTTGTTCTAGCGAGGGCTAATGAATAGGCACGCAAAGCCATGAAATGGGAAATAACGGCATAGCTTAATCAGGCATTCAACCTCATGCCTTGCTTATCAAGCGTGGAAAGAGAAGGACCTCAAGTAACAAGTAACCCTTTGCTACAAGAAGGCTATGCAAAGCATTGCTTTCAGATGTGCTGCACCATGGCAGAAGGGTTAGCTCTGCTGGGAATAAGGCCTAACAGTATGTTATTTTAGTACTAAGCTTTGCCCTGCATGTTGTCTGTGGGAAAACCCTCTGGAACCAACTGATAAACAACCCCCTCAACAAGATGGAGTAAATCACCATAGCAATGAAGTGGAAAAATTACAAATCTGGCTGGCGGGTAGGAGAACATTGTGCTAAACTGGGCACAGCTGAGTGGCTTTGCTCGCCAGTCTGTATGGAACCATAGCATGCTCTCTCTCCACAGGATGGACTGTTGCTTACCACATTAAGGAACCCAAGGAGAGGAGCCAATCAGATAACTGCGGTACAGGAACTTGCCTTGAGTTGGATTTCAAACTTGAAGTTTTATCTGCGCTTTAGAAAAATGCAAGAGCGGTTATTTCTCTTCTTTCAATTCATTCTCTCCTGTGTCTGTTAGATCAGAGAGAGGAAAGGACAAAGGAGGCGATGAGAGACTGACAGCAACACGGAGCAAGATAGGAAGGAGAAAGATTGGGGGGAAGACGAGAGAGAAGTAGAAGAGGAATGGAAGAAAGGAGAGCTAAAGAGAATAGTTAATATACATTACACAGTTCTGAAACTTGGACAAATATACAAAAATCAAACACAAATTCACACCCCGTTTATCTAAAAAAAATTACCAAGGTCCGGAAAAGTCCTTGAACATCATTTTCCATATTATTCTGTATAGGTGGGTAAAGCGGGAACGCTGAATTGTATATTTTTTGGGGGGGAGGGGCCGGGGTTGATGCAAATGGATAAACTAATTGCAAAGCGCTATGGTATCTGTTCAGTGCTGTGTATGAGAAATACTTTTATAGAAATGACGTGATTTACAGTTTATTAATCTTTCTATAACTGAAACTAAACTTTTACCATTGAATGTTTCTTTTTCCATATTGAGAAAATATATGCAGAATAATAATAATCTCTTAATCACTGTACAGTGCTGTGTGAGAAAGACAAGCTCCAGCTTTGTGCTTTCTCTGCAGACCTTTATTTGCATAGTGTTGCATTACTATCAGACCATAAACTCATTTGGTCACGCACCTATCACGCACCCACCAGCGGGAAGGAGAGAAACGTACAATGCATCGTTTGTCTGCCCAGCCAATCAGAAACCACTGTTCATGGATGTCCCCTCAGACACCAAATCAGGAAGTTATAAGTGCAAAACATGTCAATTTTCTCAAAATACACTAAAGATATCATAGGAAGCAGGAAATGGTTGGTGTGAAATGGGAAATGTTAGCTGTAGAACCAAACATGGATATGTCTCTCGTAATTAACTTGGATGTCTGGGGGCTGAAAAGGGTGTAGAACTCTGCACATATGATATATTATCCTATAAATACATTTTCATAGCTCTAATGAAAATAATAAAAATATTTAACGAGCATGTCCACTCTTAAAACAAAAAAACTAGTGACTTGCCGGTTATGTGCCTACAACCATTTCACTTCTATTTTTACCAGTTTATTACATGAATTTGTTGCTAGATATTTTATGATAAGTTCTCTTCTATTCTGGTATCTGCCTCCTCTCTCTGCTTAATGAGCTTTTTATAAGCTTGAGCATGTGCAGTGGATGTGCAGGGGAAGCAGTAGTCAATCATTGCTTGTGATGTCCGTAATCATTGACTGCATGGAGGGAGGAGTCAGATTACTCTGCCAGAATGGAGGCAATAATTACCCTTAAATATCTGGTTAATAATACATCTAATAATGTGCTGAATATATCAGTTGGGGTTGGGGGCAGGGGACAGACATGTGACCAGTTTTTTGTATTAAGGGTGGACATGCCCTTTAATATCACTGTAGAAAAGGAATGTAATGGAGTTTCAAGGACAAAGTGCTCCATCTGGATAATAGAATGAATACAAAAAGAAAAAGCAAAATGTATAAGGGGCAAAGGCAGATTTATAACCCTTAAAATTAGGAATTAGGGCAACGTGGTAAATAGGATAAAATCCTGGCTCAGATAGACTAAATATGAGGGCAATCTTTAGTTCTGGTACACACTGAAATATGACTGCAGATATTTCTACTGACTGACCATTTGTGTGTACCTAGCCTTAAAAATCAGAGTGTTGTTTGGTGGTGGTGTGCTGTTAGTTGCAGTTCATACTGGTTGGCCTTCATTGTTTCATGTAGTATACATCCTGTGTTGGGGATAACAAGGACTGAAATGGGATACGGATAGAAAGGGGCATGTCACGTGGATAAGGATATCTGATGGGTCGCTATGAAATGTCAATGGAGATGGAGAGGGGCTGTAGGGAATTTATGAGGAGGCGGCTGTGCATCATTCATACAGATACATGTTATTTTTATGACATACACATGTCATACTTCTAGATTCAAACAAGGAAAGTTCATTAAGCTTAGGATGTAGCAAAAATGTTGTTTTATTTATGATCTGGGCTTTAAAGCTGGACATCTGAACTATCAGTCATCCCAGGACCTAAGTTTAGTTTATACTGGAGGAGAAAGGAAGTTAAACAGGAAAGCAAAAGGATTAGGTAGAATAAAACATATGTTGCACAATCTCAAGCGGGTCACATAATTTACTGCAACATTATATATTCATATTTCTAGGAGACACTGGGCTGGGAGCCTGAGACTGGAAGAGTTTCATTTCTGGCAAAGGATTGATGCAGACGGGTCCATTGCGGAGGAGAGGGGTGTTTGGACTGGGAGGTGTGGAGTGTCAGGTAACACCGACAACTTCTCATCTCGAGCAATAAAATACAATAACACATCTGCCGAGGGCTGTGGTCCCTACAACTGAAATCCTCTGAAAGAGAAAAGGTTTAGAGCTGGGAATCAACTAACTGGATTCATTTGTTGATGGAAAATAAAAATCTGTGGTGACAACTGGTAAATAATAGTACAAGGCGGTAAATTTAACAGGGAAAAAACTATATTCTGCCTAAGTGATTTCTGACCAAAGATATATCTGTGTGCAATTAGTAAAATCTTTAAAGGAGAACAAAAGACAATAACCTTCTCTCCACTTAGCTGTACCCAGGGTGATGAACTATAAAGGTTCGCACACACGTGCGATCATGACACATGATGTGTAGGAACGGCCGCTTCGGACCATAATCGGCCCTTGTATGGGCATTTTATCGTCCGAAATGGGCGCTCGTTCGGAGATCCAGCGGATCGGGCAATGATCTCTGAATGTTTCGGCCAATAAAGTGCCCGTACACGGGCCGATTGTCACCCAAAACGGTTGTTCGTACATATTGTGTGTCGCGGGTCGGCACCCGCAATCGCACCTGTGTACAAACTTTAACACACCACTGGGGGTACAGCCGATGCTTTCTAGGTATCCTCACAGCTTGGTCTTGCACCCACCCCTTTCACAGTAGGACACACACTCAATCGCACTTTCCACATTTACACAGTTACTCAGATTTGAATTGCCTTCCACATTTATACACCACTAGGCCTCTCTAGGTTCATTAGGTAGTTAATGTTAAGCTGGCCCGACACTATACCACGTACCTCTCCATCTTTCCATTCTGGCCCAATTATTTCTGACAAGCATTAGGTGTAAAGGCTGGGTTTGTCCATTGACAGTGCTGGGTTCAATAGCTATGTCAGTGCAGTTGAGATAATAAGTTTGACTGTCAATTCGTTCTAATTTCGGGAAAAGTCGAGTTACTACATTCTGATATTTCTACAATATCCCCCCGCTCTCAACTAATAGTTTTGTGATTGAAAGTGGATTGCTTACTGATTGGCAGGCAGTTGTCGGAATGTCCCATAGTGTACATGGGACCTAAAAGTAAGGTCTGGACAGCCTTTTTACATTATAGAAATGTTCAGTGTGTTCTTTAGGCTGTGTATATTTGTATTGACAATTGTTCTAATTAAAAGCATTGCTGTATATGCAAATCTTCATCTTTTGTAACTGTAAATCAGTTAAACCTTTATTTGTGCAGTAGTCAGTTTAGGAAGCCTTTAATGGGATTCCCCATAGGTAATCTCTTTGAATTGCCTCTTGTGCAGACCGCATTGGGCAGGTTTGGTCAGTCCTGGGTGTCATACTACACCATCTTTCCCAGGATAGTAATTAGAAGTTGATTGTTCTCCTAATTTGTGGCCAATCCTGTTGGTTGAAGACTCCTATTGAAACACATGTACCTAGCAGTGTAATTACAGGTCTGGTTGTCTGCTCTGAAGGCTGAACAAATCATTGTCTTCTTATTTGGTCATTCAGGTCTGTGGGCCAGGAGACCAGATTGTCAGGCTGGGACCAGGGTCGGGCAATACCTGTCTATATATAATTTCTCCAGGGCACATACATTGTTAGTAAACGGGAAACCAAACCATACTGACCACTTTATTTGGTGAAATCAAATGCTATTTATTTATTCATTTGGCTTGAAAGAGCCAAATTCCTGTTCTTTCTATTTTTATTCTCCTTCTCTTCGATCTAGAGACACAAAATTTAGTACTGGCATGCGGGACAAACAGGAGACGTGTCCTTTCTTCTAGCTAAGGTATCCATGAAAGTGTTTGCCTTATTGGCAAATTTTACGGACTGTGTTTGCGCATAGACTTTAATGGACGTGTTGTGGGCATAACCAGCACCTGCCTCTTAAATGCATCAGCTGTAAGCAGAGCTGCTTAGTGCTGATTTAGCTGCCTATTTCTCCTAATAAGTGTTGATAACCTGTCCTAATTGTGTGTGTCACATGTGCAGGTTTTAAAACCCACAGCACACGCAGAGCTTTGTGCATCCTTTCAAGCCAAATTCAATGTTTATACTTTAAGTTCTACTTCACTGCAAAAGAGAACTATTCCTTTAACGCAGGTATCCCACGGCTCCCGGATCCTCCGGGAGTCTCCTGCAAATTGGGATGGGCTCCCGTAAGACCACCCCAATCTCCCGCAACGGAGAGACCGCCCATGCCATGGACCGTAATGTCCATAACTCCGCCTCCTCTCCGCCCACTGCGAGACATCATGCAGTGTCAAAATGCCACCTCTCCCACCCTGCACGGAAGCACAAATTGGCAGGGTGGGGTGTCTGCTTTAATGCATTGTTAAAGAGCTATGCCTTTACATTGTTCTATCAATGCCTGTGGAGCCAGTGATGAAGATAGAAGAAACTTTCATGCGATCCTCTGCTGTCACCCTGACAGGTCCTGACCGCTTCCAGGTTCTGACTATAGTGCGCATGCGCCATAATGTCCGCTGTGGTTAATCAGAACCAGGAAGAGGTCCGGAATTTCAGTGGATCATGCAAAAGGTAAGTTTCTTCTATCTTCGTCCCTGGCTCCACAGGAATTGATTGAGGAATGGAAGGTAAGGCATAGCTCCTTAAACTCCCGGTCTTCAATCAATGCATTATAGGAATAGTTCACTTTTGCAGTCAACTATTCCTTTAAACGTTCCCTTCTTAGTTTTCTTCTTGGTAATAACTGTTCTGTTTATGTGGCTTATCAAGCGCGGTGTTCCATACACGTGTGGAACTATTAGTGAGGATTTGGCTCTCCCCGGTGCTTTCATCCCACACAGCCATCTTCAGTCTGATACCAGGGATTCTCGGGAGATTCCGCTATTAGCATTTTAGATGTATACGAAGGAAACTTGGGATTTTCAGCTTTTGTCATCATGCAGTAAAAAGAATGACAGTTCATTCAAGTTACTTCTTTATATGCTGGAAGACATTAAAAAGGGAAACATAATAAAATGATATGCACACCAGAGAAGGCAAGAAAACGCAATACACCTGGGAATGAATAAAAATAACTGGTAGCAATTTACAAATGGGAAACTGTAGAGAAAAGCAATAAGGAAGCAGTCACAGCTAGTGACAGATAAGTGGGTAACGTGGGGATGTGCAATCCACAACCCCAAACTACAGTTCCCTGCATCCTCTGAAAGCATGTGGCAATTTTAGGCTGACCAGTTGAATCTAGGAGGAATCTAGTAATTGTTCTCCGCCAGGCACACAATCTGTAAACTTTGAGAACAAAGTGTAAGAAATGTCTTCACTCCCTTTGCACAGCTTAAAGTATATGAATACTGATACTATAAATTAATACATATAAGTAGCACTTACTCTGAGGTGTGTGTGTTGCTGCATGCCTTCAATTAAGTGCTTTTTGTGCTCAGGCTCTGACCACTGACCTGACTATTTTCCCACATACCAACTGTCAATACTGTATACAGTATACAGCACACCAACTGTCAATACTGTATACGGTATACAGCACACCAACTGTCAAGCCATTCCAACTACAGCAAAACTGCTTACAGAAATGCTGAAATGTAAGATGTTTCAGATCTAAAGAAATAGGGGGCAGATCAACAAAAATATGATACAGTGATAGTTAGGATGAATTATAGTTTCGACTAAAGGACAATTTAAAAAAAAAAATTGCCATTGTATTTACCCTTTAAGGATGGGCTAGATTAGAAAGCACTGACTAGATCATATGTGAGGAAATAAATGTATTTAGCTATTGCGGCCATAGAAAGTTTCCTAACATCCAGTTGTGTTAACGAAATAATCACTAAACCCCCAAAATTGCAGTAAAAGGAGTGCCCCCCCCCCCCACTTGATGTCATTAAAAAGTTAATGACTTTTACTGCTAGCGGCTCAGCTCTCACTCTGTCTGCCATACGTCAAAGAAATGTATTGTAACAATATTGTTACTATGGGTCAGGGTCAGGTCAGTTTCCTGTCTTTCTACCTCCTGTACAATTCTAGATTTAGGTGGGAAGTAGTTCATTTTGGGGTTTAGTAGTCCTTGAAGGACCTTTAGGGGTGTACAGCTGTTGATAAATGTTACACTTTCCACGGTCTTCCAAACTGAAATAAGAGCCAGCTTTTGGCTTTTTATCTAGGCCATTATATATCAGTGTCTTCTCTCTATGGGTGTGGGCTGAGGTCCTTGAATGTTCTAAGGTCTCCCAGCCCAGGCACCTGCAGAACATCCCTCATGTCTGTAGGCTACTTGGCTGCACAGATTATCTAGGGAGGCCTTTATCGGCTCAAGGTAGATTCCTCAGAGAGTATAATTTGCCGAGATCAGCAGCACTCATTGTCTATTTCTAGGATGACATTGTTCTGTTCTGTGCCGTTCTTACAGCTTCTCCCAGCGGCACATTCAGACTCCGTAGAACTAAAAATAACTAGAAAACCTTAACGTTTTCATTGCTGTAGCAACATGAGAAAAGTCTCTATGTTCTGTGCGAGGGGAATATTATTTTAATAACACAATAGCAGCTCATGTAGTCAGCATCTTTTGGAGCCTCTTTAGCTGTGATATCCTGTTTCTACAGATCTTTATTAACCATAAGTGCAGTTGAGTTAACTGCCTACGACTCTTACTCTGTTTAACCACTTGCTATGAACATGCTGGGTATAAAGGTGTTAAAAATAGAAAAATGTAACCAGATTGTATCAAGGGCAAGGAGAATAAGCCGTCATTGTAAAAGGACATGTGGTGATTTATGGTAGAGGGGTCTGCAGCAAACTGGTACCAACGCTATAATTAGCCCACTCAGCTGGGAGTGAGGTTCCTGCAGCCCTCAGGCTGCTAAGACATCTCTTCTGATTGGTTCTTTTTTTTCTCAGGTTTTTTCCTTTAAAAAGCAAAGGAATGAATCTGTGGTTTTTTTTTCCCTTTTTTTCTGGTCTTAACAAAGTCTCCTAACAATGCACCAACCCACATTGTGCCAGCAACGCTGTAACTAATGGGAATATCTCGCTCTTTAACACACCTGCAAAAGCCATTAATTCATCTTTTTTTTGCTTGTAGAACACTCTAGATTTCAATAAAAGTAAAAATACGATGCAATAAAAAGAGCAATCGCCCAAATGAGGGAATTTAAAATTAACTATATAATATCAGATATATTGTATGTAACATCAATAAGTATGTAATAACCAATATTATTGATATAGTGTTTTCACTAATTTGGCCTGCACCATTGCACTGTACACCTAATGCAATAAACTAAATAAGCATTAAACTTATCGTCCATTAAATCTATAAGAAATAAAATACAAATCAGGAAGTAAAACTTCCACAGTAGAGCCCCCCATACTGTTCTCATTCCTGTGAGGCAAAACAAAACGGATACTGGAGGGTGGAAATGAGTACGGGTAGGGTACATTGTGTTTTGCATTGACCTGAATGTAAGTTCTAGATCATAAATGAATTTAGGAAAGGAAAATGATGCATCATAAAATCCCAACTCTGGAGGTAGAATGGCACCTTCCTACGTTGGATTAGCGGCCAACCCACGTTGATTGTACATGAAATGTGTTCCTCTAAGCTCTCACTCACACGTGAAAGACGCCAAAACACTTTACAAGCTTCGTAGCTACGTACGACTGTGGGAGAATGTACATCTTAACCAAAATGGAACAATAGCCTCACAGAGATGTTCCATTTACTTAGACAAATAAGAGCTATCTGCAACGGAATATAGAGTATAAAGTTATACTTGTGTTGAGTTGGACTTACCTATATATATTTATATTCACTTGTGTTTGGGAATTAAATGGATATTATGAGTGTGTTAGTGATATGATAGAAATATAACTTAGGGCAAGGTGCCACTGTGTGCGTTGCGTTGTCCGTTTAGTGTGTTTAGGACAATGCGATTTCCGTTTGCGGGTTAACAGACGTGATTTTCCATGCATTTGTCTGCGTGTGTCCACATTCCCGGCCCTTTTGCGTTCGTGTGCATTTTTTGGAATAGCACAGGAAACACTGGAAAAAACGCAAACATTTTTGGCCACGTGTCTCCGCTTTTTTTTGCGTTCCCATAGACTTTGATTAAAGGGCGATTCAGAAATACGCGGACCAAAAGTCATGCACGCACACGAATAAGAAATGGACCGAATAAATTACGAATGCAAATTGAATACTGGGAACTGATTCCCGCGATTTCCATTATACTTAAAATTACACTGCAATTCGCAAAACGGAAAACGTAATGCACATAGTGGGACCTCACCCTATGGTCACTTTTTGCACTACTGCACTTTAGACACTATTCACCAGCACATCTATAGCAATTGTATCATAAGGTTTTTGATAAGTAGATCTTTTTTAGTAGACCAAGTCGGTCGTCCGGCGATCCCCGACAGAATATGTCGGGACCCGCGATCGCACGTGTGTACGAACCTTTACCCAGCATTCTATGTTTTATGAATTTGTGTAATTTATTAGTATAAATTAATATTTCTAGCTAGTTACCAATCATCTGATTTATCTTCTTAATAAACATTAGCAGATCTTTATTGGGGAGCTCTTTAGAATATATGTATTGTTATAGTATTGTCAAGCATATCATTAATTGTTACAAATTAACTATTTCTAGGTAGGACTCGATTACCATATTAATAAATATATTATATATACATATCTTATTATCATGTTACATTTCTTTTTTGTTTCTTGTACCCTGGTTTTTCCTTTTGGGGAGCCTGGGTCTGTTTGTATCCCAAGTGGGCGGAAGATCTGTTTAAATGGTGATATGAAGGAATAGAGTGGTCATTATCACCTATATTCCACTAACCTTCCACACAACCACATAGGGCAGCAGAACAATGAATGGTAAACACAATCAGGGAGATTCAATAAAAGTTCTTATCGTTTAAAATGGTGCTAATTTTGTCCCAACCAATCAGATCTTATTTAACATTTGAAATCTATCATCTGATTGGTTGGGGCAAAATTAGCACCATTTTAAATAAGAACTTTTATTGAATAACCCCCAATTAGGGATGGCCGGTTCGCGGATCCGAACCCGGATCTGCCGCGGATTTATCCCGTTCGCGAACGGCGGATTTTTCTGGATTTTCCACCTTCCGAACTTCCGATTCGCGGATTTTTCGAAAATACGAGAAACACGTAATTTCGAAAATTTTCGAAAATACAAAGATTTCTCTTATTTTCGAAAATTTTCGAAATTACGAGGATTACTCGTATTTTCGAAAATACATATTTTCAAGAATTTTCGAAAAAACTAGTTTTCTCGTATTTTCGAAAATTTTCGAAAATGCGAAAAATCTCGTAATTTCGAGGGTATTTTTCATTTTAATGGGTCCGCTCACGGATTTTCGAATTTTCTAATTTTTCCGAAAATTCGCGGATCCTCGAGCGGACCGGATTTTGCGAAGTTGGACATCTCTACCCCCAATATCTAGTATTTCTTGCCAGCATAAATTTCCCCACTCTGGGGTCCTGACCCTACAGTGAATCTTGGGAGCGTGACATGAAATACAACTTTTAGATTTACTCAGGTTAAAAAATCCACTGCATTTACTAACCCAAGACAGATCATGACTGCAATGAAGTGGTAAATATGACCCGGAAGACTGGCTGGTGACCAGGTGTGCACATATTTTATCCTTAGGTATGTTAATAAATTTGACACCCAGGCTAATTTATTTGTGCAACCAGCTGGTGTGGTAGTCTTAAAATGTAATCTTTGTCTAGGTTACAGCAATGTATGTGAACTATGGATAACGTAATAGTTTGCAACCAGATGATCTTCCAGCAAAATAAAGTAAGAGAGTAACTGGGAGCTCCATAGTTGCCGTTATCATAGTTTTAGAATTTGGCAATTCAAATTTGTACCAGGAATACCAGTCTGCTTTTAAAGTCTAACTGCGTCTCGATACAGATATCCTATAGTGAATAGATTTCTCCCATACCTTTTAAACAAGCCTATGATAATGTCTCTATCTTCTCAGGACTTTAAGTTATAGGCTTGTAAAGTTACCATTTCCCAGGCTGCCCTGTCTCTGTGACAGGCATGTGTTAAAAGCTGTGTCATAAGACCCACCCCCCCAAAAAAAATCAGTGGGTGTGTTCTGGGGGGTCATGCATTTTGACATCGCACCAAAACCGTGTTCTCATAGGAGTGAATGGTACCGTTCACATCTATGTGACGCGGTGCATTGCATGGAACGCACTGCATGTTTCAGTTTGCTGCATTATCGCATAACGGTGCCATTAGAATAAATGGAAATCGCTCTGCGATAACACAAGGGAACATCGCACAACATTGCAAGTGCGATGTTCCCTGCAGCGTTACATGACGCTAGTGTGAACCTAATCTTAAATGAGAACTATAATGTGTATAAAGTTTTTTGTAAAAAAAACAAACAAATAACATTAAAATAAAATGTACTTGATGGACAGAGATATAGGCCTGGTAATTCCTACCTCCCAATATTGCTTTTGTGAGGATTATCAGCCCCCCC
This sequence comes from Hymenochirus boettgeri, assembly GCA_019447015.1. NCBI lineage: Eukaryota > Metazoa > Chordata > Amphibia > Anura > Pipidae > Hymenochirus > Hymenochirus boettgeri. The sequence continues at coordinate 130,524,856 of CM033476.1, read as the reverse complement.
AAAAATGATTCTGCCAGTCTTCCTCCTGGCCTCAACACTATCTTTAATGCAGGACTAACCTGGCAAATGAAAACTATACGTGCTGTAGCTACTCAACGAAACAATATTGTGAGGTTGGAATAATCAATCCAATCTCCAGGGAGTTTTTTAAAAACTCTTAAAGGATATAGTTATTCTTTAAGGGTTCCCATTTTATGGACTTTATTTGACAATGTACTGGTAGCAGTTAGTGCCCTTCACTTAGTGGCAGATTAAAATGAGGTAATTTCTGGCGGCCGCCAGGGGGCCTGATCTACAGGGGGGCCCATGGTGACCGCTGAAAAAAAAACTTATAATCCTTATAATCCGCTGCTGTATAATCCGCTGCCTGATGAAGGTGTTCAGTGCAGCACCGAAACGTTAAATAAATAAATTGAAAATTATATATAGTGTGCCCAGGACACAATCTTTTTTGTATGTACATTCTTTAAGAGGATTGAGGCATCTGCGTCCTTGGAAGCACCCACAAAGTTTGTATGTTACTAGATTTGTTTTAAATTTATTAATGTATATATACTGTATTAATTAAAGATATTTATTCCCTTCTGAATGTGGAATTCTGGTCCTTCATTTTATTTTTCTTTGTTGCATTTTTTTGGAACTTGTATCTGAATAGACCCCACTGTTTGGACCTTTTATCTAAGTATTAAATGGAGGCACAAAACGTAAGCCTTATCACCAGCAGGTGGTTTTGATCAAATAATTTTAGTGAAAGTGCCAGTTCCCATCAAGGTAATATCTGCCCCCCCCCCCCCCACCACACACACCATAACCATTCCCCTATTAGTGCCAGTTCCCATTAAGGTACTACATCCCCCCACCACACCATTACCAACTACCTTAAAGGGTAAGTGCGCTCAAACAGTAATGCCTGCGAGTTCCATGCACTCTCCTGCTTGAACCTCAAACAATAATACTGTTTGAGGCTCAAGCAGGAGAGTGCACGGAACTCGCAGGCATTACTGTTTGAGGCTCAAGCAAGAGAGTGCACGGAACTCACAGGCATTACTGTTTGAGGCTCAAGCAGGAGGAGGCAGAGGAAATCTCGGAGGGGTGGAGCTTAACATTCAACAAACCAGTAACAAGATGTCCGCAACTTCCAAGCCACAAAGCTAGGCTCTGGAGGGACATAGGGAAAAAAAATATGGCAACAGTATTTTTAAAGCTGCAGCTTCCAAATAAACATAAGTTGATTTACTGTGCACTTATCCTTTAAATAACATAACAACCATTATTTGGTACAAAAGGCCACAGCATATTTATTAACAAAGTCCCTATCTTCACACCCATGTGATTCTTTTTCCTCTTTGGACCACTGCCACCTGCTGTGAAAACTAAAAAAAAAGACTCCTCCCCTATCCATCTGTGGTTTACATCTATGAGAAATTACCTGTGACCCCCCTGAAAACAAAAACAACAGTGGGAGGTGCTTTCTTACTGAGAGTGGCCCCAAACTCTACTGCAGACTCCTTGTAAACCCTGACCCACCAATCCCTCTCCTAATGCTAATGAACATCCCTGCCATGGACATTGTTCCCTATCTGGTCATTACAGATCCTTTCCTTTTCCTTAACTTGTATAGGGATGTTCACTTGTATTGTGTGCTGCTTCTTGCCTTGAGATCTTCTTTTGGAAGGTTCTGAGCCCCACCAGGCTTGAAACTGAGACGTTTTTCTTGGCGGTCAAACAGCAGGTTCCTGAGTAGCTGTGCAGATTGCCTTTCCAATGGACTTGTTAAACTTACATCGTCATACATCCAGATGGAGCGAACATCCCTAGACAAGTCAAGGAAAATTACAGGAAATTAAATTATTCAATCAAAGCCACCCGCGGATCCAAAATCAAAATGATTTGATTTTCTTGTAAATTTAACAAAATAATGGGCAGTGGGTGCATGCAAAAACCTTAACATCAGGAAGAAATATCAACACTTTTAAAGTAAAAAAACCCCCAACAAGCCAGAGGAACAAGGAAAGAGCAGAACGGGAAAGATGAGACACGGAAAGATATGCAGGAAACAAGTGCGGTTTAAAGGCTGTAAATAGAGGAATTGGCGTGGGTGGGAATGTTACACTTTCCCCACAGACCTGGCGGGATTAATGCAGGCTGTATTTAGTAAAAACCGTGTATTTAGTGAAACGTGAAACCTCCTTTCAGAAAACACCTCGTGAGTGATCAGCCGCCACCTCTCCCTTGGGTTTCTGCTTTTGTTTAAGTACTTTCCAGGTTGTTTTAGGTGGTAAAAGAAGTTGGAGTTTAAAAGGAGAATCATCTCCTTTCTGCTGAAGCCACAATATCAATGGAAAGAGAATTTATTAAGGAGGCTAAAGTCTGACACAGAATGTGACTATTGGTTCCTGCTGGAATACCTTACCATAGAGCTCCTCCTTGGTACTGAAGCTGCCACAAAGTGTCTGTGGTCCCTTAGCAGCATGGGGGGGTTAGTTCTGGGGGCTAAAGGTTACCTGAGACACTAGTTCATTATTCTACCTTATTCCTCTACATTACTGGAATAACAATACTAGGTGAATAGCAATTTTATTCCCATCCTAGGTTTCTTTACTGTGTCTCTTCATTAAAAACAAAATTAGAATTTAATACATCATTCATCTCATAAAATTGTGTAAAAAATTTATTTTTTTCCCCTTGTTTTCCTAAAATAAAGCAAGGCAAAGAGTTGTGTTTGCCTTTGTGATGTGTAACGCAAATCACCAAAAAAATCAAGAGCCTTAAAATAAACTTTAGCAGTGTAACGGAGTTAGTTAAATTCACCTTTCAGTATAATGTCTGCTGACTACAGTTCCTATTTCCCTAATCTGTGTTTTTTTAATTGTTACCATAGTTTGCAGGCTTTAGCCATCAACTTTAAGGACTAGGCTACACTGATGCACTTTTAAGCGCATGCCGATCTTGTGCTGCTGTGCATGCGAGCCCAGGGGTGTTCCTAGGGGTTTTGACACCTGAAACAACTTTTAAATGCTGCATATCAGCAGACGGGTGGCAGCATGTGGTCGTGGGTTCATCAGGGAGCATAGATGTGGCTAATGAAGGTGGGTGTGGTGGGCTGACTAATACTGACTGGTGGACTGGAGGGCTGACTTAACACTGATTGGTGGACTGAAGGGCTAACTTAACACTGATTGGTGGACTGGTGCTGAAATGCAGTATTGCAGGAAGGAGGATTTTTTTTAACTGCCACCTTTTAAGCGTTCTGCAGGGACGTGCCATGAGCAAATGTTTCGGTTTGCTTCATGGTAGGGGCACCCCTGTGGGAGCTGCATTTTCTTGCACAATCCCAAGCGTTAACCTGCGTGGTTTGTGTTCCCTGATTTCCAACCAGTTAGGATCCTGCCTGGATCTGACTCACATTCAGACCTGGATTTTGACTGAACGAGCAAATGTGATTTGGAGCTTTGCTCAGTCTTTTGTTTGCTAATTTTCTTATATGAGGGATCCTTTAAAAAACATTGATTTTGCCTTTTGGAACAAAAAGTGTCTAGGACCACATTGTATCTACCTTAAACACTAACTGGGCCCCCTAAACTTTCTTGGGCCCTATAAAGAAGCCTAGGTTACCTTGTGGATAATCTTGCTCTACTCACATTCCCAGTCTGCTGGAAACCATTTCTACGTTGCCTTTATTCCTGAAAATCAGCAGGCTCCCAGAGCCAGCAAAAACAAGAATTTGAGCAAATAGAAAAGATCTGTTTCGCTTTCATCAGGCGCTGAGTCTCTGCATGTAATGTTTACGTTTCTGGAAGAAATTTCTGTAAATCATGTTCTGCTAAAAGTATTTGGCATCAGGGCCTGGGCAGCCAAAGACCCTCTTCTGTGAGCTGCCCCTAGACCCTACTGTTGGAGATAGGTGGGAAGCAAAGGTTTTAGACAGGGTGATGAGATTTCCTCGTTAGGAGGGGACACATGGGGCGATCTAAACAAAGTTTCTTTGAACAGTTCATTGATGAGAAACCACAAGTAATAGAAAGACCTGTCTGTGGTGGATTCCTGGAGCTACCACATCAGCAAGACAACATCTGATATTTCATACAATGACACAGTCAAGAAGTGTGTGAATCCATCTATTGAATGTTACCTTGGAGAGCCAGGCTGAAATCTGAGTGACAGCACCGTGACTTATGTGTTTATGTGTATAAGTAACAATGTTAGTATCTGTATATTTGTACTGCCAACGTGAACATGTATTTATAGATGGTATACATGTGTATTGTATTTACAATTACTATCTTTAAATGAATGGTGTCTGTAGACCATCAACATGCTTCTCCAATGTAAAAACAATAACCATTTGGTGGTTGTTATTATAAAAACAATGGATCATTTTAATAGGAGAATGCTTCCTATATATCGGTGTTGAAGCTTGCTACTCCAGATGTTTGAAAGCTGCAACTCCCAGCATGCATTGGTTGCAGATTCTAAACATCTGGAGTGCCAAGGTTCGACACCACTGCTGTACATTGTAATACTATTCATAGAGAAGCTAAACATAAAGCATGGCAAATGGCTGGCAAAGAATTCTGGGATCTTTACCTTATTTTTATGTTGAATGGAAAAATATTCTTGCTAAATTGAATTTTTATTTTGTATTACTAATTAATAAAACACAAGCAAATGCCGTATCAGAATATTTGTAATTCCTATATAAGTTCTTACGAAAGTGAAAATCCCATTAAAATTGTGTTACGATGAAAGAATGTGTATCTATTTATAGTTCATGGCTGTCCTTTATTTAACGTTCTGTATGGGTGAGATATATTGGTCAGAAATATTCTCCTTTAGGCTGGGTACACACGGAGGGACTTTTTGTCCCAACCGATTGCTCGCTACGAGCCGAATTTGCGAACGATCAATCGTGCTTTCTCATAGGGAACACAATCGATCGAAATTTTCCAGAAAAGCTCGATCGTTAGTTCGTCCGATCCGGACAAACGAGCGATCAATGCCAGTCACAGCCACCCGGTCCACAACAGCCGATATTTTAGGCCGATCGACCGAAAGTGCCATGAATCGGTCGGTCGGCCGAAAATATTGGCTGGTGTGTACCCAGCCTTAGGTTCCAAAACATGTTGCACTGTAAACAATACAAAGAGCATTTTGGCTGGAAAATCATCCAACATTGAGGACCTACTGGTGACCTTAAATATCCTTTTGTTCTTCCACAAATGGATTCCATCGTATTGAATATATCCATTCATTTTCTCTATTGCAGATTTCTACATTAGCATGTGTAACATTTCCCAGATATTTATCTTGTACATACTGTAGCTTATATGTAAATACTTATACAGTTGTATAATACCTAAATATAGGTATCTATTTAGTAATGACAATCATTCTGAATCGCATACAATTTGGTTAGCCTCATAGTATTTTCCGCCTCCGTAAACAAGTTATGGTTACCTTTCAAACAAATCTATATTCATCCTGTCAGAAGCTATGGAGCTAAAAAAGTAAATTTTACCTGCTTCCAGTAGTTTAAGTGATATTGCCACCACCCTGTGCACTGTCCCTCTCCCTGCAGTATAAAGCTGGGTACACACAGTACAGATAAAAGGACAATCCCTTTGGAACCAACAGGATTGGTCCCTTTTTGGTACTGAGTGTTTACTCGTGAAACAACAGTTGCCAATGAACGTTTGGCATCGTAAACATTTGTTGCAGACAGAAAATTTTGCTTGGTCGTGCTTTGCTCCATGTACTGTAGTATAGGGAGTTGTCTGTGATCATAAGGGTGTATGGTAGTCCTGAATGATCTTCCTACACTTTATAAGGATAGCATTTGGTACTGTGTGTAGCCACATCTGTGAAAGTTGAAAGAATCTTACCCACCTAGTGTGTGCAGGTAGAAAGAGTAAGAAGTATAATAAATAATAACAAACTTCCATTCTATTTGAGCACAACTTTGAAAGTGTACCTGTGGATTATTTGGGGTTTATCCCCACTGGGATACTGGGAACCATGGCAGAGGGATTAGGCTCTGTCTTATGCTCTGATAGTATTCAGCCCTACTTCCAGGGCAGGGGCTAAATTGAGATATTAAACATTATCAGTCTTAACCATATGCAGGGCACAATTAGATACAACGGCAGGCCTTTGTTTTTTAAAGGGTATCTCCACTCGTTTTTTTAAGTTTGGTAATCCAGTTCTATTGAAGAACGGGAGGTAAAGGAGCTGTGCCTTACCTTCCGTTCTTCAATAGAACACACAGGAGCCAGGAGAGAAGCTAAGAAACTTGCTCGCTCGCTCACCCGGCGCGTAGTCTGACAGGCCCCGACGGACCATGTCTTCAATGCGCATGCGCGATCTATGCGCATAGAAGACAAGGTCCGTCGGGACCTGTCAGACCAAGCGCCAGGGGAGCGAGCGAGCGGGTAAGTTTCTTACCTTGTCTTCTGGCTCCTGTGTGTTCTATTGAAGAACGGAAGGTAAGGCACAGCTCCTTTACATCCCGTTCTTCAATAGAACTGGATTACCAAAAGTTAAAAAAACGAGTTGAGATACCCTTTAAGACCATAGTTCTTCCTGCAAACTGAGTACTGCCATTGATCTTCATCTTTTAGTTCATTCTCTCTTTATATATTCTTTATTTAATTATAAACTGTCAATAATGAGTTAAGATGGTCAATGAATGTTTCCCTGTATATTCTGTAGATATATATACCGAGAGATATGTGTTATCCACTTGATTCTCTAAGTTTAAGGACCAGTGTTAAATGTAGTTAATGTGTCTGTGGTCTGGTGGCATCTTTGACACAGCATTGCTGTAGAATTGTATAGAAGTTAGATTCAGGGTACAGGATTAGTTTTATGACGTCAAATAAGTTTTGCGCAGAGAACCTTGGTTATAATATTTCTAAGTGTTAATTGTGCCTTTAGCAGGAAAACGAGAATATGCTTCAGCTGTAATTTATGTAAGTGACAAGACTAGATTTGGTAGTTATCCAGATGTACACCCCTTGATTACTAAAAAGAGGGCATACGCAAAGTCAGGGATGGGGTCCTGAGGGTCCTTGTGGATGGGCACATCTGGGTGGTCGACCCCCTAATCATAGGATCATGGCAGCATTTATATTAATGAGGAGGAAGCAGTGGGAGACTAGACAGCTGAATAATTGCAGTGTAGTGCCGAGTAATTACAAGGTGTTCAAGCTCTTTCATTAATGTTTGTCTGCTGCCACTGTAACCTCTGTGTCATCTCTGTATGTCTTCCAGAACTAGGCACATGTCTTGGATCAGCAGCACCTGGCCTTTAAAATCTACTATATTCAATGGCAATCTATTCTTTAACTTCTACTGTATAATGGGGCTGTGGAAAATTAGGTCACAGATCAGGATGCGAAACTTGTGGCCAACCATCTGTTGTGAACTGCATTTCCCAGAATCCTCATTAAAAAATTGGTGATCTGGAAATGAAATAAAATATCTGTATATTAACTGTATATTAACCCATTGAAATCATGGCCATTTAGACATATCACAGGCCCGGTCAAAGCATTTATTGTAATCTTAAGCTGGTTACATGCCATGGGATCCTTCGGCCTGACCAACCGTTCGCCACTTGCAACCATAGCCTTGTAGTGTAGAACGGCGAAGGAGAGAGGGAAGATAAGTAAAGATTGGGGTACTTTCTTGCAATAATACTAATGCGGTTGGTGCTGGGGGAGCTAGACCTATCGTATGGGAAAGGTGTTGAATGCAAGGGGGAGCGATTGCAAAACGGGAGGGAAAGGTAAGGGGGAGGGCTCTTCTGCGCACGGCAAACTTCTCCCTAAGGGGAGAGACAGGAGGCAGAGTCCTATATGGAGAACCATATGGAGCTGGGATGTGAGGTAAGGATTTTATTACAATACAGAGTGGGGCCAGTAGTGGGGGGATTATAGTTTTGGGGGTGGACATGCCCTTTAAATTCGGCCATTTAAAAATCACCAAGTCTGAGGGGGTGAAAAAGCACAAGTACCCATATGTATAGCCTTTCAGTGGGTCCTTGGAAGGTGTCAGTGTTTCTCTATACTAATAAGGGTCCAGGGGGTGTTAGACTGTTTTTCAGCATTTTCCAAAAATAAGATCTACAATTTCTGACTCTACCAAGATTGCCTTTTTACCTTCCCTTGCAGCCATTTTCTGTTTTCGTCACAAAACCGGGTTTGACGCAATGAATACGGCACCATACAACGCTGATACTAACGCCGCACTACTATTTGGACTTTGTGCTATTTATAAATCAGTGATAACCAGTGGTAAAAGGTCATTACCGATACTTTTCGCTTTTCGCCATACATCTCTGCGGTTACCGCTCAGGAATATTTATAAAATAGTGTATAATAAAATAGTGTATAAAAAAGTGTATTTTTGTGTTAAAGGGCATGTCCACTTCAAAAACATACTTTTGCTATAATGTTCTTTAGGGCGGCCCACCCCCAACCGCTATAATAAAAGTACAAAAAACTTTCAGATATCTACTTACAGCCCCTTCACTCCCGCGAGTCTCCTCTTCCCTCTCTGCTAACAGGAAACAGCAGAGAGGGGCCTGACCGGCAGCCGCAGCTGTGATTGGCTGCCGGTCAGCCAGTCACAGACGCGGCTTCCGGCTAAAAAGAAGTCGTGGGAGCAAAGGGGCTGTAAGTAGTTATCTGAATTTTTTTAAATTTTATTATAGCGGTTGAAGGTGGGTAACCCTTAAGAACATTATAGCAAAAGCATGTCACGCTAGGATAAATTGCAGGCAGATGGGATCCAGAGGGAGGGAGGGAGAGGGGGAAAGGACTCCCCTGCGCATGACAGCATCCCTCCCAGGCATCAGAGAAGGCAGAGAAGATTAGAAAGGAAGACAGCCACTGCTCTTCAGTTTCCTGGACTTTGGGCAAGGACTACAGGAGAACCAGAAGGAGCAGGAAAGTAAAGTAAAGATTTTTTTAAAAACTATACATAGGGGCCCTATAGCACTTGGGAAAATTTTAGATTTGGGGTGGTCCATGGAAGGTGTCAGTACATTGTGGAGTGTTTCTCAATACCATTAAGTACCCAGGGGGTGTTAGACGATTTTCCAGCATTTACTGTAATACAATCTGCAATTTCATTTTTTTAAGCTTTATTTTTCGCTTTTTTAAGATCGCTTCTTTTTTTTTTTATTTTTTTTTTACATTTACCAATATGAGGGTCTGAGGGAGATATCTATAAAGGGCATTATTTTTGCTTTTTTTCCCCACCAGCCTTTACCACAATTTTTTAAACTTTCAACTTTTCTTTTCAAAGTTATTAAAAAGGCGAATTTTCATCAAAAGTGAAAAATATTTATGTAGCAAAAAGTAGCACTAATAATGCTGAAAAAGTTCAGCACGTATGATGGTAAATGGGTAATAGGCTTTTCAAAGTAGTATTATATTGGTTAATACACACTGAACACCTATCTTTGTTATTTATAAATAGGCTTGCATGTGGGTTTTTTTTCAGCCAAAGATATAATAAATAGTGTAAAACTTTAAAGGCGAATTTTATCTATTTTATATAGGACATTTTTTAGTGTTGCTTATTTTCAGCAAACTGCATCAAATTATCAAATCAGTTCCATTAATATGGGAACATACCATAGTGCTGTGTAAGAAGTAGTCATGTTAATGGTACATTCACCATAGTGCTGTGTAAGAAGTAGTCATGTTAATGGTACATTCACCATAGTGCTGTGTAAGAAGTAGTCATGTTAATGGTACATTCGCCATAGTGCTGTGTAAGAAGTAGTCATGTTAATGGTACATTCGCCATATTGCTAGTGTCAATAGTCATGTTAATGGTACATTCACCATAGTGCTGTGTAAGAAGTAGTCATGTTAATGGTACATTCGCCATAGTGCTGTGTAAGAAGTAGTCATGTTAATGGTACATTCACCGTAGTGCTGTGTAAGAAGTAGTCATGTTAATGGTACATTCCAATAAGTAATGATGTTTGGTGAAAAACTGCAAAAAATGCAACAAAAGGGAGAAAAGGGGCAAAAAGGCAAAATTTCACCTATTTATAAAGTTAAATAAAAAAAGACAAAAATAGCTCTAAAACTACACTAGAGAGCAATTTCTCTTTTCGCAGTGGTACCACACTTAACGCAAGGAAAAAGGCAAAAACTACCGTCACACATCCCCGCAGCGATACTTTTCCACAAAGGCGAAAGCGAAAATTTTTTATAAATAAGGAGAATAACGTTATTTGTCATTGCGATGTCCTGTGACAGCACAATGGTGAAAATACCAATCGTTTATAGATTGCCCCTATTTCATTGCGATGCCCTGCGATAGTTAAATGGCGAAAATAGCAATCGTTTATAGATTGCCACTCTGCACAGGGGTGTTCCTAGGGTTTTTGACACCTGAAACAACTTTTAAATGCTGCCTATAGGCAGACGGGTGGCAGCACGTGATGCGGGCATGGCTTCATCAGGGAACATTAAGGAACCTTCTACAGCATTGTAAAAGCATGATCGATCTTGTTCATTGTTTCAATTATAGTTTTCAGATCATCTGATAATTGGAGGATGGTATTAATTAAAGCGTATCTCCACTGAGGAAAAAGCATTTTTTTTTTTGGGGGGGGGGGGTTTATTTTAAAGTACACCATCCCCCAACCCTCCCCCAGAATTCCCTTTCATTTGATTGCAGCAGCATGGGAAAGTTGTGCAGGTTCCTGGGGGTGTGTCTTCCCCTGTAATGAGAGTGCTGTCACTCAATGTGCATCATCATGGTAGCAGACACACCCACTTGGCTGCAGTAAGAAATCCTTTCCTCCCTGACTCTCTAAGTTCATTTTTACAGCTGATCATGCAGAGAGAGAAAGGGGAGAAAAAGTTAAAACACTCTTCCCACACTACTGTAAGTAGGGGGAACTTTGTTGTTTTTAATAAAGATTTTTGTTGGGATGTATGAAAAATTGATCAATTGATCAATGATTTCATAGGGGATGCTGGGAATATGAGGCAATCTGGTATGGGAGGGAGTGGGAGAGAGAAAAAGATAGTACCTGATTACTCCTCCATTAATTAGTGAGGTCAGCAAGCTGCTGTGATGGTCATGTGATTATTCCTCCATTAATCAGTGAACTCAGTAGCTTGAAGAGAGTGAGAGAGAGAGAGTGTGTGTGTGTGTGTTAGAATCGACCAACCAGTCAGATCACACAGACAGCGGTCCCGACGGATCCTCTCACGTTCTGCGCATGCACTAAAGGAAAACGCGCGTCGGACATTTCCCAGACAGGCAGTCACTGAAAGTGGGCGGACCTGCACCATCCACAGCGTTCTGGGGGAAACTCATTGGATTTCTTCTAAACTACTGCTGAAAGACACAGGATACTGCAGGTACATTTCCATCTAACACATATCTATCATTACAACCCAGGTGACTTTTTTCAGTGGAGATACCCTTTAATGATTTGATCCACATGAATTTAGACTAAAGGTTTATACACACATGAACCGCAAAGCACGATGTGCAAGAATGTCCAATTTGGCCGATAATCAGCCCGTGTATGGGCACTTTATCGGGTCCGCACCCGCACATGTGTACGAACCTTAAGGCTAGCTGCATGTGTAACTGCCATAACTGGTTATATTTCCATTGTATTCCCATTAAAATTACTTTCTATGATTTATTCTCCATGGGCACCTTGACTATGCATTGTTTCCATTCAAATATTGCTGCTGTTAGTCCTCATCTAGAAGTGCATGTCCACTCACTGCTACTTTTTCTAGTTAATGAAGGGGAGGGAAGTTCGCTGGTAGGAGGAGTCAGAACGCCTTTTAGGAAAGTTAGTGCTCCTTTAAGCATACCCTGACATCACAGCTGGAAGTCTGTCACAACTGGAGTCTGTCACAGGATTTGTAGATATTTCTAAATATGTAGTAACATATAGTAAAATTATAGTATTGGGGGTTGTAAAAAGACATATGTCCATCTAGTGCAACCTTTATACCCTACCCATAATGTCTGTCTAACAGTTACATAGTTACATAGTATTGAAGGGTGTATAAAGACATACGTCCATCTAGTCCAATCATTACACCCTACCCATAATATCTGTCTACCAGTTACATCGTAACATAGTATTGGAGGTTGTATAAAGACGTGTGTCCATCTAGTCCAACCTATATACCCTACCCATAATGTCTAACAGTTACATAGTAACATAGTATTGGAGGATGTATAAAAACATATATACATCTAGTCCAACATTTATACCCTACCCATAATGTCTGTCTAACAGTTAAATAGTAACATAGTATTGGAGGGTGTATAAAGACATACGTCCATCTAGTCCAACCTTTATACCCTACCCATAATGTCTGTCTAACATTTACATAGTAACATAGTATTGGAGGGTGTATAAAGACATACGTCCATCTAGTCCAACCTTTATACCCTACCCATAATGTCTGTATAACAGTTACATAGTAACATAGTATTGGAGGTTGTATAAAGACATACATCCATCTAGTCCAACCTTTATACCCTACTCATAATGTCTGTGTAACAGTTACATAGTAACATAGTATTGGAGGTTGTATAAAGACATACGTCCATCCAGTCCAACCTTTATACCATTACCTAATGTCTGTATAACAGTTACAATAGTAAATAGTATGGAGGTTGTATAAAGACATACATCCATCTAGTCCAACCTTTATACCCTACTCATAATGTCTGTATAACAGTTACATAGTAACACAGTATTGGAGGTTGTATAAAGACATAAGTATCTAGTCCAACTTATACCCTACCCATAATGTCTGTATAACAGTTACATAGTAAACATAGTATTGGAGGTTGTATAAAGACATACGTACTCTAGTCCAACCTTTATACCTCCCCATAATGTCTGTATAAAAGTTACATAGTAATAAGTATTGGAGGGTGTTAAAGACATACGTCCATCTAGTCCAACCTTTATACCCTACCCATAATGTCTGTATAACAGTTACATAGTAACATAGTATTGGAGGTTGTATAAGGAAATTACGTTTACAATCTAGTCCAACCTTTATTACCCTACCCATAATGTCTGTATAAAAGTTACATAGTAATATAGTATTGGAGGGTGTATAAAGACATACGTCCATCTAGTCCAACCTTTATACCCTACCCATAGTCCTGTGTTAACAGTTACATAGTAACATAGTATTGGAGGTTGTATAAAGACATACGTACATCTAGTCCAACCTTTATACCCTACCCATAATGTCTGTATAAAAGTTACATAGTAATATAGTATTGGAGGTTGTATAAAGACATACGCCCATCTAGTCCAACCTTTATACCCTACCCATAATGTCTGTATAACAGTTACATAGTAATATAGTATTGGAGGTTGTATAAAGACATACATCTATCTAGTCCAACCTTTATACCCTACCCATAATGTCTGTCTAACAATTACATAGTAACATAGTATTGGAGCTTGTATGAAGACATAGGTCCATCTAGTCCAACCTTTATACCCTACCCATAATGTCTGTATAACAGTTACATAGTAACATAGTATTGGAGGTTGTATAAAGACATAGATCCATCTAGTCCAACCTTTATACCCTACCCATAATGTCTGTCTAGGAGATGATGCAGAAGAAGAAGGTGGAAGTAAGTCCTTTGTATAAGGAAATGGTTCTGGTAGCCAGCAGCCCTCCCCTAGCCTTACCTCCCAAAATGCAAAGGAACTCCCCTCACACTTAATATAGTGTATAGTAATAATACATCATATATAGATAATATTGGGAGTAATTGTAACAAAAATCATATTTTCACTTTTGTTGTCCTTTAATAGAAATATTTCTAAATGTATAATTGCGAGAGTTTTATAGGATTCTGGGTAATTTTCATTCTCTGTGTCATTTCCAAGTTTGAACTTGCCCAGAATTTGGCAAACATTCCAAAAGAAAAACCTTCTTCTGCCACCCTTCATTATAAAATGGCAAAATGGTGTTTCCGTAGGCTGGCACCATGTCGGTCTCTGTGTGTTGGAGTACAAAGACCCATTGTAAATAGGTGTCAAGCCAGGACCTATTCATAAATATACTTAGCTGTTTGTTTATGTTTAGTTGATGCATCTGGCTAAAAGTTACATTTAAAAAAAAATAAAAAAGATAAAATCTACATCAGGAATGTAAAAACTCGATACGGTTTAGCTCTTATAAAATAAATATTTGGTAATGCTACAAAATTCTCATTCACATAGGGACAACATGTACTATGGTTCAGATAGGGTTTTTGCTTTCCCAATGTATCCAAATACGTCAGTGTGTCCTTCTGCCTTTCCTGCCTATTGCGCTCTGTACTGAACATTCCCCTTGCGAGCCGTGAGCCCATCTAGTGCTGGTTGAACTGCCTGACAGGTTGGGACTTGGCTTTCCCCCGCACAATCATCTCTAGTTAACGCTTTCCGCAGGCACCAGCAAAACCTTACAAACAGACCCAAAAACAATAATTATTTTATTTACTGACTGCTTACCTGCACTGCAAAGACAAAAAGTAATAAACCCCCGACATTGCCATTCTAGTGATACAACGAATACACATTAACCGTGTCATGATGGTTTGTTATCGTAAAACCAATGTGTATTTTTAAATAATCCATTCTGGCTGCCATCTAATCATATGGTGATCATTACTGCCAATTACATCTTGTAATATAGGCAGTGTTGTTCCTCCAGCTGCTGCAAAGCTACAGCTTACATTACAGAGGCATTCTACATATCTACAAGACCTCAAGGGCATAGACCATCAGATACCTAAATATATTTTAACAATCTTCCAGTCAGTTCCAGGAAATGGAAACTTCCTATTCAAAACATCAAATTGGTATTTGGGTTGATGGGTTGAATTATCTGCCTTTCTTTAAACAAAATTTAAACAACATGCTGAAGAGAGGATGAATAAAGAATGAGATTAGAGCTGGCCACAGGTCTCAGTCAGCCTGACAATGTATTAAAAATAACCTTAGGGTAATGGATCTCACAAAATGCTATATTATATATTGATCCACCTTTGGATGAGTTTTGTATTCATATCTCTTTAATTATGGATTGGCTTTCAGGGATGGAGCCAGTAGGATGGTTTTTGTAAGATGCTCGTGGGGGGGTCTGGTTATGAGATATTCAATAAATGCCTCTTCAGGCTGGCGCACATTTGCTTACAATGCATTTAGGCTGCACACTACCCATTACATCTATGGAGTAAAGTGATGGGATAGAGTGTCACTAAGTACATCTACCATTTTTGTATGTATCACATCAATTTATTGCCTGGATGTGGTTTCTGCCTGCTGAGGATTTTGCATTATATTACATATTAATATTAAAAGCACATCTGCCTGCAACACAAAACTAGCTTCATCTTAAGGCTGAACCCTGGGCAGCAGTTAACCCAATCCATTGGCCATTCAGGCATAAGGGCTAGGCCACACTGAAACGCAAACGCAATCGCAATCGCATGCGATTTCATGTGCGATTTTTTTGCGTTTGCGCTTGCGATTTCTTCAATAAGTATAGGAAATCGCATGCGATTGCGATTAAAAATGCAGAACGCAAATCGCAATCGCACCGAAAAACGCGCGTTTTTTTGCGTTGCCGCGTTTTCTATTATTTGTTAAAAACGCAAGCGCAAGCGCAAACGCAAAAAAAACGCAGCAGTGTGGCCTAGCCCTTAGATAGATTATCAAAATGGGCTACGGAATGGTAGATGAGGTTCAATGTTGATAAATGTAAGGTGATGCATTAGGGTTTTAGCAACCTCGTGCCACCTACACAATAAATAACTCGTGTTAAGGGAATCTCTGTTATAAAAAGATTTGGGGGATCTACTAGATAAGACTTTTCTTTATAAGAATGAAACGTGCTACCTGTCTATCCAAAAAAAAACAACCTTTGTTTTACAATGTCTGCAGATTATATTGAATGGGGCCAAAGGATGTGTTGATCATCTTTTATTTGCTTGTATACATTTTTAACCACATCAGTAGCACTTCCACAGCATTTAATTATAATGGTGTTGCTCCCACAGTCCTTTCATTTTACGCACTTTTAGGAGAATAGGTATTCAGAGACTTTACAATATTGCATCTATAAAAACCCTTAAGCTGTGTACACACATACGGATAAGGGTTTAACCAAAAAGCTAAACATGATTCTTCTGGTGTTACCGCTAGTTAAGTACATTCTTTTAGGAAGAAATTGCACATCTTTTAATAAAACAAATCATACCCGTTTGCCATAGATTCGAGTGATACAAATTTCCCACTTGAACCTTCAAATCAGCTCTCTAGTCTACACAGGGTGAAGGCAATATAGTGAATAAAGTATAAGTTCTGTTTATGATGATGATAATTACTTTATAGAAAGTACATCCACTGTTCCCAGCTCTTTACCCTGACAACACAAGCACAAAGCTTCATTATTAAGCAGTTGAGCTCACAGACTATTTATAACACTGGGTGTTAAAGGGATTTTTTTCTCACGGTTCCAACAGCAGGGCCACTTATTAATTAGAAATGTGAGAAAAATACATATGCCCCTGCATCTAATAGTTGTAAACGTAATAGGTATTTGTAGAAAACAATTCCACGGTTCTTTGCATGCAGAAGTGAGTCTTTCAATGGTTTAGCATTTCACACTTGAAACTAAATACTTAAATAACAATTTCTCCACCATAACAGTTACATAGTAACATAGTATTGGAGGTTGTATAAAGACATAGATCCATCTAGTCCAACCTTTATACCCTACCCATAATGTCTGTCTAGGAGATGATGCAGAAGAAGAAGGTGGAAGTAAGTCCTTTGTATAAGGAAATGGTTCTGGTAGCCAGCAGCCCTCCCCTAGCCTTACCTCCCAAAATGCAAAGGAACTCCCCTCACACTTAATATAGTGTATAGTAATAATACATCATATATAGATAATATTGGGAGTAATTGTAACAAAAATCATATTTTCACTTTTGTTGTCCTTTAATAGAAATATTTCTAAATGTATAATTGCGAGAGTTTTATAGGATTCTGGGTAATTTTCATTCTCTGTGTCATTTCCAAGTTTGAACTTGCCCAGAATTTGGCAAACATTCCAAAAGAAAAACCTTCTTCTGCCACCCTTCATTATAAAATGGCAAAATGGTGTTTCCGTAGGCTGGCACCATGTCGGTCTCTGTGTGTTGGAGTACAAAGACCCATTGTAAATAGGTGTCAAGCCAGGACCTATTCATAAATATACTTAGCTGTTTGTTTATGTTTAGTTGATGCATCTGGCTAAAAGTTACATTTAAAAAAAAATAAAAAAGATAAAATCTACATCAGGAATGTAAAAACTCGATACGGTTTAGCTCTTATAAAATAAATATTTGGTAATGCTACAAAATTCTCATTCACATAGGGACAACATGTACTATGGTTCAGATAGGGTTTTTGCTTTCCCAATGTATCCAAATACGTCAGTGTGTCCTTCTGCCTTTCCTGCCTATTGCGCTCTGTACTGAACATTCCCCTTGCGAGCCGTGAGCCCATCTAGTGCTGGTTGAACTGCCTGACAGGTTGGGACTTGGCTTTCCCCCGCACAATCATCTCTAGTTAACGCTTTCCGCAGGCACCAGCAAAACCTTACAAACAGACCCAAAAACAATAATTATTTTATTTACTGACTGCTTACCTGCACTGCAAAGACAAAAAGTAATAAACCCCCGACATTGCCATTCTAGTGATACAACGAATACACATTAACCGTGTCATGATGGTTTGTTATCGTAAAACCAATGTGTATTTTTAAATAATCCATTCTGGCTGCCATCTAATCATATGGTGATCATTACTGCCAATTACATCTTGTAATATAGGCAGTGTTGTTCCTCCAGCTGCTGCAAAGCTACAGCTTACATTACAGAGGCATTCTACATATCTACAAGACCTCAAGGGCATAGACCATCAGATACCTAAATATATTTTAACAATCTTCCAGTCAGTTCCAGGAAATGGAAACTTCCTATTCAAAACATCAAATTGGTATTTGGGTTGATGGGTTGAATTATCTGCCTTTCTTTAAACAAAATTTAAACAACATGCTGAAGAGAGGATGAATAAAGAATGAGATTAGAGCTGGCCACAGGTCTCAGTCAGCCTGACAATGTATTAAAAATAACCTTAGGGTAATGGATCTCACAAAATGCTATATTATATATTGATCCACCTTTGGATGAGTTTTGTATTCATATCTCTTTAATTATGGATTGGCTTTCAGGGATGGAGCCAGTAGGATGGTTTTTGTAAGATGCTCGTGGGGGGGTCTGGTTATGAGATATTCAATAAATGCCTCTTCAGGCTGGCGCACATTTGCTTACAATGCATTTAGGCTGCACACTACCCATTACATCTATGGAGTAAAGTGATGGGATAGAGTGTCACTAAGTACATCTACCATTTTTGTATGTATCACATCAATTTATTGCCTGGATGTGGTTTCTGCCTGCTGAGGATTTTGCATTATATTACATATTAATATTAAAAGCACATCTGCCTGCAACACAAAACTAGCTTCATCTTAAGGCTGAACCCTGGGCAGCAGTTAACCCAATCCATTGGCCATTCAGGCATAAGGGCTAGGCCACACTGAAACGCAAACGCAATCGCAATCGCATGCGATTTCATGTGCGATTTTTTTGCGTTTGCGCTTGCGATTTCTTCAATAAGTATAGGAAATCGCATGCGATTGCGATTAAAAATGCAGAACGCAAAACGCAAACGCAAACGCATCGAAAAACGCGCGTTTTTTTTGCGTTGCCGCGTTTTCAATAATTTCGAAAAATCGCAAGCGCAATCGCAAACGCAAACGCAAGCGCAAACGCAAAAAAAATGCAGCAGTGTGGCCTAGCCCTTAGAACCGCTTTAATCCTCATTTTTAAGATGTCATTTGTACAGTAGCAAACTGAAGACCTTTCATTCTGTTATTGCGAATAAATGGGGCGATGTAATAAAACCCTCCATGCTCCTCTTCCTTCTGGGTTACCTCAATGCAATAATCACCTAGCGTGAGAACTGCATCTTGGGAACCCAGAAGGTAAGGAGTGTGGAGGGTAACGCCTACGTAGCGAAAAAACGAGTGCTAGGGGTATTACATTGGGTGCCTTTTCCATTCATACAAAAAATGAGTTTAGCCCAAACATGGATTTAACTCATACCATGGGATATTACATCTCCCCAAGAGAATGGCCTCATTCTACTTAAGGTCTAAAGCAGGCCACACACAGGTCAGTCTGTCAAATTTTGATTGTATCATCCCAATCGAAAAAAGTTCTGCGGAAAAAACGGTCAAATTTCTCTCCTTGCACCATTGATCTTTCGCAGATTTCAAGCTAATGGCGACTGTTTATCGGACAGGTTGAGGGACAAATATCCACCTGACTGTTGTTTTTACTAAAATCTGAAAATTGGCAAAAAATCCTCCAATATTCCCAACATTTCAAACAAATTCAACGGATCAGAGGAAATATTGACCCCGTGTGTGAGTTATCGCTACTTTTCATGCTACTTTCACCTGAACATTACCTTGTGAATATTTCTTTGCCATGTACATTTTTACAATGTTTATTTGTATAGCCAGTTTCTCTTAAAGGGCATGTCCACCCCCAAAACTAAAATTTTCCCCCAATACTGACACCACTGTGTAGTGTTAAAAATCCTTACCATACCTCTCTGTTCCAATTGGTTCTCCTGCAATGTCTGTCCAAAGTCCCAGAAAGTAAAGAGTAGGAGCCTTGCTGTGAGGGAAAAGGTTTCCGCCTCTTACCTTTCCTCCGAGAGGTTTCTGGCTTGCCCACTGCAGCCCTACCTCCCCCACACTCCCTTTCTCTCTGTCCCTGTTTGCTGCCCTGTGCCCTAGCATGAAAACCTTTTGCTGAAGTGTATTGTAGGGGACTCTATCCCACCCCCAACCACCATATTTGTTTGCAAATAAAAGAATCCAAAATGTACTTACAGAGCCTTGTTCCCCATGCGTTCTGCACTGCCGGAAGCCACGTCTGTGATTGGCTGCCTCTCAAATTGGCAGCTTCCGGTCAGGCCCCTAGCTTGCAATTTTCTGCAAGCAGAGGGCCAGGTCTGAACGCCAGGGGAATGAAGCTCTGTAAGTACCTTTCTGGCTCTTTTTTTGCAAACAAATATGGTGGTTGGGGGTGGGATAGGGTCCCCTAAACTAAAGAAAAAGTTAATATAAGAGGTGGAGATACCCTTTAAAAAATTAATTGCCAACATTATCACATTATCATCAGTGTCAACATAAGATTTAAAGGGCATGTCCACCCTCCAAACTATAATTTAACCCACTACTGGCCCTACTATGTAGTGTGTAAAAATCCTTACCTCACATCCCAGCTCCATAGGGTTCTCCTGTAGTCCTTTTCGTGCTAGCAGAGGGCCGGGGCAGTGCGGCGAAGGAGAGAGGCATGGTAAGTAAAGATCGGGGCACTTTCTGTGAATAATAGTAATGCGGTTGGGGCTGGGGGAAGGAGCAGTACATTATATAAAAAGTTTATTAGAAGGGTGGACATGCCCTTTAAAACAGAGTTCTACTTGTGTGCATCACTCAGTATGGATTGCAATCTACTTGGCCAAATCTGTCAATTCCTAGATATTACTGAACAGTAGAGATGGCTGAACTTTCGAAAGTTCGGTCCGTTTTTGAACTTTCGAACTATATGGAAAGTTCGAAAACGGACCCATTAAAGTCAATGGGAGTCAAATAGTTTGAAAAGTTCGAATGAAATACAATTAAAATATTAATGGTAACTTAATGTAAATGGCTGTGGGACCTGGGAAATGGTCTGGGGAGCATGTTCGAATATCCAGGAGTTTCGAGCTCTCGCATTTGAACATTCGATAACTATCCCATGAACGACTCGTGAATTCGAGAATTCAATATTTACTCGCGTATAGGTATAATGGACATTTTACTCGCGGATTTGAAAATTCAATATTTACTCGCTCGCGTGTTGGTATAGCAGACATTTTACTTGCAGATTCGAGAATTTGATATTTACTCGCGTATAGGTATAATGGACATTTTACTCGCGGATTCGCTATTTACTCGGGTGTAGTTATAATAGACATTTTACTTGCGGATTCGAGAATTCAATATTTACTCGCGTATAGGTATAATGGACATATTACTTGCGGATTCGCTATTTACTCGGGTGTAGTTATAATAGACATTTTACTCGCAGATTCGAGAATTCAATATTTACTCGCGTATTGGTATAATAGACATTTTACTCACGGATTCGATATTCAATATTTATCGAAAATCCGGGTCCGGGATAGTTCGAGAAGTCCGAGTCCGTTCAAATTCGAATAGTTCGGCTCGAACTCGGGTTTGAGTTCGAGTCCATCTCTACTGAACAGTAGAGAGATTTGTACATTTTTCGTGGGGAAATAACTGTCGGAAATTGCCAAGTGTGTACCAGGCCCTACACTCAGTATGGACAGAGGAGTTACACAAAGCTCTATTACTTTTGCTTTAATAATTTACAAGCTAATCCCTGAATTAAAACAATAAGGGTTAATCTGTTGTATTCATTTAGATTAAAGTTCTTGAAGACGTTTCGCTAGTCATCCGACTGGCTTTCTCAATTCAGAATGACTTGTACAAGAATCAGTTGGCAATTATGTAGTATTGTACAGGTCATTCTGAATTGAGAGATCCAGTCGGATGACTAGCAAAACATCTTCCAGAACTAAACTTAAGTCCAGTTGATCTAACTGAATACAACAGATATACAGTACCATGACCTGGATGAATGAGAACCTCCACACACAATAAGGGTTAAGCATTGCAGACAGTAAATGATATTATTGGTCATTTCACTGCTCCAGAAGGCACAGCCATTGTGTGCAAAGGTCAGGACTGTCCTGCAGAAATCCTAGACTGTTGGCATTTATGAAAAAGGGCAGTATTGCCCTGAAAAAAGTACCAGAAACTCTAAACCTGTAAATAAGGATGCGTTGAAATCCATTTATTGTAAAATTGGCACACATTTCTATTTTGTTAGCAATGTAATGTAAACGAGTGTCAGTCCTATTGTGAAGTCTTAGCTTTAAATAAAGATGGCTGACGTTCGCTGGGATATTTTTTATTCATGCACAAAAATTATGTTTTGCTATTTTTACCACTGCAACACTTCAATACACCCATTGTTTGAACATTTTTTCCAAAAAAGGTTTTGGCCATTGGTACATGTTCCAGGCATCCCACCTGATAGTCTCCCTAAATTATATACATCGGGCGGAGAGTGAGTTATAGAAACATTTACTGTTTACCCAAGTCTTTCACTCTCCTTCTCCAGAGATAATCAGGGGTGGGTTGATGATGTTATCCATTTTTTGTGGTACTACTAACACTATGTACTATCGGGTTAGCAAGGGTTTTAACTCTCTGGCCATTTCGCTTTAGAACAGCACAAGCGATGCTATAATTTTTATAATGTATTTGCGCAAAATTTTCAGTTGAGGCTTTAAAGCCCCGCAAAAGTTTGCAACTTACCGCTCGCCTTAACAATGTATCTAAGGTTGCGAAGTTTTTGCGGTTGTGAAATTTATTGCATTTTCCCCAGAATATTTAGAGGGATTAGTTAGAGTTAAAGGGACACTATATCGAAAAAATGCCTCATCTTAATCTATAATTGAATACATGAAAGTACCACTTACTCTTATTTGCGTGTGTTGCTGCATGCCTTCAATCCAGCACACATTTTGTTAAGGAGCAGTATCCCCCCCCTCCCTCTTTTAACCATACCCACTTCCATCCGACCTGACTTTTCCCCCACAAACCAGCTGTCCAGCCTGCACACAGCATACAGCATTCCAAGTTTCAGAACTCAGTCACCATTCCAGCTACAGTAAAACTACTCACAGTAGAATAGTTTTTGAGAGCAAGGAACTTGATTGACAGCTGAATTATAAGAAGTTTTATATTGGATATCTAAAGAAATAGGGGACAGATCAACAAAAAAATACAGTGGTGGTTGGGAAGAATTATAGTTTCCAGTTATGGTCAATTTAAAATAACCTATTTTTCGGTATGGATGCCCTTTAAAGTGACTGAAGAAATGGTTAAAAGATTTTACAAATTTTACACTGGTATATGTTTGGTTAGGAATTACTAATAATAGAAAAATAATGAATTTTATTGTTTTATCCTTAACGTCTCCTATAACTTTCCCATTACGTTTCCTCTTACGTTCCTACTGTAAGCAATAATTGAAATCCGTTTAGCGAGAAAGGGTGCCAATGTGCTTGAAGGCATTCTTCAATTCATCCAGAGAATCCAGGTATTCAACAAATCTCTATAACAGCAAGTTCTAATATAATTTATTGTAATTGGTTTCTCAAAGAAAATACTTTAGAAATGACCACGTGTTCTCCTTGATCCAGAGATTATTATTACCAGGAGAAGAGATGGAGTTAAGTTTTCACTCTGCACAATTCCTGGACCTGCCATGCTTAATAAGTCTCCCCCCACCCCCCATCAGTCATACATTTCAATTTTCACTGTCCTCCCGAGCTGAGGTCGCATATCAAAATATCATTACTTCTCTGCAGCACTTGAGTTTCAGTAGCAAATAAAGATCTCTCCTTTTCATTTATTTGGTCTTGGAGCCTCCTGGGCTTTGTCCCTGCAGAATTAATCCGGGCATCGCAAGCTGCCTTTGAAAATGTTTAAAAACAGAAACTGTTATATGTGGAGAAGTAAAAGCTGCTCCTATACCAAGTTGGCGCTCAATCTTTCTGCCCTAGGGTAGATGAAATAAGTTAAAAAGACAAAGAATGTATTAGCAAATGGAAACATAAAAACCGTGTATTTCTGATCGTGATCCATTCTGCGACACTTCATTGTGTGTTGTCATATTAAGTTCCAATAGAATCATGCGGGGGACTTTAAACACCTTTAGGAAGATTTAATAAAAGTTCTTATTGTTTAAAATGGTGCTCATTTTGCCCCAACCAATCAGATGTTAGCTTTCAAATGTTGAATAACATCTGATTGATTGGGGCAAAATGAGCACCATTTTTAACGATAAGAACTTTTATTGAATCTCCCTGCATGTGACTTGTCCTCCCCCCCCCCGCCCTACTTCTGATAGCGTTAACGTTGATGCCTGTAGGCTGGCCATACATAGTATAGTATAGTATTTGAGGTTGAATAAAGATATACGTCCATCCAGTCCAACCCATCTAGCAATATCCTCATTTCCTGCCTAACTGTTGATCCAGAGGAAGGCAAAAAAACCCCACCAAATTTATGAAGGGGGAAAAAATTCCTTCCTGACTCCAAGTGGCAATCGGAAATTTCCCTGGATCAACTCTACTTTATGTATCAATACCAGTAACTTGTAACATTCCTTGTTTGCAGAAACTCATCCAGCTTTTTTTTGAAAATGACCAATGAACCTGCCATAACAATGTCCACTGGAAGACAGTTCCATAGCTTTACCGTTCTCCAGTGGAAATAAACCCTTTCTGAGCTTGAAGCCTAAACCTTTTTTCTTCAAGTCTTAAGGGATGTCCTCGTGTCCTTTGACATGTTCTATTGGTGAACAATGCCCCAGATAGTTTATTGTATGGCCCGTTAATGTATTTATACACAGTAATCATATCCCCACGCAAGCGCCTTTTCTCCAGCGTACATAATTGTAACTTTTCCAGTCTCTCTTCATATTCAAGCTCCCCCCAATCCCCTTATTAATTTAGTTGCCCTTCTCTGAACCCTTTCCATTTCAAAGATGTCCTTTTTGTACACAGGATTCCAAAATTGCACTGCATATTCCAAATGAGGCCTTACCAATGCTTTGTAAAGAGGGAGAATTACATTTTCCTCCCTTGAATCCATACCTCGCTTTATACAAGACAATACCATGCTGGCTCTGGCTGTTGCCGCCTGGCACTGCTTGCTACCTTTAAGTTTGTTATCCACCAAAACTCCAAGATCCCTTTCCAACAGGGATTCACTTAACACAGAGCCATTTATAGTATAAGTAGCACAAGGATTTTTAAGTCCAAAATGCATCACCTTACATTTATCAACATTGAATTTCATCTGCCACTTAGCAGCCCAATGTGATAATCTATCTAGATCCCCTTGCAACGATTGCACATCCTCTGAAGTTTTTAATGGTCGACAAAGTTTTGTGTCGTCAGCAAACACAGAAACCTTGCTGACAATACCCACTTCCAAATCATTAATAAATAGATTAAATAGAAGCGGCCCCAACACAGAACCCTGTGGCACCCCACTTAGCACTTTAGTCCATAATGATGAAGCCCCATTAACAACTACTCTCTGCATCCTATTCCTTAACCAATTTTCTATCCATGTACAAATGTGACTCCCCAGACCAACAGACCTTAGCTTATTCATTAGTCGCCTATGGGGGACTGTATCAAAAGCCTTTGCAAAATCCAAGTAAACTACATCTACTGCTATACCAGAGTCTAAATTTCTACTTACTTCCTCATAAAAGCCAAGCAAGTTAGTTTGACAAGATCTATTCCTCCTAAATCCATGCTGGTTACTACTTATAATGTCAGTCCTTGAAACATACTCTAGAACATGCTCCCTTATTAAACTTTCCAGGATCTTCCCCACCACTGAAGTTAAACTTACAGGCCTGTAATTACCCGGCTGTGAACGACTACCCTTTTTGAATATTGGAATAACAACAGCCTTTCTCCAATCCAGAGGCACACCACCGGACATAAGGGAATCAGCAAAAATAAGAAACAATGGCCTAGATAAAACTGAACTTAGTACCCGAGGATGTATTTTATCCGGTCCAGGAGATTTATTAATATTAACCTTATTTAGTTCTTTCTGTACCATATCCTCGGTTAACCAAAGTGAACTTGAATCTTGTATACTAGTATTCTGATTAATCCACAGTAACATATCATATTGATGACAGGCCCACCCACCTGTGTTTTAAAAGGGAAACTGTGGCCCAAAAATGACTTTAGGTAAATTGATAGGAATTGCTCTCCTGAGAATTTTTGCAATGGTCCAGGAATTGTGTCAGAGTGAAAAATTCCCCCCCCCCCATCTCTCCACTTTGTCATCCTAATCTCTGGATCATATGGCTCCACGTGGGTCATTTTTACAAGTATTTCTTTGAGAAACAAGTACAATAAATTATATTAGGAATTGCTGTTATAGAGATTGTTGATACCTGGATTTCTCCGGATGAATTGAAGAATGCCTTCAAGACATCTGCACCCTGTTCTCGCTAAACGGATTCAATTATTGCTACAGAGGAACGTAGAGGATAAAAAAAAAAAAACGTAATGGGAAAGTTAAGGAGACGTTAAGGATAAAACAATAAAATTTCTATAACGTAAGGTAACTAGGTCGCCCTTTCATTATATTATATTTTTTCTATTATTAGGAATTCCTAACCAAACATATACCAGTGTAATGTTTGTAAAATTTGTAAAAGTCTTTTTTTAACCATTCTTCCCCTTCCCCCTTTTCCCGTTCCTCCCCATTCCCTAAAACTCTGTTTCTTTTTTCTCCCTTCCCTCCCTTTCCCCCCCTCCCCCCCTTTTCATAAACAGTCTCATATACCCAACCTTCTCCATTGACGTCTTCTCCCTTAAGTCCTTTACTGTAAGCAATAATTGAAATCCGTTTAGGAGAAAGGGTGCCAATGTGCTTGAAGGCATTTTCAATTCATCAGAGAATCCAGGTATTCAACAAATCTCTATAACAGCAAGTTCTAATATAAATTTATTGTAATTGGTTTCTCAAAGAAAATACTTTAGAAATGACCACGTGTTCTCCTTGATCCAGAGATTATTATTACCAGGAGAAGAGATGGAGTTAAGTTTTCACTCTGCACAATTCCTGGACCTGCCATGCTTAATAAGTCTCCCCCCACCCCATCAGTCATACATTTCAATTTTCACTGTCCCCCGAGCTGAGGTCGCATATCAAAATATCATTACTTCTCTGCAGCACTTGAGTTTCGTAGCAAATAAAGATCTCTCCTTTTCATTTATTTGGTCTTGGAGCCTCCTGGGCTTTGTCCCTGCAGAATTAATCCGGGCATCGCAAGCTGCCTTTGAAAATGTTTAAAAACAGAAACTGTTTATGTGGAGAAGTAAAAGCTGCTCCTATACCAAGTTGGCGCTCAATCTTTTGCCCTAGGGTAGATGAAATAAGTTAAAAGACAAAGAATGTATAGCAAATGGAAACATAAAAACCGTGTATTTCTGATCGTGATCCATTCTGCGACTTCATTGTGTGTTGTCATATTAAGTTCAATAGAATCATGCGGGGGACTTTAAACACCTTTAGGAAGATTTAATAAAAGTTCTTATTGTTTAAAATGGTGCTCATTTTGCCCCAACCAATAGATGTTAGCTTTCAATGTTGAATAACATCTGATTGATTGGGGCAAAATGAGCACCATTTTAACGATAAGAACTTTATTGAATCTCCCTGCATGTGACTTGTCCTCCCCCCCCCGCCCTACTTCTGATAGCGTTAACGTTGATGCCTGTAGGCTGGCCCTACATAGTATATGTATAGTATTTGAGGTTGAATAAAGATATACGTCCATCCAGTCCAACCCATCTAGCAATATCCTCATTTCCTGCCTAACTGTTGATCCAGAGGAAGGCAAAAAAAACCCACCAAATTTATGAAGGGGGAAAAAATTCCTTCCTGACTCCAAGTGGCAATCGGAAATTTCCCTGGATAACTCTACTTATGTATCCATACCAGTAACTTGTAACATTCCTTGTTTGCAGACTCATCAGCTTTTTTTTGAAAATGACCAATGAACCTGCCATAACAATGTCCACTGGAAGACAGTTCCATAGCTTTACCGTTCTCACAGTGAAAAACCCTTCTGAGCTTGAAGCTAAACCTTTTTTCTTCAAGTCTAAGGGATGTCCTCGTGTCTTTGACATGTTCTATTGGTGAACATGCCCCAGATAGTTTATTGTATGGCCCGTTAATGTATTTATACACAGTAATCATATCCCCACGCAAGCGCCTTTTTCCAGCGTACATATTGTAACTTTTCCAGTCTCTCTTCATATAAGCTCCCCCCAATCCCCTTATTAATTTAGTTGCCCTTCTCTGAACCCTTTCCATTTCAAAGATGTCCTTTTTGTACACAGGATTCCAAAATTGCACTGCATATTCCAAATGAGGCCTTACCAATGCTTTGTAAAGAGGGAGAATTACATTTTCCTCCCTTGAATCCATACCGCTTTATACAAGACAATACCATGCTGGCTCTGGCTGTTGCCGCCTGGCTGCTTGCTACCTTTAAGTTTGTTATCCACCAAAACTCCAAGATCCCTTTCCAACAGGGATTCACTTAACACAGAGCCACTTATAGTATAAGTAGCACAAGTATTTTTAAGTCCAAAATGCATCACCTTACATTTATCAACATTGAATTTCATATGCACTTAGCAGCCCAATGTGATAATCTATCTAGATCCCCTTGCAACGATTGCACATCCTCTGAAGTTTTTAATGGTCGACAAAGTTGTGTCGTCGGCAAACACGAAACTTGCTGCAATACCCACTTCCAAATCATTAATAAATAGATTAAATAGAAGCGGCCCCAACACAGAAACCCTGCCTGGCAAACCACTTAGCACTTTAGTCCATAATGATGAAGCCCCATTAACAACTACTCTCTGCATCCTATTCCTTAACCAATTTTCTATCCATGTACAAATGTGACTCCCCAGACCAACAGACCTTAGCTTATTCATTAGTCGCCTATGGGGGACTGTATCAAAAGCCTTTGCAAAATCCAAGTAAACTACATCTACTGCTATACCAGAGTCTAAATTTCTACTTACTTCCTCATAAAAGCCAAGCAAGTTAGTTTGACAAGATCTATTCCTCCTAAATCCATGCTGGTTACTACTTATAATGTCAGTCCTTGAAACATACTCTAGAACATGCTCCCTTATTAAACTTTCCAGGATCTTCCCCACCACTGAAGTTAAACTTACAGGCCTGTAATTACCCGGCTGTGAACGACTACCCTTTTTGAATATTGGAATAACAACAGCCTTTCTCCAATCCAGAGGCACACCACCGGACATAAGGGAATCAGCAAAAATAAGAAACAATGGCCTAGATAAAACTGAACTTAGTACCCGAGGATGTATTTTATCCGGTCCAGGAGATTTATTAATATTAACCTTATTTAGTTCTTTCTGTACCATATCCTCGGTTAACCAAAGTGAACTTGAATCTTGTATACTAGTATTCTGATTAATCCACAGTAACATATCATATTGATGACAGGCCCACCCACCTGTGTTTTAAAAGGGAAACTGTGGCCCAAAAATGACTTTAGGTAAATTGATAGGAATTGCTCTCCTGAGAATTTTTGCAATTTGTCATTCTTTATTTTGCATAGTTTTGAAGATATTTACATTTTTGTGTGTGATATGGCAGAAGCATCACCAGGTCCCCTGCACTTCCTGCTCTGAAACCATGTCCGTCAATCTGCCCTGTGTCTCCTCCTCCACTTTGCAGCCCCCCTGGTCCTTCCCACTCATGGACCCCATGGTCCCTCCAGTTGCAGGCCCCCCTTGGACCATTCTCTTACAGACCGATGTGGCCCCCCCCACTTGCGAGTGCACAAGCCCCATCCACTCGCAGGTGCTCAAGCCCCATCCACTCGCGGGTGCTCAAGCCCCGTCCACTCGCGGGTGCACAAGTCCTGTCCACTCGTTGGTGCACAAGCCCCCGCCCACTCGCAGGTGCCATGGGCCACTCAGACCCCCCCACTACAGAAAAAAAACTCTGTGGAAACAGCCTTTTCAGGCAAAGTGAGAACTCTGCCTGAAAAGGCTGTTTCACATAGTGGGAAAGAAGGGCTGTAGATTCCCTTACCTACTCTGTCAGTCAGACTTCACACAGCAGAGAGGAGAAGGGACTTCCTGTCTCCCACACACTTAGGGAGTCTGAGGCTGTGCTCGCCGGCAGCACTGTGCAGGAAAAGCCTTAGGAATGTCACATGGCTGCCTCCCACCCATTAACTTTCTGGCCAGTCATTTCTTTATATCTTGGGCTGTGGAGCACGTAGAGAGGTGGTTGATGGCTCGTTTTAAAGGTAGGAAACTGCCCTTTCATTTAAACTCAACTTGTTTGGAGACCACAGTTCCCCTTTAATGATTGATATACACCAGCCTAGACCATTTATTTTCTATCGATCTTACAACATGATATTGATTGCAGAATGATCAGGCACTGCAATATTGATTGGTAATGGTAATATATCCTGGAAATGTCACATAGTGTATGGCCTGCATTATTATTGTTTTTCCTCAAAAGTATATTTTTGTGCCCATGAACTTTAAGATCCCTTAAATTGGATGCCCACTAAAAAGGCTTAAAGTCAGTGTCCGCCCCTTCCATGGACAAGCCCTTTAAATTAACATGACTAGGGAAACTTTCATCATATTTGGAAATATATGTAATTTGTCTTTTGCCAGTTATTTGAATTTAGTTCTTGCCAACTACTTGTATAATACAAGCCCACAGGTTTGTTAATTGACTAGTGATTTGGCATTGCCTTAAAGTGTAGATCCAATGGTACTTGTGACATTGCAGATGAGTTGAGAGAAGGAAACCTTCCCCATGCATGTGTTATTGGGTGAGTAAAAAGCACAATCAGGGTTATTCTATAATAGTTCTTAGCGTTAAAAATAGTGCTATTTTTTCCCCAACCAATCAGATGTTAGGTTTCAAATGTTAAATAAGATCTGATTGGTTGGGGCAAAAAAGCACCATTTTTAATGATAAGAACTTTAATTGAATCTCCTTGAATGTCTTTACGAGAGATGGGCTATGGCTTACTGTCAATTTTCACTGCCATACACTAGCCAAATATCTTTATTGACACTATGCCTCCCATGGGACAGTGTTTCTATAATCCAGTTTTTAAAGACCATTGGTACCATTTCCCAGATACAGTGCTAGATAGATAGGACACAGCATTAACAGTAGCATTGTGTTGTCTCCTCAGACGAATACTTTTTATTATACTCCAGCACAATCATGTGTTAAGTTTTTCAAATAAACACAATGCGATAATATGTGTTTGGTCACCATTAGCCCAACTGTGTAACTTAAACCTGAGTATTAACACAACAGATTGGATTTTCTCCTAGAACTTTGATTAGATACGATTCTTTAACAGGCCATTCTGATATATACATACGATTACAATGGCAGGTATGTTGACAGTTGAAATCTTTCACCAAAATGCGGGGGTAACCACACACATGGACCTGACCAAAATCCCATATTCTGTATGTCGCCATACACTGTCCGATCCTATCATCTCACTTTACTTAAAGGACATGTCCACACCAATTCCAACTGATAAATTCAGCAAGTTATGAGATGTATTACTAACCGCATATTTAAGGATAGTTATTAGCCTCATTCTGGCAGAGAAAGCTTTACCATAAAGGGAGAGAACAGGGGAAAACTTATCATTGAATATCTAGTTAGAAATTCATGCAATAAAGTGCTAAGAATAGCATTTGGGGCAAATAAATGACACATGACCATTTTTTTGTTTTAAGGATGGACAAGCCTTTTAAAGGAGTGGGAGACGATACCGACTGTTGGCATCGCAGTTGGTGTTTCTTTGCCTGCACACCTTGACAGTATTAGGCAAATCCTGTTGGATCCGACACGATCTTTCAAACCAACAGACTACCAAACCATAAACCCGTACAATGTAATCTAATGGTTGTAAGAAAACATGGCTCTGAGTGACTGACTGCACAATTGACAAATTTACAAAAATGACCAAATTATCACCATATTTACCCCAAAATTGTACTGAAAACAGTCTCCCGTAGGGAAAACTTCCAGTGATATTTCAATCCAGTTAACCAATGGTCTGTGATCATACTTGACAATAGGTCACATGATAAAAATTAATATTGAGCCCAAGGATTTCTAAAGAAAATGAGCCTAACCTCCATAAATTGACCAGTAAGGCTGGGTACACACGGGGCTATTATTTGTCCTGACCCAGCATTCGCTGCAAGCAAGTGCTCGGCTGGGACAAATAACTGTAGGTCATGGCAATAGTGGGCGTGGCAGACAGTGCCTACGGTCGATTGCTCAGTCCCATGGGAACTGCACAATCGACCATGATTTATCAATTGACCCAATCGCCCCACACCATCAGATATTTCCGACCGATCCACATCACGGTCGGTTGGCCAGAAATATCTGCTGGTGTGTACCCAGTCGAAATGTAAAAATTTTTAGTATCAGAAGAAATTTAAAATAGCAGAGAAAAACACCTCAACTACCTCATAGTAATAAGAGATGCACCAAGATTGTAATAATAATTTGAATAGGTATATTATACAGTTTAATGTGTACTGTTTTTAACCTGCACTCTACTGTTGGTTGCTAGAAGTATATTTTAGTCAACTATCTGCAACATCTGGGGAGTTGATCGGCCACTTCTTTCCATGTATTGGTCTATTAGGCTTAAGATTGCATTGTGTGTTTGTGG
This sequence comes from Hymenochirus boettgeri, assembly GCA_019447015.1. Lineage (NCBI taxonomy): Eukaryota > Metazoa > Chordata > Amphibia > Anura > Pipidae > Hymenochirus > Hymenochirus boettgeri. The sequence goes on along the minus strand of CM033476.1, from coordinate 130,492,222 downwards.
GCGCCCACTGCCAATATTGGTCATCCGTCCTTCGGACAAATGGGCGATCTGGTATGGTGGTTAATCACAGCTGATTGTGTGCTCCCCTATGGGGGACCCGTAGTCTCAGATGCTGATTGGATTAATAACTATAAAGTCAGGCAGCACGTTGGCACTGCTGCCTTGCGTGATTGCGTTGGTTTCCTCCGGGCACTCTGGTTGCCCCCACAATCATAAATACATACTGATAGGTTGTATGTGTCGAATAAATGTGCTTAGATTGTAAGCTCTTCAGGGCATGGACAGATGGGAATGAATACATGTAATTGTAAATAGCTACGGAAGATGTTGGCGCTATATAAACCAATGATAATAGTAAATTGTGCAGCTTCTAACAAACCCATGATGCATAAATACAATTTTGAGTTAATATTTTCTATGATTCCTAAACTAGGTAAATAGAAGAACATGGGAAGGAACTTTCACCTGTCCTGAAGGGTTAATATATAATTTAAGGAACATTTTAAGACTAAAATGCATTTCCCCCATCCTTTTTCAAAATTGTTTCTTTACAGCAATATAGCATAGGGTAATAAAATCTATCTTCTCAGATAACAAAGCATTTGGTGTCTGCCTTTTTTCTGTTTTATGGCCTGGGCATGCTCAGTGCGCTTTATTCATGGAGGGAGGGGCTCTCCAATTAGCTACTTTGCCTTGTTTTGAAACCTTAATTGATGCTTTTATAATGCTGTAGTCTAGTGAAGAAATTGAACAGACAAGTGATAAATCATTTTAATCCGCCGTATCTGGGTTAAGTCAGGTAAATGTAATTTAGCCTAAAGATTTCCTTTAACAAGCAAGTAATGCAATATAGGAAAGAGCTTTTTCTAACCTCTGTTTTAACAAAACCTAATTTTCAGACTTTTCCTTTAACATTCAAAACATATTAAAAATCCTCTGAACACTGCAGAGATATAAGGAACATTGAAATAATTTTCTCATCCACACGGATAATCATCGAACATATCAATTCTGTTGTGTAAGACAGTCTATTACATAAAGTTCTCTGTGGATCTGGCTAAAAATGTAATCAAAGAATGAAAAACCACATTACATAGCTGTCAAAAAAATAGATATACTTTCATTCATTAATCTGTCAACTTGCACTCCATGGTTTCTTTGGTTTTGCTTTGACATAGATAGTCATTTTGTTGGAACAGTTAGCTGTATATATAGCCTTAAAAATGCATTAAAGGACACCTATATACTTGTTGCTCCACCCCCCTTTTGGCCCAGGGCCAAACCAATGGGAAAATGCGCTTGACAAGAAGCACTTCTTCCCATTGGATAGATCCCAGGCTGAGGTGGGGGCAGAGCTTAGAGAATACAGTTGCCCTTTAACCTTTTTATGGCGTTGTACTGTGGGTGAACTGAACATTAAGACTATAATAATGGCGTGTGAAGGTTCTCATTCATCCAGGTCATGGTATATCTGTTGTATTCAATTAGATCAAGTGGACTTGAAGTTTAGTTCTTGAAGACGTTTTGCTAGTCAGTCAGAAAGCCAGTTTGTTGTTTTGTACCTCTTCCCTTGTAAATTTGATGTTTTGGTCTACCGCATTAATGTGTTCTGTGAAAGCTTGTATTTCCTTCTGGTGGATTTTAACCCAGGTGTTGTGTCAATTGTGCAGTTCCTGTCTGCTTTAAACCGAACAACACACTGAGGCAGCAATTGGTACATCCGAAAGACCCAATAAAGCGACATCATATACGCAGTGCAGTGAAGAATGCTCTGATTTGTATGTGGGGGAGACCAAACAGCAACTGCATCAACATATGGCCCAGCACAGAAGAGCCAATTCCTCGGGTCATGACTCAGCCGTGTACCTGCATCTTAAGGATAAAGGACATACTTTTGGAGATAGTAATGTTAACATATTGGCAAAGGAACATGACTGGTTCAAGAGAGGTGTTAAGGAGGCCATTTATGTGAAAATAAAGAAACCAAGCCTAAATAGAGGTGGGGGGGTTCGACACCAACTGTCTGCCATGTACAATGCTGTTTTAACACCTTACTCTGGGCGTTCCTATAACACCTCTTAGCCACTATCCAATCACACCCTTAACACTTGGCTGTGATATGCTAATTGGGATTTTCCAGGGTACATAATTGCCAAAGATTCTTGTACAAGTCATTCTGAATTGAGACAGCCAGTCGGATGACTAGCGAAACCTCTTCAAGAACTAAACTTCTAGTCCAGTTGATCTAATTGAATACAACAGATATAATAATGGCGGTTCATAAAAAGAAGTTGATGCATCAGCCTCAACTGGTATATAGCCCTGTTTTTGCCCAAAAATGCACCAGATTTTGTGACTTGAAGTTCAGCATTTGAAATTCCACGGATCAAAACTCCAAACAGAACTATAGAAATTTTGGCTAATCCAAATTACCCGTCAGGGGAACAAACACTCTATTTGTGACTATGTTCGAACTGCTATTAGTCATTCATTTTCAAATGAAGCATTTGCTGTTTGTGTTGGAATTGTAAATGTTATCCTAAACTCATTTAACGCAAGTATATATATATATATATATATATATATATATATATACACAAAGATGTACAGTGATCATATTCTTATATACTTGTTCTGAGGTCAATATACAATTGTAGGACATCTTGTACCTGGGGGTGTTTCTTTGAAAGTGACGTGTAATCTAACATCGTGAGCTGACCTTGGGAGAGTTAATGTCACCTTTCTAAAATGGGAACATACGTGAGCTGTATACTGATGATTCTAGGGCACATAAGACATATGGAGTGTAACCATGCTGAAAGAAGACAATAGAAAACTTGCCTTGATTCACCGAGCAAGTGCATTATGGTGACATTATTACAGAAGATGACACGTTATGTAACACAATATTGTCTAAACTGATGAACAAAAATACAATTGTATGTGATATAGCTGACAATGTTTCTTTTTAGTGTATTACCTATTTGTTATGTATGTGTCATAAACATAGAAATATATTTAATATATTGTCAAAGGAGATGAACTGATCTTTCTTTGAAATAGTTGGAAATAAACATAGGTCTGTCTGTTACCTACTCCCTATTCATTGGTACAGATAGAGAGCAAGGTTCTCCACAGTAACTGTCCCCTCATTCACTGGTACAGATAGAGAGCAAGGTTCTCCACAGTAACTGTCCCCTCATTCACTGGTACAGATAGAGAGCAAGGTGTTCTACAGTAACTGTGGTCCCCTTCATTCACTGGTTAACAGATAGAGAGTGAGGTGGCTCTACAGTAACTGTTCCCCTCATTCACTGGTACCGAAGAGATGAGGTGCTCTACAGTAACTGTCCCCTATTTCACTGTACAGATAAGAGTGAGGTGCTCTCTACAGTACTGTCCCTCATTCACTGGTACAGATAGAGAGAGGTTCTCCACAGTAACTGTCCCCCTCATTCACTGGTACAGATAGTGAGGAGGTGTCTACGTAACTGTCCCCTCATTCACTGGAACAGATAGAGAGTGAGGTGCTCTACAGTAACTGTCCCCTCATTCACTGGTACAGATAGAGAGTGAGGTGCTCTACAGTAACTGTCCCCTCATTCACTGGTACAGATAGAGAGTGAGGTGCTCTACAGTAACTGTCCCCTCATTCACTGTACAGATAGAGAGTGAGGTGCTCTACAGTAACTGTCCCCTCATTCACTGGAACAGATAGATAGTGAGGTGCTCTACAGTAACTGTCCCCCATTCACTGGTACAGATAGAGAGTGAGGTGCTCTCAGTAACTGTCCCCTTATTCACTGGTACAGATAGAGAGTGAGGTGCTCTACAGACTGTCCCCTCATTCACTGGACAGATAGAGAGTGGGTGCTCAACAGTAACTGTCCCCCTCATTCACTGGTACATATAGAGAGTGAGGTGCTCTACAGTAACTGTCCCTTATTCACTGCTACAGTAGAGAGTGAGGTGCTCTACGTAACTGTCCCCTCATTCACTGGTACAGATAGAGAGTGAGGGTGCTCTACAGTACTGTCCCCTCATTCACTGGTACAGATAGAGAGTGAGGTGCTCTACAGTAACGCCCCTCTTCACTGGAACAGATAGAGTGAGGTGCTCTACAGTAACTGTCCCTCATTCACTGGTACAGATAGAGAGTGAGGTGCTCTACAGTAATGTCCCCTCAATTCACTGAACAGATAGAGAGTGGGTGCTCTACAGTAACTGTCCCCTCATTCACTGGTACAGATAGAGTGAGGTGCTCTACAGTAACTGTCCCTCATTCACTGGTACATATAGAGAGGTGAGGTGCTCTACAAGTAACTGTCCCCTCATTCACTGGTACAGATAGAGAGTGGGTGCTCTACAGTAACTGTCCCCCTCATTCACTGGTAAACAGATAGAGAGTGAGGTGCTCTACAGTAACTGTCCCCTCATTCACGGGACAGATAGAGAGTGAGGTGCTCACAGTAACTTCCCCTCATTCACTGGAACAAGTGAGTGAGGTGCTCTACAGTAACTGTCCCCTCATTCACTGGAACAGATAGAGAGTGAGGTGCTCTACAGTAACTGTCCCCTCTTCACTGGTACAGATAGAGAGGAGGTGCTCTACACGTAACGGTCCCCTCATTCACTGACAGATAGAGAGTGAGGTGCTCTACGATAACTGTCCCCTCATTCACTGGTACAGATAGAGAGTGAGGTGCCTACAGTAACTGTCCCCTCATTCACTGGAACAGATGAGAGTGAGGTGCTCTACAGTAACTGTCCCCTCATTCCACTGGTACAGATAGAGAGTGAGGTCTCTAATAACTGTCCCCTTTCACTAGTACAGATGAGAGTGAGGTGCTCTACAGTAACTGTCCCCTCATTCACTGGAACAGATAGAGAGTGAGGTCTCTACATTAACTGTCCCCTCATTCACTGGTACAGTAGAGAGTGGGTGCTCTACAGTAACTGTCCCCTCATTCACTGGTACAGATAGAGTGAGGTGCTCTACAGTAACTGTCCCCCTCATTCACTGTACAGATAGAGAGTGAGGTCTCTACAGTACTGTCCCTCATTCACTGGAACAGATAGAGAGTGAGGTGCTCTACAGTAACTGTCCCCTCATTCATGGAACAGATGAGAGTGAGGTGCTCTACAGTAACTGTCCCCTCATCACTGGACAATGAGATGAGGTGCTCTACAGTAACTGTCCCCTCATTCACTGGAACAGATAGAGAGTGAGTGCTCTACAGTAACTCCCCTCATTCCGGAACATAGAGATGATCTCTACAGTAACTGTCCCCTCATTCACTGGTACAGATAGAGATGTGGCTCATACAGTAACTGTCCCCTCATTCCGGTACAGATAGAGAGTGAGGTGCTCTACAGTAACTGTCCCCTCATTCACTGAACAGATAGAGAGTGAGGTGCTCTACAGTAACTGTCCCTCATTCACTGGAACAGATAGAGAGGTGGGTGCTCTACATAACTGTCCCCTCATTCACTGGTACGATAGAGAGCAGTTCTCCACGTAACTGTCCCCTCATTCACTGGTACAGATAAAAGAGTGGGGTCTCTACAGTAACTGTCCCCTCATTCACTGGAACAGATAGAGAGTGAGGTGCTCTACGTAACTGTCCCCTCATTCACATGGTACAGATAGAAGTGATGTGCTCTACAGTAACTGTCCCCTCATTCACTGACAGATAGAGACAATGGTTCTCCACAGTACTGTCCCCCTCATCACTGGTACAGATAAAGAGTGGGGTGCTCTACAGTAACTGTCCCCTCATTCACTGGTACAGATAGAGAGAGGTTCTCCACAGTAACTGTCCCCTCATCCTGGTACAGATAGAGAGTGAGTTCTCCACAGTAACTGTCCCCTCATTCACTTTACAGATAGAGTGAGTTCTCCACAGTAACTGTCCCCTCATTCACTGGTACAGATAGAGTGAGGTGCTCTACAGTAACTGTCCCCTCATTCACTGGTACAGATAGAGAGTGAAGTGCTACAGTAACTGTCCCCTCATTCACTGTACAGATAGAGAGTGAGGTGCTCTACAGTAACTGTCCCCTCATTCACTGGTACAATGAGAGTGAGGTGCTCTACAGTCGCTGTCCCCTCATCACTGGAACAGATAGAGAGGGAGGTTCTCTACAAACTGTCCCCTCATTCACTGGTACAGATAGAGAGTGAGGTTGCTCTACAGTAACTGTCCCCTCTATTCACTGAGTACAGATAAGAGTGAGGTGCTCTACAATATGTCCCCTCATTCACTGGAACAGATGAGAGTGAGGTGCTCTACAGTAACTGTCCCCTCATTCACTGGTACAGATAGAGAGTGAGGGGCTCTACAGTAACTGTCCACTTATTCACTGCTACAGATAGAGAGTGAGGTGGCTCTACAGTAACTGTCCCTCATTCACTGTTACAGATAGAGAGTGAGGTGCTCTACAGTAACTGTCCCCTCATTCACTGGTACAGATAGAGAGTGAGGTGCTCTACAGTAACTGTCCCCTCATTCACTCTGGTCAGATAGAGAGTGAGGTGCTCTACAGTAACTGTCCCTCATTCACTGGTACAGATAGAGAGTGAGGTGCTCTACAGTACCTGTCCCCCATCTTCACTGAACAGATAGAGAGTGAGGTGCTCTACAGTAACTGTCCCTCATTACTGGTCATATGAGAGTAGGTGCTCTACGTAACTGTCCCCTCATTCACTGGTACAGATAGAGAGTGGGGTGATCTACAGTAACTGTCCCCTCATTCACTGGTACAGATGAGAGTGAGTGCTCTACATAACTGTCCCCTCATTCACTGGACAAATAGAGAGTGAGGTGCTCTACAGTAACTGTCCCCTCATTCACTGGAACAGATAGTGAGTGAGTGCTCTACAGTAACTGTCCCCTCATTCACTGGAACAGATAGAGAGTGAGGTGCTCTACAGTAACTGTCCCTCTCATTCACTGGTACAGATAGAGTGAGGCTCTACAGTAACTGTCCCCTCATTCACTGAGAAAGATAGAGAGTGAGGTGCCTACAGTAACTGTCCCCTCATTCACTGTACAGATAGAGAGTGAGGTGCTCTACAGTAACTGTCCCCTCATTCACTGGAACAGATAGAGAGTGAGGTGCTCTACAGTAACTGTCCCTCATTCACTGGTACAGATAGAGAGTGAGGTGCTCTAAGTAACTGTCCCTCATCACTGACAGATAGAGAGTGAGGTGCTCTGCAGTACGTGCCCTTATTCACTAGTACAGATAGAGAGTGAGTGCTCTACAGTAACTGTCCCCTCATTCACTGGTACAGATAGAGAGTGAGGTGCTCTACAGTAACTGTCCCCTCATTCACTGGTACAGATAGAGTGAGGTGCTCTACAGTAACTGTCCCCTCATTCACTGGAACAGATAGAGAGTGAGTGCTCTACAGTAACTGTCCCCTCATTCACTGGAACAGATGAGAGTTGAGGTGCTCTACAGTAACTGTCCCCTCATTCACTGGAAACGATAGAGAGTGAGGTGCTCTACAGTAACTGTCCCCTCATTCACTGGAACAGATAGAGAGTGAGTGCTCTACAGTAACTGTCCCCTCATTCACTGGAACAGATAGAGAGTGAGGTGCTCTACAGTAACTGTCCCCTCATTCACTGGAACAGATAGAGAGTGAGGTGCTCTACAGTAACTGTCCCCTCATTCACTGGTACAGATAGAGAGTGAGGTGCCAACCATAACTGTCCCCCTCATTCACTGGTACAGATAGAGAGTGAGGTGCTCTACAGTAACTGTCCCTCATTCACTGGAACAGATAGAGAGTGAGGTGCTCTACAGTAACTGTCCCCTCATTCACTGGAACAGATAGAGAGTGGGGTGCTCTACAGTAACTGTCCCCTCATTCACTGGTACAGATAGAGAGCAAGGTTCTCCACAGTAACTGTCCCCTCATTCACTGGTACAGATAAAAGAGTGGGGTGCTCTACAGTAACTGTCCCCTCATTCACTGGAACAGATAGAGAGTGAGGTGCTCTACAGACGTTCCCCTCATTCACTGGTACAGATAGAGTGGATGTGCTCTACAGTAACTGTCCCCCATTCACTGTACAGATAGAGAGCAAGGTTCTCCACAGTAACTGTCCCCTCATCACTGGTACAGATAAAGAGTGGGGTGCTCTACAGTAACTTCCCCTCATTCAACTGGTACAGATAGAGAGCAAGGTCTCCACAGTAACTGTCCCCCCATTCACTGGACAGATAGAGAGTGAGGTTCTCCACAGTACTGTCCCCCTCATTCACTGGACAGATAGAGTGAGGTTCTCCACAGTAACTGTCCCCTCATTCACTGGTACAGATAGAGTTGAGGTGCTCTCAGTAACTGTCCCCTCATTCACTGTGTACAGATAGAGAGTGAAGTGCTCTACAGTAACTGTCCCCTCATTCACTGGTACAGATAGAGAGTGAAGTGCTCTACAGTAACTGTCCCCTCATTCACTGGTACGATAGGAGTGGTCTCTACAGTAACTGTCCTCTCATTCACTGGTACAGATAGAGAGCAAGGTTCTCCACAGTAACTGTCCCCTTATTCACTGGTACAGATAGAGAGTGAGGTGATCTACAGTAACTGTCCCCTCATTCCTGTACAGATAGAGAGTGAGGTGCTCTACAGTAACTGTCCTCCTCATCACTGGTACAGATGGAGAGCAAGGTTCTCCCCATAACTGCCCCTCATTCCTGGAAAGATGAGAGTAGGTCTCCACAGTAACTGTCCCCTCATTCATGGTAAGATAGAGAGGGAGGGCTCTCACAGTGACTGTCCCCCATTCACTGGTACAGATAGAATTGAGGTGGCTCTACAGTAACTGTCCCCTCCTTCACTGGAACAGATAGAGAGTGAGGTGCTCTACAGTAACGTCCCCTCATTCACTGGTACAGATAGTGAGTGAGGTGCTCTACAGTAACTGTCCCCTCATTCACCTGGTACAGATAGAGAGTGAGGTGCTCTACAGTAACTGTCCCCTCATTCACTGGTACAGATAAGAGTGAGGTGCTCTACAGTAACTGTCCCCTCATTCACTGGTAACATATAGAGAGTGAGGTGCTCTACAGTAACTGTCCCTTATTCACTGGTACAGATAGAGAGTGAGGTGATCTACAGTAACGTCCCCTCATTCACGGGTACAGATAGAGAGTGAGGTGCTCTACATAAACTGTCCCCTCATTCACTGTACAGATAGAGAGCAAGTCTCTCCCACAGTAACTGTCCCCCTCATTCACTGGTACAGATAAAAGATGGGGGTGCTCTACAGAACGTCCCCCTCATTCACTGGAACAATAGAGAGTGAGTGCTCTACAGTAACTGTCCCTCATTCAACTGTACGATAGAGAGCAAGGTTTCTCCACAGTAACTGTCCCCTCATTCCTGGTACAGTAGAGAGTGGAGTTGCTTCTACAGTAACTGTCCCCTCATTCACTGGAACAGATAAGAGTGAGGTGCTCTACAGTAACTCTCCCCCATTCACTGGTACAGATAGTGAGTGAGGTGCTCTACAGTAACTGTCCCCCTCATTCACTGGTACAGATAGAGAGTAGATGCTCTACAGTAACTGTCCCCTCATTCACTGGTAAGATAGAGTAGGGTGCTCTACATTAACCGTTCCCTCATTCACTGGTACAGATAGAGAGTGAGGTGATCTACATACTGTCCTCTTATTCACTGTACGTATAGATAGTGAGGTGAATCTACAGTAACTGTCCCCTCATTCACTGGTACAGATAGTGAGTGAGGTGATCTACAGTAATCTCGTCCCTCATTCACTGGTACAGATAGTGAGTGAGGTGATCTCAGTAACTGTCCCCTCATTCACTGGTACAGATAGAGAGTGAGGTGCTCTACAGTAACTGTCCCCTCATTCACTGGTACAGATAGAGAGTGAGGTGCTCTACAGTACCGCCCTCATTCACTGGTACGATAGAGATTGTAGGTGATCTACAGTAACTGTCCTCTTATTCACTGTACAGATAGAGAGTGAGGTGATCTCAGTAACTGTCCCCTCATTCACTGGTAACAGATATTGAGTGAGTGATCTACAGTACTGTCCCCTCATTCACTGGTACGATATTGAGTGAGTGATCTACAGTAACTGGCCCCTCATTCCACTGGTACGATAGAGAGTGAGGTGCTCTACAGTAACTGTCCCCTCATTCACTGGTACAGATAGAGAGTGAGGTGCTCTACAGTAAACTGTCCCCTCATTCACTGGTACAGATAGAGAGTGAAGTGCTCTACAGTAACTGTCCCTCATTCACTGTGTAGATAGAGTAAGTGCTCTACAGTTAACTGTCCCCTCATTCACTGTACAGATGAGAGTGAGGTGATCTACAGTACTGTCCTCTTATTCACTGTTACGATAGAGAGTGAGTGATCTACAGTAACTGTCCCCTCATTCACTGGTACAGATAGTGATGAGGTGATCTAACAGTAACTGTCCCCTCATTCACTGGTACAGATAGAGTGAGGTGATCTACAGTAACTGTCCCTCATTCACTGGTACAGATAGAGTGAGGTGCTCTACAGTAACGTCCCCTCATTCACTGGTTACAGATAGAGAGTGAGGTGATCTACAGTAACTGTCCCTCTATTCACTGGTACAGATAGAGAGTGAGGTGACTCAGTAACTGTCCCCTATTCACTGTACAGATAGTATTGAGGTGATCTACAGTAACTGTCCCCTCATTCACTGGTACAGATAGTGAGTGAGGTGATCTACAGTAACTGTCCCCATTATCACTGTACAGATAGAGAGTGAGGTGCTCTAACAGTAACTGTCCCCTCTTCACTGGTACAGATAGAGTGGGTGCTCTACAGTAACTGTCCCCTCATTCACTGGTACAGATAGTGAGTGAGGTGATCTACAGTAAACTGTCCCCTCATTCACTGGTACAGATAGAGAGCGAGGTGCTCTACATACTGTCCCCTCATTCACTGGTACAGATAGAGAGTGAGGTGATCTACAGTAACTTTCCCCTTATTCACTGGTACAGAAGCGATGGCGAGGTGTCTACAGTACTGTCCCCTCATTCACTGGCACAGATAGAGATTGGGTGATCTACAGTAACTGTCCTCTATTCACTGGTACAGATAGAGGTGAGGTGCTCTACAGTACCGTCCCCTATTCATGGTAGGATAGAGAGTGAGGTGCTCTACAGTAACTGCCCCTCATTCACTGGTACAGATAGAGACTGAGGTCTTCTACAGTAACTTCCCCTTTTTCACTGGTACAGATAGAGAGTGAGGTGCTCTACAGTAACTGTCCCCTCATTCACTGGTACAGATAGAGTGAGGTGCTCTACAGTAACCGTCCCCTCATTCACTGGTACAGATAGAGAGTGAGGTGATCTACAGTAACTGTCCTCTTATTCACTGTACAGATAGAGAGTGAGGTGATCTACGTAACTGTCCCTCATTCCTGGTACAGATAGTGAGTGAGGTGATCTACAGTAACTGTCCCATCATTCACTGGTACAAGATAGTGAGTGAGGTGATCTCAGTAACTTCCCTTATCACTGTACAGATAGAGAGTGAGGTGCTCTACAGTAACTGTCCCCTCATTCACTGGTACAGATAGAGTGAGGTGCTCTACAGTAACTGTCCCCTCATTCACTGGTACAGATAGTGAGTGAGGTGATCTACAGTAACTGTCCCCTCATTCACTGGTACAGATAGTGAGTGAGGTGATCTACAGTAACTGTCCCCTCATTCACTGGTACAGATAGAGAGTGAGGTGCTCTACAGTAACTGTCCCCTCATTCACTGGTACAGATAGAGAGTGAGGTGATACAGTAACTTTCCCCTTATTCACGGTACAGATCGAGAGCGAGGTCTCTACGTAACTGTCCCTCATTCACTGGCACAGATAGAGATTGAGGTGATCTACAGTAACTGTCCTCTTATTCACTGGTACAGATAGAGAGTGAGGTGCTCTACATAACCGTCCCCTTATCACTGGTACAGATAGAGAGTGAGGTGCTCTACAGTAACTGTCCCCCTCATTCACTGGTACAGATAGAGACTGAGGTGCGCTACAGTAACTGTCCCTTTTTCACTAGTACAGATAGAGAGTGAGGTGACTACAGTCTCCCCTCATTCACTGTACGATAGAGTGAGGTGATCTACGTAACTGTCCTCTATTCACTGGTACAGATAGAGTGAGGTGATCTACAGTAACTGTCCCCTCATTCACTGGTACAGATAGAGAGTGAGTGCTCTACAGTAACTGTCCCCTCATTCACTGGTACAGATAGATTTAAAGTATTGGTTGAAAATTTGCATACACAGAGTGGTTGCTAACACAACTTTAAGTATATAGACTAAAGCGGGGTGTCTCAGGGTTTTGTACTGGGGCTATCTATTTAATCTGTTTATAAATGACTTAGAAGTGGGTATTGAGAGCAAGGTCTCTGTGTGGTAATGACACAAAACTATGCAGAACTGCATTGAAAACTTCAAATGTTGTGCAATTTCTGCAAGCAGACTTAGGGCTAGCCACACTGAAACGCAATCGCAATCGCATGCGATTTCATGTGTCGATTTTTTTGCGTTTGCGCTTGCGATTTCTTCAATAAGTATAGGAAATCGCATGCGATTGCGATTAAAATGCAGAACGCAAATCGCAATCGCACCGAAAAAAACGCGCGTTTTTTTGCGTTCCGCGTTTTCTATTATTTGTTAAAAACGCAAGCGCAGCGCAAACGCAAAAAAACGCAGCAGTGTGGCCTAGCCCTTAGATTAGATTATCAAAATGGGCTACGGAATGGAGATGAGTTCAATGTTAAAGTTAAGGTGATGCATTAGGGTTTTAGCAACCTCGTGCCACCTACACAATAATAACTCGTGTTAAGGGAATCTCTGTTATAAAAAGATTTGGGGGGATCTACTAGATAAGACTTTTCTTATAAGAATGAAACGTGCTACCTTCTATCCCAAAAAAAACAACCTTTGTTTTACAATGTCTGTCTACAGTAACTGTCCCCTCATTCACTGGTACAGATAGAGTGAGGTGCTCTACAGTAACCGTCCCCTCATTCACTGGTACAGAGGTTCTCCACAGTAACTGTCCCCTCATTCACTGGTACAGATAGAGAGCAAGGTTCTCCACAGTAACTGTCCGCTCATTCACTGGTACGATAGAGAGCAAGGTGTTCTACAGAACTGGTCCCCTCATTCACTGGACAGATAAGAGTGAGGTGCTCTACATAACTGTCCCCTCCTTCCTGGTACAGATGAGAGTGAGGTGCTCTACAGTAACTGTCCCCTCATTCACTGGTACAGATAGAGAGTGAGGTGCTCTACAGTAACTGTCCCCTCATTCACTGTACAGATAGAGAGGTGCTCTACAGTAACTGTCCCTTATTCACTGGTACGATGAGAGTGGGTGCTCTACAGTAACTGTCCCTCCCTCATTCACTGGTACAGATAGTGAGTGAGGTGCTCTACAGTAACTGTCCCCTCATTCACTGGTACATAGATGAGAGTGAGGTGCTCTACAGTAACTGTCCCCTCTTCACTGGTACAGATAGAGAGTGAGGTGCTCTACAGTACTGTCCCATGTAAATTAGGAGTCATCCTGGTACAGTAAGTGAGTGCTCTACGTAACTGTCCCCTCATTCACCTGGTACAGATAGAGAGTGAGTGCTCTACCAGTAACTGTCCCCTCATTCACTGAACAGATAGAGAGTGAGGTGCTCTACGTACTGTCCCCATCACTGTACAGATAAAGGAGTGCTCTACAGTACTGTCCCTATTCACTTACAGTAGAGGAGTGAGGTGCTCTACAGTACTGTCCCCTCATTCACACTGGAACAGATAGAGAGTGAGGTGCTCTACAGTAACTGTCCCCTCATTCACTGGTACAGATAGAGATTGAGGTGCTCTACAGTAACTGTCCCTTTTTCACTGTACAGATAGAGATGAGGTGCTCTACAGTAACTGCCCCTCATTCACTGGTACAGATAGAGAGTGAGGTGCCTCTACAGTAACTGTCCCCTCATTCACTGGTACAGATAGAGAGTAGGTGTTCTACAGTAACTGTCCCCTCATTCACTGGTACAGATAGAGATGAGGTGCTCTACAGTAACTGTCCCCTCATTCACTGGTACAGATAGAGATGAGGTGCTCTACAGTAACTGTCCCCTCATTCACTGGAACAGATAGAGAGTGAGGTGCTCTACAGTAACTGTCCCCTCATTCACTGGTACAGATAGAGTGGTGCTCTACAGTAACTGTCCCCCTCATTCACTGTACAGATAGAGAGTGAGGTGCTCTACAGTAACTTCCCCTCATTCACTGGTAACAGATAGGAGTGGGGTGATCTACAGTAACTGTCCCCTCATTCACTGGTACAGATAGAGAGTGAGTGCTCTACAGTAACTGTCCCCTCATTCACTGGAACAGATAGAGGGTGAGGTGCTCTACAGTAACTGTCCCCTCATTCCCTGGATACAGATAGGATGAGGTGCTCTACGTCAACTGTCCCCTCATTCACTGGTACAGATAGAGTGAGGTGTCTCTACAGTAACTGTCCCCTCATTCACTGACAGATAGAGAGTGAGGTGCTCTACAGTAACTGTCCCCTCATTCACTGGAACAGATAGAGAGTGAGGTGCTCTACAGTAACTGTCCCCTCATTCACTGGTACAGTAGAGAGTGAGTGCTCTACAGTAACTGTCCCCCTCATCACTGGAACAGATAAGAGTGAGGTGCTCTACAGTAACTGTCCCCTCATCACTGTACAGATAGAGAGTGGAGGTGCTCTACAGTACTGTCCCCTATTCACTGTACAGATAGAGAGTGAGGTGCTCTACAGTAACTGTCCCCTTCATTCACTGGAACAGATAGAGAGTGAGGTGCTCTACAGTAACTGTCCCCTCATTCACTGGTACAGATAGAGAGTGAGGTGCTCTACAGTAACTGTCCCCTCATTCACTGGTACAGATAGAGTGAGGTGCTCTACAGTAACTGTCCCCTCATTCACTGGAACAGATAGAGAGTGAGGTCTCGACAGTAACTGTCCCCTCATTCACTGGAACAGATAGAGAGTGAGGTGCTCTACAGTAACTGTCCCCTCTTCACTGGAACAGATAGAGAGTGAGGTGCTCTACAGTAACTGTCCCCTCATTCACTGGAAGATGAGAGTGAGGTGCTCTACAGTAACTGTCCCCTCATTCACTGGAAAGATAGAGAGTGAGGTGCTCTACAGTAACTGTCCCCTCATTCACTGGAACAGATAGAGAGTGAGGTGCTCTACAGTAACTGTCCCCTCATTCACGGTACAGATAGAGAGTGAGGGTCTCAACAGTAACTGTCCCCTCTTCACTGAACAGATAGAGGTGAGGTGCTCTACAGTAACTGTCCCCTCATTCACTGGAACAGATAGAGAGTGATGTCTCTACAGTAACTGTCCCCCTCATTCACTGGAACGATAAGAGTGAGGGTGCTCTACATAACTGTCCCCTCATTCACTGGTACAATAGAGAGATGGTTCTCACAGTAACTGTCCCCTCATTCACTGGTACAGATAAGAGTGGGGGTGCTCTACAGTAACTGTCCCCTCATTCACTGGACAATAGAGAGTGAGGTGCTCTACAGTAACTGTCCCCTCATTCACTGGTACAGATAGAGAGTGTGCTCTACAGTAAACTGTCCCCTATTCACTGGCAGATAAGAGCGAGTTCTCCACAGTAACTGTCCCCTCATTCACTGGTACAGATAAAGAGTGGGGTGCTCTACAGTAACTGTCCCCTCATTCACTGGTACAGATAGAGATGAGGTTCTCACAGTAACTGTCCCCTCATTCACTGGTACAGATAGAGAGTGAGGTTCTCCACGTAACTGTCCCCTCATTCACTGGTACAGATAGAGTGAGGTTCTCCACAGTAACTGTGTCCCCTCATTCATGGTACGAATAGAGAGTGAGGTGCTCTACAGTAACTGTCCCCTCATTTCACTGGTACAGATAGAGAGTGAAGTGTCTACAGTAACTGTCCCCTCATTCACTGGTACAGATAAGAGTGAGGTTGCTCTACAGTACTGTCCCCTCATTCACTGGTACAGATAGAGAGGTAGTGCTCTACAGTAACTGTCCCCTCATTCACTGAAACAGATAGAGAGTGAGGTGCTCTACAGTAACTGTCCCCAATTCACTGGTACAGATAGAGAGTGAGGTGCTCTACAGTAACTGTCCCCTTTCACTATACAGATAGAGTGAGGTGCTCTACAGTAACTGTCCCCTCATTCACTGGACAGATAGAGAGTGAGTTGCTCTACAGTAACTGTCCCCTCATTCACTGGTACAGATAGAGAGTGAGGTGCTCTACATAACGGTCCACTTATTCACTGTAACAGATAGAGAGTAGGTGCTCTACAGTAACTGTCCCCTCATTCACTGGTACAGATAGAGAGTGAGGTGCTCTACAGTAACGGTCCCCTCATTCACTGGTACAGATAGAGAGTGAGGGTTCTCTACAGTAACTTCCCCTCATTCACTGGTACAGATAGAGAGTGAGGTGCTCTACAGTAACTGTCCCCTCATTCACTGGTACAGATAGAGAGGTGGTGCTCTACAATTAACTGCCCCCCATTCACTGGAACAGATAGAGAGTGAGGTGCTCTACAGTACTGTCCCCTCATTCACTGGTACATATAGAGAGTGAGGTGCTCTACAGTAACTGTCCCTCTTCACTGGTACAGTAGAGAGTGAGGTGTTCTACAGTAACTGTCCCCTCATTCCACTGGACAGATAGAGATTGAGGTGCTCTACAGTAACTGTCCCCTCATTCACTGGAACAGATAGAGAGTGATGTGCCTACAGTAACTGTCCCTCATTCACTGGAACATGATAGTTAGTGATGTGCTCTACAGTAACTGTCCCCTCATTCACTTGAACACGATAGAGAGTGAGGTGCTCTACAGTAACTGTCCCCTCTTCACTGGTACAGATAGAGTGAGGTGCTCTACAGTTAACTGTCCCCTCATTCACTGGAACAGATAGAGAGTGAGGTGCTCTACAGTACTGTCCCCTCATTCACTGGTACAGATAGAGAGTGCTGTGCTCTACAGTAACTGTCCCCCTCATTCACTGGACAGATAGAGAGTGAGGTGTCTACAGTAACTGTCCCCTCATTCACTGGTACAGATAGAGAGTGAGGTGCTCTACAGTAACTGTCCCCCTCATTCACTGGTACAGATAGAGAGTGAGGTGCTCTACAAGTAACTGTCCCCTATTCACTAGTACAGATAGAGAGTGAGGTGCTCTACAGTAACTGTCCCCTCATTCACTGGTACAGATAGAGAGTGAGGTGCTCTACAGTAACTGTCCCCTCATTCACTGGTAAGATAGAGATGAGGTGCTCTACAGTAACTGTCCCCTCATTCACTGGACAGATAGAGAGTGAGGTGCTCTACAGTAACTGTCCCTCATTCACTGGAACGATAGAGTGAGGTGCTCTACAGTAACTGTCCCCCTCATTCACTGGAACAGATAGAGAGTGAGGTGCTCTACAGTAACGTCCCCTCATTCACTGGAACAGATAGAGAGTGAGGTGCTCTACAGTAACTGTCCCTCATTCACTGGAACAGATGAGAGTGAGGTGCTCTACAGTAACTGTCCCCTCATTCACGGAACAGATGAGAGTGAGGTGCTCTACCGTAACTGTCCCCTCATTCACTGGTACAGATAGAGAGTGAGGTGCTCTACAGTAACTGTCCCCTCATTCACTGGTACAGATAGAGAGTGAGGTGCTCTACAGTAACTGTCCCCTCATTCACTGGAACAGATAGAGAGTGAGGTGCTCTACAGTAACTGTCCCCTCATTCACTGGTACAGATAGAGAGTGAGGTGCTCTAC
Organism: Hymenochirus boettgeri; assembly: GCA_019447015.1. Classification (NCBI taxonomy): domain Eukaryota; kingdom Metazoa; phylum Chordata; class Amphibia; order Anura; family Pipidae; genus Hymenochirus; species Hymenochirus boettgeri. The sequence continues at coordinate 130,474,340 of CM033476.1, read as the reverse complement.
AGTAACTGTCCCCTCATTCACTGGTACAGATAGAGTAGAGGTCCTCACAGTAACTGTCCCCTCATTCACGTACAGATAGAGTGAGGTGCTCTACAGTAACTTCCCTCATTCACTGGAACAGATAAGAGTGAGGTGCTCTACAGTAACTGTCCCCTCATTCACTGGTACAGATAGAGAGTGAGTGTGCTCTACAGTAACTGTCCCCTCATTCACTGGTAACAGATAGAGATGCAGGTGTCTCCACAGTAACTGTCCCCTCATTCACTGGTACAGATAAGAGATGAGGGCTCTACAGTAACTGTTACGTCCCCTCATTCACTGGTACAGATAGAGAGGAGTTCTCAGTAACTGTCCCCTCATTCACTGGTACAGATAGAGAGTGAGGTTCTCCACAGTAACTGTCCCCTCATTCACTGGTACAGATAGAGTGAGGTCTCACAGTAACTGTCCCTCATTCACTGGTACAGATAGAGAGTGAGGTGCTCTACTACAGTAACTGTCCCCTCATTCACTGGTAAGCTAGAAGAGTGAGAGTGCTCTACAGTAACTTCCTCATTCACTGGTACAGATGAGAGTGATTGCTCTACAGTTAACTGTCCCCTCATTCACTGGTACAGATAGAGTGAGGTGCTCTACAGTAACTGTCCCTCATTCACGGTACAGATAGAGAGCAAGGTTCTCCACAGTAACTGTCCCTATTCACTGGTACAGATAGAGAGTGAGGTGTCTACAGTAACTGTCCCCTCATTCACTGGTACAGATAGAGAGTGAGGTGCTCTACAGTAACTGTCCCTCATTCACTGGTCAGATGAGAGCAAGGTTCTCCACAGTAACTGTCCCCTCATTCACTGGTACAGATAGAAGTGGGTCTCACAGTAACTGTCCCCTCATTCACTGGTACAGATAGAAGGGAGGTGCTCTACAGTAACTGTCCCCTATTCACTGGTACAGATAGAGAGTGAGGTGCTCTACAGTAACTGTCCCCTCATTCACTGAACAGATAGAGAGTGAGGTGCTCCACGTAACTGTCCCCTCATTCACTGGTACAGATAGAGTGAGGTGCTTCTACAGTAACTGTCCCCTCATTCACTGGTACAGATGAGAGTGAGGTGCTCTACAGTAAACTGTCCCCTCATTCACTGGTACAGATAGAGAGTGAGGTGTCTACAGTAACTGTCCCCTCATTCACTGGTACATATAGAGAGTGAGGTGCTCTACAGTAACTGTCCCCTATTCACTGGTACAGATAGAGAGTAGGTGTCTACAGTAACTGTCCCCTCATTCACTGGTACAGATAGAGAGTGAGGTGCTCTACAGTAACTGTCCCCATATTCACTGGTACAGATAGAGAGCAAGGTTCTCCACAGTAACTGTCCCCCACTGGTACAGATAAGAGTGGGGGTGCTCTACAGTAACTGTCCCCTCTTCACTGGTAACAGATAGAGAGTGAGGTGCTCTACAGTAACTGTCCCCTCATTCACTGGTACAGATAGAGATGCAAGTTTCTCCACAGTAACTGTCCCCTCATTCACTGGTACAGATAGAGAGTGAGGTGCTCACATGTACCTGTCCCCTCATTCACTGGAACAGAAAAGAGTGAGGTGCTCTACAGTAACTTCCCCTCATTCACTGGTACAGATAGTGAGTGAGGTGCTCTACATAACTGTCCCCTCATTCACTGTACAGATAGAGAGTGAAGTGCTCTACGAAACTGTCCCCTCTTCACTGGTACAGATAGAGAGTGAGTGCTCTACAGTAACGTCCCCTCATTCACTGGTACAGATAGATAGGGAGGTGTCTACAGTAACTGTCCTCTTATTCACTGGTACAGATAGAGAGTGAGGTGATCTAACAGTAACTGTCCCCCTCATTCACTGGTACAGATAGTGAGTGAGTGATCTACAGTCACTGTGCTCCTCATCACTGGTACAGATAGTGAGTGAGGTGTCTACAGTAACTGTCCCCTCATTCACTGGTACAGATAGAGATGAGGTGCTCTACAGTAACTGTCCCCTCTTCACTGGTACAGATAGAGAGTGAGGTGCTCTACAGTAACGTCCCCTCATTCACTGGTACAGATAGAGAGTGAGGTGATCTACAGTAACTGTCCCTCATTCACTGGTACAGATAAGAGTGGGTGATCTACCGTAACTGTCCCTCATTCACTGGTACGAATAGTGAGTGAGGGGATCTACAGTTAACTGTCCCCTCATTCACTGTACAGATAGAGAGTGAGTGTGATCTACAGTAACACTGTCCCCTCATTCACTGGTACAGATAGAGAGTGAGGTGCTCTACAGTAACTGTCCCCTCATTCACTGGTACAGATAGAGATGAGGTGTCTACAGTAACTGTCCCCTCATTCACACTGGTACATATAGATAGTGAGGTGCTCTACAGTAACTGTCCCCTCTTCACTGGTACAGATAGAGAGTGATGCTCTACAGTAACTGTCCCTCATTCACTGGTACAGATAGAGAGTGAGGTGATCTACAGTACTGTCCTCATTCACTGGTACAAGTAGAGAGTGAGGTGTCTACAGTAACTGTCCCCTCATTCATCAAACCTATACAACAGTACCCAAATCCGTAAACAAATAGACTCCAAAATATCACCCACACACTCATCATACACCCTTCCCCTCACACATCTTCACATCAGACCAACAACTCCCATACTATTCACAAGTAAACTCCAACTACACAATCAACACCATTCACCTCACATAAAACATAAACAACCCCCCTGCACAGTTGCAAAAAAAACACCCCCAATCAGTGTTACAGATAGTGAGTGAGGTGATCTACAGTAACTGTCCCCTCATTCACTGGTACAGATAGTGAGTGAGGTGATCTACAGTAACTGTCCCCTCATTCACTGGTACAGATAGAGTGAGGTGCTCTACAGTAACCGTCCCTCATTCACTGGTACAGATAGAGAGTGAGGGTATCTACAGTAACTGTCCTCTTATTCACTGGTACAGATAGAGAGTGATGTATCTACAGTAACTGTCCCTTTCACTGTACAGATAGTGAGTGAGGTGATCTACAGTAACTGTCCCCTCATTCACTGGTACAGATAGTGAGTGAGGTGATCTACAGTAACTGTCCCTTATTCACTGGTACAGATAGAGAGTGAGGTGCTCTACAGTAACTGTCCCCTCATTCACTGGTACAGATAGAGTGAGGTGCTCTACAGTAACTTCCCCTCATTCACTGGTACAGATAGTAGTGAGTGATCTACAGTAACTGCCTCATTCACTGGTACAGATAGAGGGAGGTGCTCTACAGTAACTGTCCCCTCATTCACTGGTACAGATAGAGAGTGAGGTGATCTACAGTATACTTTCCCCTTATTCACTGGTACAGATGAGAGGAGGTGCTCTACAGTAACTGTCCCCTCATTCACTGGCACAGATAGAGATTGAGGTGATCTACAGTAACTGTCCTCTATTCACTGGTACAGATAGAGAGTGAGGTGCTCTACAGTAACGTCCCCTTATTCACTGGTACAGATAGAGAGTGAGGTGTCTACAGTAACTGAATGCCCCTCATTCACTGGTACAGATAGAGACGGAGGTGCGTACAGTAACTGTCCCCTTTTCACTGGTACAGATAGGAGTGAGGTGCTCTACAGTAACTGTCCCCTCATTCACTGGTACAGATAGAGTGAGGTGCTCTACAGTAACCGTCCCCTCATTCACTGGTACAGATAGAGAGTGAGGTGATCTACAGTAACTGTCCTCTTATTCACTGGTACAGATAGAGAGTGAGGTGATCTACAGTAACTGTCCCCTCATTCACTGGTACAGATAGTGAGTGAGGTGATCTACAGTAACTGTCCCCTATTCACTGGTCAGATAGTGAGTGAGGTACCTACATAACTGTCCCCTTATTCTGGTACAGATAGAGAGTGAGGTGCTCTACAGTAACTGTCCCTCATGTCACTGGTACAGATAGAGTGAGGTGCTCTACAGTAACTGTCCCTCATTCACTGGTACAGATAGTGAGTGAGGTGATCTACAGTAACTGTCCCCTCATTCACTGGTACAGATAGAGAGTGAGGTGATCTACAGTAACTGTCCCCTCATTCACTGGTACAGATAGAGAGCGAGGTGCTCTACAGTAACTGTCCCCTCATTCACTGGTACAGATAGAGAGTGAGGTGATCTACAGTAACTTTCCCCTTATTCACTGGTACAGATCGAGAGCGAGGTGCTCTACAGTAACTGTCCCCTCATTCACTGGCACAGATAGAGTTGAGGTGATCTACAGTAACTGTCCTCTTATTCACTGGTACAGATAGAGAGTGAGGTGCTCTACAGTAACCGTCCCCTTATTCACTGGTACAGATAGAGAGTGAGGTGCTCTACAGTAACTGTCCCCTCATTCACTGGTACAGATAGAGACTGAGGTGCGCTACAGTAACTGTCCCCTTTTTCACTAGTACAGATAGAGAGTGAGGTGATCTACAGTAACCGTCCCCTCATTCACTGGTACAGATAGTGAGTGAGGTGATCTACAGATAACTGTCCCTTATTCACTGGTACAGATAGAGTGAGGTGATCTACAGTAACTGTCCCTCATTCACTGGTAACGATAGAGAGTGAGGTGCTCTACAGTAACTGTCCCCTCATTCACTGGTACAGATAGATTTAAAGTATTGGTTGAAAATTTGCATACACAGAGTGGTTGCTAACACAACTTTAAGTTATATAGACTAAAGCGGGGTGTCTCAGGGTTTTGTACTGGGCTATCTATTAATCTGTTTATAAATGACTTAGAAGTGGGTATGAGAGCAAGGTCTCTGTGTGGTAATGACACAAAACTATGCAGAACTGCATTGAAAACTTCAAATGTTGTGCAATTTCTGCAAGCAGACTTAGGGCTAGGCCACACTGAAACGCAATCGCAATCGCATGCGATTTCATGTGCGATTTTTTTGCGTTTGCGCTTGCGATTGTCTTCTTCAATAAGTATAGGAAATCGCATGCGATTGCGATTAAAATGCAAACGCAAATCGCAATCGCACCGAAAAACGCGCGTTTTTTTGCGTTGCCGCGTTTTTCTATTATTTGTTAAAAACGCAAGCGCAAGCGCAAACGCAAAAATAACGCAGCAGTGTGGCCTAGCCCTTAGATAGATTATCAAAATGGGCTACGGAATGGTAGATGAGGTTCAATGTTGATAAATGTAAGGTGATGCATTAGGGTTTTAGCAACCTCGTGCCCACCTAACACATAAATAACTCGTGTTAAGGGAATCTCTGTTATAAAAAGATTTGGGGGATCTACTAGATAAGACTTTCTTTCAAGAATGAAACGTCTACCTGTCTATCCAAAAAAAAACAACCTTTGTTTTACAATGTCTGCAGATTATATTGAATGGGGCCAAAGGATGTGTTGATCATCTTTATTTGCTTGTATACATTTTTAACCACATCAGTAGCACTTCCACAGCATTTAATTATAATGGTGTTGCTCCCACAGTCCTTTCATTTTACGCACTTTTAGGAGAATAGGTATTCAGAGACTTTACAATATTGCATCTATAAAAACCCTAAGCTGTGTACACACATACGGATAAGGGTTTAACCAAAAAGCTAAACATGATTCTTCTGGTGTTACCGCTAGTTAAGTACATTCTTTTAGGAAGAAATTGCACATCTTTTAATAAAACAAATCATACCCGTTTGCCATAGATTCGAGTGATACAAATTTCCCACTTGAACCTTCAAATCAGCTCTCTAGTCTACACAGGGTGAAGGCAATATAGTGAATAAAGTATAAGTTCTGTTTATGATGATGATAATTACTTTATAGAAAGTACATCCACGTTCCCGCTCTTTACCCTGACAACACAAGCACAAAGCTTCATTATTAAGCAGTTGAGCTCACAGACTATTTTAACACTGGGTGTTAAAGGGATTTTTTCTCACGGTTCCAACAGCAGGGCCACTTATTAATTAGAAATGTGAGAAAAATACATATGCCCCTGCATCTAATAGTTGTAAACGTAATAGGTATTTGTAGAAAACAATCCACGGTTCTTTGCATGCAGAAGTGAGTCTTTCAATGGTTTAGCATTTCACACTTGAAACTAAATACTTAAATAACAATTTCCACCATCCTAGCCAGTGCTAATCCTTGCATTTCTTTAATATATATAATATATTATATATATATTAATATAGATATATAATATATTCTATATATATAAATATAAATAATATTGGTCTATCAATACATTATGTACGCATAATGGGTTGAAGTAAATAGCTTAGCCTCCCATGCATACATTAAACACACAATGATGGATTATTTAAAGAAGAAATGAATCTTGAGTATCTAATAAGTTTCATTCTGATTGGCCAGTCTTGGATTAACATCTCTGTAATCTAACCCTTCACTGCAGCAGAACCTCGTTAATTGTTTAAAATGGTTTTTCTTACTAAATTGTGCTAAAAAAATATATACCCAGGAGGATGACCTTAAAGAGAGGAATTAAAGTGGCTAAAATCAGCAGACTTTTATATAAAAAATAAAGTGCTTATTAAGGTGGCTAGATTCGTTCTTGATATGACAGATAAAATGAAGGAAAGAAATTTCCTCATTATTGTGAAAACTCAAAGATCCCTTGGGATAGAAACGTAAAGGTACCCTTGGAATGATAAAAAAAAAATCCTTAATAATCATAAATGGCTCTTTGATTGAAAATGTGAATTTTTACCCTGCTGTCTATCTGATGAATTGTTCGCTAGGAAGGTGCCCTTCATTATAAAGAGTTTCATGTGTTATAGTTTAGGGGAAGAATTCAGACCCCTTTGTTAATGAATCAGAGGATTATCTGATTATTTTTCGATTTTGTGTTTTGTAAATGACGTCCAATATACAGGTACGTTCTAGGTGATAAAGAGATCGTCATCATACAAGCAGCTTTTTATGATCTCTTATGTTTGTATGTTCTTTATTTGGACTTGAGTGTTTTCAAATCAATACAGTTAGTTTAGAAGCAGATAGGAATTAAGTAATTAAGGTATAATCAACAGTAAACAATTTTAGTGCTGTATATTCCCAATAAAAGAGAGTTGTGGCTTTTAAAGTAGTTTTCACAACTTTTTGAGTTTATTTTCCAATTACTGAAGATAATAGAGATTGAATGGCTTTGATATAATTAGGCGTACTTAATAATTTGCTCAGGCAAAACCTGCCTGAGTTGTTAATTTGCCTCAACCAATCAGATGTTAGCTTTTTACTGGTCTACTACAGTTAGAAAACACGATAGAGGGTGGTGCTTGGGTGGGTCTGGATAGGACCTAAAGTGACACTATGCACATGGAGTAGCTGAAAGCTTTCTGGCTCCCCCCACAGTCTGCCCATCCCTCAAAAGAAAATTTGTTTATAGGAACCCCCTAAACCACAATAGTTAGAGAGATGCAAGTTTAGCTTGAAATGCTGTCTGGTGTTCTGATACCTCACTTATTGTTTCTTGGTTTTTCCAATTAGCAGCTGTCAGTCATGGATGTGACAGCTGACATGACATCCAATGACAGAATGCTATTCACATAGCTGCCTCCTCTGAGCATGCACAAGCTTGTAAAGAAACTCAGAGAGTTTGGAGAGGAGGCAGAAGGAAGGGGGAGAGGAATATTTTGCTGAATAATTCTTTTGAGGGGTGCCCTTGCTAATTAACATATGCTCACATAGGATGAGTGTCGGGGACAATGACAGTTGGTTATTGCACAAGTATAGTATCCATTTAAAGCGTGTGTAGGGTTGGTTGTTTTACATTACTGTGATTTGTTATGTGCCAGAAAGAAAGAACAGAACGTAAGGTGCGGGATCATAACAGAACGTAAGGTGCGGGATCGCTTATTTGAAGTCAGATACTGTATCTGCAAAAATCCAATGCATTCTGAAGGTTTTGTGCCTGTCATGGCCTTGGCTTTTTTCTACTTTTTTTATAACGTTGGTTTAAACTAAATGTTCATATCTCATTTTATATATTATAATATAATGCATTGAATTATCTGCATGCTACAGTGGTCCAAAAATAAACTGCATATAAAAATACAGACAGACACTACCAGAGAAAGAAAGCAGTTTATAAAGCAGAGACAGAGAGTAACAGAGACTAAACTGAGCAAAACAGAAGGAAATTAAAAACACAGTCCGTATAAAAAGGTAACACAACTAGAAATTCTGGTGATGGGAACAAAAGGGGCTATAGCAATCCAGTAAACTACCATGGTCATTTCGGTAAAAGAAATTGCCAATTGTCTGAATTGTTGACTATATAGCTCAATGGGTCCAGGTTATATACACCCTAGAGTATTAAAAGAACATAATGTACAGATAACAGTATTATTAAGACAAATAACTTATCCTAGCTTACAAGGGAACATACGGCCTCATTTACCCTGAGCCGCTGGGCAATTTTTCAGAGTTAAAGTCATACAAACCAATTCAACATCGGTTAAATTCAATGGGAGGTGCGAACGCGATATTGAATTATGTACTACATCAATAGTGTACAAAAGAACTTAAAAGATTCATGGCAGCATGAATGTGCTGTTCAGATTCTAACATCATGTCAAACAGATCTATTAGGTTTTGACTAGGTGATTAGAATGGATCAATGGACATTGTTTACTTAGATTTTACAAATACTTTTGGCAGTGTATCCCATAGCAAAGTGATTGAAACATACAGGAAGAGGGGCATGACATTTGATATTCTGATAGAAAAGCCACCAAAAGTCTAAGATCCTTATACTAACACTGCCTAAAACTTCCCAAAAAGTTAATTATTCAGATCGATCCCTGCATCAGATACTGGCAACTCCTTTCATTTGCTGGCTTAACCAGAGTCACAGCAGTAATCTATGATTAATGACTAATGAGTTTCCTGGAGGCTCCTCAATTGAGACCAGTGGAAAGCTCACCTGAGCATGTGTGAAAGCTCTTATCTTTCACTGCTCTCAACAAATTGTCAGCTGGGATTGTGATGAATAATTAGCTTTTCTGTGCAGTTCTGTGCAGTGTGAGTATAATGATCTTAAAGTTTTGGGAGCTTCTCTATCAGAATATCAAATGCCATTTGGGGGGTGGACATGTCCTATAACTCAATATAATAAAAATGAGTTTGGTTGATGGACACAATGGTAATTTAAAGGGAATACATTCAATAAGAAGTGCTTTATTGCATTGAAATGTTTTAGAAACAAGGACTATAATAGGACTAACTATTTTCCAGCTCAGTAATAAGATCACTTGAAATATCACATGCATCATTGATGTACTAAATCAATTAAAGGAGCTCCACCTCCACCTCAGTCTGGGATCTATCCAATGTCCACCCCTAAACTATAATTTAACCCACTACTGGCCCCACTGTGTAGGGTTAAAAAAAATCCTTACCTTACATCTCTGCTCCCAACGTTTCTCCTGCAGTGCCTGTTCAAAGTTAAGAAAATTGAAGAGTAGGAGCTGTCAGTGAGAAGTTCGGATTCATGCTATTTCCTTATCCTTACTGAGGTTTCGGCATATGCAGGGGACAAGTTGTATGAACGTGCTGGCCGGAAACAGGGACTGTGGAAACCACGTGTATGCCTACTCAGGCAGAGATTTCACTGATGTCACAGTTTCAACAATATGACATTATTTAAACATGGAGGAAAGAAAAGCTAAAAAGAAACAAAGTAAATAAAATGTTTCTAGAAAGAGGGTACATAATCTGCCAAATCATAAGACTCCTTCCATAATGACGTTTAATTGTAATGTTACAAACATCTTATAAGGACTTCCAATTAAAGGAACGTAAAAGTTACAAAATACCAAAGTACCGTATATACTCGAGTATAAGTCGACTCGAGTATAAGTCGAGGTACCCATTTTTACCTCAAAAATGAGTAAAACCAATTGACTCGAGTATAAGTCGAGGGTAGAGTAGTAGAAGGGAGTGGAAGTAGGGAGTAGAAACATCTGGAGTGGAACTGCACACACTAACCCCAAAACACACTACCCTGTCCCACAACACTAAACCCAAAACACCACTACCCTGTCCTGACTCCTTACTCTCCCCCTCCAGCCCCAGGTCCAGCCCCAGGAATAAAACCTATTTCCCTGCACCCATCTTCTCACCCTGCCACTACACTACACTACTACGTACACTAACTACTCTCCCTGCACCCATCTTCTCACCCTGCCACTACACTACACTACTTACTCCCTGCACCCATCTTCTCACCCTGCCACTACACTACACTACTACTAATGCTGCAACCTAACCTTGGCAGGAGAGTCCGGCCCCCGACATCATGCACTTGATGGAGGAATCCGGCTGCCCCGTCCACTGATGGTCCATCCACTGACGTCACGACTCGGCGCCTGTCTAATTTCCCGCGCGCCGAGTCGTGACGTCAGTGGATTCCGACCATCAGTGGACGCGGCAGCCGGATTCCTCCATCAGTAAGTGACTGACTCGAGTATAAGTCGAGGTTCAGTTTTCAGGCTGTTTTCACAGCCTGAAAACCTCGACTTATACTCAAGTATATACGGGTATGTTCATATCACTTAATAAGCAGTAGATGGACCAACTCGTTCGCTGTTTCTATAATCAATGGGAGCCTTTATAGACTATTATTCTGGTTCTGTATAAAGACACCTAGACATAAAGAATGAAAGCAGATTCAGCCAAATCACATCTCCACCTACCCATGATTGCAGAAAGTGGTGCCACAAAAGCTTTCCATCTACCATATGCTGTCATGCACAGGGCGACCGTGTATAATATTGTATTGAAACTTGTTTTTTCATTTTTGAGGTTTATTGTTGGATATTTATCTTTCTAAATGCTGTTTATACATTACCAATCCCTCCCAACCACAGGGCTCCCAGTGTTGCTATTGCCTTTGTCCCTAAAGATAAAGTCGGTAAAATTATAGTTTTAATTTTCTCTACACCAAAGGCAACAGCAAGAACACACAAAGGCAAAGCTAAAGAAGTCAGGGGGGGTGGGTTATAATTAAAATATTAGATTGAACATATTCATGTAACAATAACGTTTCCCATTTATTTTATCATATTTCACATTACATTTAACAATTATTTAAGCCATTCACAGTAGGTCCTGACTCAAAGAGCTTACAATCTAAACACTATATCTCACACCTGTAGTGATGGACACAAACCGAACTTGAACCCGAGTTCGAGGCGAAATTTATGAGTTCGGACGAACTCGAACTATTCAAACTATTTCAAACTAGTTTGTTTTTCCAACGTGCGGCTGTATTTTTGATAATTATCGAATTTACGAACCGTTCGCTAACCCTAGAATGTATTGTTTGATAACCCTCGAAAGAATCATTCATTTTCAGTAACCCTCGAATGTACGGATCGTTTTCGCTAAAGTATCGTTGGTTTTTGGTAACCCTCGAATGTTCCCCAAACCATTTCCCAGGTGCCACAGCCATTTACAGTAAATTACCATTGTTAGTTTACAGACATCCCACCCTGCCTAATCTGGCTTTCGGGCAGGGTGGGGAGAAGGGGGCAGAGCTGACTGACGTTACGTCACTGACGTCACAAAGGGGGTGGGGCTAGGGCAAGCAGACGTCACAAAGGGGCGGGGTTATGGGCAGGCCACTACATGTGACGTAATTTACGTCACAGAAGAGGCGTGGTTAGGGGGAGCGTGACGTTAATTATGTCACAGAAGAGGCGTGCCGAAGAAAAGGCATTCCAGAGGCGGAGCTGGCAGGTAAGTTCGGGTCACACGAGTTTGGGGTGGTCTCACAGGTGTGCGGGAGACCACCCCAAAATCCGGGAGACTTCTGCGACTCCCGGGAGGGCTGAGATGCCTGAGTTTAGCTGTAACTCACTTGGACTTTTCGAACTATCACTCCCCATTGACTTTAATGGGTCCGAATTCGAACTTTCAAACTTTTACTGGAGTTCGAAAGTTCGAAAACGGTCCGAACTTTATGAAGTTCACCCATCTCTACACACCTGTAAAGGCTGGGCCCCATTCATGCATTGAATGCGTTTTGCGATTGCATGCCAGTGGGGGACAATGTTTTCGGTCCCATCTGCTGTGTAGCAACCCTGGTCCGTTATCGCAACATGTGACATGCGGATCACATGCATTACGGTTAGAGACTGTCTTTGCAATTGCATCTTGAAGAAGCGCACAGAAATGCACTGCCAAAATGAGGCCTTGCCGTAAGGAAGCCTTTATGGTTCTTAGGAAACCCATGCAAGCACATTGACAAAATACAAACATATATTTTTACAAATCTGGAACCTTCTTGGAAAGGTCGCCAAGTACTTCTGATCTCTTTGATCAATTTGCTTCCACTGAAATGTTACCCAATGCCCTGCACACAGCACTTCTGCCATCTGACGGGAAAGACTAGTTCCAAATGCTGCCGGTGAACTTCTTATTAACAGACTTAATTAGTTTTTGCCCTTTCGCAGCGGAAGCCATCATTTGTCAAGGGCAGTGTGCGCTGCCTCAGGAAATACACCATATAATATATTCTAAACATGCATATCCGGAAAAAACCAACAAACTCACAAAAGAAATGCACACAACTGCAAAATGGCTTTTATCTCTGATAAAATGTTAAAGCCAAATAAATGAGGAAAAGTCTCATTTATTCAAAATATTTGTATTTGTTCAGTGTAACATGTGACGAATGGCGTTTTACCCATCTCATTCTGCTCATTCAAGCGTATATTATGTGCTGGTCATGTTATTCCATTTAAAGGCACAGCAGTGCTTAAAGGAAAACAATGTTTTACATCTCTCCAGTCAAAACATTTTGACAGATAACTTGGGCAAACATTAGCCAATGACAAGACATGAACAAATGCCCAGTAATTTGGAAATTAAGAATGACTGGCCAGTGAAATGTTAATGTCTTCTTTAAATACTGGAAAATGGTAAAAGGCTGGATACATCACAGACCCAATAGTTAGTCTCGATGGGATACTGTGTATTTATAACCTTATTATATTATAGGGAACCATCAACTATGTGTCATGCTGATTTGCACAAATGAATGCTGTACGGTAATTCTGTTGTAATTAACTTCTGCTATATTAATATATATCTATAAAACGATGAATAGAATACTGAATTTTCTATTGTCAAACATATATATATACTAGGAGAAGCTGTCCTCTGTTTGGGTAGGATTTGGCCTTTAAATAATCATGTCCTCTAACACTGGGTACACACATGGGAGATCTATAAAAGATCACACTACACACAGTCCCTCTCCCTATGAAAAGCATATGGAGAACTCTCGGGACTCCACATTCCCTTCAGTCGCAGCTGACTCCTTATAGTTTTAATAAAGGAATTTTTTTTAGGTAGTTGCGATCGATTCCAAGGCTGGCAATGAACATTCATCGTTCCTAGGGAACTGCAGTACACACATTAGCTATAAAGGGCCAATCCCGACGTAACTGGAGGGTTTTGCCAGCCTAATGTGTGTGGGATTATCCACCAGCTATCCCAAACTACAGATGTAATGTGTGTTCGAATAGAACCCAGTTTCCAATCGAATCTGAGGGTTTCAAAGTCCCGACAAAACTCTCGAATTTCACGCAATGCGGATTTTTCGTATTTTCGATTTTTGGGGGGCGAGAATCGAAAGTAGACGATTTTCGAAAATTGAAATCCAAAAAATTTAACATCTCTATCCCAAACCTGTTCCTTCTGAAATGAATTAGTTTATAGTTGCTACGAATAGCATCATTATGTTTTGCAGAATAAGAGAAGGGACTTTTAACCTCTTAACTGGTCCTTTAACATTTTTACATACGCTTCAGGGCATGTGATCAACAGTAGTGCAAAACAAGCGCATTCCGATTAAAAAACAAACGTGTCTCATGTTACCAAAGCCATTCAGCATTCCTCATTTTATTAATTGTGCTGCCACAATTCTAGCTTGTTACTGTGCCACTGCGGACGCCATGTTTAAATGTTCAAGATGTTTTCAGAAAACATCAGGGATATTGGGACTATAGCAAATAACCATAGCATTCTGCAGTATGAAAGGAATCATTGTTATAGGCCTTGAGGACGAGCCAGATAATCAGAACAACACAATCTGCAATTAAGTAGAGATGGCCGAAACTCACTAGTTTCATTCCGTTTTTGGATTCCCGGATCTTGGGATAATCCCGAAGAACCCAAAAAAATTTCGATACTTTTTGACGTACGGAGCTATTTTCGCTAATTTTTTAAACTAGCCTTGAAAGTTCGAAAATTCTCAAATACAATCAGAGACCATTTTTGAGTTTCCGACTGTATTTTCGAGGAATTCCGAACATTTGACGCTATTTTTGAAAATTATCGACAATGTGCTCCGAAGTCCAGAGGATCCGTCTGCATTTGGACGGATCATTCGGATTTCGGAACCGAGGAGTTTTGTGTCGCATCCAGCTTCGTGTTAGACCCGGATCCCATCTCTACAATTAAGCCAATTGGAGGCCGAATTCTGGTGGGTCTAGAACCGGAGGGTTTAAACATGGATCTAGATTTGGCAATCTGTGGAAAGTTGTCTTCAGTGTGGATGGCTTGGGTTTGTTCCATAATTCTGATATTCAGTATCCATCTTTTTTTCTGCTCGCTCTTTTTGCATTTTCCCTTTCCTGTGTACGGTTGCAATATTTCAATGCCAAACATTTGCCATGGTCTAATATGTTTTTAATGCAATTTCACATTGTAACCCATAGCAACAAACCGTTTTTTGCCTGTCTAGTGCTGTTAGAATCAACAGATATGTTGGGAGAATTTTCAGCCTGGGTAAGCAACTGATGTTCTTCCTCTTGAAAGCACATGGGCATCTTTTAATAAATGGCGGAAAAGCCTCGTTATCTCCGTTCTGGTCCGGTTGTGACAATACCACACTGCAGTGCATATATTTTGTTGTTTCTTAACACTAATTCTGTACTTTACCTTTAATTAGCTATAGAAATGACCATGATCTACATTTCTACTATATTTCCTTTTTCTGTATTTAGAATTCGATTTAGAATTTCCAAGGACCATCTCCATATTCAATTTCATAACCGGTGTAGTCACCGATCAGTGCCTGCTACATCATGTTATTAGTGATAGACAGAATATTTATTGGAGAAGGGGAATGAAAACTGCACAGTCTGCAAAAAGGTTGATTGCGCTTTCAAAATAGAGACAGATCACATGATCTCGGGCCAAGCGTGTCAGGCTAGACAAATCTGATTTGTTTGCATGCCTTCTCTCCTTATCCACTCAAAGTGCATAGGGTTATGTATGAACTTCATATCTACAGGATGCTTATTTGCAATTATTAATACAAATGCTTGGCATTGTCAGGGAAGAATTCTACCATTTCCAGCTTTCTATACCTTGATATTTAAAGAGCAGTCAAGAAAGCCGGGTGCCATAACAAAAACACCAGGTAAGCTGAGGGCTGGTGGGCCCCATTTATACATTTGAATTGGGTTTGAAATCTGCTATAAAATTACACCACCCCCCCCCCCCACACACACACGGTATGAGAGCCAGTGGGCAAAAGACAGTAAGGGCTAGACCACAATAGCACATTTTTGCAGCGTTTTGCGATCTCTTTTCGCATGTGCAATAACATTTAATTTATAATGTAAATCGTGGGATGTTTTCCCCACTGTGTGCACTGCAGTGTGATTTTTAGAACACATGCAATCACCTTTTTGGTGATTGCATGTCAAAATGGAAGGGCATGAAAAAAGTGGATACAAACAATATGACATGCAATTTTTTTTTAAAGCTGATAACACAATGCAAAATATAGACACACCTCTCTCCCAATAAAATTCAATGACTTAAGGTCTGTACACACGTGCGATTGCAGGGCTGACTTGCACCGCACAATGTTAACTTGAATGGCTGTTTTGCTCGACCATAATTTAATGCATTGGCCCTCGGGCAAAACGGTTTGGCTGGGCATTGTTGATGATCAGTCAGGTCGCGTTAAGGGAACATTAACCCAGCATAAAACAGACATAGCACTACATTCTGCAGCAGTTTACTATCATTTTTATTTATTAACATCAGATTTACAAAGAGCTTACAATCTACCGTAAGCACCTTAAAGGGTATGTACACTGCCAAATTTGTTTTTTTAAATTGCCCATTAGTGGAAACTATCATTCATGTATAATCATGTATAATTTTTTGTTGATCTGCCCACTATTTCTTAAGATATCCAATCTGAAACACCTTACATTTGATCATTTCTGTAAGCAGTTTTGCTGTAGCTGGAATGGTTTGACAGTTGGTGTGCTGTATGCAGTATTGACAGTTGGCATGGGGGAAAATAGTCAGGTCAGTGGTCAGAGCCTAAACAAAAAAGTACTTTATTGAAGGCATGCAGCTACACACACACCTCAGAGTAAGTGCTAATTACATATATTCATTTATAGATTAAGATGACGCAAAGTCATTTTTTCAGTATACAAACACTTTAAATCACACACCCAAACAATTAGTTTGTCTTTATGGTTGTTTGAAAGAAAATGCTTTAATGTTTACTGTATGGATTTGTAGGATTTTTGTACTATAAGGACAAGAAAACCAAATCGGAATCCCATTCGAGTGTTAATTTGCCCATAAAAAAGTCAAGATTTTGGGAAAAGCATTGCAGCCCTTTAGTTAGAAAAAGTGATTCTTAAATGAAAAACAACTAGCTGCTTTCAGCTCTACTTAATCTGCTAATGTGGTGTAGGAATGCTAGGAGTGGTAGTCCAGTAATATCTGTAGAGTGGAAGGCTCAATGTGTTCCATTGTTTTGTTATATATGTCAATATTGCTCTTTTCATACTCTGGTCATCATCTGGATCAACCCATCTAGGTACACACTGTACAATCGTTCCTCCTGACGAGGCTTTCGACCGGCCACGATCGGTCGCGGCCACAAAAAGCCACCATACAATAATTCGGCCCGATCAACCGAAACACTGAAATGACGGATGGTTGGGCCAAATTATTGCATCGTGTGTACCTAGCTTTAACCTACTCATAGTACCTGATATCTTGTGTGCTAATAGTAATACAAATGTAATATAATGATATAGATGCTCTTATTCTGTAAATATATTTATTATGTTAACCTGCCAGCATAGGTGTATGGTAGGTAGGTATGGTAGGTAAGTATGGTAGGTAGGTATGGTAGGTAGGTCTACCATAACCCCTCGGCAAGTTACGTTTTTTGTCTTTCTCTATATTGAGATTTAGGAATCAGAAATGAATTCATATCCAGAACCAGCACATAGAGTATAATAACTATCACATGTCCTGCAGTCAAGAACAGGCAGTAGGACACAGATGTCCACCTTGATAAGGCACCAGCTCCTTTACTGACAGACAGATGGCTTAATTAGGGGACTTAATTTCACAGTGGCGGAAGGTATTGAAGTAAAGTTTTAATTTAATGTCTTAAGTGCGGCTGAGCGATGTCTTCATAGAAAATTGTTATTCTGGGCTCTAGTTATGTCCAGAAAGTTTTTTTGTTAGAACAGAATAATAATAATAATATCTTAATCTTGAGCATCATTCAGGTGGAAAGACAACAAATTGACCTTCAAAGGATATGAAGCTAGCTTTCTTCCCCATAACCCTCCGTGATCTATATCCTAATGCACCACTAAACCCTTATTACAACTCTTCCCAAATCTATAGTTCATTGGGAGGTAGGAGCAAGTGTCCATAGATGCTCTTACCTCAATTTGAATTATTGATTAACAGACAAACTTGTTTTTAGGCTTCAGTTATTTTTAAGACCAGCTTTAGGGAAGTGTCACTTTATTACATATAAACATTTATTATTCTTTGTATTGCATACATTGGAATGTAAGGCCCATCTTTAAATATCCATACACATCAGTCCTTATCGGGGTATTTCACACACATTTTAATATTGTGGGAAATTCTCCTTGTCTCTCTTCCAAGCTCCTCTCTGTTTGGTGCTTAAGGCATGTGATCTGCAACAAAAACGATGGCATGCATTATGATAATGAACCAGGTGGTAACCACCCCGACTGGCTTGCACTGCGCACTCCGCGTCCGGATTGCAAAATGCTATTTGCTTTCCTAGACTGTTCTCTGTATATTTCAATTCTATGGAAGAATATATTCAATTATTAGGATTTAGGATCTGGGGTCAAGTGTTAGGCTGAGGCCACACTGCAACGCACAAAATGCGCGATTCTTGTGTGTTTTGCGTTCGCGCGCGTGTTTTGCGTTATGGTGAAATGGTGAACGCATGCGTTACCAAAACGTGAATGGAAGCACAATCGCATGTGCATTTCCATTTCAGCAAAAATCGCGAGTGCGAAACGCGTGCACAAAGCAAACGCATGAAAAACGCGCTACTGTGGCCTCACCCTTAGGCCAGATGTTCTGTGGACGATTCTAGATTTGTTGAATCTAAAATAAATGGGTTCAGAGCGTCACTCGGACAGGACAGAACAAGGAAAGAATGAGGTTTATCAAACATTCATCTGTAAGACCTATGAACCATCTAATAGTAATTATGTAAAGGTAAATGACTTGCTGAGTGGCCCAGTGCTGGGGGTTATGTTAAACTTAGCATGAGGAATAACCCATTGTGAATCAAAGACCAGGGAATGCCTTGTCATAGTCTCCTTTTAGCAATGCCTAGCTAATTGCACTATGATTAGCCATATGTCCTGCTAAGCTTGTCTGTTTAGTACAGCCCACGAGGTCATGTAAAGAATAGACAATCACTTCGATAGGACATATTAATTAGCATTTGATAGTAAAGTAATTACAAGGATGGAAAAGACAAGCCTGTTCGTAACATTAATATGAATACCATGTCACAATGAATATTTATAGGGCCTGCTCACATCTCACCTTCTCAACAACCTTTCATATTTATAACCAGGATCCCCCAAAACCTCAACTTCATACTTGGGCTACGTGCACACTAGGCGTGCATAACACATACCATTATATACACAACACATACCATTATTTTCAATACTTGATGCCCCAAGCTGCTACATGGTGTGCGTTGCACGCAATGCGTTACATTACAGCGCTGCAGTGTGAATGGCACCATTCATTTCTATGTTACCGCACCAAAATGTACCATACTGTGAACGAAGCCTTACTGTTTTCCAGGATGTTGCAGAAGGAGGATCTAGCATGTGACTGTGATTTCATGACCAATAACTTACGACAGTTTCTCGAGTTGTCTCCTCTGCAGCTGCATCTTGTAAAGCATGCAGAGGAGGCGTGACAAGGATTTGGGATTGCTTTATAAAGTCAGGAACTGTTGGCAGCTATGTTTTCTCTTTATTATTATTATTGATTACTCACACAGAAGGCTCCTCAAGTCGGCCCCCTCTTCTAAGTGGGGACCCCTGTCTAGGTTGCCTTGTGGGTAATCTGCAAGTATCAAGGACATTGAGAAGCTAAGGTTTTAGGGGGTCCGCAAATGCTGCGGAGATGAACTTGTCCTTTAAAATGCAACCAGACCCACACCAATACCCATGTACAGTATAAGCAGATGTTAGTATGTGTGCTAGAAAACGGCAGCAAATACATTGCTGCTTGTTAAAAATAGTTTTGAATAAATTGATTTACTTTGTGGTTCCAGGTGATTCCTTTACCCCATAGGAGTATTTTTCCCACCAATTCTAATCACCTGATGTTTTACCTTTAATGAATAAAATGTATTTGTTCTAACATATTTGTTTCAAGTGATGTTTTCCGTCTGGCCAGTTTAAAATGGGTGTCATTGAGCTAGGAGAGACGAGCATGGGGATGGATGGATTTAACTTCAGCTTAAAATGAAGACACACAGTACTTTCCAGTACCTTTATAGCTGGCCAAAGAAAGTGATATCACCAAGCACCAACCTTGTCATTGCACTAGCAGAACTGGACTATACATCTGGCCTCCCCCTTTTTATTTGTGTAGCGTGGGAAACAGACACCTCACTCCCCCAGCTCCATTGGGAAGACCAGTCTGATACTAAAGGATGTTCATTTTCAAATCTTGACTATAGGAAAAATCTGCTTGATTGTTGCCTTATTTCCTTAGGAATTTCTTTTTCTTCTTTAAAGGGGAAGTTCAGTGCAATTTCATATGCTTTTCAGAATAAAGAGCAGTATTTTTCCATCCTAATGACCTTAAAGGACAACTCCACCCTCATAAGAACATCTTTTTGAAAGAATGGCCTATTTAAAATATGTTGATAGATCATAGTTTGTCCTATGAATTCATTACTGTATGCCTGCTATGCTTCTGGATGCCTCACGGAAACTGAGCAATTTAGAAACCTGTACTGAGCCTGTACTGAGCCTGGGCATGCTCAGTAGAGGCAGGCAGGGGATTAACATTCAGTCATTGGCTGTGATGTCAACTGTCAAATCCATAACTAACAGTTACTAACTTGAAGGACCAGGAAGCAGAAACAGGGGAAACAGGACATTGGGCAGGATTTCAGGTTAGACATATATATTTCACATTTCAAACTATTACCGTTTAGGGTTTTGGGGGGTGATTTACCTGTATGTAAGTTTTCATTTTGGGGCTGCACTTGCCCTTTAACCTGCCTATTCAGCATTGTGTCTGTGTATAAATAAATGCAACCGAAATACTGACTTCCTGTTTGCAGGACCCCTATTAGAGACCGTTATGGTCTTGCCCTTGACCCAGCGCCTGGGTTGATTCAGTTGCTCAGTAGAGATCTGAGCATGTTTGACCCATCCAACAGCCAATCAGTAGAAATTACTGTTAGGAACATTCCAAGGATGTGGTGCATCCTGGGAAGAAGAAGGGCCGTTAGAACCTGAAATGGGAATAGCAAAGGGTATGAAATCAACTGATTTTTCAAAATGGAAGAGAATATGTAGAATAACTAAGAAGGCATTACACAAACTTATTTTAAATATTGATAATTTCCACTGAAATGTCCCTTTAAGAGTTGACTAACTTCCTGGCAAATGTCCCTGAACGATGTAATTTGTGGGGATCATGCAATCCAGCAATAACCTTTATAACAACAGTCCTACCTCCAACAGATCCATCTGAAGTGTGTACCCTAATTCCGAGATCTGTCGGTGTCTATCTCCATACCCGCACTTCATTAGTATGTGGAAAATGTCTGTTTGTGTCAGCAGATATTCTATTTGTGGATGGAATTTTTAACCTGCCTGGGTCACTAACGGAAATCCATGGAATGGTCATGTCCTTGGTAAGGTCCAACTCACTCGTTTACATACCAAACACACACTTGTTTCTGGATAATCTTTGATTAGCAATAAACATCATGGATGATGACGCCCCTGTCAGTTTGCCCCTCCAATCAATTCCACCCTTACCGCTAGTTACCTAGCCTGGCGACATAGGTGTTAAACTTTTAACCCTCGAGCTGGCCCACCATTTCTTAACCAGCCGAACCACACCGTTATACAAAAAACACCACCAATCCTTCGACTGTCCACCCTTTACTTTGGGGTCATACCAGTATTACTATAATGCAGTCTCTCCAACGCTATCAACTTGACTGGCAAGGGAACTGCCCCCAGATCCACGGCAAGCTGTGCTGAGAGCTGTTAAAGAAAAAAAAGGTCACCCCTGAGCTGCTATCCACAAGACTGCAGGATGGATGGACAGAAGGAAGTCTCACTGGCTGCAAAACTAAAATGTCTGCCTGCCATCCCTCAATTTTCCAACCCAATCCCATTGCTTCTGTCCTACCGGGTCATGTAGCCCCTCTCCTAGCTATGCATTCCCGAGAACTGCTCTTTCCATAACATACCCACACAGATTATTGTACAGACGCTAATTCCATATTTCATACAAGCAAATCTATGTATGGTGGAAGCCTCCACATTTTCTCCATAACTGCTGACAGGGTTCAATACACAAAACTTTGTCAAGTACTCATACAGTATAAGTTATCATCCCCCCCCCAGACAGCAAGAAGATGCAGGGGAACAATAAACTGACATAAGAGTCCTGTTGCTTAGCAACTTTTGTCTGTAAATTACTATCTTATATTAATAAACCAGCTTCAACATGTCTTTGAATCCTTTTCATGTTTATGAGGCCCAAGATTGCCTTTTAAAGAGATGCAGATCCTTTCCATTTTGCTTCTTTTCAGATATAAAGAGAAGAGCAATTAGTTGACTGGCAGAATACAAAATGTTTAATATTGCTTTTCCATGTAAGTTAGTCCGATTGGAAACATAATACTCGGCATCACCAAATGATGGGTTGGAACACTTAATTGCTTCTTAACTGAAACAACTGAAAATTAGCCTAGCTACACATCCTGGCCTTGTTAAAAGCATAATAATACTTTATTTGATCTGCTGTCTAAAGAAAAGAAATGTTTGTGAATAATCCAAGGTTTTTTTTCCCTCCCTATTGCATTTACTGTAAACTCCGCTAGCACCTGTTCTTTGAAATGCATAAGAAAATAATGCTAGCACTTAGCAATGTGTTTCATCAGAGCGGTAGACATACGTGCGCACGTTGGCAATCAACATTATTTAAGTGTGCAGGAAAAACAAGCTTTTGTCTAACAAAGTCATTTTCGGGAATTATGTACGAGCCGCATTCAGGGGTAATCTGAGATAAAAGTAAAGCCAGACATTGGTGCAAATACTTTTTTTTTGGTGTCAACCCCACCCACCATGAAAAAAGGGACCATATCTAATTAATGATCACAATGATAAAACAATAAAATTCTATATCTGTTGTATTCAATTAGATCAACTGGACTTGAAGTTTAGTTCTTGAAGACGTTTCGCTAGTCATCCGACTGGCTTTCTCAATTCAGAAACAGAACAGGTGTGTTCCTTACTGGACTTGTGCCTGAATACCACCTATTTCAAATACAGGGATAAGTTCTATAAGCAAAAACACGGATGTGCTATGGGATCTCCAGTTTCACCCATTGTGGCCAACCTTTACATGGAGGAGCAGTGTTCTCCCTAGGGTCTTTTAGCCGGGCGGCCCACCCGGCTACTTTTTCATGCCACCCGGCTGGAAAAAAATTCTTAAGAGAACACTTGTGATTTAAAAAAAAAAATTAGATGTAGGTTTAATAGGTGCCAATAGTTCAGTAAAAACTCCTGCCAAAACTGCCCAGTCCAGATCCTTTTTTTACACTTGTAAGCCTATTGTAGCAGGTTAACTAGCTTTTCCAAGATACCCAAGGCCACAAAAGGTTGGCACATGTATTTGTGCTGCCATTTTACATGGGTTACCTTCAGATGTTGTAGAACTACAATTCCCTGCAGATGTTGTAAAACTATATAATGAGCATGATGCAGTGCACATTTTTCCCCACCACCAAATTTCCTTGTCCCACCCCACCCGGCTACTTTTTCATGCCACCCGGCTTGAAAAAAATTCTGGGGAGAACACTGAGGAGGTAGAAAAACTGGCACTTAATACATTTAAGGGCATAGCACCCAGCCACTGGTTCAGATATGTGGATGACACCTGGGTTAAAATCCACCAGAAGGAATTACAAGGTTTCACAGAACACATTAATGCGGTAGACCAAAACATTAAATTTACAAGGGAAGAGGTACAAAACAACAAACTGGCTTTCTTGGACTGCTTGGTAGAAGTCAGGGAGAATGGTAAACCGGAAGTAGAGGTTTACAGAAAACCAACACACACAGATCAGTATTTGATGTTTGACTCCCACCACCCTTTAGATCACAAGCTGGGGGTCATCAGAACCCTGCAACACAGAGCTGAGAACATCCCCACTAGCACAGAGGCGAAGGCTAAAGAAATGAAACATCTCAGAGGAGCCCTTAAAACTTGTGGATATCCAGACTGGGCCTTTGTCAAAAGAAGCAGAAGGAAAGAAAAGAACACGAATACCAACAATGAAGGAGAAAAGCAAGACAGGAGGAAGAACATGGTCATCCCATATGTAGCAGGGTTCTCAGAGAAATTAAGAAGAGTTTTCAAAAAACACTGTATCCCTGTCTGCTTTAAACCGAGCAACACGCTGAGGCAGCAATTGGTAAATCCGAAAGACCCAATACCGAAACACAAGAAAAGCAAAATCATAAGGAGGCCATTTATGTGAAAATAAAGAAACCAAGCCTAAATAGAGGTGGGGGGGTTCGACACCAACTGTCTGCCATGTACAATGCTGTTTTAACACCTTACTCTGGGCGTTCCTATAACACCTCTTAGCCACTATCCAATCACACCCTTAACACCTGGCTGTGATATGCTAATTGGGATTTTCCAGGGTACATAATTGCCACAGATTCTTGTACAAGTCATTCTGAATTGAGAAAGCCAGTCGGATGACTAGCGAAACGTCTTCAAGAACTACATTTCAAGTCCAGTTGATCTAATTGAATACAACAGATATACCATGACCTGGATGAATGAGAACCTTCACAAGCATATGTCACAAGTAAATCCGGTGAGTTATCAATGGCCAGACATTTAAAAAGATGGCCCGTTCGTTATCGAGCCTTCGTTGCATGATCATTGATGGCTTATCAGAAGCTGAGGTTAAATAATAAATATTATTACAGAAGGAGGCCAAATGGATGCACAAATTGCAAACCCAATCCCCTAGTGGTTTAAATAAAAGAATTTGGCTACATTGTTTTTTATAAGTATTAACTAATATATTATCATGTTCTCATAGTTGCATTGATTGTGGATACATCCTGTTTATTGTTATAAGTGAACAATTGGTTATATTACTTTACAAATATGATATGCAATGCTATAAATATCATCAGGTAGATCCAATAAAAGTTCTTATCATTTAAAATGGTGCTAATTTTGCCCCAACCAATCAGATCTTATTTAACATTTGTAAGCTTACAACTGATTGGTTGGGGCAAAATTAGCACCATTTTAAATAAGAGCTTTTATTGAATAATCCTGCATGTGTTCTAGACTGATTGCCCATACTATAAGCTGTATAAATCGTGACTAGTGTACCTTTTGATAAATGTATATATTTACATGAGTTTAGAATTTATATAATTTTATTGTTTTACTAACATGATCATTAATTTGATATTGTCACATGGGATTCTCATGGTGGGTGGGATTTGACACTGGGTGTAGATATATTGGAGAAATGGATATTGTGATGTAACATCCTGATGATGTCCCGTTTTGGGTTGAAACGCGTTGATGTAAAATAGTAAATTTTTATTTGATATATTACAACAAGACCTGTGAGTGTGGGTGTTTTTCTTTGATATATATGTGGGGTTTTCGGTAACTTTATTTGTCTATTCTGATTAATCTGATTATTATTTATTTATATTTTAGTCATTTGGTCAACTGGACACTGCTAATGATTTGCCTGAGGACACTCTTTTATTACTTTACAGGACCTGTGCCATATCTATTGCAGAATTGATGGACACTCTGCCTACTGAACCTAATAGGCAATGCTAATGCTCTGCCATTAGTCTTTTTTGGTTTGAAATGAATCGCTGTTCACTCAAATGGACTGTTTATTGCCTAAAGATTGGGAAATTGGGAGTAGTTGGTTGGTTTTGCCCGATGGCTGATTGTGTCGATATATTGTCCCATGTGTAGACTATGTAAGTCATTGATTTATGTAAGAAGGTCCATTATGCAAAAACACACCCTACACACATAAGGGTTTTCATCTAACATTCATATTATAACGACATACAATGTGTCTGTACAATAACAATAATACATATTTTGTAATAAAAAAATATTTTCAAAATCTTCCCTCCTAAAGGGAAAAGATGAATAAAATGTATCACACAAATATATAAAGTAGCTGATTGGATAATTCCTCTATCTTTTCCTGTATGATTTACACTGATCATGCCTGAGCTCAACAATATAGGGTCCAGGGTGGGTAAAGTCTAGATGGAAACCGCTCAGTTTTGAAATCCTAATGTTCTGTCCGAAACCGGACGGATCGTTAGGATTTCGGGACTTCGGATCACGTTTACGATTTTTATCAAATGTTCAAAGCGATTTTCGAAAAGCCTCAAATGTTTGATAGTCCTCAAAAATACGATCGGAAACTCTAAAATAGTTTCCAATCGTATTAAAGCAGTTTCGGCCATCTCCAGTGAAGTCTGCAGATTAGGTGCAGTGTTAAAATTCTCCAGAATTCTCTATATTGTGCCATCTCACGGGGTGACTGGTTTAGGACAGATAAAAGCAAATAGCAGAGGAATCAGAGTCTTGGGGAGGCAGGTCCAGACCCCCCCTGCAAATTGATAGGATCTTGTTGAAACATTCATGCCTCAATTCAAAATCATGAAACATTGAAAAGCAGCTGTGATAAATTATGAAATGTTTAAAGTGCTCCTGTTAGCTAATTGCCAACAGAAAGGACAAAACGAGACTGGAAAAAATAAACAAATAAATAAAATCTCTAAAATCTTCAGGCGGTGAAGGAAACAAGGAAACAGGCATTCTTACAATACAGGCGGCAATATTATCATCCTAGAGCTGGCGGACAGATGCTTGTGTTTGGGAATACCGATACAACCAAATAAATATGTATTTCAACATATGGCACTAAACACATATTCCCAGAATCCTTCTGCAGTCACGGATTTCCAAGGGTTGTAAATAGTTATTTATTACAGCTGAAAACTCAGACTTTAGAAGCTTTGAACAGGGAACATTGGCCTTAATGTATTACAGACTAGTGATTTATTAAAGGTAAGGCCCATGCACCTCCCCTTTTATGGGTTAATTTTACATTGAAAAGGAGTGGCTGCAAGCAACGTGCCAACGTGTAGATTTTTACCAGTGTGTAATTGCTATAGTAATCAATTGAAAGTATAACAACATAGAAACTTTGTAGGTAGAGAAAGGCACCCAGCCCATATTACAGGTATTTATAGCATTTAGCTGGTGGACTGTTCCCTTTATTACAGGCAAAGTGACACACACACACCTCACAAAGACACAGTACTCACAATACATAATAAGAATTTCTGGCAAAATTGCGTCTTTGAAAGTTTTCACTCTACCTGTGTTGGAAACCACGAGATGTTGGTGTGGCCTGTTGGGTGGATTAGGATAATAACAGGATAAATGGAGAGAATGCGATGAGTAAGCATCCCTGAAGTGTTATATTTATATTAGTTTGGGATGAGTAAGAGTGGTGAAGTGTGATGGATTACGAAAGAGAAACTCAGAGAGGAACCATGAAATTGCAAATGGGAACAGATAATGAGAGAAGGCTTGAGCAACAACTCCTGGGTACAGCAAAGTGTAAAGAGGAAGAGGCTAAGCCAGATTACATGGGAACCTAATAAAAGGCCTGGAAGAATCTGAAAGTGTGAAACCACAATGTGATGTTTCAATCTCATGACAAAATTAGCTCTGCCATAGAAATGGAGATAAAGCCACATGCTTCCAAACCTGACCACCGTGTATATTAACGCATGCATTAACGCACCAAAACTGGGGAAAGCATGCGTTACCAAAACGCGAACGGATGGGCAATCGCATAGGAAATTTTTTTGATCCCGCGATTTCCATTATAACCAAATCGCACGTGCCTAGCCCTCAGACTATGAACATGGGGCCCATATATAAGCTTTTAAAACCATTTCATTTGACCATAGAGTCCTGTCTTGTAGTTAATTAGCTGCTGCTTGGTAACTGAACAAACCCTCAACATTGTCAATTTTACACTCCTCGTTATAGTATGTGGGTGGCCAACCTGTGAGCTAATTGCCTGTTGCTGGGATGCAAATTTCCATTATAACCAACTATAACTGTCCTTGAAGAGCAATCCTGCATCTACCTAATATCTTGTCATTCATGTTACATACATGTGCAGGGTTACAGATGGAAAATTACTTTGTTTCTTCAGTTTGACCAAGGCGGCCTCTTTCACTCTTATGAACAGTAATCTCTTTCTAAAGTTTGTGCCTCACTGACCTATCTCCTTGAGGTGTAAAGCTAGCCATACGTGGCCCATTATTTTCCTTTCGGAAAATTTTCTGCCTTGTCGGATCACAACCCAAAGTTCTCAACTGCTATTTTTACCAGTTTATTTCATTTATTTGTAACCAGATATTTAATGATAAGTTCTCTACTGTCCTGCAAAGGTGACTGACTGCTCAATGAGCTTTTAATAAGCTTAGGCATGTGCAAAGGAGATGGCTGGAGGAACAACACTGGCTGTGATGTCAGCAGTCCCAGCCTTGATTGACTGCATGGGGGGAGGAGCCAGCTTACTCTGCCAGAATGGGAACAATAATAATCCTTGAGTAATGCAGGAAATAATGTGCTGAATATATCTGTTGGATGGGTGGACATGCCCTCTAAAGATGGGTTAACTTCTTGTGTGCATCACCATTCAGTGGCCCACAGCAGTGAGCGTCATGGTAAGCCAGCGCAAATGATGTTTACTTACAACATGCTCACATTCCTGCCACTGGAAATGCATTACACACACTGCAGAAAAACTACACACTGGGTGCTTTAAAGACAACGGTTTTCTTAAAGGGTATGTCCACCCTACAAACATTTTTAATATGTTGCAGGGCACCCGTGCCCATCCCCAACTGTTATATCAAAAAGCTGCAGAAATCTATTTAAAGCCCATCGCACCTGCGGCGATCTGATCCGGCCCTCTGTCTGCCGAAACTTGCAACCGAACCGGCAGGCACGTCTTTGATTTATGAAAGGCAGCCAATCACAGACACGGCTGCCAGCAATGTAAAGCGCAGCGGGAACGAAGGGTTGTAAGTTTCTGCAGCTTTTTTAATTAATCTAACATGGCGTTTGGGAGTGGGCAGCGGTGCCCTACACTACAGAAAATAACATTAATAGCTAGGGGGTGAAACAGCCAGATGGGATCCGGAGGGAGGGGGGAAAGGGATCCCCTGCGCATGTCACAATACCTCCAAGAGGACAGATTAGTGGCAGAAACCTTTTGACAGGAAGTAATTGCTGACATCACAACCAATAATTTACTGCTTTTTCCCATGCTCCCTCCCATGCATATGCTGAAGTTTCTAAAATCTTATTGAACAGGGAGAGGAGGCATCAACCTCTGACAGAAAGGGAAAGGACAGGGGCAATACTTATAGTTGAATATCTGTCTAGAAATGCATGTTAATAAATCCTAAAAATAGCAATTTGGGTTAGGGGCAAAGAAATGACAAGTGACCATTTTTTTTGTTTTCCTTTAACAAGGATTTATCGATCTATCTATTACTTTATATAATCTTATTCTCCATATGTATAGTAAGAATAATACGAGAAAGAAGGTTTGGTTGATTGTTAAATACTTGGCTGTACGGGATACAGCAGGCATTCCTCATAGGTCCTCACACTCCAACTTGTACATTGGCTGTAGAGTCGAACCCGGATCCGACACGAAACTCCTCGGTTCCGAAATCCAAATGATCCATCCGAATCTGGACGAATTGTCTGGATTTCGGGGCTTCGGAGCGCATTTTCGATAATTTTCAAATGTATGGAGCTATTTTCAATAATTTTGGAAAATAGCATCAAACGTTAAATACGATCGGACACTCGAGAATGGTCTCTGATCGTATTTCCGAGAATTTTCAAACTTTCGAGGCTATTTTAGAAAACTGTCATTAAATAGCTCTATACATTCAAAAAATTTTCCTGAGATCTGGGAATCCGAAAGCAAAGAAACTAGTGAGTTTCGGCCATCATCAGCTGTGAGGGGCTGAGAAAAATGTACCAGGTTTTGGAGCTAACCAGCTATGTTGGGAAGAAGACTTAAAGGGAAGGTGAAATAGAGTAAGAAATAAGTTTTTTTTAAAAATGGAATATTCTTGACAAACCTAACCTAAGGCAATACATGCCCACACTCTCTCTACTGTATGTTGTTATATATTCTTATTTAGTTTTCTTTCAGGATATAAGACATTTCTGTTAGCCACACACGCTTTTCCTGTATAACTTTGCCTTTAAGCCTTGTCATCAAGGGATTAAGACGGTTAAGGTGTGTTTGGGCTAGAGCTCTCTTCTCCGTTATACAAATATAGAATGGAGAGACTCCTGGGTAAAATATTGAATGGTGGCCTACACTGCTGTAAAAGCCTCATAGAATTTATAGTATTTTCTTAAAGGACTAACCACCCCTTGAATGAAAATTTACACTAAGGACCCTCCAACCCACTTTTTCACTATACTTACCAAAGACGCTTCTTAACTTTCTAAAATAACCTGATTCCTGTTCACAGCTTTGACTGACCGCTGATACCCAGAAGCTGCAGCCGTTGTTAAACTGGATAATAGAGATAAACAAAGCAGCCAGGGTTCGTTCTGCTGACAGGTCCATGGATCAGGACATAGTTTCATTTTGGAATTACACCTGTTAAACCAAAGTTCTGCAATGAAACTACAAAATTGTAAACCAGGTTTTGATGGTCAAGATTTCAGTAGTTCCATGTTAAAACTTCATTGGTAGTTACAACCACTGGAATTTCTCATGCAGAACCAGAAATTTTACTTACAAACCAGATTCAGGTCGACCCTCTGCCACATCCCTACTGAGTATATCAATTATATAGGCTCCTTCGTCCAGGTCAAAATAAACTGATGGTAATCTTATTAAAACCAGTAATATCTGTGCTATTCACTTAGATCAACGTTGTTTCTTTTGTCATCTGACTGGCTTTTGCAATTCAGAATGGCTTGTACAAGAATCTTTCGGCAGTAAGTACCCCGAAGAGTGTCTTTATCAGCATATAACAGCGAGGTGTCTTGGACCTCCTGAATGCAAGGAGTTAATTGCATTGTAGTGGTCTTAACCAATTCAGGCTTGGTTTCTTTATTTTGATATAAACAGCTTCCTTCACTCCTGTTTTGAATCATCCTTCCTATTTGTCTGGTCCTGACCGAGAAATTGTTTCTTTTCCCACATACAAATCGGAGCACTATTCACTGTGTATATGATGTTGATCTTCTTGTGTTTCCGTGTTGGTTTTTTCGGATGCACCAAATGCTGCCTCAGTCTGTTGCTGGGCTTAAAGCAGACAATGATATGGTGTCTCTTTAAAATTCTTTTTGGATTCCTCTGACCTGCTTTTCACCTTCACCTTCATGGAGCCATTGGTATTCATTTCTGTCAGTTTGGACAAAGGCCTGGTCCCGCATACTTTGAGATGTTTAATTTGCCTCTGTGCTAGTAAAATCCACTTTGTGTTTTAGGGTTTGATGACCCCCAG
This sequence comes from Hymenochirus boettgeri, assembly GCA_019447015.1. Classification (NCBI taxonomy): domain Eukaryota; kingdom Metazoa; phylum Chordata; class Amphibia; order Anura; family Pipidae; genus Hymenochirus; species Hymenochirus boettgeri. The sequence goes on along the minus strand of CM033476.1, from coordinate 130,443,101 downwards.
CTTGATCTGGTCTGTGTGGGTTGGTTTTCTGTAAACCACAAATACCAGTTTACCATTCTCCTTGCCTTCTATCAAGCAGATGAAGATTGAGACACGTTACCAAAGTCATTCTGAATTGAGAAAGCCAGTCGGATGACTAGTGAAACATATTCAAGAACTAAACTTTAAGTCCAGTTGATCTAACTGAATACAACAGATATACCATGACCTGGATGAATGAATATTACAGATATACCATGACCTGGATGAATGAATATTACAGTTATACCGTGACCTGGATGGATGAATATTACAGATATACCATGAATCTGAATGAATGAATATTACAGATATAAACCGTGACCTTGATGAATGATATTACAGATATAACCATGACCTGGATGGATGAATATTACAGATATACCATGACCTGGATGAATGAAATATACCGATATACCATGACCTGGATGGATGAATATTCAAGATATACCGTGACCTGGATGAATGACTTATAATAGATTATCCATGAGCTGGGGGATAATGAGAACCTTCACGCTGTGCAACAATATTTTCTTAAAGGGCCAATGTCCACCCCTATAGAAATCTTTTAGCATAAACCCCATAAACCACAAGTTTGCTAAAACTTTTTCAATATGTTCCCAGGACTAGAAAGTTATATTATACTTAGTAGGAACTGTACACAAATAAAATTACCCTTTAATCTGATAATCCTTAGAATGGTTCATATCATTGATGAACCTGTTATCTGGTGGTTTTAACAGAACTTACAAGTTCCTCCTCAAACCTCTGCCTGGCTGAATGTGGCCAAATGGCTATGTTCCAGCTAATAAAATCTTCATACTCATTACTACCTAGTTATGAGAATATCTGTAGACAGACTGTTTTGCTAAAGAATCATTGACGCACCATGTACATTTCTGTACAGTATCCAGCACGATATACCTAGTTAATATGTGTGACTAAGTCATTTCTGCAAGACTATCTCTAAGGCCCGCAGTATGTTTACATAGAACATCTTCTACCGGTCTTAAACTCTCCTTTATTTCCTTTAAGGGCTAGGCCACACTGCGCGGTTTTTTCTGCTTTTGGGCTCGCTTTTGCAATTTTTAAATAACATTAAAAAATCGCGGTAACGCAACACCGAAATCGATCGATTTCGGGTGTAGTGCGATCGCACATCTGGCTTGCGAATCACGATAGCATGTGAATTTATAGTTTTATGCGCAATTGCATGCTTTGCTCTATCTCTAAAGAAAAAAGTGCAAACACATCGAAATCGCATCGTAATCGCACAGGCAATCACACCCATTTGGAGCTGGATGTATGTAAGGATTTTTAATACCTAGATCGAGTGGGGAAATAGTGGGGTTAAATTATAGTTTTGGGGGTAGACCATGCCCTTGATTTCATTTATTTGAACACGAGCCAGTGATAATAGATATACCTTTATTATGGTACTCTGAAAAAACCTCTAATTTAACTTTTATACCTGCCGTGGATATTTTTATATCTTTCATAAGTTGTGCTATTGCATAGTATTTCAACAGACAAATCTCCTACAACTCACCCAAGGGAACATTCTCCGGCATTTAAAATTTTGGACTTCGGCATTGTTCCAGATTTATATCCATTGATCCAATAACAAGCTATAAATTCATATCCGCAAGAGTCAAATATGTGATACCCCAGGTAACTTGGGTAAAATCCTCTCATTGTTATTTTATCTCATCAACTGCAAAGCTGAGACTAAGAAATTGCGGAATCTTGGAAATTATCCTGTAGCACTAAGAAATATATTGACATCTAGAATAATACTTATAGATGGAATACCATTCCTAATATTAACATGATAAGTCAATAATAAATACCATTCTCTACCATATTTTAATTTCCATTTAAACAAACTAATATTAATAAAGCCCCAACATAGTATGTTACTTAGTTGCTGTTGCTTGTATTTCACTTAGTAAATTAATTTTAAACAAATGGCAGCCTCCTGACTAATGCCCTCGTGTAATTGTTTTTAAAATTAAAGGATTATGATTACTGTTTTTATAAATACATTAACGGGCCATACAATAAAACTATTGGGGACATTGTGCACCATATAACTGTCAGAGGACACGTGGACAATCCCTTAAGACTTGAGAAAATAGTTTATTCTTCATGCTCGGAAAGGGTTTTTTATTGGAGAACAGGAGCCAACTGTTATAAAGTCCCGGGCAGCAGCTTTTACCTGCCATTTTAGAACTGTGTCCTCTCAGTACTATTAGCTGAGCTTATCCCCCCACCCCTTCGGCTCCCTTCCTCACCTTATTTCAGTTGTAACATTGTTTCCATGTAGATGGAGCTAGTTTCATGCTCTCTACTCACTGCAACAATGTTTACAATTACAGCAGAACAGGAGAGCAATCTAACCATTAGTTCAATTGTAACATGTAAATCCAAGTTTCACCTCCGTACGAGCAGACAATGTTCAATTACAGCCGCAAAGGAGAGCATATCTAACACGATTTCAGTTTCCTTTGTAACATTGTAATCCAAGTTCAGGCTCCGTACTAGATACATGTTACAATGTCAGCAGAACAAGGAGAGCCGATCTAACCATCTCAGGTCTTTGTAACATTGTTTCCAATTTCCTGTTCTGGTACTAGATACAATGTTACAAATTACAATCAGAACAGGAGAGCAGATCTAACACTATTCAGTCATCTTGTAACATCGTATCCAAGTTCAGGCCTGTACGAGATACAATGGTAACAAATTACAGCAGGCCAAGGAGAGCAGATCTAACGCATTCAGTTCATTTGTAACATCGTATCCAAGTTTCAGTGCTCTTCTAGATTACAATGTTACAAATTACAGCAGAACAAGGAGAGCATTCTAACACTTCAGTTCACATTTGTAACTTGTATCCCAGTGCAGGCTCCGTACTAGATTACAATGTTACAAATTACAGAGAACAAGAGAGCAGTTTCTACCACATTCATTCATTTGTAACATTGTATCCAAGTTCAGGCTCTGTACTAGATACATGTTCGAAATTACAGCAGACCAAAGAGATCAGATCTAACACCATTCGGTTTCATCTGTACATTGTAGCCAGTTCAGGCTCTGTACTATATACAATTAAGTTAACAAATTACCGTAGAATGAGGAGTGACGCAGATCTAACACATTCAGTTTATGTGTAACATTGTATCCAAGGATAAGGCTCCGTGCTAATACAGGTTACCAATTAACAAAGCGAACAATGATAGCATTCTAAACGCATTCAAGTTTCATTGTAACATTGTATCCAAGTTCAGGCTCCATACTAGAATCAATGTTACAATCCAATCACAGCAGAAACAAGAGAGCGATCTAACACATTCGGGTCATTTGTACTTGTATCCAATTCCGGCTCCGTACTAGATATCTATGTTTACCAATTACCAGCAGAACAAGGAGAGCAATCTAACACATTCTTCGGTTCATTTGTTAACATGTATCCAAGTCAGGCTCCGTACTAGATCCCAATGTTTACAAATAAACAACAAGCGGCAACAAGGAGAGCAGATCTAACACATTTAGTAGAGTTCATTTGGTACATTGTATCCAAGTTCAGGTCTCCGTACCAGATACAACGTTACAAAAAATCCACGCATCACAAGAGGATAGCAGTATCTAACACATTCGGTTCATTTGTACCATTGTATCCATTAGCTCCGTACTAGATACTATGTTACAAATACACAAACAACAGAGCAGAACAATGGAGAAGCAGGATCTACACATATCGGTTGCATTTTGAAACTTGTCTGATCCAAGTTCAGGCAGTCCGTAACTAGATACAGGATTTTACAAAATTTTACCAGAACAACGGAGACAGATCTAACACGATTCGGTTCAATTTGTAACATTGTAACTCCAAGTCAGGCTCTGTACTGATACAATGTTCCAAAGTACAGAGAACAAGGAGAGCAGATCTAAGCACATGTCCGTTCATTTGTACTTGTATCCAAGTCAGCAGGCTCCGTACTAGATACAGTGTTTACAAATTGAGCAACACAAAACAAAAAAACAGTCAGAACAAGGAAGCGATCTAAACACATTCAGTTTCATTTTGTAACATTTAGCCCCAAGTTCAGCAAGCTCCGTACTAGATACCGTGTTTCAATTACAGCAGAACAAGTAAGCAATTCCTGAGCACATTCATTATCTTGTAACATTGTATCCAATTCAGGCTCTGTAACTAGAACACAATATGCAAATACAGCAAAAAAGGGGAACCAGATCTAACATAATTCAGTTTATTTTGTAACAGAATCGTATCCAGTTCAGGCTCTTACAAGATCAATGTTTACAATACAGCATGAACAAGGAATCATATCTAAACTACATTCATTTTCATTTTGTAAACATTGTATCCAGTTCAGGCTCTGTACTAGATACAATGTTTACAAATTCAGCAACAAGGCGCATCAGATATATCTGTTGTATTCAATAAGATCAACTGGACTTGAATTAGTTCTTGAAACGTTTCGCTAGTCATCGACTGGCTTTCTCAATTCAATTGAGAAGCCAGTCGGATGACTAGCGAAACGTCTCAAGAACTACATTTCAGTCCAGTTGATCTAATTGAATACAACAGATATCCATGACCTGGTGAATGAGAACCTCACAAGCAAGGAGATATACAACACCTCGATTTCATTTGTAACCTTGTATCCAAGTTAGGCTCCGTACTATATACAATTACAAATTACGCAACAAGGAGATCAGTCTAACACATTCCCGTTTTCATTTGTAACATTGTACCCAAGTTCAGGCTCCGTACTATGTATAAATGTTACAAATTACAGCATAACAAGTAATCATATCTACACATTTCATTCATTGTAACATTGTATCCAAGTTTTCAGGCTCCTGTACTAGATACAATGTTACAATTACTGCAGAACAAGGAGAAACAATGGAGTGGTAACCTTTACATATTTCATATACATTATATACAGGGTAATACTATTAAACAAAATCATATATATTTCATACACAGGTACATAATAAGTACACAGAAATGATGAATTCTTATAGGCACATACCATGATACAATAGGAAAGATGGCCTTGCCCAAAGAGCTTACAGTCTAGAGGAAATGAGGTGTGAGCATGAAGGTGACGGAACCATAACTGTAAATAGATTGGCTGTGGATGAGAGGTGATGAGGATCAAGGTTTTGGGTCAGTGAAGACGTAAGGTTACTAGGACGGTTTATATGTGCTTGAAGAGGTTGGTTTTAAAGGAAATCTTCACACCCAAAACAATTAAGCATTCAGTGAAAGGCTTCTTAATTTGCTATAAAATATCGAGTTCTTCGTCTGAATTTACCCACAAACCAATTGTAACCATCTTTCAAAGTTCTAAATTCTTGAAGTATATACTGAATCTGCATACCTTAGGACTCCACCCTCCAATTGTGCACAAGTGCCCATGGGTACTCAGTCACTATTACTGTTTTAAGGTATTTATGCCTTCCATTTTTTATCCACTATCTGGAAAATTCGCAGAAGTCCTCCTTCCCTTCTTTTGCATGATAAGTAAATTGAGCTGTGGTGAAAACTCTCCCTAACGTACCACTTGGTCCTTAGTAAATGGTTATTTTAAATAGTTTCAGATGTCTGGAAAGTATCTGTGTTAAACATGAGCAAGAGAGAGTTTGTGCAAATTACCAGTTTCTTCATAAAAAAAGTAAAATAATATTTGATTTCTGCTTCGTAATGGTAATGGTCCCAATGGTAGTAATGTGTGGTCAATCTGTTGTAAGGTGTGTGACCCAGAGATACAAAATCACATTTCAAGTTCAGTGAATTAAAGAATATTGATAAGATTATTTTACACAGTGAACACGGATTACACAATAAATAACCTCTTATGTTCTCACTCAAAATAACCAGAGGTTCTGACTCCAAACTGCAATCGGAAGTATCCCTGGATCAAACCAGAACTACCGTATATGTATTATACCAGTAATTCCTCAATATTACATGTATCCCTGTACCAACCAGACTCAGGATATGTATTAATACCAAGTCATTCTCAATATTATATAGTATCCCCGTAACCAACCAGAACTACAGTATATATATTAATACCAGTAATTCCATATTATATAGTATCCCTGTACAACCAGAACTACAGTACATGTATCATACCAGGTAGTTCTCAATATTATATAGTATCCCCCCCCGTACCAACCAGACTACAGTATATATGTCTTAATCCCAGTAATCTCTATAGTATATATTATCCCTGTACCAACCATAACTACCGTACATGTAAATAATACCAGTAAGTTCTCAATATATATAGTATCCCCGTAAAACCGGACTACAGTATATGTAATAATAACCAGTAGTTCTCACTCATTATTATAGTATCCCCTGTACCAACCAGAACTATAGTAATATTTATTAATATCAGTAGTTTTCAATATGATATAGTCCGCCCGTACCAACCAGAACTACAGTATTGTATTAATACCACAGTAATTCTCATCTTATATAGTATCCCTGAACCAACCAGAACTACGGTATATGTATTAATACCATTTATTCTAATATTATATAGTATCGCCTGTACACCAGAACACTGTACTGTATAATGTAATTAATACCAGTATTCTCAATATTATGTAGTATCCCTATACCCAACCAGCACTACACTATATGTATAAACCAGTAGTTCTCAATATTAAGTAGTATCCCGTAACCACCCAGAACTAACAGATATGTATTAATACCAGTAATTTATCATATTATATAGTATCCCCGTACCACCAGAATTACAGTATATGTATAATAACAGTAATTCTTAATATATGTAGTATCCCCTTACCAACTAGAATTACATTATATGTATTAATACCAGTAATTCCTCAATATTATAATCGTATCCCTGCACCAACCAGAACTACAGTATAATGTATTAATACCAGTAATTCTCAATTTAATATAGTATTCCTGGATCAACTAGAACTCAGTATATGTATTAATACCAGTAGTTCTCAATATTATCTCGTATCTCCCCGTACCAACCAGAACTCCAGTATATGTATTAAACCAGTATTCTCAATATTAATATATATCCCTGTACCACCACATACAGTATATGTATTAATACCATAATTCTCAATATTATATAGTATCCGGATCAACTAGAACTACACTATATTTAATTAATACCACCATTAATTCTCATATTATATAGTATCCCCATAGCCCCAACCACACTACAGTCTATGTATTAATACCAGTAATTCTCATATTACATCTATTCCTGGATCACTAGAACTACAATATGGGGGCATATTTTAAAAGGTTGTCTTTTAGCCATCATAGCGCAGCACATCACAGCGAAAATGCCGGGCAATTGTGGGCTTCGTTTCGCCTTATTTATAAAAAAGAGAAAAAACACAACTTCGCAGCTGAAAAGGCGAACGGGGCGCGATAAAGCGCGAAAAAGTATCGGCAGCGAAAACTTAACGCATCTAAAAGACTGCATTGCGAACACCATTCGAAACCAGAAAACCACTAGAAATGATGTCAAGTTCAAAATGGCCACCTCCCATTACCAAGACGTCAGCCATGTCTTTTAAGTCAATCTTCTTAGAATTTCTCAATTGGAATACAATTTCCTTTTGCAACTGCACTTCGCCTTTCTAATGCGCGTTCGCTTTTTTCCAAGGCATATTCATTAAAATGCGCGAAATCCGCCTTTCTAATGTGCGTTTCACCTTTCTAAGCGCTCGCTTTCCAAGGCATATTACATTCTAATGCGCGATCGCCTTCTAATGCGCCGTTCGCTTTTTTCAAGACATATTACCCCATTAGAATGCCTTTCTCTCAAACAATACGTTTTTCAGCCACCTTCAGGGTGCGCTAATCGTTCGCTCTTTTTAACGCAAAAACCCCTTTCGCGGTCCTTTTCAATCGCGTTAATGCCTTTTCGCTCCCTTTTCGCTAAAATTACCATTGCGAAGTAAGGCGAAAAGGGTTTTAGCGATAGCCCGCGAAACGGTTCGCCCTTTTTCGTTAAACGCTACCATTTATAAAATAGCTTATTAAAGCTGTCTTTTTTGGCGAAAAAACCCATGCGAAAGCGCGATGCGAAAACATTCGCTACTTTTCGCTCTGTTATAATATGCCCTAAATGTTTAATACCAGTAATTCTCAATATTATATAGTATCCCTGTTACCACCAGAACTACAAGTTATGTATTCATAGGGTCGCATTATATTCTCAATATTATAGAGTATTCCTGGATCAACTAGAATACACTTATGTATTAATCCAGTAATTCTCCTCTTGAGTAAAGCTTATCTAGCCCACCACTAAATCTATTCAGTGACTTGTCCACATCTGCTGGAAGACAGTTCCATTTCACTGTTCTCACTGTAAAGACACCTTTCCTAACATGAAGCATGAAACTTCTTTTCTTCCAACCTAAAGGATGTCCCTGATCCTATTAGTAAACAAATGCACCAGAGAGTTTATTGTAGGCCCATTAAAAATATATTTTTTGACCTTTCAGTGCCAGCAGAGTATCCCATTTTTCTGACCTTTTGGCTAGAAGAAATTTTCAGGATGTTTTGCACTTCATTGGGTTTTCTCATTTAACAGTAGAAACCCACCGTAAACAGGAATATTATATATTTTTTTTTCAGCACAGTGAACTTTTAATAAGGTGACATACATTTTTAACGTTTCTGGAGATGTCCACTGGAAATTTTTATGGATTTTTCCCCTTCCTTTATACGTTCTCTTAAGGTTCCACACAAACATCTACTGTTCTAAAAGCTCGATACTGCACTCCCGAGTTCCACGAACAGTTATATGTTAGGTCCGCACACTTTTCCTGTACAAGAAGACCCCCCCAAACCTAAAACAGCGCACTTTCAAAAATATACTACTTCCAAATTACATGTAATAAACCACTTCTGACGGTACCAGAAATCTACAAAATTAACTAAACACCCCACAAGTGAAATTTTAGAAACTACACATCCGCAGATATTATGAGTATATAGTTTTCAATCAAAAAAAAAATCAAAAATTTTCTTCTCACATTTTCCTTTTTTTTTACCTTAACTGTGAAATCAGAGACAAAAAATCAATTGTGACTTTCAAATAAAAACTGTAGAGGAAAGTTTCAAAAGGATCTGAAATATGAAACCCTAACCCCTCCCGAATAGTGATTGCCCATTTCACAGATTTGGGTTCGGATCCTTGGCGGATTTACCTCGTTCCAGAACGGCGGATATCTCAGATTTTTTCGGTTTCTGCCTTACGAATTTTTCCAAACTGCCAGGGCCTTTTTTTGAAAATTTTTGAAATTACGAGAAATACGAGAAATCCTCTTAAATTTCAAATTTCGCGGATTTTTCACATTTTTTGGATGGAGCAAGCACATTTTCTCGGGTCCGTATTTTTGGAAAAATCCTTGGTAGTGGTGGGTGGGAAAGGTGGCTGCCGTGCGCGTATTTTGTCGTAAGAATCCTCGTATTTTCAAAGAATCCCTTGTATTTTCAAAGAACGGATTTTGCTGAACTTTTCATTTTAAAAAATAGGTTTTATGGTCCGCTAGCGGATTTTCGAATTGTTGGAAAATTCACGGATCCCTAAGGCAACCGGATTGTGCGAAGTTCGGACATCGCACTCCGAATAAAATGGTATGCCACATTCATGGGTGTGCCCAGAACCATGGCTACCACCTACCCAAAGCAACTAAATACCTTTCAGCTACGTACTGTTGTAATTCTTTCATTCTACCATCAATGTTGTGGGCCCAATTAAAAGTAGAATTTCACACTTTTTAGCATATTTCCAGAAACTAAACTAAAACATCAAACATTCAAAAGGTAAATAAATCAATGTCAAAACTGCATGTAGTGAACACAAGTTACCAAATTCAATCTCCCAAATGCCCTGAATCAAACACGGGGTGGGAAATACGAGCCACAAAGTGATAGGTTGCAAAAAGAGTAAAAATATTTAGACCAACTCTGAATTTAACAGTCTGGATTTTTTACGCCCAAACAACCCCCGCCAAACTCAGAATACCCCCCACAAACTATATATATTCTTGGAACCTACACACTTAGCTACGTAACGCAATAGTTTGTTTCATTCCATACTATCAATGGTGTGGGCACATTTCTTTCTTCATAGAAGTTTCACACTTTGTGCTGATTTTTCTGAAAAATTAAGGTAGAAATCATGCCAAAACCCAAAGTAAAGTAAAAAAAAAAGCTACCAAATATCAATCTCCCGAATCCTGAATCAAACGTCTAATCATACAGTATGTGTGGTTACACACACGGACTTGGAAGATAAAAGCCCCAAAGTGAGACAATGCACGATGGCAAAACGATGAAAAAAATTTAAAAATTCAGCAACTCTGAATTGGAACAGTCTGCAGTTTTCACCACAAACCAGTGTCAAGCGCAGATTTTCAAGGGGGAATTCCTAAATGTGTTCCATTGAACAAGCCCAGAAGGGGTTTCACAACCTAATACATTCTATGTTTCTGTTATATATGGATCATATAATAATCATTATATATATCTCTAATTGTCCATGAATATCATCACAGTTTTGGCCATACAGATATCCCCGTTTCTTTTGTTATACAGTATTACTTACTACGTTGGGGTCTCACACACAACATCTATTTCTGTGCATTGGTCGGTTCTTTCTGTGTATTGGTCCCGGTCGGGGCCAAAAAATCTGAGTGATTTGGCAGTGTCCATGAGAGCCTGTGGTCCCATAGGAGACATTTGCCCTGGACGACCACTTATACGCGGTGAAAGGTCAGGACAAAAAACCTTCTGTTTTACTGATAAAGCCACATTTGCATAAATTACCATTAGTGTAAGCCATTATTCAAGCTGTGACACGACAGTAGTCTGACCAGAATATTATAATATATATTTGATTGGAGTCAGTGCACACCAAAAGGACTTCTTGAATCCACAATAAACGTTTATTCACACCATAATTTGTTAGTTACTGACGTTTCGGTCTTGTGTTCTGACTTTTTAGCTTAAAAAGGTCATAAAACAAGACCGAAACGTCCGCTAACTACACAAATTATTGTGAATAAGTTGTATTTGGATTCAAGAAGTCCTTTTGTGTGCACTGACTCCAATCAAATATATATGTGAAAATTCTCTTCGTAGCCCAAGGCCATATACTTGTCCAACTTGAGTGGCCTAACCATAACCCCGAAATATATATATATATTATATATATATATATATTATATATATACAGTCCACAGCTGGCTCCTGCCATGTATAAAATAGCCGGGTGGGTGCTACAAAGGATGCAATAACAAAAGTAATAAGTTATAGACACTCCCAAAATGACTTAATTAGAATTTGTAATTATGGTCAACAGGCCATTATGGCACTCTCCACTGAAGGTCTCACTCTCAAAAATCAGTCAAACCATGATGCCTTCACAAGTGATACATTGTCAAAATAAAGTGACAAAGTGCTATATAAATAGTGACTCACTGAAAACATATCACAGTCTGATGTAGGACTCCATCTTAATAAATGCTATTTATAGCCATAAATTTATATGAACATAGCCATAAACCAGATACATATAATCACAATTCCTAGTAGCGAATAGCATACAAGCAGTGATACCCTAAAGACAATTAATATTTAAAGACATTAAATATTAGAAGTGCCACAGACACACTCGAACAGAGCTCCCATGGGCTGTAATGGGAAAATCTAGTGTGTAAAACATAGCACATATAATGAATATACATAAATAAATATAAGGCCTATAAGACAGTTCTAATGCAAGTGCACCAAGATGGAAACAAAAAACTATACTTAGAATATCTGTTGCAAAATTAAGATGGGCCTACATCGCTGGACAAGCTGAACTCGTTTTGCCCTAACCCACGTTTCTTTGTCATTTGAACAGCCTACTCTTTTTCAAAGGAAACAGTCCTGAAATGTGGATATAACCCCCACAAACTATATATTTTGTAATCTACACACTTTCAGTTACATAACAAAGCCATGTTTTTAAACATACACAAAGAATTCCAGACACAGTAATCAATAGAACTCTGTGCATTTAGGTTTTGTAAAAAAAATAAGATAATTCAAAGGTGAAAATACTACCTAAACCCACTTGCCAAGTAAAATAACCCAATAAATGTCAATCTCCCACATGTCTTGAATTAAATGATATGCCATATGCATGGGTCCACACAGAGACACGCTCACCAACTAACTCAAATGAGACACATGCACAAGTGCAATTACAAAAAAAAAATCAAGTGCTCTAAATCAAGTGCTCTATAATTTGAACAGCCTACACTTTTTTAAAGGAAACTGCCCTGAAGGTTAGAAATATCCCACACAAATAAAAAAACACACTAAATGTAGATTACCTAAATGTCCTGAATCAAATGGTATGCCACATGCATGGGTGCACACAGAGACATCGCCACCAACTAACTCAAATGGGATGCATGCACAAGTGCAATTAAAAGACAAAAAATCAAAGTCCTCTGTAATTTGAACTGCCTATTATTTTTCAAATAAAACAACCAGGAAACTTTGAAATACCCTCACAAACTATATATATAATCTTCACACCTTCAGCTAAGTACCAGTGTCATGCTTTCATACATACATGAAGAATTTCAGATGCAGTAATCCACAAAACTCCGTGCTTTTAGGGGATTTTGTGAAAAGATGAAATAAGATGATTCAAAGGTTGAAATCCTACCTAAACACACTTGACAAGTAAAAAAAAAAATGTCAACCTCCCACATGTCCTGAATCAAACGGTAAGCCATATGTGTGGGTGTACACAGATACGTTGCCACTAACTAGCTCAAATGGGACGCATGCACAAGTGCAATTACAAGAAAAAAATTTAAAAATTCTACAACCCACTCCCCACTCACACACACTCCTTTTAGTGAAAACCGGTTAGTACAGAGAGACGCACACATTTTTGCACACTTAACTATTCCTAAAAATTAAATTTGGTCTCTTTTTGGTACCTCTGCAAAATTTTCTAATATAGGCTTAGTTTCCCTTGAAATTGATGGAATTGATGGCGCTCCATTCACAAATAGTATAGTAAGCTGTCAATGATTTTTTTAAAGACAAAGATAGATAGCATGTAAGCTGTAGATGCTTTGCCAGATAGACCACCCAGCCAGGCATTTACAGCGTGCATGCTTGGCACTGAAGGGATTAAAGTGATCATATCCCCATGCAAACATTGCTTCTCCAATGTAAAAAGCCCTAACTTGTCTAATCTGCCTGCATAATCAAGCCCCTCCATTCCCCTTATTAATTTAGTTGCCCTTCTCTGAACTGCTTTCATTTCCAAAATGCCTCTTTTGTATATGCAGACATCCCACCCTGCCCCTTCAGGCTTCTGGGCAGGGTGGGAAAAGGGGGCATGACATCACGCAGCAGGCAGGACGTAATGTCACATGGGGCATGGTCAGTGTTCTAGGGTGGTGGGATTAGGGGTGTTCCAGGGCATTCTGGGGCATGGCCTTGCAAAGTGGACGTGACTGGGGAGGAGTCTCCTCTCAAGTCTGGGAGTCTGGGGTGGTGTGGGAGACCATCCTAAAATGAGGGAGACTCACAGACAATCTTGGAGGGGTGGGATACCTGTATATGGGATTCCAAAACTGTACCGCATATTCCAAATGAGGCCTTACCAGTGCCTTGTAAAGAGGGGGAATAATATTTTTCTCTCTTGAATCTATTCCCCTTTATACAAGATAATATCTTGCTAGCTCTAGCCATTGCTACCTGGCATTGTTTGCTATAGCTAATTCTGTTATCAACCAGAACCCCCAAATCTTTTTCCATTACAGATGCACTTAACACAGAGTTATTTATGGTGTAGGTGGCACAGGGATTATTAAACCCCAAATGCATCACCTTACATTTATCAACATTGAATCCCATCTGCCATTCTGCTGCCCATTTTGATAATCTATCTAGGTCTGTTCGCAGCATTTGCACATCATTTGAAGTTTCCAAAGCTCTGCATAGTTTAGTGTCATCAGCAAACACAGAGACCTTGCTCTCAATGCCCCCTTCTAAGTCATTTATAAACATATTAAACAGAAGAGGCCCCAGTACAGAACCCTGAGGAACTCCGCTTAGAACTTTAGCCCACATAGATGTAGCTCCATTAACCACCACTCTCTGTTTGCGGTCCAATAACCAGTTCTCTATCCATGAACAAATGTTTTCTTCAAGGCCAACAGTCCCAGTTTATACATTAGTCACCTATGTGGCGCAAAAGTATAGTATACTACATCTACTGCTGTGCCTGTATATTTTTATTTACCTGTCTATCCATCCATCTCTTTCTGTTTGTCTATTTATCTATCTCTTTCTGTCTGTCTGACTACCTATCTGTCTGTTTATCTAATTATCTATCTACCTAACTGTCTATCTTTCTGTCTGTCTGTCTATCTATGTATCTGTGTTTCTATCTCTCTCTCTCTATCTACCTGTCTATCCATCTATCTGCCTGTGTCCTATATCTATCTATGCCACACACAAATACTTAGCCACACATATGACACACAAACCTCACTGACATACTGTATAGACACACATATACACTGATATATTGACACACACATACATGCACTTATATATTGTAACACACAAATGCACTGGTATACTGACACACACATACACTGATAAACTGACATACACATATAACACGCACATGCACTGATATACTAACACACACAACACACACATACACTTATATACTGACATACACACTCATGCACTGATATACTGTAACACACACAAATGCACTGATACACTGACACACATATACACTGATAAACTGACACACACATATGACACACACATGCACTGATATACTGACACACGCATGCATTAATATACAGGCACACACATACACTGATATACTGACACACACACACACACACACATGCACTGATATACTGTAACACACACAAATGCACTGATACACTAGCACATACATACACTGATAAAGTGACACACACAACACACATATTCACTGATATACTGACATACACCCACATGCACTGAAATACTGACACACACATATGACACACACATGCACTGATAAATTGACACATACACACTGACACAAAACAAGACAGAAGTCTTGTCCTCAACATCTCAGATAGCCCCCATATGTACACATTATGGGTATTGTACTTAGCCCGCCAAACAGACACTGCACCCCTGGCCCTGATCCTTACTAGTAACTAGTACTGACCATGTAAGGGAAGGGTTAAAGTTACTAAAAACCCCAGATGGACATTGTAGTGTAACAGGCAGATCCAACCTGTACTGACCTAGACCATGTGTTACTGTCTCCCTCTCCATACTGTATCCCCAGCACCTCCATTAAGTACAAACAGCCCTGCCCCACTCAGCCAGATACTGTGTCTCCGACTGCAATTTCAGTGCGGGGTCCTAAAGCCTGTTCCTTCACTTCCGGATTTACGGTAAACAGAAAAGACCAAATTGCCCCTATGTGCAGATGCCCATGCACACAAATAATATATGGCTAAGGCTTTTAGCCTGGTTATTTTACCATATAAATAAATCTATTATCTGTGTGTGCTGTCTCCTTGTGCATTTTTTCTGATGCAGATTGAAGTTAATTTACACATCTATATCCGTTATATTCAACTGGACTTAACGTTTAGTTCTTGGAGATGTTTATCTAACTCCAGTTGATCTAATGGAATACAATGGATATTCCATGACCTGGATGAATGAATATTACAGATATACCATGACCTGGATGGATGAATATTACAGATATACCGTGACCTGGATGAATGAATATTACAGATATACCGTGACCTGGATGAACGAATATTACAGATATACCGTGACCTGGATGATTATGATATTACATATATACAATGACCTGGATGGATGATATTACAGATATACCATGACCTGGATGGATGAATATTACAGATATACCATGACCTGGATGAATGAATATTACAGATATACCATGACCTGGATGGATGAATATTACAGATATACCATGACCTGGATGGATGAATATTACAGATATACCATGACCTGGATGGATGAATATTACAGATATACCATGACCTGGAGAATGAATAACAGATATTACCACTGACCTGGATGATGAATATTACAGATATACCGTGACCTGGATGGATGAATATTACAGATATACCATGACCTGGATGAATATTACAGATATACCATGACCTGGATGAATGAATATTACAGATATACCATGACCTGGATGAATGAATATTACAGATATATCATGACCTGGATGAATGAATATTACAGATATACCATGACCTGGATGGATGAATATTACAGATATACCGTGACCTGGATGAATGAATATTACAGATATACCGTGACCTGGATGGATGAATATTACAGATATACCGTGACCTGGATGAATGAATATTATAGATATACCATGACCTGGATGAACTAGAACCTTCACAAACACAATAGCACAAATAACTTAATGTCTCTTGTTTAAACCCACCGTACAGCCTAGCATGCTAAAGTACATCCGCCTTTGTAGGACAGGGTAGAATGAAGAACATTTCCTTTACCCAACTCTGTATCTCATTCTGATAGA
Organism: Hymenochirus boettgeri; assembly: GCA_019447015.1. NCBI lineage: Eukaryota > Metazoa > Chordata > Amphibia > Anura > Pipidae > Hymenochirus > Hymenochirus boettgeri. The sequence goes on along the minus strand of CM033476.1, from coordinate 130,426,386 downwards.
GGAGAGGGAAAGCAACAGGAGAGTTTCCGTCCCTTTGTTTTGAGTAGAAGTGGGTGTTCGCTACACGAGGATTTAGCAACTCCATTTAAGCTTTAGAGAACTGGAAGCAAACACTAAAAGGAAATAGGGAATGATTCTCTGAATAGAAGCTGGATCTGGCATAAAAATGGGGGTATGATTGCCTTCAAGCAAAGCTTGCATCATGTTAATACATAATAGCAATGGAAGAGATTTACTGAAGCCTGAAATGATAAATTTAGTCTAAGCTCATCCAGTGGATTTTATTCTAACATCCTGTTTTTCGCTCAGCTGCAATTACAGAGCAAATCACTTAAATGACAATATCTTTCAATATACTTATTTCCTTTTGTATATATTACTCTGCAAAATATCCTAAACTGGGTCTTAGTATTCTATCCTACCATCAGAAGATTACATTTAGAAGTATGGAGTAAGAACTCTTTTTTTTTCTAATGAGAATTCGTCAAAAGGGAAAAATATTTCTTATGTCCTTAATCTGCAGCAACCAATAGGATGTCTTCAGATGTTTTTTAACTGTTGAAGACCAGCTAAAAGATGACATCTGATTGGTTCCTGCAGAATTAGTGCACTGGCAAAATGTTGCACATGTATTAATACCTTACCCAATAAGTTACAGGACAATATACATAGTATATATCTTCTCTCTAGGACTTCCTGTTGTTATAATATGGACTTACACATGCAAATTAGTACATTCTTTTATTTTGATTGTAAAACTGTAATGCCTGGAATCCCCAGGTATAACTTCAGTGCCTATGCCCCAATCCATAACTACTGTCTTAGCCAATGGACTAGCCCCCGATTATCTGGAGACTGGAAGCATCTTGCAGGACACAGTTCTACTCAGGTCTTAAGGGTACATGGCATAGACACTGAGCCCGGGAATACCCAAGGAAACCAAGGCACCAATAAGGCAGACATGTGACCAAAGGCTTGTAGCGTCCACCGGGATCGGTTGCCTCCTGGAGTTAGAGTATCTGAGCTGAGGCCAAGAATACTCAAGGAAACTGGGAGCGCACAGGCAAACAGGGCACAACCAGCTCAGAGCTGGACAGTAACGTGGTACCAAATCATAAACTAGAGTTAGGGATGGAGCCAAGGGTCAATACACAGAAAATCAATCGGCAAGGCAAGGTATAGAAGGGTTGACAAAAGCGTAGTTAAGGTCAGGCAGCGAACAATCGTAGACAGGCAGGAATCAGTAATCAGAAAAGCTAGGCAGAGAGAGAAGAGGGCCACAGGCCACCACTGGCGTAGGTTCCGGGGTCACGCTTGTGTACCTGGGGAGCTCACAACAGACAGAGCAGCTATAAAAAGTTAGAGGCTGTAAGTTCCAGCAGGAGATACACTGCTACCTCCTGCACCTACGTGCAGCTGCATGGTGCGCCCATACGCAGGGCCTTCTATCAGGAAGAAAAGATATAATTTCCTAATTATACATGTTGGATTTTTTAGACTTTTTAGAGCTTCCAATTTACAGTGAGCACCACATGCGATTTAATTTTCCTTATGTGCTAAAACATCCAGTCTGCCCAGTGACATCAAATGACACAACAATTTTCCCTTCAGGACAATAGCACATTGATGTTATTTCACAGAATTCATATTAGCATTTGACCTGCTTCACAGCAATAAGGACAACTTGTTGGAAAAAGTAGGCATCGCCCGTACATTGCATTACACAGAATCTTTTATATGATGCAGCCAACACTTCCTTATGTTCCAGATTCCAATCCCATTAATGGATGTTGTTTCAACAAAAGCTAAACTATAAATACAGGAAACAAAGTGTCACTGTCAGCCTCTAGAGGGCGCTGAGAAGAGATCGTATTACCCATAAGCATAACAATTATTCCAACTGACGGGGTTTAATACAATGCATTGATTTGTGCAACTGACTGTGTTCTTGTTTCATTTACTGGTTGCAAAACTTTACTGGTGTAATTTAGAATTAAAACATGTTTTGATGATTCGAGTATTTCTCATCATTGGTCTAGTGCCCACTCTGCTCAGATCACAAGAAAATGATCAGAGGTGAGAGATCGGAGACAATGCCTGCCTACCTGTCAGAATTATACAGAGTTCAAATGGATTAAAGAAATAGCTGCCAAGACTTTTAATTGTAGATAAGTCCCAGTTTAGATATAAACCTGGTTTCGGTTAGGAACTGACGATTTTTTTCAAAAACCCACGAATCTGGCGAAATCTTTGAAAGACTGAATTTGGCAAAAACCGAGGCCAAACTTAAAGGGCAACTAAAGCCACAGAACAACACTAAACCAGAAGGCAGAACACCTTGATATAAAACCAGTAATCTGTGTCTTACCTCTCATTTTGATACGGGCACTGAGAAATTAACCAAAATAACATGGTTTGTGCTTCACTTCACAGCATTCTAGTATCACACAGTTTGGTCAACGACCATTATGTTCTGTACATGCTCAGTCCTTAGCTATGGCAGAAACTTGTTACAGTTGGTCACACCCATTAATAATCTCTAGCCAATCCTTTTACAGAAAAGATAAAGCAAGGAAGCATGTGACTAAGGTCAGGAGGTGTGGTCTGACATTGCACATACACACAGATACTTCATCCAGTTCTGAACAGGCTTACATTTACTTTAATACAATTAAGTGGTATCTTATAGCTTATTGGTGTTTTTAGGGGGGTTGTTTTCAGATTCTGGAGTATAAAAAATTGGGCTTAATTCTCCTTTAAAAAATTTAGATTGAAAGGCAAAAATGTGATGAAAATTTCAAAACTGAGGTTGAAAATTTTAAATCCTGTTTCAATTGGATTTGAGTAGGTTTCACAGAGTGTTTACATTGATTTCAAAGCTTATTGGAGATGTGGGTTTGTCGACCAAAATTTCAAAGGTCAAAAAGAAAAAAAGATAATTTGGGGGCAAACAATAATGCTGAAACTACATTTTGACTTTTCATACTTCACCAGTCTTGTGCCGACAATAGAATTGTCCAATTAAATTTTGTCAGTGAAACGGGAAGTTTTGACCCAAAACTAAGTTCAGGTTGAAACTAAAGTACATCCCTACCTCCTATTTACTTTATGATCCCCACCCCCCCAAACTGCCGCTATATATATTTAAATTGAATAAATTGTATTTTTGCAGCCTGAATAGATTTGCCTTATGTAATTAATATTATCATGGAAAATAAATGGGATTGGATTATCAAAGACATTTTTCCTGGTTTTCGATAGTCTATTGAAAAAAACCTGATCGGGCAAGATGGAAAATTTTCCATTGACCCCCCCATATACCAGAACCAGAACCTCACCTTGCACTAACAAGCTTCCCTAATCTATGGAAGCTTCTTAGTGCAAGGTGAGGATATTCGATTGGTTCTTCCAATAGGATTTACAATTGTTTAGGAAGATCACAAATCTGATCGGAAGAATATTGGACCGTGTATGCCCACACACATTTTAGTGCCAAGGAAGCAGGGATACCAGGGGCTAGGGGAGCCCCATCTTCTTAATTTTCCTACCATAGATACAATCCACACAACAGACAACCAGATAAAGGGAGGAGGCCCCATTATAGTTTTTTCTGGGGAGGTCATTGTTTCTAGTTATGCCACTGGCAATGTTTTAATTTTAAAATACAACAGTGGCGTTGTGGCATAGTCTTCATTTCAAGGGGAAGTTAGATCCAAAACAGGGTTTAATTTGCATATAGTCACACCCTAGTGCAGTGGGGGACTGGGCTAGTAGGCAGAGAGGCAAGTTCCCTTTCACCACTTTTTGCTACACTAGTTGAGCCATGGCAGTTGGTGTGATGTCAAATCTCATAGCCACATTGAGTCCGGTTGGCTTGCTATGACCCTATCAGTCAAAGCTTTCTGGTCCTTTGCATCTCATCTTTCAGCTATGTTGTGTAGAGGAAAATGACTTCATGTACCCACATTATAACTCTGAATGTTCATTGGATACACAAACAATTGACATTTTCCATTAGCACTGCTATATTTTGCATGCAAAAAAATGTGTGTATGCTCGGCCTTCCGTGTAAGGTTCACTTCAATGTATTTGCCCTCCCCAGTCCAAAATGTCCCAGTCCTCCCGTGCCCGGCTGGTTTACCAGAAATGTGCAGACATTTTATCAGGTTGAACTCAATTCTTAAATTAGGACTAAAAGGGTAAAACGCGTTTATCTCAGCTGATTCTTAGTCTAGGGGCCAGAACCCGTACATTAGGCCTTCATTAGAGAGGGAATCAGCCCGGTTAAAGTGGATTCCCATGTTCTGCTGTCCTGTGGAAAGGCATATGAAAGCCATGTGTCACTAAGGACAATAAATAGTGATTTATGTTGATTTTGTTTAATGATGAGTATGTTACTCATTAAAATCAATAATCTAACGTCTCCTTACAATCATAAAAAAACAGTTTAGAAAAACTGCACACAGCCCTTTGCTGCTTAATAAACAATATCCAATGGGATATGAAGCCGTGTTATACGGACAGGCCCTTTGCCTTGAGCTCCACCCTGGGGCTCAATTAAAATGGACCCATAATTTGGACATCTGCCCGTGTAGTAAATTTGCATTAATTATGGAATAGGAAGGGCAGAAGCCATTTTGTCCTAGGGCATGATGTCCGTTCTTTCTGGTTATAAAGGAAAAACAAAACCAGTGACCACCAGGATGAAGTTGTAAATCACAGATATTTAGCATGTTTTTCTTTAAAGCTGAGTGTAAATTACAGCTGAATAATTAAAATGGTAATTATAAAACAAATGGAATGTAGTGTCTAACTGTGGACTAAGGATGTATTCAGGCAATTAGAGTGCAGTGAGGCTTGGAGATAAAAACAGATTCCGTTTGATATTGTTAGTAATCTGTGACAACCAACAAATAGACAGTGACCCAGACTCCCTGTATAGGTAGGGTAACCAGAAATGCAGTGGGCACTATTGGCTATTAGATCCCATAGCTAACAGCAATGAGTCATCAGCAACTGGATAAGCCAATTATACACCATACTCATTAACCGATTAGAATGTGTCTATTGTTGGCCATGGATACCCAGCTTATAAGTTTGGATGGAGACAAAAATAATTGCTAAGGGATCCAGTGAGTTATATGTTTGCATTTAGTTGCTTTATTGGCATTTTAACATGTTCACTGAGCACTGCATATAATATGCTTGACAGTCTGCTCACTGATTTTGGTTATGGTGTATGGTTGTGTGCATGGCTAAAGAGGCCTAGGACATTAGCAGAGATCTATCCATGCCCCCCACTCACACACACACAACTGCCACCCATGCCGCCCCGACACACACAACTGCCACCCATGCTGCTCCACACACACACACACACACACACACACAACTGCCACCCATGGCACCCCCCACACACACAAACACAACTGCCACCCATACCGCCCCCGACACACACAAACACACACACAACTGCCACCCATGCTGCCCCACACACACACAAACACACGCACACACAAACACACAACTGCCACCCATGCCACAGTTCACCAATACTGGGACAAAACTCTGCGCTCTGGGACAGACCCCTGAAAAGTGGATTTTTCTGGGGAAATTGAGACAGCTGGGAGATTTGTGTCTGTATGAACTGTATAACTTTCCCAGGTCTGTGTACAACATCTACACAACCTACGATGTCACAATCTTCATACAATCTTACTACTGTAGTTTAATATGGGGGTCGCAGCCTCCAACTGACTGATCATTTTAGATTGCAGGAGATGCCCTAGACCATAATATTACATGTTTTAGTAATATATATGTAGACATTTTAACTTAACTACAGTATATGTTTACTTAATCGTGCAACTTTAACACACCATAGAACTGCACACAACAGGCCTGTGTTTAGTGGCATAATGTAGCTTTGCATATCAATAGCCAATAGCTGCCTGTGGCTTGAGGAGATCAGATAGACACGCTGGCTCTGGTTCCTGGTAATCGGATGCATGTGTTGCTGAGAACATTTCTTGGTCTTGGGTTGAGATCCGTGTCTGGCGGAGGTTCCTGTAGCTTGTGATTAGCTGTGCTGGGCAGCAGTGTGACTACGATTCATAAGGTCACTACAGGACAGAGAGGAATTATCTGGATTCTGAGAGCTGTAGATGAATCCATTACACAGGGTGTGTGTCCGAGCCATGTTTACAGGTAGCAACGATGAGTCTAGAGATACCTAGAAATCCCATCTTTATATCTCTAGAAATAGATACTCTACTGCAAACTGCTCCACAAAATGATCATATGAATAAAATAATTTTCTCTAGTAAACATGCACAAGTCCCTGTCAGTCCACGTCAATGTTTATTATCACACAGCTACAGCTGAAAAGAATTGTCGTGTTGGGGGTGGGACCCCTATTAGGAGCGTAAACACACACACATTTGGAACAAGTGGCCACAACAGTCCGTTTCTGCCTGTGGCAAAATATATCTTAAATCATCAACAGTTCTGCTAAGATTTGCAAATGTTTAAGGAAAAACAGATTAATTCCCCATTTAAAAAAAAATCAGCCAGTCTTATCTCAAAGAAAGCAAATGTTTCAGGCAGACAAAACATCACTATTTTTGGAGGGGACAGCAATTCCTCTGATAATAGCGCACATTCCCAGGTTTGCACGTAGTTCTTTTAGATTAACCAGAGCCCGGAATGGCAGCTTTCATACACTGTGTGACCGTCACAGATTTATGCTCCATTACTTTGGTTTCGACCATCAGCATCCTAGAGACTTGAATGAAATCTCATTTCTGAAAGTTTTCCATTTGCCATTTCTATTAACATTAGGGTTTCGCTTGTGAAATATCACCCTTTCCAGTCCTCCGAGAATTGCATATATATTCATACTGTAGGCTTTATCTCTCAGTGCAAGGCTCCATTCCTGAAGGGTATCCGTGTTTCCAGCATCATCAGTCTGCTATTTTGGGAGGCAGTAGAGGGGCATTGGGGGAAGTAAAGTCCGAGCGCTGCTGATCGTTTAGAAATTATTATAACCGTAGAACTGGACATTTTGAATTGTGCCCTGACTGTATATTGAGAACATTGTGTTTTCCGTATTGTGCTGATGTTGATTCGGGGGGAGATGGAAAGGTGAGGTCAGATTTACATTTCAGTAGTCTGTAGGCACAGGAAATCAGGTTGCAGTAACATGCACTCCATAACCTGTCCTCAGTAGCACGTTACACCCTTAGCCATGTCTCTGTTGTGCTTTTAAACACGCATGTATAACTGGTTATATTGAAAGTTAATGACAGGTCTGAGGCCAAGAACCAAATAGGTCCAAGCTGGATTAAGATATCTCCTGTGTAAGAGATAACGAGCTGTCCTTCAACATACCCCCTTCTGTCATTTAATCCTTACTTCTGCCTCCTTCATATTTAATTTTGCTCATTATTGCAATGTTACTCCATTTTGCTTTTTGTCCTCCTGATTTCTTCTTACCCACATCATATCTTGTTCCACTATGGTTAACTCTCATTTCTTATATTTTGTTTCCCTTCTTTTCCATGCATCTCTGTCCATACAGCGATCGTCTTTACAACATTATTGAGCTGCTTATCTTTCCATAAAACCGATAATATACTGAGGGGGCAGGAATTTATATTGCCTGTCCATTTGTTTTGCTGATTTATAAGATAACATGTTTAATATGTTTTTATGGGATGCACAATTGCTGGTAGATTTAATACGATACACTTTAAGAATGCGGATAAAGCAAAGTGCTATTTAAGTATATAACATAACTTATATTGTATACATTACTTAGAACACAAGGATTCTGGGTCGGTTAATGAGAGTGATGGAGTTTTCCCTAAAACCTGCTCATTAACTATTTAGTCCACTTGTTTTCTAGGTGTAATCTATGGCTAATTAGACATGTTCTGTATTTCACAGTGATGGACCTGAACTCAAACCCGAACCTGAGTTGGGGCCGAATTTTATGAGGTCGGTTTTCTTAACTCACGGCTGTGTTTTCGCTTATTAATGAATTTACGGCCGTTTGCTAACCTTAGAATGTATTGTTCGGTAACCCTCAAATGAAATGTTCATTTTTGCTAATTCTCGAATTTAATGTTCGTTTTCGCTAACCCTCAAATTTAATGTCCGTTTTCGATAACCTTCAAATGTAGCCTTCTACTTTCGGTAACCCTCAAATGTAGTGTTCGGTTATTCTCGAATTGACCATAATCATTGAATGTAGCTCGTGGAAACTCGACAATTGCCCGATAGTGGGGGAAAGAAGTGTTTAAGCAAGTTTTGGTGATAGTGACATGTTCCCCAAACCATTTCCCAAGTGCCAGAGCCATTTAAAGTAAGTTACCATTGATAGTTTATCTGTAAATCATCTGAACTTTTCGAACTATTCACTCCCCTTTGACTTTAATGGGCTCATTTCCGAACTTTTTTCCGAACTTATACTGAAGTTCGGAAACAAAATGAACTTCAGTAAGTTTGGCCATCTCTGCTATTTGCCAGTCAACTACCAAAACACTGATGCATGTTATATCTGTTGTATTCAATTAGATCAACTGGACTTGAAGTTTAGTTCTTGAAGACGTTTCGCTAGTCATCTGACTGGATCTCTCAATTCAGAAGCCAGTCGGATGACTAGCAAAACGTATTAAAGAACTAAAAGTCCAGTTGATTTAATTGAATACAACAGATATACCATGACCTGGATGAATGAATAATACAGATATACCATAACCTGGATGGATGAATATTACAGATATACCATGACCTGGATGGATAAATATTACAGATATACCATGGACCTGGAATGAATGAATTTAACAGATATACGTGACCGATGATTATGAATATACCAGCTAACCATGACCTGGATGAATGAATATACAGATATACCATGACCTGGATGATGAATATTACAGATATACCATGACCTGATGAATGAATATTACAGATATACCATGACCTGGATGAATGAATATTACAGATATCCATGACCTGGATGAATGAATATTACAGATATACCATGACCTGGTGGATGAATATACAGATATACGATGACCTGGATGAATGAATATTACAGATATACCGTGACCCTGGATGGATGAATATTACAGATTACCGTGACCTGGATGAAGAATATACAGATATACCATGACCTGGATGAATGAATATTACCGATATACCATGACCTGGATGGATGAATATTACAGATAACCATGACCTGGAAAATGAATATTACAGATATACCATTACCTGGATGATGAATATTACAGAATTACATGACCTGGATGGATGAATATTACAGATATACATGACGTGGATGAGATAATAGTATCAGATATACCGTGACCTGGAGTATGATATTACAGTAGTACCATGGACCTGGATGAATGAATATTACAGATATACCGTGACCTGGATGAATGAATATAACTGATATACCGTGACCTGGATGGATGAATATTACAGATATACCGTGACCTGGATGAATGAATATTACAGATATACCGTGACCTGGATGGATGAATATTACAGATATACCGTGACCTGGATGAATGAATATTACAGATATACCGTGACCAGGATGATTGAATATTACAGATATACCGTGACCAGGATGATTGAATATTACAGATATACCGTGACCAGGATGATTGAATATTACAGATATACCGTGACCTGGATGAATGAATATTACAGATATACCATGACCTGGATGGATGAATATTACAGATACACCGTGACCTGGATGGATGAATATTACAGATACAGCATGACCTGAATGGATGAATATTACAGATATACCATGACCTGGATAAATGATTATTACAGATATACCATGACCTGGATGGATGAATATTACAGATATACCATGATCTGGATGGATGTATATTACAGATATACCGTGACAATCTTTCTAAACACCCTAACATCCGTGTTGCTTTTACTTTAAATGTTTAATAGGGAAAACAAAGTACAAGCAGACATCTTCATATAATTAAATTCTCACAAACATCTGTTTATACCAGGATATGAAGGATTTTGAAAGAATGGAGCTCAAACCACAGTTCTGAATTCCATGTAATATTGTTGATTTGACCTTTTTATTCCCCTAAAAAAGATGGGAGATGTGTTGATAATTAAAGGAATGAATAAAAATATAGGGACATAAGGAATGGAATGGGGTCTAAGGCAATGTACACAATTTGAGGGTGGCTGAGACCCTGACGGAGATTAAATGCCCACCGTGTATCCCAGAGACTTTTTGGTTGACATAATTTAAATTTAGTTAAAGGAGAAGGAAACACAAAAAGTGGGTTTCAGCTAGAAAGTACTTGCCCCAACCTCCTCCTCAGCATGGAAGATTCCACTCGGGGCCATTCCCTTTCCTGTATTAGCTCATTTTCAGTTCTGTTTGTTCCCCATAGCTGAAGCTGCTATTTTCCTGCCAGTACTTTTGCCTTGTTACATTTTCTGCACCTGTGTGATTTCTGCTCCCACCTCTTTACCCCTGTGATGTAAGAATGTATTACATCATCAAAATTCAATCTGCAGAAGTGTCTGTGTGGTGTAGGGAGATTCCCTAATTTAAGCTTTGTACAGACGTACAATGTTCCTGCAGACCCACGGCCCCCCCGAGCACGTCCAATCGCGCGGGAACGAATGTCTGTTTCGGCGCATAGTAGTGTGTATTCCATGGCAGATCAAGGAACAACTCCCCAACCGAACACATACACATGTGCGACTATCCACCAAAATGGCCATTTCACAAATGAGTCGGAGTTGTGGGTTTGCAGGAACATCGTACGTCAGTATGAAGCTTAACACTTCCCTAATAGCAGTGTTATAGTGTGAAGGTCTCTAGCTCTTCCAGCTGCAGCAATATTAGTGGAAAGTGTACCTTCTTAAAAAGGCTCGAAATCGACCAATACATTAGAGGGTAACAGAAGGTCGTAGGCTACATTCTAGGGTTAGCGAAAACGAACCATTCATTCAAGGGTTACCGAAGACGTGTGATACGTTTGAGGTTTAATGAGAATGAAGATTACATTTAACGATACATTCTAGGGTTATCGAACGGCTCGTAAATTTGATAATTATCGAAAATACAGCCGATAGATGGGAAAACCGAACTAGTTCGAATAGTGTGAGTTTGTACGAACTCATAAAGTTCGTCCCGAAGTCATGCAGTTTACTGCAACTGCAAATCCTTACAGCCTCCCCCTTCCAACCTCAATATACAAAAACTATCACACATGTCTCAGGCATATTATTATTCTAACTACTGACATAAACACTGCAAGTAAATATGAAGGTAACCCTCCAATTAAAGGGGGTCTAAGGAATTATCTTATTTGCTGTACCAATTATGAGGAGTTGAAGACCTGCAATTCTCTGTCTTTACAGTGGATAAAAGAGAATCTGTAAAAAGTGCCAGGACCAATCTCTCTGCGAAGACTTGCCACCCAAAAGGTGACCTAGTACCTGGCTTGCTGCCCCAAGGAAGGGGGCAGGACCAGAACTGTACTTTGAAGGTTTTTTTTTGGTGTCTGCTCTGAGGACAACCAACAGGAGGGGAGCTGGGTTATGCCTTTGCTTTTTCTAGATCTGATACCATACAATCAAAATATCCGCATAATCCATATTCAGTCATCTTAACTGCTATGGGGACAAAGAGGCTATATTCCCAGGTCCGCTGCTTTCAACCCTCAGGCAGATCTATATCTGATTAAAACTGACAAAGTAGTCGGTTAAGAAGCATCCAGCTTCCATTCAGTTTATAAGACCTGGGATATCGTGCATGAAATCCACAGAAGTTGTCCTAAATTTCAGGACAAACAGTGCCCCTGGTGCTTTATATGGGTCTCCTGCACTTAACAGGAAAGGTCACATTTTTCTTTCCTTCAAGAACTTTTTTTTCAAATAGAAGTGCTGATTCCCCCCCCTAACAACAACAAAAAAATATTCCGCTCCATTCAGCCAACCCTTATTCCATTGTCTGTCTTTTCTGTGGCTTTGTTCCGGCAGTTCTAGTTCATGAAATTGTCATACTTTTGTGACTTTGGCAAGATGTCACACCCTCCACAATGAATGAATGCAGAAACCTCAAACAATGTATTTGTCATTGAATAGATTCTGTCACTTAATGGTAAAAGGCTTGATCATGAGGAGGAATAGCTAATATTTTTCTTTACTATATCTAGATTTCCATCAGCCTCCATTGCTATTTAAAATAGTTTCTTTAGATGATGGTGTTGAAAAGGTTAACCCATTTCTCAATTCTGCCAGAACGAGGCCTAGACCTACCTTTATCCAGCAATAGTAAAGATGGCCAAATACTCTAACGATAATAGGTAAATCCCATTGTCCATGTATGCGGTTCCCACAGCATGTGTGCCGACAGATACCAATGTGATCTGTCGCCACACATGCTGAGGAAATCACTTGTGTGTGGCCACCTTGAGTCCTGGGAAATGCTTTTCTCCTAAAAATCAAAGGAAGAAGCAATACCAAGTTATTAATTATATAGAAGTTGAAAAAAACAATCTCCTGAATTAACTTAAGTCTAACGCCACACTTGCCTGTGTTCTCACACTCTTGCGGTCCGTTAGCACACGAGAATCCTAGAGCAAGGCATGTCAATGTGGGTTACATGTGATCTGTTTTCGGAGCACATGCTTTCACCTTTTTTGTGGATCACATGTGCTACGATTCTGGTCTAATGCACGAATGGACGGTAATGTGCGTGCTTTGCTCGCACGTTACCGTCCGGTGTGGCATCGGTCTAAAACTGTGTAGGGGATAATAAACCATTACTACAATAAATTGTCTCCATTTTGCATTCTGATTGGTCAGCACTGTACAAAATTATTATTCTGTCCGCCACGTATCCATCAAATGTCAAGAGTCTATATAGTGAATTAAAATGAATAATGGAGCTTGAAATCCTGTTGTTTTCCAGGCTACATCACCGTCTTCCTCCCGGTGAGAGACAGGTGAGAAAATAGAGAAAAATATGTGCATAAATTTGGACACATTCTCCAAGCAAAAAGATGGAGCTTTGCTTCCTGTTGGGGTCTCCTGGTGGTTTGTGGAATAATCTGTGTTCATTTCACTATCCTCACCCCAACCTGGACTGTAAATATATGCAGTGTGATGCATCCTCTGTGGTTTAGCTGGGAATCAGAATGTTATCATGTGCCAGATCCATGGATATCTGCTGAAAACATTTTTTTCCCTTTTAATTAGTTCAAAAACTGCATCACAGGTAATTGCACATATACTGTATTGTGTGTATCTGTTTATTAGTTTGTAGGGCTTATGCAGCTCACATAGGAATGGTGGGGGGAAGAGGCGAGTAATTTGGGAAGCTTATATGTAGCTAATTCCCTCTGCAGCTGCATCGATCTATTGAAGAAAAAAAACCTTCATATAAGGTAAGGCAAACCCCCCACCACCACACACACCCACTAAATGCTAACTTTAAAACATCTAAATCAGCCCCTAAATGTACTTACCCAACCTTGTTCCCTCGGCTCCCTCTGCTGAGTCTCAGCCAATTATAGACGCAACTGCCGGTCCGGCCCCTTCTGCTGTTCCATTCGGAAGATAAGCAGAAGGGGCCTGGGACAAGGGAACAAAAGCTGGGAAGTACTTTTAGGGTTAGGGGAGTTAACTTACCTCATACGATTTTTTCTTTTGGGGGTGGAGATACCCTTTAAGAGCATGACACAAGCTTCAGTGCAGCCATACAGCCATACCCCCACCCTATAAAGCTACCCAGGCTGAGGACCTAAAGCACTAGGGGCCCTTATTAATAAAGCAATACTTAAAAATGTATGTATAATTTTATTTATAAAGCGCCACTTTGGTACGCAGCTCTGTACATTATAAAATACAGAGTATACAAACAAGGGGATAAGTACAAGCCATTATACAGATAGATAAAAATTAAATGCAATACAATTTCATACATCGGTTAAGCCTAGACACATTAGGAATGAGATCCCTGCCCGAAGAGCTTACAATCTAAGTAGGGGACAACATACAGATAAAGTGCTTAAAAGGGATAACAATAATTTGTTGTGCTGATGCTCAGAAAGGTAGGATAACATTTTAGATTTGAAAGCATTATTGGATGTCACCAGGTGAAGGTCAGAGAGTTCCAAAGGTAGGGAGCAGCAAGAGAGAATGGTTTAAGGCAGGAGGCAGCAGTGTTTGTTGGGGGTTTGTGGTGAAGATTTCCTTGCGAGGAACAGAGGCATGGCCTGGAACATAAGGGACCAAGAGAGAAGATAAGTAGGGAGGTGCAGTAGAGCGAAGGGATTGAAAGAAGGGTATTTAATATGATTCTTTGTTTGATGGGAAGCCACCCTATGGACTGTATCAGGGTTGCGGGTTCTCTTTTGGAGGAGAGCGAGATGATCTGAGCTGCCAAGTTTAAGATAGACTGGAGAGGAGAGAGATGAGAGGCCGGGAGTCCAAGTAGTAGAATGTTACAGTAGTCAAGACGGGAGATTATAAGGGCATGGATGAGCATTTTAGTAGTGGAGAGAGAGAGAGAAAAGGGTGGATCTTGGCAATATTGCGAAGGAGAAAATGGCAGGTCCTAGCAACATATTGATGATGGAAGGAAAGAGAGGAGTCAAAGATAACTCCAAGGCAGCGTGCAGATTCAACTAGGTTACTGACCGTAACAGCGATTGTAATTCTACGATCACCCTACTACCACTCAGTATTGTATGGTTCTAAATGACTATTGAAAAGCAAGCAGGTGCTGGGGAAAACTGGTCTTGCGATCAAAATTTCAAAGTAAGATTTCCCAAGGGTGAAAAGCAGTTTAGATCTTTACCCTGGGTACTTTTATTGGAAGTGGTGTGGGTACAGTATAGTTGCCCTTTAATGATCTGGTACCGATATTGTATAGATTTGACATTATCCTCCCTGAAATATTCATTCTGTGTTTGGATGTCGATGGCAGAGGGAGCAATCCTAGTTCCAGTACATAATTATGTAATCCTGGTAATGTTCTTTTGGGTGAGGGTGGGTGAGAATATGTTTATAAATCATTTCTAATCTTTTTCCTATTCCCAGATAGGGCTGGACACCTAGTTACAATGTGTCAGGTTTGTGTCATGTTGCCATAAGTATCTGTGATGTGGATTTCTCTCAACAACTAAAATTTGAAAAAATATAAATAGAAAATGTCTAATTGATTGCTCAATTTATTAGTCAGTTTTTTTGTCCACACCCTTATATGTAGGTTCATGTGTAATGGAAACACAGAATCGTTCCTTTCCCAAATGCTGGTAACAAGGGCCATTTCCATTCTGGAGACAGGAGTGACATTGAAGTGCCAGTGGTCCAAGTCCAGGCATTAACTTGCCATGCGTTGATGAAAACGGAGGTGTTTATAGAGAGTGGTTAGAGCTTTAAATAACCAAACAAGTTTGGTACAAAGCTAAGAAATGAAACGGATCTTTTCTTGGTGCGTTCCCAAGAGGTGTCATTTGTAAGCAAATTCTTCCTTAGCGTTGGGTAAATAACTTACAGCTGCGAATGTAACGAGAACAAGAACATAAAACAAAATCTCATATCTTACAGCTCCCGGGCATGCCGTTAATGTGGCACTTTATTTAGCAAGATAGTGCCGTTGTACTCCTAATTTAAGGCCCTTTAGTCTTGTAGAATTCTTAATTAATTCTTAAGGGTTGCCAGATCAATGAAAAATCACAGGACACCTATTAAAAACACATGCCGCCAAGCTAAGTCGCAATGAATGCAATTAAAATGCAATCATGCAGTAATGCTATTGACATTTTTAAAGTGAGTCCTCCAGTCATCCAATGATCTGATAAACCTGCTAACCAAATCCTCCCCTACCAGTATGAATAGCTTGGGATTTAGTCATTAGTAGTTCTGGAAGAGCAGTTGATTATTTTTGTGTGCATGCTGCCTATACGGACGTACCATCAATATTAGGAATTGTACAGTTGAAATTCTCGCACCCAAACTAAGAGGAATTGGGTGTTTTAGGGTGTGGTGTGTGTTTAGCGGTGGGGCTGGGTACACACTGAGGAATTTGTTGCAACATTTGTCCCGGCCGAGCCACTCGCTCGGGACAAATGTCCGGCGGTCGCAAAAAATAAGTCCCTCAGTGTGTACCCAGCCCCACCGCTAAACACACACCACACCCTAAAACACCCAATTCCTCTTTTTTTGGGATGAAAATAGACTATAAAGGGGGTGAATGAGGAGGAAGGGAGTTGCCAACTTTTCTCTTTTAAACTGAACACATCTAAATACTGGTCAGCATCAGATTCCGTGTAGTCATACGTTTAATGGACTGGTACTTAGCCTTTGAAGTGTGTAGCTTTCATTTGTTTTTTGTAGGGAAACACTAGGCAGTCTATCGGTGTAACTAATACTGTATCTCTCAGCACATACTGGATTTTATATGGTGTCATTTGCTGCTGCATGGAAAGTTTTAATTTGCCGGTGAATTAATCTCTCCAGTCTATGCTAGACAGGTTGTTTCCTATTGAAGCGTTAAAATGTCCTCTTAGGTAAGACTATTCTCCCATCCTGGGGCGAGATGGTCCCTCTACAATGGTGAAATTCACCTGTTCTGAGGAAGATTCATTCAGTACATTGTCAGGCGAACGTTCACACCTCTATAAGGCAGATTGTCAGCTGATCACATTCTCATTTCCCCAGACAGGTGGATAATTCGCCTGAGGAGCCCAAGAATAAACATTAAAAACAAAAACCGATAAAGATGATTTGCCAGGGAGAATATTTCTTATTGTAATGAACATTGCCAGATGTGTGGGACGTGTATTGACTGTATTATGATGGACTATGGATCCCCATTTATCTTTGTGGTTTTATTATTGTAATTTGCTGGTCACTGTACATGTTCATCTTCTTAAAACCTGAGGAATATCTCATTCTGTCGCAGATTGTACGAGTCATTTTGTCATTTCCTGTTAAGTTCATCCCAGAATCGTTGAGTTGATTACACTAACCAGTAATCCTGGGATTTCTAATTCAATTCTACACATATATAAAGGATGGAAAACAAGAAGGGCCCATACATGATCCAATCCCTGGTCGTGCAATATCACACGATCGTTGGATCATGTTTGGGCGATCGCTCGATCGGCAGAAAAATGTTGGACTTATCGGCAAAAAGGAAAATATTATTATCCAACCAATCCCAGGATTGGTCCATGTATGGCCTGCTTGGCTAAGACAAATTAGAAGACTGGTAATCATTAATAAACCTCCTTAAACACTGCACCCTCAATGAGCTGGTATGAATAGGTCAATAATTCCTTCTAATTGACTGCCATGTTTTATATTAAAGTTGACTAACTTGGACAACATTTCTGACCTTAACAATTCTTGGGCAAAACCAGTATGTCTGAATGACTGGACATTTCTGTAAATGATACGCGATGCTCTGGACTGCAGGATCGCAACTAATAATGTCTGCAACAAATTCAATCCTCACTGATTTATGGATTGCGGTATTAATCAGAATATTGTCGAGACGTGTTTAAAAATAGGTACACATAACATAACATAATATTTCGGGCTGGTAAACCGATATTTCATTTGAAATATCAGCAGCAATTTTTCCAACGGGCCAACGCGTATCACTTATTATTTTGTCTGAGTTGGGCAAAAGGATTGATCTGACATGTCCGTAAATCACAGCCCATTGTGCGGTCTTCAAAGATAATAAGACTGCAGATGACATTGACATAAAGGCACGACTTAACGTGTTGATTGGTAATATCGACTTGATATGTAAACTTTTCTTTTATGGATCAAGTTAGCAAAGTTTGGTTCACCAAGGTGCAGAACATAATGATGCTGCTAGAAATAAAGACATGGAACCCCTGTCACTAGATATTCTATTTTATTAAACTGCAGAAATGCATTATTCTAAAATAATTGGTTTTTAAATCTACTAGACAATACAGGGTGCTGTACACATGTCCCTCCTTGAATCTAGATCTGCAAACAACAAGCAGAACATCAGAATAAAGTTTTATTCTGGGACAAACAAACACGAACACCCCAGGTTAACTAGTGATGGACCCAAACCCAAAAACTTAGAGTTTGGACGAACACAAACTACTCCGAACTAGTTTGGGCTTTCTGTACTCACTGACTTATTTTCGATAATTATCACAATTCGTGGATCAGTAACCCTCGCATGTAATGTTTGAATTCAGTAACCCTCGAATATATCCTTCAATTTCATTAACACTTGAATGTATGATTTGATTTCGGTAACCCTCGAATGTATCATTCGGTAACCCTCGAATGTAGTGTTTGATTTCGGTAACCCTAGAAATGTAATGTTTGATTTCGGTGACCCTTGAATGTAGTGGTCGGTTTCGGTAACCGTCGAATGTATCGTTCGGTAACCCTTGAATGTAACGTTCGATTTCGATAACCCTCGAATGTAACGTTCGATTTCGATAACCCTTGAATGTAACGTTCGATTTCGATAACCCTTGAATGTAACGTTCGATTTCGATAACCCTTGAATGTAACGTTCGGTTTCGATAACCCTTGAATGTAACGTTCGATTTTGGTAACCCTCGAATGTAGCGGTCGGTTTCGGTAACCCTCAAATGTAGCGTTCGATTTCGATAACCCTTGAATGTAACGTTCGATTTCGATAACCCTTGAATGTAACGTTTGATTTCGATAACCCTTGAATGTAACGTTCGGTTTCGGTAACCCTCGAATGTAGCGTTCGATTTCGGTGACCCTCGAATGTAGCGGTCGATTTCGGTAACCCTTGGATGTATTGTTCGGTAACCCTTAAATGTAGCGTTTGAGTTTGGTAACCTTCGAATGTAGCAGTCAATTACGGTAACCCAAGAATATTTTGTTTAGTAACCCTCAAATGTATTGTTTGGTAAACATCGAATGTAGCGTTCGAGTTCACTAACCCTCGAATGTAGAGGTCAATTTCAGTAACCCTCGAATGTAGCGGTTGATTTTGGTGACGCTGAAAGATATAGTTCGGTAACCCTCGAACGTAGCGTGTGGAAACCTGACTATTGCCCTATCATGGGGAAAGGTAATGTTAAAATGAGTTTTGGTGATAGGGACATGTTCCCCAGACCATTTCCCAGGTGCCCGAGCCATTTACAGAAAGTTACCATTGCTATCTTCTCTCCAAACTTTTTGAACTATTTCCTCCCATTGACTATAATAGGTTTGTTTCCGAACTTTTACTGAAGTTGGGAAACCAAACACTAGTTTGCCCATCTCTAGTGTTAACCCATTTGTGATGATGTACACAGGGTTATAGTGGGTGTATTAGAGGGTATTTTGAGGCATTTTTGGAAAACTTGTGAGAATTTGCAAACACTGAGTGTATACACACAGGATAGGACAGAATCAGAATGTAAAGTACAAAACTAAATGGACTTCAGAGCCATCGTCTACATCTCACTAATCATAACTTTTATACATTGTATAAAGATTTGGGGGGGGCGTTTACCTGCGAAATGTTGTGTGGTTGTCACTGACATTATTCGTTACCCCAGGAGGGGTTTGATTGGACTGTGCCGTTCACTATTCCTGGTGTACACAGGATACTTCTCCCAGGGTCTGTGGTTCTAAAAAACTCTGTTATAACACTAAGCAAAGCCGGAAACAGGCACCCGCAAGCCAGTTTGGAAATGACAGTATCCTACTGTAATCCACATTGGAAACGATCCCTATAAACAAAGACGTATTGTATTTGTTTATGCAAAAAAAGCCACAACATATGCTGAATTGCCAGACGAGGGATAATGAAACATTAAAACGAGGAGCTTAGGGCCCCACTTCCTGTTTGACTGGTCTATCCAACCTTTTATATGAAGTTCAGCCATTTATTTACATTATCATTTTAAAATACACAAGACAATGTCCCCTCAGCAGGGCCGGGCAAGTAGTTACCCAAAGGGTGAATGGACAGGGACACTCATAGTAAGTCCATTGATACACTGCCAAACATTCAGAGGCACAAGAGTTAAATAATAATAATAATGAAGAAAGAAAACACACGAAAGCAGATTTTCCTTGCGGGAACAGCAGGATAATTAACAATCCTTTGTGCGCTGCTGAATAGCGTCTGATAGAGAATTCTGCCGAATATCTGAGCTCACCCCGGTAATTACAGCCTGACGTTGGCACAGGCACCAATCACAGGGGAAGTCCGTTAATTCCTCCAGAATAGAGTGAGGGGTGGGTAGGGGCTGTGCGGTGCCTGATTCTTTGTAATGCTTCCCCCTTAAACTACATGCTTGCTATAAAGAGTGAACCCAATAACCAGCCATAAAAATTCACCTTTGTCTCAACTAACAATAGATGTTTATGACATTCTTCATCCAGTACGCTCTTGTGTAAAGGGACATTCATCCTCATTAATAACCGCTGGGTCATGTTTTATGGCAGGAATGAGAAGACAATTGCCTTGATCCCACAGAAACAAAAGTCTCCTTGGGAAAGAAAATGTCACTGATTAAGACTGCATAAAAATACTGCACACTGTGTAATTTGGAGGTTATTTTGCATTGTTATCATGATAACTAACTTATAAGTCAGTCAGCAAAGTTCCGGATGTACTTTGGCACACTGTTGTTGGCTATTTAGCCAGACAAGTTGGTAGGTGCAGATCTTCTCAGCCCCCTACTTCCATGGCTTCCAAGCAAGGTTAAGGGTAGAGGAGCACACTACTTGGGTGATGAATTCTTTTATTTAGTGCTAAAACATAGCATACAATGTTACAACGTTTCGGGACTCACAGGTCCCTTCCTCAGGTTAACTTATAACCCTTCAGGTGTTGCTCAGCCCATTTAAAAGCCAAATGCTTTGTCATATTTAGTATGTCAGGTATCTCTGATGTATTCAATTAGATCAACTGGACTTGAAATGTAGTTCTTGAAGACGTGGAAACGAAGGCCTGTGGGGGGGGGGGGACTGTAAAGGCTGTGGGGGGAAACTGGAGGTATTCGGCTTGGAAACTGGAGGGCTGTGGGATGGAACTGAAGCTGTGATGGAACTGGGGCGATGGAACGGAAGGCGTGGGATGGCACTGGAAGGCTCGTGGGATGGAAACTGGAGCGTGAAGGACCGGAAGGCGGGGGAAACTGGAAGGCGCTGGACTGGAAACTGGAAGGCGTGGGGGGGAAACTGGAGGCCGCGGGATGAAACTGGAAGGCCGCGGGATGAAACTGAAGGCCGCGGGATGGAACTGGAGGCCGTGGGATGGAAACTGGAGAAGCGTGGGATGGAAACTGGAAGGCCAGGGTGTGGAAACTGGAAGGCAAGGGATGGAAACTGGAAGGCCGAGATGAAACTGAAGAGATTAGAGACCAGGAGGTGCTGAAAACTAGAAACAGGACATCTAGAAAAAACTAGGCACAAGAACAGGCAAATGTTGCACCCAGGTGTACAGAAAGTGGACCCATATACACAGTCCCTACACACACAACCAAACTGTGTACACGCTGTGGGGTGTCATAGTAACATACCATGGCAACATGCTATAATGACATCAGCAGGGATGCAACAGCGGAGACTGAGAATACCAGTGAACCCTTACAAATACAATGGATTTCCACACTGCATATATAAATCGCAATTCTCTAGGGGTTTATCAGCCTTAACAGAATAAAATAGAGCAGAGAAGGGGAAAAGAATTCTACAAAAGGCGATAAGAACAAAACCAAAGTACATAAAAAGATTTAATTTAATGAAAATGGAACTCTTAGTGGCAAAAAGCTCCTTACGTGGCATTAAAAAATGTGTAAAATATAATGATGATATTAAAAGCATTAAATTCCCCAGCATCGTTATTCAGTGCAATGTAAGGGGAACGGAGTGTGGTGGGATTTTCCAAGGTTTTAGCTTAAAGGGGTTAAACCTCTTCTCACACTTCCCTCTCCCTCCCACCAAAGATTCCTTTTTTCATACAGTTCTGCCCTCACTGAGCTGGGCTTTTTGTCTGTAATTTTAGCTTCACTTTCTGTTCAGATCTAAACGCTTTGTGTTCTTGCTTGCAAGTCCTACCCCAATTATCTCTTCCCAATTAAGCAGCCTCAATAATTGGTGTTCTGTTTTCTTGAGGGTCCTTTGTACTCCCCCCAAGAGAGCATACAAGAATTGTAACCCCTTTCTTGCTGAAGGATTTGTGACCTATCACCCAGGAGGGTTAGTACTAGGGGTGAAGGGGTAAACCGGTGGGTTAAAAGGAGACCTTTATCCCATGCAGTGAATGTATTCAACTTGTTAAACTGAGAAGAAATTTAAATCTGTCTTGTGTGTTTTAAAGGGGCAGCAAACAGTTACATATACTTATTCATCTTACCATAATTAGAAATAAAATATAAGAAAAATAAGATAAGATTCCAAGATCATAACTAAAACAATTGGTATGAATCAGTGGACAACCCCCGTACTTTATACCATGTCCGTTGCATATCACTGTCCTGATGACTGTAGACTGAATACAGCACATGGGAACCTCAGCTCACCATTGGAGGGCGCTATGGCCAATAATAAATGGATGAATGTGGAGCCAATCAAGAGGCAATAATCACAGGAAAGTTGCTCAGGAAAATAGTGACTGTACCAGTGGATGGCACAGAGTGAACCATATAAACTTACCCGGCTGTGGTTCGATGTCACTCCTGCCCTTTTCCCTTGGTCCAAAGTCAACATTCCTCCTATAGTCCCTGGAAACCCCTCTATCCTAATGGCAATTACAATACTTCGCAGCTGTTTCCCGATACGTGTTAATCTCTCAATCCCTCCTGTATTTCTGGAAAGTGGGTTACCTAATGCAGAGCCTCTCAGCAGGCGTCACAGCTATACAAGCGGCTCCATTACGCCCATGCAACAAAATACATCTTGCAGCGCAATAAAAGAAAATACACCATTAAATAGCTCGATCTCCTGCGATCTCCATTAAGACCACAGCCCCTGTTCTCTATCCGCACAGCCCCAGTTGTGTTGATTAATCACCCTCAGCCCGCTCTAGTCCTTTTCTACCCGGCTAACACTGACTGGTTATGTTGTGCCACTGACTCGATACATTATAAAGTGAGTGGATAGAGCTCCCTTGTCCCCTCATTGAAACCCATTCATTCACAACCTCCAAATTTTTCCATTGCACAGTCGTCTTACCGATTATGGTAACCAACAGAGTTAGAAAGTATCTCTCCTATAGATTTTTATTACAAACTAGGTTTTCTAAGTTACGTTATATATAGCCAGACCCCACTCCAATCGCTCTAGATTAGCCAAGCCCCACTTCAATCCTCTAAAATATAGCCAGACCATACTCCAATCACTCTAGATATAGCCAGACCTCACTCAATCACTCGATATAGCCGACCCCACCCAATCACCAATATAGCCAGATCCCACTCCAATCACTCTAGATATAGCCAGATCCCACTCCAATCACTCTAGATATAGCCAGGACCCACTCCAAATCACTCTAGATATAGCCAGACCCCACTCCAATCACTCTAGATATAGCCAGGCCCCACTCCAATCACTCTAGTTATAGTCAGACCCCACTCCAATCACTCTAGATATAGCCAGACCCCACTCCAATCACCCTAGATATAGCCAGATCCCACTCCAATCACTCTAGATATAGCCGACCACCCAATCACTCTAGATATAGCCAGACCCACTCCAATCACTCTAGAATATGCCAGGCCCCACTCCATACTCTAGTTATAGTCAGACCCCCTCCTCACTCTAGTTATAGTCATACCCCCTCCCAATCAATCTAGATATAGCCAGACCCCACTCCAATCGCTCTAGATATACCAGGCCCCACTCCATCGCTCTAGATTAGCCAGGCCCCACTCCAATCACTCTGGTATAGCCAGCCCCACTCCAATCCACTCTAGAATAGCCACCCCCACTCAATCACTCTAATATTAGCCAGACCCCATTCCAATCACTCTAGATATACCAGGCCCCACTCCAATCATTCAATTATGCCAACCTCACCCCCATCATTCTAGATATAGCCAGACCCCACTCCAATCACTCTAGATAATAGCCACGACCCCACTCCAATCGCTCTAGATATAGCCAGACCCCACTCCAATCGCTCTAGATATAGCCAGCCCCACTCCAGTCACTCTAGATATGCCACCCCACTCCAATCACTCTAGATATGCCAGGCCCCCACTCCAATCACTCTGGTATAGCCAGACTACCTCCAATCACTCTAGAATAGCCAGGCCCCACTCCAATCACTCTAGATATACCAGGCCCACTCCAATCACTCTGGCTAAGCCAACCCACTCCAATCACCTAATATAGCCAACCCCACTCCCAATCACTCTAATATAGCCGACCCCATTCCAATCACTCTAGATCTAGCCAGGCCCCACTCCAAATCATTCTGGATATAGCCAACCCACCCCAATCATTCTAGATAACCAACCCCACTCCAATCACTCTGATATAGCCAGACCCCCTCCAATCCCCTAATATAGCCAGATCCACTCCAATCACTCTAGATATAGCCAGATCCCACTCCAATACCTAGAATCCCAGATCCCACTCAATCACTCTAGATATAGCCAGGACCCCACTCCAAATCACTCTAGATATGCCAGACCCCACTCCAATCACTCTAGATATAGCCAGCCCCACTCCAATCACTCTAGTTATAGTCAACCCACTCCATCACTCTAGATATCCAGACCCCCACTCCAATCACCCTAGATATAGCCAGATCCCACTCCCAATCCTCTAGATATAGCCGGACCCACTCCAAATCACTCTATAAGAGCCAGACCCCACTCCAATCACTCTAGATATAGCCAGGCCCCACTCCAATCACTCTATTATAGTCAGAACCCACTCCAATCACTTAGTATAGTCAGACCCCACTCCAATCACCAGATAGGCGCAACCCCACTCCATCGCTCTAGATATAGCCAG
Source organism: Hymenochirus boettgeri (assembly GCA_019447015.1). Classification (NCBI taxonomy): domain Eukaryota; kingdom Metazoa; phylum Chordata; class Amphibia; order Anura; family Pipidae; genus Hymenochirus; species Hymenochirus boettgeri. The sequence continues at coordinate 130,401,366 of CM033476.1, read as the reverse complement.
GCCCCACTCCAATCGCTCTAGATATAGCCAGGCCCCACGCCAATCACTCTGGGTATAGCCAGACCCCACTCCAATCACTCTAGATATAGCCAGACCCCACTCCAATCACTCTAGATATAGCCAGACCCCATTCCAATCACTCTAGATATAGCCAGGCCCCACTCCAATCATTCTAGATATAGCCAGACCTCACCCACTCATTCTAGATATAGCCAGACCCCACTCCAATCACTCTAGATATAGCCAGACCCCACTCCAATCGCTCTAGATATAGCCAGACCCCACTCCAATCGCTCTAGATATAGCCAGGCCCCACTCCAGTCACTCTAGATATAGCCAGGCCCCACTCCAATCACTCGAATAGCCAGCCCCACTCCATCACTCTGGATAGCCAGACTACACTCCAATCACTCTAGATATAGCCAGGCCCACTCCAATCACTCTAGATATAGCCAGCCCCACTCCAATCACTCTGGATATAGCCAGACCCCACTCCAATCACTCTAGATATAGCCAGACCCCACTCCAATCACTCTAGATATAGCCAGACCCCATTCCAATCACTCTAGATAGCCAGGCCCCACCACATCATTCTGGATATAGCCGACCTCACCCCAATCATCTAGATATAGCCAGACCCCACTCCAATCACTCTAGATATAGCCAGACCCCACTCCAATCACTCTAGATAGCCAGACCCCATTCCAATCACTCTAGATATAGCCAGGCCCCATCCAATCATTCTAGATATGCCAGACCTCACTCCAATCATTCGAGATATAGCCAGAACCCCACTCCCAATCACTCTAGATATAGCCAGACCCACTCCAATCACCACTAGATATAGCCAGACCCCACTCCAATCACTCTAGATATAGCCAGATCCCACTCCAAATCACTCTAGATATAGCCAGACCCACCTCCAAATCACCTAATATAGCCAGGACCCACTCCAAATCACTCTAGATATAGCCAGGACCCACTCCAAATCACTTAGATATAGCCAAGACCCACTCCAATCACTCTAGATATAGCAGGCCCCACTCCAATCACTCTAGTTATAGTCAGACTCCAATCACTCTAGTTATAGTCAGACCCCACTCCAATCACTCTAGATATAGCCAGACCCCACTCCATTCACTCTAGATATAGCCAGACTCCACTGCAATCACTCTAGATAAGCCGGCCATACTCCAATCACTCTAGATATGACAGACCCACTCCAATCATCATTAGATATAGCCAGATCCCACTCCAATCACCTCTAAATATAGCCAGACCCTACCCAATCACTCTAGATATAGCCAGATCCCACTCCAATCACTCTAAATATAGCCAGCCCCCTCCAATCACTCTAGATATCCAGACCCACTCAATCACTCTAGATATAATAGCCGACTACACTCCAATCACTCTAGATATAGTCAGACCATACTCTAATCACTCTAGATATAGCCAGATCCCACTCCAATCACTCTAAATATAGCCAGACCCCACTCCAATCACTCTAGATATAGCCAGGCCCCACTCCAATCACTCTAATAGGCCAGACCCCCCACTGCATCACTCAATATCCAACCCCACTCAATCATTCGAGATATAGCCAGACCCCACCCAATCCTCTAGATATACCAGACCCCACTCCAATCACTCAGATTAGCCAGACCCCACTCCAATCACTAGATATAGCCAGACCACACTCCAATCACTCTATAGCCAGACCACTCCAATCACTCTAGATATAGCCAGATCCACTCCCACCACTCTCTAGATATAGCCAGACCCCACTCCAATCACTCTAGATATAGCCAGACCCACTCCATCACTCTAGATATAGCCAGAGACCCCACTCCAATCACTCTAGATATAGCCAGACTACACTCCAACACTCTAAATATAAGCCAGACTACAACTCCAATCCGCTATATTCAGACCATACTCTATCACTCTAGATATAGCCAAGATCCCACTCCAATCACTTAATATCTAGACCCCCCCACTCATCCCCTAAATATAGCAGGCCCCACTCCAACTCACTCTAGATATAGCCAGACCCCAATGCAATCACTCTAGATATAGCCAGACCCCACTGCAATCATACTAGATATAGCCAGACCCACTCCATCCACAGTCTAGATATAGTCACCCCACTCCAATCACTCTAGATATAGCCAGACTACTACTCCAATCACTCTATAGCCAGACCATACTCCAATCACTCTAGATAAGCCAGATCCCACTCCAATCACTCTAGATATAGCCAGACCCCACTCCAATCACTCTAGATATAGCCAGACCCCACTCCAATCACTCTAGATATAGCCAGACTACACTCCAATCACTCTAGATATAGCCCGACCCCCACTCACTCACTCTAGATATAGCCAGACCCCACTCCAATCAACTCTAGATATAGCCACCCACTCCAATCACTTAGTATAGCCAGATCCCACTCCAATCACTCTAGATATAGCCAGGCCCCACTCCAATCACTCTAGATTTATGTCTGATTGGCTGCTATGGTTCCTAAAACATGTATTTACCCTGCAACATCTTCTTTTTAGGTGACTTTGCACAACAATGGGGTTTGTTGCCTTTCAGAGTCCTCTCTCGTGCACCTTTCTCTGTATATCATAATACATGTATTATATGCAGATGTCATAAATTACTAAAACTTACCTTACTATTATTAGTAAATCTTACTTGTCACATAAATGTTCTACCAGTTTACAGTAAAGCGCTGTGGGATCTCTCGATGGCCAATCTTTCCAGCTTGAAGAGTTTTAACAGAAAATTACAAAGGCTTATTAGCAGAGTTAATTCCTGTGCAGTTTTCATTAAATAATGGTTTCAAGCACTTAACTACGATACTTTGGCATTTTACCCTACATTAACAAAAGTATATGACCCATCTATTAATGTGTTTGGTTGTTATTGCATTAAAGGAGAGAATACACAGATAAAAAGTTTTCAACCTGGACTTAAAGCAACATATTACTGGGAAACATGACATGGCTCTTTACTGTAATGAAAAGCATTACTCTCCTTTTATTGTAGTCCTTCCCGCCTATTCAGCTGATTATCTCTGGTATTATTCTTAATCTAGTACTAACTATAAGAATTTCATTCCTGCCGTACTGTGAGCTATAATAAGAGGTGCCACATAGGGTACTCATTGAATCTGCAATATATTTGATTCTTCAGCAGCTTGGGAATCCTAGAACAAATACTGTAGGAATATTTCCTAATACAAGTCATGTGTATTTTTTTATATCCTCCAAAATTCTCTCAAGTCTTAATAGCACACACTTATATAACACATACCCTAAGCATTACCCCTTTAATAGGCACACTTATAGAAAACATCCCCTAAGCATTCCCCTTTAATAGGCACACTTATAAACACATACTCTAAGCATTACCCCTTTAATGCACACTTATAGAAAACATACCCTAAGCATTACCACTTTATAGCACACTTATAGAACACCATACCATAGCATAACCCCTTTATATTACACTTATAGAAACACATACCCTAAGCTTACCCTTTAATAGCACACTTATAAGAACACATACCCTAGCATTACCCCTTTAATAGGCACACTTATAGAAACACATACCCTAAGCATTACCCCTTTAATAGGCAGGCACACTTATAGAACACATACCTAAGCTTACCCTTTAATAGGCACACTTATAGAACACATACCCAAGCATTACCCCTTTAATAAGCCTTTATAGAAACCCACCCTAAGCATACCCCTTTAATAGGCACACTTATGAAACACATACCTAAGCATTACCCTTTAATAGTTACACGTTAGAACACATACCTAACATTACCCTTTATAGGCACACTTATAGAAACACATACCTAAGCATTACCCCTTTAATAGGCACACTTAGATAAAACATACCATATATACTCGAGTAATAAACCGAGGTTTTCAGGCTTTAAAAAAGGCCTGAAAATCTTAACTCGGTTTTACTCGAGTCAATGTTTCTCCTACCTTGTCCGAGCGGCTCGCGATCCGCATCCTTGCTCCACAGCCTCTTGCGCATCCGGATGATGTCATACCCGCGCCCGCAAAGTGAGAGGCGCCGGTTAGTGACATCATCCGGATGCGCGAGGCTGTGGAGCGAGGATGCGGATCGCCGGCCGCCGGACAAGGTAGAGAAAACATTGACTTGCACAGGGACACAAAATCTTAAGTGGGCAAATACATACAAATAACGAGTAAAACCTTCTTTATTTGTGCATACTGTATGCACAAATAAAGGAGGATTTACCCCTATTTGCAAGTATTTGCCACTTAAGATGTTTGAAAACTACAACTCCCAGCATGCTTATTGGCTGGGAGTTGTAGTTTTCAAACATCTTAAGTGGCAAATACTTGCAATAGGGGTAAATCCTCCTATATTTGTCGCATACAGTATGCACAAATAAAAGAAGGTTTACTCTTATTTGTAAGCATTTGCAACTTAAGATGTTTGAAAACTACAACTCCCACCAATAAAGCATCTGGGAGTTGTAGTTTCCAAACATCTTTAGTGGCAAATACTACCCCCTCGGTTATACTCGAGTCAGTGTGGTTTTCCTCCTTTTTTAACCTAAACTAGGAACCTCGGTTTATACTCGGGACGGTTTATACGAGTTATACGGTACCCTAAGCATTACCACCTTCTTAATAGGCACACTATATAGAAACACATACCCTAAGCATTACCCCTTTAATAGCACATTTATAAAATCATGTACACTCCAACATGTTCCCATTGAAGGATATGTCCTGCAGGTGCGAGATGTTCCACTCTAAATATACTTCTCTCCAACAATGCCCTCCAGTTTTGTATCTTTTCCCCGGGGGAATTCGGGTTTGATATATGGGGGTCATTAGTGAGGGGTTGTGATAATTTGTATTTTCTCATAGTGTCATACTACACGTCCATGTTAATTTTAATATGGGTTGGAGATGTTATTGTGTGTATATGCCTTGGGTTGGTAACCAAAGGATCTCACTCAATGGTATATTTGGTATAGACTCTGCTCCAGCTCAATCCATCTCAGTGATCTTTTTGTTGTACATTACATTGTCTGGGCCAGTCTAGCCCTAGAAAATAGTGTTTCAAGGAAGAAGTGCTGCTCCCCCATCGATCTTCGGGCGTTGTAGTGTTTTTGGCGCTTATGCATGGCGTTTGTTGTTCCAAAGAAATTTTGTGATATTGACTGTAAGAATGAAGATCCATCGGTTTAAGGGCTATTGGGAGGGATTGAATAGATATAGATTTAGATCTAAATCTAATCTAGGTAAAGTCATCATTTTTATACAGTTAATTTTGCCAATAGAGATTTTAAAAGAGGTCCATTGTTTGAGTGGGCAATCAACTTTTGATCATTAGTGAGTAATGGCAAAGTATAGGTCATTTGGATTTGCACAAATCTGGATTCTGAGGCAGGTGAAATGTGAGTGGGACCATTTGAAAGCTAATTAAGTAAGTAATTAAGCGGTTTGAGGGGGGGATATGGATGGGTAAATCACTGATTTTGTAATAGTTGATTTTAACTCCCGATAAGGATCCGAATTTCTGAAGTTCAGAGCAAGGTATGGGAGATGTATCTGGTTTCAAGGGTAAATAGAGTGTCTCTGCAAATAGGACTATTTTGTATTGCGTTATGTTGCTATGGTTGCGGACATGCATTGCTGTGAAGGTTCCATACATAAACTTGTGAAGTCTCATTCATCCAGGTCATGGTATATCTGTTGTATTCATTAGAGTCAACTGGACTTGAAATGTAGTTCTTGAAGACGTTTCGTAGTCATCCGACTGGCTTTCTCAATTCAGAATGACTTGTACAAGAATCTGTGGCAATTAGGTACCCTGGAAAATCCCAATTAGCATATCACAGCCAGGTGTTAGGGTGTGATTAGATGTGGCTAAGAGGTGTTATAGGAACGCCTCTTAGCCCTTAACACCTTACTCTGGGCGTTTCCTATAACACCTCTTAGCCACTATCTATCACACCCTTAACACCTGGCTGTGATTGCTAATTGGGATTTTCCAGGGTACATAATTGCCACAGATCTTGTACAAGTCATTCTGAATTGAGAAAGCCAGTCGGATGACTAGCGAAACGTCTCAAGAACTACCATTCAAGCCAGTTGATCTAATTGAATACAACAGATATTCCATACATAAAGCAAAAATCAGAGGACATCTCTGGCGTGTGCCATTTTGTATCGGAAAAGATTGAGAAGAGAAGCCTTATGGTTAAGGTTGTTAATAAGTGGTTCATGAATTCTTTTCGTTTAATGGATGACAGTTTAATACGTTGGCCTCTCATAATTGCTTTGTGGGCTGTCCATACTATTGGGATGGGTACCTCTTCAGTCAGGTTGAAGTGAGAATTCCTTGATGCCCCTTTAATAGTACACTTCAAGGAATACTTACAGTACCCTCCAAAATGACCTCTTTAATGTAGGACACATGTAGGAACATATACCCTTAGCATTACCCCTTTATTAGGCACATTTATAGGAACATACACCTTCCAACAAGCCCTCCTAATAAGTACACTTATAGGCTCATGTACCCTCCAACATGCCCTCTTTAATAAGTACACTTATAGAATCACGTACCCCCAACATGACCTCTTTAATGTAGTACACTTATAGAATCACGTACCCTCCAACATGCCCTCTTTAATAAGTACACTATAGAATCACGTACCCTCCACATGCCCTCCTAATAAGTACACTTATAGGATCATGTACCCTCCAACGTGCCTCTTTTAATAAGTACATTATAGAATCACGTACCCTCCAACATGCCTCTTTAATAGTACACTATAGAATCACGTACCCTCCAACATGCCCTCTTTAATAAGTAACTTATAGAAACACCCCTCCACATGCCCTCTTTAATAAGTACACTATAGAATCACGTACCCTCCAACATGCCCTCTTTAATAAGTACACTATGAATCACGTACCTCTCCAACATGACCTCTTTAATAATACACTTATAGAATCACGTACCCTCCAACATGACCTCTTTAATAAGTACACGTGGTGCAGAGCTGCAGGGGAAAGATGATAAAGTGAACTTGATCTTGGCACAGCTCAGTTGCAAATGCATTCTCAGTTGCGTATCTATTTAAAGGTGAATGTTCATGGGATGATATATAGGGAAATTATTGGGAGGGTATTTAAAGAATAAAATAAATTTAACCATTGAAAAGATATACTCTATATTTATATTGTTTTTCTCCAGTGTACCCATTGTTCTAACTCCAAACCCTGACTTCTGCTATTGTAGTAGTTGCATTTCTCAATGACTAAATTGAATCTGTGCAAGACTGGAATTGGAATTTTTATTTACAAAATATAAGTTACGCTAATGCAGAGTTTAATTATTTGATGCTGTGGATAGGATTGCAGGTGTTCAGAAGCCTTGGCCATGGGAAGCACAAACTTTCATATCTGTTAGCGTGTTGGAGAATATACTTTCATTACAAGGATTAAACTTTTCTGGGGATTAATATACAAGTTAATAGAAACACTGTGCAGAGCTGTAAAGATCACAGGAGAAAGAAAGCAAGGTGATCCACATGAACTGCTTGACAGGTGACGGGATGGATGGCCTGCTGACGTGATAGGCTGATGCAATCAGAAAGCTGTGTGTATAAGCCATCTCTATACTGAGGTATCAGTGTCATTCGGCCAACACAGCTGTGGCACATGTGTTTCCTGTCATACCTCTGATTGAATGCTCCCAGTATTGTGTTATGAGACATTCAGGACCCTGGAAATGGCCTCATTCAGGCTCAACACACACAGCTTAATATCAGGTGCACTACCTAGAAATCTGCCAAGATGATTTAACTCTTTCTCTGATCTAATGATTATTAAAACTTTGTATTGTGGGAAGTTTTCAGAAAATCTGGATGCATGTTCATGAACTGAGTCCATTCTAATCAGGCCCATGCAAGATACCATCCCATGTACAATCAATGCATTAGTGCTTTAAGCAGCTTTCTGCTAGTAAACTAGCAGAAAACACCATAGGAAACAGACATTATTTCCTGTATAGGATACTATTACTAAATATCTACTAAATAGACCATCGTGTATCTGCTTCATTTACTGTTGCTGCATCTACTTACAAAACCTTAACTTTTCAGAACTGCAGATAAAATACTGGGGGTTGTTTTATAGCTTAGACAGATGGTAAACATTTTATTGGTTCCAGACAAACACTTGCCCCTTACATACCGGTAAATGTCCTGTTCCATACTCAGTCATAATCACCTCTGTTTCAACAAAAACACTCTCTGAGGTTGTAAAGCAGAGGTAAAGTTCTTATGCTATTATTTTGGTACCATTACATCATTAGTGGATTAGTTCACAATTACAGAGCAATTTGTGTCCCCTCCATTCACACTTTTACAACATGACCTGGCATAGACATTTCAGTGCAACACTATGTCAGACCTGTCACTAGTAGACAAGTACTGCCTGGCAGAATTAAAATTCTTTTAAGCTAGGATAATGGATAAAAAATATCCCTCTTTTCTTACCACATATATAGCCAGATACTATTTGCAGAAGAAATGTCTTCGTCTAGGGGACCAGATTATTCAATTAGGAAGAAAACTGCACACCATGCATATTATTACATTTTTCATTTATTTTTAGCTTTTACTGTATATTATTAAAATCCAAGGTGCAACTTTAGTTAATTACAATTCCCAATAACCAACAACTGGTGTAGTCTGATGGTGAGAAGGCTGACCCCCTAAAATTCTGATTCTAAAGGGAATGTATCAGGTTCTGAGATTCACCCTTGGATCTTTGCAACCATGGGTTTACTAGAAGACATTGTTTTGACAGTTGACTAGAAATAGTGGTTTAGCCAATCAGAATCACATTCTTTATCGATGCCCAATCAAAGAGCAGCAGGCTGCACTATATAAAAGGCAGGATTTACAAGATCCTATAACTCCTGTTCGTAGTCTGCCTGTGTAAACACAATGACATCTTTACTGCAGCCTCTGTCTTTTAGACTTTTAAAGCCTTTTATTTATTTCCGTTTTTTTTCACACTGGGTTTGGCAGAGCAGACGTTTCTGGGGAGGAACTATAAAACTTGTCATTTAGAATTGCTGACCCCCCCAATGGATATATGGGAACCTCCCTAAATTATAGCCATAAGCAGTGAACTGTTAACACCTGTTTTAAAGGATCTAGTACTCGAAAAAACAGAACCGTCAGTGGATGATAGCACATACATAGTACATATTCCATCAACCTTAATCCTTTACTCTGCTAACAATTCCAATTTACTACACATCATTACCCTTTTCCATTCGATTTCCTTGCATTGGACATTTTGCTGCATTATGCAGTTTTTCTTAATATTTTTATTTATGTAACAACTTTTGTAAATGTTGTTTTTGTTAAAAAAAAATCTGTATTTTACAGCAATTCCCTGTAATGTTTAAAGGGCAGTCCAGTCCTAAAATGAAACCTTACATAAAGGTAAATCACCCCCCAAAACCCTAAATGGTAATAGTTTAAAGGGCATGTCCACCCCCAAAACTATAATCCCCCCCAGTAATGGCCCCACCATGTAGTGTTATGTAATCCTTACCTCACTACCCAGCTCCATAGGGTTCTCCTGTAGACCCCCCCTAAAGTCCCAAAAACTGTCCACCGGAGGCAGGACTCTGCCTGCTACCTTGCCTCGGTTAGATATTTGTCATGTGTACTGCAGCCCTTCTCCCCCCTCCCTCCCCTCCCTCTCCCTCCCGTTCTACATCCCTCTCCCTAGCGTAAAACCCTTTTAATATGCTGCTCCCCCATGCTGGCAGCCCCAACGCAGCATGGTTAGTATTTTGCAAAAGCTCCCCAAACTCTTACTTACCTCTCCTCTTTCCTCCGCTGCACTGAGTGACCGGCAGCCGCGTCCGTGATTGGCTGCCGCTCAGCCATCACAGACGCGACTGCGGTCCCGCCCTCTGCTTGCATTCTCGCAAGCAGAGGGGCGGCCGTGCAGCGGAGGAACGGAGGAGGTAAGTAAGAGTTTGGGGAGCTTTTGGAAAATACACCATGCGGTTGGGCTACCAGACATGGGGGAGCAGCATATCAAAAACTATTTTTAAGGGTGGACATGCCCTTTAAAATCTGAATATATAAGTCTACCTGAAATCCTGCACATGTCCTGTTGTCCCTATTTCTGCTTCCTAGTTCTTCCAGTTAGTAACTGTCAGTTATAGATTGACAGTTGACATCACAGCCAATGACAATGTTAATCCCCTGTCTTTCCCTTCTGAGCATGCCCAGGCTCATTTGACTCATAACACAGGTTTCTAAATTGCTCAGTTTCCATGAGGCATCCAGAAGCATAGCAGGCATACAGAATGAATTCATAGGACAAAGTTTGATATATCAACATATTTTAAAGAGGTAATTCTTTCTAAAAGATGTCTTATGAGGGTGGAGTTGTCCTTAATGTAATGTCTTGCAGAGTTCCGCTGGATGTGCTATCAGTCTGTGTTGTTCCAAAGGGAGAAGAAAGAGCAATAAACTAAAATAAACTATTTCATTCTAACGAATAGCAAATCGGGAGACTTTCCCATGGTTCCTTTGTGAAGAAAATTTGCCAGTGGTTAAACAGATGAAAAAGGATCTTGTAACTGTAACTGAATTCTAGTCCAACCCCTTCCCGAAAATGTAACCTTAATACTCAGGATTATAAATAATAAGAATACCATTGCCAACCAAGGAGCCGAGTAGAAATTCAGTGATTTAGGATAAACCACAGGAGAATTTTAGTAGACGTAAATTTAGTATTTTAACCTGGATTGTGTTGGATGGGTTTTGCTACTTTTTTTGTATATATCATTTCACAATGCTAGTGATTTTTGTTTATATAGCACTCATTTTTAATACCGCCATATGATGAGTTATTGATGGAATGGTCGTAATACAACATTTATTATGGAAAAAGCTGGTAGACTACTGTAAAAGCAATATGATTGGGGCTGATAAAATAAGAGGTGCAAAAGTTTGCCCATGCTTTCAATCTGAAACATCCAATGAGATTAATCTACCGGCAAGCCTTTGCTACTCTTACTGTATCAGGCCCAATTTGAATCTATGGTCCCCACAGAAGGTGCCTTACCCCTATAGCAGCTTTTCTAAAGGCATGTCCACCCTTAATAAAAACTTTAGCATACAATAGAATACAGCCCCCCACCCAACTTACCATCCCTCTCTCCTCCGACGCCCGGCCTTCTGCTTGCGAGACACTGCAAGCAGGGGGGGACCGGCAGCGCGTCGTTGATTGACTGAGAGGCAGCCAATCACGGACGCGGCTGCCGGCTTCTCAGAATGCGGGGGAGCGAGGGAAGGTAAGTACAGTTCTGGGGACTTTCTAAAAAAATTTTTATGCGGTTGGGGCTGGGGGAACATATTTTATTATGTGGCCAAGGTTTTTTATGGTAGGGGGGAGGATAGCAAAACGGGAGGGGGAGGGGGAGAAGGGCTGCAGTACGATGTCAAACTTCTCCCGGAGGCCAGGTAGGAGGCAGTGTCCTATATGGACTCTGCTATCCTCCTGGTGGGCGTTTTTGGGACTTTGGGGGGGACTACAGGAGAACCATATGGAGCTGGGATGTGAGGTAAGGATTTTACTACACTACATGGTGGGCCATTAGTGGGGGGGATTATAGTTTTGGGGGTGGACATGCCCTTTAATAGTACAGATCCTTAGAAGATGATAGAATCTTTAAGATCCTCCTACATACAGTCCTGAGCATTTTCCCTATATAAACTATAGGGAGAACGTTTGGGACTGCTATTTCTTCAGCCATGACGGAATCCCTATTCTTCAGTACAGGGAGACGACCACAGCCAGGGGTATAGCATTAGAAGTATTACGCAACCACTGTCTCTTTGTTTAATCAGATTGTCTATTACTCCAATTCCTCTAGGCCGTTATATGGAAGCAGTAGGTTTAAAGAGCACACCAAATACTTTTTAACTTCTTTAATAACTTCATGTAACAGTTAATCTGTTTTGTATCTGTAATTGCATTTCATTTGTATCTGGATTTGAATTTAGATTTGGATTAGATTTGGTGACTGTAAGTAAACAGATACAAACAGGTTCAATATATATATCCACACTATTAACAGTAAGAGAATTAAAACAAGTATTAATACCTACTTGGCCATAAACTTTCTGATCAATCTCTGACTGGAACTCTGCCTCTTAACTTAATGAATCTAGAAAAAACTGGCTAAGGGTTTCCCTCACAGGGCAGTAGGAAGCTGGCTGTGATTGGCTTACTTATATGATGATTCTTAAAGGTATATTTTCTTTTTGCTTCTATTAACACAATGCATATAACTGCTATATGGCATTCAGAAACATACAACTTCAGTTATAACTCTGCTTTTGACTTAAACATATGAACATATAAACTGTATGAGGTTGTTTGTTTATATAAATATGCATATAATAGCAACCTAGGACAGGTCTTAGCTGGCCAGCTACACACTCTAAACTGTAGTACACACATTACCAATAAAGGGCCAATTCTGGCGTTACAATGGGATTGGCCTTTTAATGGTAATGTGGTACCCTGCTTTACACATGGGGCAAACTGTTTTTTGTAGTATGCACAGATTGGATTGATTAAATACTGAATGTCTCCTACTGAAGTTGTTGCCACAAAATGAAACTATTATTTATCTATAAAATACTATTGAACTGTACTTATAATCTTTTCTATTTTAATAGTGGGACACATTCTAAAAACTTTCATAGTTCGGGCGAACTCAAACTTTTAGAACTTTCCGAACTAGTTCGCTTTTTGAACTCGGTATCCCCCGATTTGGCCATAACCCTTGAATGTAGCGTGCAGAAACCTGACAATTGCCTGATGTAGGAGAAAGAAGTGTTTAAAGGCAGTTTGGCAATATGTACGCGTTCTCCAGACCATTTCCAGGTGTCAGAGCCATTTACAGTAAATCATCATTGCTATTTTATCTGTAATTTATTCAATGCGTTTTTTTTTAATGCAGTGAATTTTAGTGCGCTTTTTTCATCTTCTCCATAAACTTCATTGAGTGTGTTAACGAACTAAACTGCTACAAGCAGTGCGTTACAAAAACGCAACGCTGTAGTGTGAATAGTATAATGACATTCCTATGTGAAATTTATGTCCTTGCTTTTTTCCTAAGGCATGCAAAAAATGCACCAAAATGCAATAAAACGCGTCAAGTGTGAACAAGCCCTAAAGGTGGCCATACACTACAAAAGGTTATACATCTTAATTGACTGACCGATACTTTGATAGAAAGATGAACAATGTCAGTTTTACGTAAATATTGTTTGACACCTATTCACTTTTGTAAAGTCGAATGTCTCTATTGTGAGGTTACATTACATTCAATTGGAATTTAAACAACTACACTAATTATTTTACCAAGAAAACACTACAATCATTTTACCAATCAACTTAAATAAACGATTTTCCAATTCATAATTACGATCGATATTACGAACTAATGTCACATAATATGATCTGGAAAATGTAAAATATTTTGGCCAATCGAAAATGTTGGATTGTATGTCAGATTGTACATAAAGATGTATGGTCACCTTTATTCAACCTAGCCAATTATGATACCTGACATATGCTTTGAAGGTTCTCATTCATCCAGGTCATGGTATATCTGATGTATTCAATTAGATCAACTGGACTTGAAATGTAGTTCTTGAAGACGTTTCGCTAGTCATCCGACTGGCTTTCTCAATTCAGAATGACTTGTACAAGAATCTGTGGCAATTATGTACCCTGGAAAATCCCAATTAGACATATCACAGCCAGGTGTTAAGGGTGTGATTAGATAGTGGCTAAGAGGTGTTATAGGAACGCCCAAAGTAAGGTGTTAAAACAGCATTGTACATGGCCCCAGTAATAAGGTACACAGAGTGAGGCAGAACACTTCGCCTTAAGGTATCTGCAGCCTTAGCCAGTGCTAAAACTCCTTCATCTAACCTGACTACACAGGAAAGAAGAGCCTTAACATCCCTCAAGAAAGATTCCAGTTACACCTTCTACCGGCAGATAAAGGAGATGCACAGTGGTACTCAACACCTCAGACTACCATGATAAGGTGACCATGCTCCTGGCCGATTAACAACACTATGAGGCTTTAACAAGGGATCCCACCAGCCGTTACAAGAAAAGAGTCAAGACTTACTACAACAGCCTTCAAAGGATAAAGCCATTGACCGAGCAATGTATCATCGCCTCTACCCCCTGGTGAGGCACATCCATGCATATATGGACTCCCAAAGATACATAAGGAAGGGGCCCCACTAAGACCTATAGTCAGCAGCACCAACTCTGTAACATACAAGGTGGCAAAATATCTAGCTAACATCTTAGGACCTTTGGTGGGAGTTCTAAGCATCACATCCAGAATCTCAGGATTTCACCAACAATTGAAGATATAGTACTCGGTGGCAGAAGAAACTATGGTTCCTATGATGTGACACTCTCTTCACTTGTATACCCACCAAGGGGCTGTGACATGGTGAGAAACAGCTAGGCCAAGACAGCATCCTTACCAGCAGAACTGATCTCACCCAGAACAGGTGTGTTCCTTGTTGGACTTGTGCCTGATCCACCTTTTCAAATACAGGGATAAGTTCTATAAGCAAAAACATGGATGTGCTATGGGATCTCCAGTTCACCTATTGTGGCCAACCTTTACAGGGAGGAAGTAGAACCACAGGCGCTTAATACCTTTAAGGGCATAGCACCCAGCCACTGGTTCAGATATGTTGATGACACCTGGGTTAAAATCCACCAGAAGGAATACAAGCTTTCACAGAACACATTAATGCGGTGGACCAAAACATTAAATTCACAACGGAAGAGGTACAAAACACAACAAACTGGCTTTCTTGGACTGCTTGGTAGAAGTTAAGGAAAATGGTAAACTGGAAGTAGAGGTTTACAGAAAACCACACACACAGATCATATTGATGTTTGACTCCCACCCCCTTTAGATCACAAGCTGGGTGTCATCAGAACCCTGCAACACAAGCCGAGAACATCCCCACTCACAGCAGAGGCGAAGCTAAAAATGAAACATCTCAGAGGAGCCCTTAAAACTTGTGGATATCCAACTGGGCCTTTGTCAAAAAAGTAGAAGGAAAGAAAAGACATGAATACCAACAGTGAAGGGGAAGCAAGACAGGAGGAAGAACATGGTCATCCCATATGTAGCAGGGGTCTCCGAGAAATTAGAAGAATTTTCAAAAAACATCGTATCCCTGTCTGCTTTAAACCGACAACACACTGAGGCAGCAATTGGTACATCCGAAAGACCCAATACCTAAACACAAGAAAAGCGACATCATATAGCAGTGCAGTGCAGTGAAGAATGCTCTGATTTGTATGTGGGGGAGACCAAACAGCAACTGCATCAACGTATGGCCCAGCACAGAAGAGCAATTCCTTGGGTCAGGACTCAGCCGTTTATCTGCATCTTAAGGATAAAGGACATACCTTGAAGATTGTAATGTTAAACATACGCGAAGGAACGTGACTGGTTCAAGAGAGGTGTTAAGGAGGCCATTTATGTGAAAATAAAGAAACCAAGCCTAAATAGAGGTGGGGGGGTTCGACACCAACTGTCTGCCATGTACATGCTGTTTAAACACCTTACTTTGGCGTTCCTATAACACCTCTTAGCCACTATCTAATCAAACCCTTAACACCTGGCTGTGATATGCTAATTGGGATTTTCCAGGGTACATAATTGCCACAGATTCTTGTACAAGTCATTCTGAATTGAGAAAGCCAGTCGGTATGACTAGCGAAAATGATTTACTGTAAATGGCTCTGACACCTGGGAAATGGTCTGGAGAATGCGGACATATTGCCAAACTGCCTTTAAACACTTCTTTCTCCTACAATCAGGCAATTGTCAGGTTTCTGCACGCTACATTCAAGGGTTATGGCCAAATCGGGGGATACCGAGTTCGAAAAAGCGAACTAGTTCGGAAAGTTCTAAAAGTTTGAGTTCGCCCGAACTATGAAAGTTTTTAGAATGTGTCCCACTATTAAAATAGAAAAGATCTATAAGTACAGTTCAATAGATATTTCTATAGATAAATAATAGTTTCATTTTGTCTGGCAACAACTTCAGTAGGGAGACATTCAGTATTTTAATCAATCCAATCTGTTGCATACTACAAAAAACAGTTTGCCCCATGTGTAAAGCAGGGTACACACATTACCATTAAAAGGCCAATCCCATTGGTAACGCCAGAATTGGCCCTTTATTGGTAATGTGTGTACTACAGTTTAGAGTGTGTAGCTGGCCAGCTAAGACCTGTCCTAGGTTGCTATTATATGCATATTTATATAAACAAACAACCTCAATACAGTTTATATGTTCATATGTTTAAGTCAAAAGCAGAGTTATAACTGAAGTTGTATGTTTCTGAATGCCATATAGCAGTTATATATGCATTGTGTTAATAGAAGCAAAAAAAGAAAATATACCTTTAAGAATCATCATATAAGTAAGCCAATCACAGCCAGCTTCCTACTGCCCCTGTGAGGGAAACCCCTTAGCCAGATTTTTCTAGATTCATTAAGTTAAGAGGCAGAGTTCCAGTCAGAGATTGATCAGAAAGTTTTATGGCCAAGTAGGTATTAATACTTGTTTATATTCTCTTACTGTTTAATAGTGTGGATATATATATTGAACCTGTTGTATCTGTTTACTTACAGTTCCACCAAATCTAAATCCAAATCTAAATTCAAATCCAGATACAAATGAAAATGCAATTACAGATACAATAACAGATTAACTGTTACATGAAGTTATTAAAGAAGTTAATAAAGTATTTGGTGTGCTCTTTAAACCTACTGCTTCCATATAACGGCACTAGAGGAATTGGAGTAATAGACAATCTGATTAAACAAAAGAGACAGTGGTTGCGTAATACTTCTAATGCTATACCCCTGGCTGTGGTCGTCTCCCTGTACTGAAGAATAGGGATTCCGTCATGGCTGAAAGAAATATGCAGTCCCAAACGTTCTCCCTATAGTTTATATAGGGAAAATGCTCAGGACTGTATGTAGGAGGATCTTAAAGATTCTATCATCTTCTAAGGATCTGTACTATTAAAGGGCATGTCCACCCCCAAAACTATAATCCCCCCCGCTATTTACGTTCGATTCGATAACCCTTGAATGTAACGTTTGATTTCGATAACCCTTGAATGTAACGTTCGGTTTCGGTAACCCTCGAATGTAGCGTTCGATTCGGTGACCCTCGAATGTAGCGGTCGATTTCGGTAACCTTGGATGTATTGTTCGGGAACCCTAAATGTAGCGTTTGAGTTTGGTAACCTTCGGAATGTAGCAGTCATTACGGTAACCCAAGAATTTTTGTTTAGTAACCCTCAAATGTATTGTTTGGTAAACATCGAATGTAGCGTTCGAGTTCACTAACCCTCGAATGTAGAGGTCAATTTCAGTAACTCGAAGTAGCGGTTGATTTTGGTGACGCTGAAAGATATAGTTCGGTAACCCTCGAACGTAGCGTGTGGGAAACCTGACTATTGCCCTATCATGGGGAAAGGTAATGTTAAATGAGTTTTGGTGATAGGGACATGTTCCCCAGACCATTTCCCAGGTGCCCGAGCCATTTACAGAAAGTTACATGCTATCTTTCTCCAAACTTTTTGAACTATTTCCTCCATTGACTATAATAGGTTTGTTTCCGAACTTTTACTGAAGTTGGGAAACCAAACACTAGTTTGCCCATCTCTAGTGTTAACCCATTTTGTAAAGATGTACACAGGGTTATAGTGGGTGTATTAGAGGGTATTTTGAGGCATTTTTGGAAAACTTGTGAGAATTTGAAACACTGAGTGTATACACACAGGATGGACAGAATCAGAATGTAAAGTACAAAACTAAATGGACTTCAGAGCCATCATCTACATCTCACTAATCATAACTTTTATACATTGTATAAAGATTTGGGGGGGGCGTTTACCTGCGAAATGTTGTGTGGTTGTCACTGACATTATTCGTTACCCCAGGAGGGTTTGATTGGACTGTGCCGTTCACTATTCCTGGGTGTACACAGGATATTCCCCAGGGTCTGGGGTTCTAAAAAACTCTGTTATAACCACTAAGCAAAGCCGGAAACAGGCACCGCAAGCCAGTTTGGAAAGACAGTATCCTACTGTAATCCACATTGGAAACGATCCCTATAAACAAAGACGTATTGTATTGTTTATGCAAAAAAAGCCACAACATATGCTGAATTGCCAGACGAGGGATAATGAAACATTAAAACGAGGAGCTTAGGGCCCCACTTCCTGTTTGACTGGTCTATCCAACCTTTTATATGAAGTTCAGCCATTATTTACATTATCATTTTAAAATACACAAGACAATGTCCCTCAGCAGGGCGGCAAGTAGTTACCCAAAGGGTGAATGGACAGGGACACTCATAGTAAGTCCATTGATACACTGCCAAACATTCAGAGGCACAAGAGTTAAATAATAATAATAATGAAGAAAGAAAACACACGAAAGCAGATTTTCCTTGCGGGAACAGCAGATAATTAACAATCCTTGTGCGCTGCGAATAGCGTCTGATAGAGAATTCTGCCGAATATCTGAGCTCACCCCGGTAATTACAGCCTGACGTTGCACAGGCACCAATCACAGGGGAAGTCGTTAATTTCTCCAGAATAGAGTGAGGGGTGGGTAGGGCTGTGCGGTGCCTGATTCTTTGTAATGCTTCCCCCTTAAACTACATGCTGCTATAAAGATGAACCCAATAACCAGCCATAAAAATTCACCTTGTCTCAACTAACATAGATGTTTATGACATTCTTCATCGTACGCTTTGTGTAAAGGGACATTCATCCTCATTAATAAACGCTGGGTCATGTTTTATGGCAGGAATGAGAAGACAATTGCCTTGACCCCAGAAACAAAAGTTCCTTGGAAAGAAAATGTCACTGATTAAGACTGCATAAAAATACTGCACACTGTGTAATTTGGGGTTATTTTGCATGTTATCATGATAACTAACTTATAAGTCGTCAGCAAAGTTCCGGATGTATTTGGCACACTGTTGTTGGCTATTTAGCCAGACAAGTTGGTAGGTGCAGATCTTCTCAGCCCCCTACTTCCATGGCTTCCAAGCAAAGTTAAGGGTAGAGGACACACTACTTGGGTGATGAATTCTTTTATTTAGTGCTAAAACATAGCATACAATGTTACAACGTTTCGGGACTCACAGGTCCTTCCTCAGGTTAACTTATAACCCTTCAGGTGTTGCTCAGCCATTAAAGCCAAATGCTTTGTCATATTTAGTATGTCAGGTATCTCTGATGTATTCAATTAGATCAACTGGACTTGAAATGTAGTTCTTGAAGACGTTTCGCTAGTCATCCGACTGGCTTTCTCAATTCAGAATGACTTGTACAAGAATCTGTGGCAATTATGTACCCTGGAAAATCCCAATTAGCATATCACAGCCAGGTGTTAAGGGTGTTATGTTGTGTGATTAGTAGTGGCTAAGAGGTGTTATAGGAACGCCCAAGTAAGGTGTTTAAAACAGCATTGTACATGGCAGACAGTTGGTGTCGAACCCCCCCACCTCTATTTAGGCTGGTTTCTTTTTTTCACATAAATGGCCTCCTTAACACCTCTCTTGAACCAGTCACGTTCCTTCGCAGTATGTTAAACTTACAATCTTCAAAGGTATGTCCTTTATCCTTAAGTGCAGATACACGGCTGAGTCCTGACCCAAGGAATTGGCTCTCTGTGCTGGGCCATACGTTGATGCAGTTGCTGTTTGGTCTCCCCCACAACAAATCAGAGCATTCTTCACTGCACTGCAATGCATATATGATGTCGCTTTTCTTGTGTTTAGGTATTGGGTCTTCGGATGTACCAATTGCTGCTCAGTGTGTTGTTCGGTTTAAAGCAGACAGGGATACGATGTTTTTTGAAAATTCTTCTTAATTTCTCGGAGACCCCGCTACATATGGGATGACCATGTTCTTCCTCCTGTCTTGCTTTTCCCCTTCACTGTGGTATTCATGTTTTTTCTTTCCTTCTACTTCTTTTGACAAAGGCCCAGTCTGGATATCCACAAGTTTTAAGGGCTCCTCTGAGATGTTTCATTTCTTAGCTCGCCTCTGTGCTAGTGGGGGATGTTTCGGCTCTGTGTTGCAGGGTTCTGATGACACCCAGCTTGTGATCTAAAGGGTGGTGGGAGTCAAACATCAAATACTGATCTGGTGTGGTTGGTTTTTGTAAACCTCTACTTCCAGTTTCCATTTCCTTAACTTCTACCAAGCAGTCCAAGAAAGCCAGTTTGTTTGTTTTGTACCTCTTCCGTTGTGAATTTAATGTTTTGGTCCACCGCATTAATGTGTTCTGTGAAAGCTTGTACTTCCTTTCGGGGGATTTTAACCCAGGTGTCATCAACATATCTGAACCAGTGGCTGGGTGCTATGCCCTTAAAGGTATTAAGCGCCTGTGTTTCTACTCTCCATGTAAAGGTTGGCCACAATAGGTGAAACTGGAGATCCCATAGCAATCCATGTTTTGCTTATAGAACTTATCCCTGTATTTGAAATAGGTGGTAATCAGGCACAAGTCCAACAAGGAACACACCTGTTCTGGGTTAGATCAGTTCTGCTGGTAAGAGTGCTGTCTTGGCCTAGCCGTTTTCTCACCATGTCAACAGCCTCCTTGGTGGGTATACAAGTGAAGAGAGATGTCACATCATAGAGACACCAAGTTTCTTCTGCACCGAGTACTATATCTTCAATCTTGTTGGTGAAATCCTGAGAGTTTGGGTGTGATGCTTAGAACTTCCCAACCAAAGGTCCTAAGATGTTAGCTAGATATTTTGCCAACTTGTATGTTACAGAGTTGAGCTTGCTGACTATAGGTCTTAGTGGGGCCCCTTCCTTATGATCTTTGGGAGTCCATATATGCATGGATGTGCCTCACCAGGGTAGAGGCGATGATACATTGCTCGGTCAATGGCTTTTATCTTTTGAAAGCTGTTGTAGTAAGTCTATGACTCTTTTCTTGTAACGGCTGGTGGATCCCTTGTTAAAGCTCATATGTGTTGTTAATCGGCCAGGAGCATGGTCACCTTATCATGGTAGTCTGAGGTGTTGAGTACCACTGTGCATCTCCTTATCTGCCGGTTTAGAATGGTGATACTGGAATCTTTCTGAGGGATGTTAAGGCTCTTCTTTCCTGTGTAGTCAGGTTAGATGAAGGAGTTTTAGCACTGGCTAAGGCTGCAGATACCTTAAGGCGAGTTGTTTGCCTCACTCTGTGATACCTTATTACTGTGGCCATGTACAAGCTTGTTTTAACACCTTATTTGGGCGTTCCTATAACACCTCTTAGCCACTATCTAATCACACCCTTAACACCTGCTGTGATATGCTAATTGGGATTTCCAGGGTACATAATTGCCACAGATTCTTGTACAAGTCATTCTGAATGAGAAAGCCACGTCGGATGACTAGCGACAAACGCTTCAAGAAATACATTTCAAGTCCAGTTGATCTAATTGAATACATCAGATATACCATGACCTGATGAATGAGAACCCTTCACAAGCATATGTCAGGTATCATAATTGGCTAGGTTGAATAAAGGTGACCATACATCTTTATGTACAATCTGACATACAATCCAACATTTCGATTGGCCAAAATATTTTACATTTTCCAGATCAATTATGTGACATTAGTCGTAATATCGATCGTAATTATGAATTGGAAAATCGTTTATTTAAGTTGATTGGTAAAATGATTGTAGTGTTTTCTTGGTAAAATAATTAGTGTAGTTGTTTAAATTCCAATTGAATGTAATGTAACCTCACAATAGAGGACATTCGACTTTTATCAAGAAGTGAATAGGTTGTCAAACAATATTTACGTAAAACTGACATTGTTCATCTTTCTATCAAAGTATCGGTCAGTCAATTAAGATCGTAATAACCTTTTGTAGTGTATGGCCACCTTTAGGGCTTGTTCACACTTGACGCGTTTTATTGCATTTTGGTGCATTTTTTGCATGCCTTAGGGGAAAAAAGCAAGGACATAAATTTCACATAGGAATGTCATTATACTATTCACACTACAGCGTTGCGTTTTTGTAACGCACTGCTTGTAGCAGTTTAGTTCGTTAACACACTCAATGAAAGTTTATGGAGAAGATGAAAAAAGCGCACTAAAATTCACTGCATTAAAAAAAAACGCATTGAATAAATTACAGATAAAATAGCAATGATGATTTACTGTAAATGGCTCTGACACCTGGGAAATGGTCTGAGAATGCGTACATATTGCCAAACTGCCTTTAAACACTTCTTTCTCCTACAATCAGGCAATTGTCAGGTTCTGCACGCTACATTCAAGGGTTATGGCCAAATCGGGGGATACCGAGTTCGAAAAAGCGAACTAGTTCGGAAAGTCTAAAAGTTTGAGTTCGCCCGAACTATGAAAGTTTTTAGAATGTGTCCCACTATTAAAATAGAAAAGATCTATAAGTACAGTCAATAGATATTTCTATAGATAAATAATAGTTTCATTTTGTTCGGCAACAACTTCAGTAGGAGGACATTCAGTATTTTAATCAATCCAATCTGTTGCATACTACAAAAAAAACAGTTTGCCCCATGTGTAAACGAGGGTACACACATTACATTAAAAGGCCAATCCCATGGTAACGCCAGAATTGGCCCTTTATTGGTAATGTGTGTACTACAGTTTAGAGTGTGTAGCTGGCCAGCTAAGACCTGTCCTAGGTTGCTATTATATGAATATTTATATAAACAAACAACCTCAATACAGTTTATATGTTCATTGTTTAAGTCAAAAGCAGAGTTATA
Organism: Hymenochirus boettgeri; assembly: GCA_019447015.1. Classification (NCBI taxonomy): domain Eukaryota; kingdom Metazoa; phylum Chordata; class Amphibia; order Anura; family Pipidae; genus Hymenochirus; species Hymenochirus boettgeri. Next base: position 130,378,371 of record CM033476.1, on the reverse strand, counting down.
ACTGAAGTTTATGTTTCTGAATGCCATATAGCAGTTATATATGCATTGTGTTATGAAGCAAAAAAAGAAAATATACCTTAAGATCATCATATAAGTAAGCCAATCACAGCCAGCTTCTACCCCCTGTGAGGGAAACCCCTTAGCCAGATTTTTCTAGATTCATTAAGTTAAGAGGCAGAGTTCCAGTCAGAGATTGATCAGAAAGTTTTATGGCCAAGTAGGTATTAATACTTGTTTATATCTCTTACTGTTTAATAGTGTGGATATATATATTGAACCTGTTTGTATCTGTTTACTTACAGTTCCACCAAATCTAAATCCATCTAAAATTCAAATCCAGATACAAATGAAAATGCAATTACAAGATCAATAACAGATTAACTGTTACATGAAGTTATTAAAGAAGTTAATAAAGTATTTGGTGTGCTCTTTAAACCTACTGCTTCCATATAACGGCACTAGAGGAATTGGAGTAATAGACAATCTGATTAACAAAAGAGACAGTGGTGCGTAATACTTCTAATGCTATACCCCTGGCTGTGGTCGTCTCCCTGTACATGAAGAATAGGGATTCCGTCATGGCTGAAAGAAATATGCAGTCCCAAACGTTCTCCCTATAGTTTATATAGGGAAAATGCTCAGGATGTATGTAGGAGGATCTTAAAGATTCTATCATCTTCTAAGGATCTGTACTATTAAAGGGCATGTCCACCCCCAAAACTATAATCCCCCCCCTAATGGCCCCACCATGTAGTGTAGTTAAAATCCTTACCTCACATCCCAGCTCCATATGGTTCTCCTGTAGTCCCCCCCAAAGTCCCAAAAACTGCCCACCAGGAGGATAGCAGAGTCCATATAGGACACTGCCTCCTACCTGGCCTCCGGGAGAGAGTTTGACATGGTACTGCAGCCCTTCTCCCCCTCCCCTCCCGTTTTGCTATCCTCCCCCTACCATAAAAACCCTTGGCCACATAATAAAATATGTTCCCCCAGCCCCAACCGCATAAAAATTATTTTTAGAAAGTCCCCAGAACTGTACTTACCTTCCCTCGCTCCCCCGGCATTCTGAGAAGCCGGCAGCCGCGTCCGTGATTGGCTGCCTCTCAGTGGCACCTCACTCTCTATCTGTACCAGTGAAGGAGGACAGTTACTGTAGAGCACCTCACTCTCATCTGTTCCCATTCACTGGTACAGATAGAGAGTGAGGTGCTCTACAGTAACTGTCCACTTATTCACTGGTACAGATAGAGAGTGAGGTGCTCTACAGTAACTGTCGAGTAGTGTAAAAGTGAACAAGTTGAGGTTTTGTACAGTTACCAACAGCAGCTAGATTTACCTACAAAGACAGGACCTCTATGGTCCCAGAATGGTTTTAAAAGCCTTTATATAATGTGCCCCATGTTCAAGCCTGAGGGCCTAGCACGTGCATGTTGGTTATAATGGAAATCGCGGATCAAAAAAATTTCCATGCGATTGCCCAGTGCCGTTCGCTTTTTGGTAACCAATGCTTTCCCCCCGTTTTGGTGCGTTATGCTGCGTTAATATCCACGGTTTCAGGTTTGGAAGCATGGACTTCTCTCTCTTCATTTCTATGGTCAAGTTACTATTTTGGTCATGAGATTGAAACATCACATTGTGGTTTACACACTTTCAGATTCTTCCAGGCCTTTATAGGTTCCCATGTAATCTGGCTACCTCTTCCTCTTTACACTTTGCTGTACCCAGAGGTTGTTATAAAGCCTTCTCTCATTATCTGTTCCCCATTTGGCATTTCATGGTTCCTCTCAGTTCTCTTCTCTTATCCATCAACTTCACACCCCTCTTACTCAGCCCACACGTAATATAAAATAAAACCACATCAGGGATGTTACATCATCGCATTCTCTCATTTTCCTGTATTATCCTATCCACCCAAGGCCACCACCAACATCTCGTGGGTTTTCCAACCACAGGTAGAGTGAAAACTTTCAAAGACGCATGTTTGCCAGAAATTTTATTATGATTGTGAGTACTGTGTTTTGTGAGGTTGTGTGTGTCCTTTGGCCTGTAATAAAGGGAAAAGTCCAACCAGCTAAATGTATAAATAACCTGTAATATGGGCTGGGTTTGCCTTTCTCTAACCTAAAAGTTTCATGTTGTTATACTTCTCAATTGATTACTACTATCGCATTACACCACTGGTAGAAAATCTACAGTGGCACGTTTGCATGCACACATCCTTTTCAATGAAAATTAACCCATAAAAGGGGAGGTTGCATGGGCCTTACCTTAATAAATCACTATCTGTAATACATTAGGCCAATGTTCCCTGTTCAAGCTTCGTAAAGTCTGAGTTTTCAGCTGTAATAAAACTATTTACAACCCTTGAAATCCGTTGAACGCGAAGGATTCTGGGAATATGGTTTAGAGCCATATGTTTGAAATACATATTGATTTGGGTTGTATCGTATTCCCCAAACACAAGCATCTGTCCGCCAGCTCTAGGTGAGAATAGTGGCCGCCTGTATTGTAGAATGCCTGTTTTCCTGTTTCCTTCACCGCCCTGAAAGATTGTAGAGATTTATTTATTGTTTTATTTTTTCCAGTCTCGTTTTGTCTTTCTGTGGCAATTATAGCTAACAGGAGCACTGTTAACACTTTCATAATTTTATCACGCTGCTTTCATGTTATCATGATTTTGAATTGAGGCATGAATGTTTTCAACAACGATCCTATCAATTTGCAGGGGGGGTCTGGACCTTGCCTCCCCAAGGACTCTGATTCCTCTCTATTTGCTTTATTCTTCCTAAAACCAGTCACCCCTGAGATGGGCAAAATTGATAAGAATTCTGGAGAATTGTTAAAACACTGCACCTAATCTGCAGGGGGGACTTCACGTGGAGATAGGCCGAAAACTGCTTTAATACGATTGGAAACATAATTTAGAGTTCCGATCGTATTTTGGGAGGACTATTCAAAACATTTTGAGGTCTTTTCGAAAATCGCTTTGAACTGATAAAAATCGTAAACGTGATCCGAAGTCCCCGAGAATCTAACGGATCCGTCCGGTGTTTTTTTTTTTGGACAGAACATTAGGATTCAAAACTGAGCGGTTTCCATCTAGACTTTGACCCCCCTGGACCCTAGTATTGTTGAGCTCAGGCAGATCAGTGTAAATCATACAGGAAAGAGAGTGAAGGAATTATCCAATCAGCTCTTTATATATTTGTGTGATACATTTTATATCATCTTTTCCTTTTAGGAGGGAAGATTTTGAAAATTATTTTTTATTACAAAATAGTATTATGTTATTGTACAGACACATTGTATATTCGTTATACATGATGTGAAATATGATAAAACCCTTATGTGTGTGTGGTGTGTGTTTTGCATAATGGACCTTCTTACATAAATCAATACTTACATAGTCCTACACATGGGACAATATATCGACACAATCAGCCATCGGGGCAAAACCAACCAACACTCCAATTTCCCCAATCTTTAGGCATATAAACAGTCCCTTTGATGAACAGCGTTCTTTCACAACCAAAACAGAACTAATGGCAGAGCATTAGCATTGCCTATTTAGTTCAGCGTAGGCAGAGTTCCATCAATCTGCACTAGATCTAGGCACGGTCCCTGTAAAAGTAATAAAAGAGTGTCCTCAGGCAAATCATTAGCAGTGTCCCAGTTGGACCACATGACTACAATATAAATAAATAAAATCAGATTAAATCAGAATAGACAATAAAATTACCGCAACCCCACACTATATATCAAAGAAAAAACCACCCACACTCACAGTCTTGTTGTAATATATCAAATAAAATTTTACTATTTTACATCAACGCGTTTCAACCCAAAACGGACATCATAGGATGTGTACATCACATATCCATGTTCCATATATCTACACCCAGTGTATCACATCCCACCCACCATGAAATCCCATGTACAATACAAATTTTTAATGGATCGTGGAGTAAAAAATTAAATTATAAAATTCTAACACTCAGTATGTAAAATATATACATTTATCCAAAAGGTACACTATCACGATTTTATCAGTATAGTATGGGCACTCAGCTAAAAACATGCAGATTAGCAATAAAACTCTTATTTAAATGGTGCTAATTTTTGCCCCAACCATCAGTTGTGTAAGTTACAAATGTTAAATCAGATCTGATTGGTTGGGGCAAAATTAGCACCATTTAAATGAATAAGACTTTTATTGGATCTACCTGATGATATTTTATAGCATGTGCATATCATATTTTGTAAGTAATTATACACAATTGGTTCACTTAAACAATAACAGGATGTATCCACAAGCAATGCAACTATGAGAACACTGATAATATATTAGCTTAATACTTATAAAAACAATGTAGCCAAAATTCTTTATTTAAAACCACTAGGGGATTGGGTTTTGCAATTTGTGCATCCAGTTGGCCTCCTTCTGTAATTAATATTTAGTTATTTAACCTCAGTCTTCTGATAAGCCATCAATGTCATGCAACGAAGGCTCGATAAACAACGGTCCATCTTTTTATAATGTTATGGCTGCATTGATTAACTCACCGGATTTACTTGATGACACTAGCTGTGGAGAGTTCTCATTCATCCGCGTTCATGGGTAGTATCTGTTGTATTCAATTAGACTCAACGGGAACTGTGAAATGTAGTTCCTTGAAGACGTTTCGCTAGTCATCCGACTGTCTTTCTCCATTCGAGACTGTACAAGAATCTGTGGAATTTAGTACCCTGAAAATCCCAATTAGCATATCACGGCCAGGTTGTTAAGGTGGTTGATGGATAGTGGCTAAGGGTGTTTATAGGAAACCCAGAGTAAGGTGTTAAAACAGCATTGGTAACAATGGCAGACGTTGGTGTCGAACCCCCCCACTCTCTATTAGGCTTGGTTTCTTATTTCACATAAATGGGCCCTCCTTATGATTTTGCCTTTGTCTGTGTAGTTTCGGTAGTTGGGGTCTTTCGGATTTACCCAATTTGCTGCCTCAGCGTGTGTTGCCGGTTTAAAGCAGGGACCGGGATACAGTGTTTTTGTGAAACTCTTCTATTTTCTGAGAACCCTGCTACTATGTGATGACTGTTCTTCCTCTGTCTTGGCTTTTCTCCTTTCATTGTTGGTATCCGTGTTCTTGGTTTCTTTCTTGCTCTGCTCTTCTGGACAAAGGCCCATCTGGATATCCACAAGTTTTTAAGAGGCTCCTCTGAGATGTTCATTCTTTAGCCTCGCCTCTGTGCTGTGGGGATGTCCTCACTCGTGTGGCGGGTTCTGATGACACCCCAGCTTGTTGATCTAAGCAAGGTGGGGGAGTCAAACATCAATACTGATCTGTGTGTGGTTGGTTTCTGTAAACCTCTACTTTCCGGTTTAACCCCTTCTCCCTGACTTCTATCTACCAAGCAGCCAAGAAAGCGCAGTTTGTTTGTTTTGTACCTCTTCCCTGTAATATTAATGTTTTCGTGGGTCTATCCGCTTAATTTGTTCTTGTGAAACCTTGAATTCCTTCTGTGGATTTTAACCAGGTGTCAATCCACATATCGAACAAAAGGGTACAGTGGCGGGTGCGATGCCCTTCAATGTATTAACGGGCCAGTTTTTCTACCTTCCTCAGTTTCTCCCAGAATTTTGTTCAGACGGTGAATGAAAAGTAGCGGGTGGGTGGGACAAGGAAGGATTTGGTGGTGGGGAAAAATGTGCACTGCATCATACTCATTATATAGTTTACACATCTGGCAGGGAATTGTAGTTCTACAACATCTAAGGTAACCCAGTAAAATGGCAGCAAATCATGTGCCAACCTTTGTGGCCTTGGGTATCTTGGAAAAGGCTAGTTAACCTGCTACAAAGGCTTACAAGGTAAAAAAAGGATTCTGGGAACTGGGCAGTGTTTTTTGGCAGGAGTTTTTTACTGAACTATTGTGTCACTATAATCTTTAAAACCTACACAATTTTTTTTTTTTAAATCAACAAGAGTGTTCTCTTAAGAATTTTTTTCCAGCGGTGGCATGAAAAATAGACGGGTGGGGGCCGCCCGGCTAAAAAGACCCTAGGGAGACACTGGCTCCTCCATGTAAAGGTTGGCCACAATGGGTGTAATCTGGAGATCCCATAGCAATCCGTGTTTGTGCTTATTAGAACTTATCCCTGTATTTGAAATAGTGGTATCAGGCCGATACACAGTCCATAAGGAAACCACCTGTTCTGTTTCTGAATTTTTTTGAAAAAAAGCCAGTTCGGTAATTAGACTAGCGAAACGTCTTTCAGAACCTAACTTCAAGTCCAGTTGCTAAGTTGAATACAACAGATAGAGAATTTTATTGTTTTCATTGTGATCATTAATTAGATATTGGCCTTTTTTCATGGTGGGTGGGGTTGCACAAAAAAAAAAAGTATTTGCAGCACAATGTCTGGCTTTACTTTATCTCAGATTACCCCCTGGAATGCGGACCTTCGTACATAATTCCGAAATGAATTTGTTAGACAAAAGCTTGTTTTTCCTGCACCACCTTAAATAATGTGAATTGCCAACGTGCGCACGTATGTCTACCGCTCTGATGAAACACATTGCCTAAGTCTAGCACTTTATTTTCTTATGCATTCACAAGAACAGTTGCTAGCGGAGTTTACAGTAAAATGCAATAGGGAGGGAAAAAAACCTTGGATTATTCACAAACCATTTCTTTTCTTTAGACAGCAGATCAAAATAAATATATTATGCTTTTAACAAGCCAGGATGTGTCGGACTAGGCTAATTTCAGTGGTTTTCAGGTTAACGAGCATTAAGTGATTCCCATCAACCCATCCATTTGGTGATGGCGAGTATTAGGTTTCTCCATCGGACTAACTTACATGGAAAGCAGATTAAACATTTTGATTCTGCAGTCAACTAATTGCTCTTCTTATATAACTGAAAAGAATTCACAAATGGAAAGGATCTGGCATCTCTTTATAAAAGGCAATCTTGGGCGCATCAAAACATAAAAGGATTCCAAGACATGTTTTAAGCTGTGTTTATTAATATAAGAATAGTAATTTACAGACCAAAGTTGCTAAGCAACAGGCACGCTTATGTCAGTTTATTGTTCCCCTGCTCTTCTTTTGCTGTCTGGGGGGGGGTGATGGGGATTTGATTAACTTATTACGTATGGAGTACTTGACAAAGTTTTGTGTATTGAACCCTGGTCAGCATTATGGAGAAATGTGGAGCTTCCACCATTACATAGATTGCTTGTATGAAAATATGGAATTAGCGTTCTGTACAAGTAATCTGTGTGGTCTGTTATGGCAAGAAGCATTCTCGGGAATGCTAGGCTAGGGGATGGGGCTACATGACCCGGTAGTACAGAAGCAATGTGGATTGGGTTGGAAAATTGAGGGATGGCAGCAACATTTTAGTTGTGCAGCAGTGACGACTCCTCCTGTCCATTCCCATCCTGCAGTCTGTGGATCAGCAGCTCAGGGGTGACCTTTTTTTTCTTTTCTAACAGCTCTCAGCACAGCTTGCCGGTGGATCTGGGGGCAGTTCCCTTGCAGTCAAGTTGATAGCGTTGGAGAGACTGCATTATAGTTAATACTGGTATGGACCCAAAGTAAAAGGGGGACAGTCGAAGGATTGGTGGTGTGTTTTTTGTATAACGGTGTGGTTCGGGGTTAAGAAAGGTGGGTCCAGCTCGAGGTGGTTAAAAGTTTAACACCTATGTCGCCAGGTAGTTAACTACGGTAAGGGTGGAATTGATGTAGGGGCAAAACTGACGGGGCGTCATCATCATGATGGTGTTTATTGACTAACAAAGATTATCCAGAAACAATGTTGTGTTTGATATGGTAAACAGTGGAGTTGGACCTTACCAAGAATGACCATTCCATGGATTTCCGTTAGTGACCGCATGGCAGGTTAAAAATTCCATCCACAAATAGAATGATCTGCTGACCAAACAGACATTTTCCACATACTAAGAAGGCGGGTGGATGGAGATAGGCACCGACAGATCTCGAATTAGGGACACACTTCGATGGATCTGTTGGAGGTTTAGGACTTTTGTTATAAAGGATTATGTGCGATTGATGATCCCCCAAGTACATACGTCAGGGACATTTGCCAATGGAAGATATAGTGTTCCAACTCTTAAAGGGCCATTCAGTGGAACATTATCATTTAAAATAAGTATTGTGTATGCCTTCTTATTATTTACATATTCTTTCCATTTGAAAATCAGTTGATTTCAGACCCTTTGCGATTCCCATTCAGGTTCTACACGCCCTTCTTCTTCCCAGATTGCACCACATCATCTGTGGAATGTTTCCTAACATTGTATATGTTTCTGGACTTTGGCTGTGGATGGGTTCTGTAAACTTCTCAGATCGTCTACTGAAGCAAGCAACTGAATCAATCACCCAGGGCGCTGGGTTCAAGGGCAAGCACCATAACTGGTCTCTAATAGGTGGGGGTGGGTCCTGCAAAAAAGCAGGAAGTCAGTATTTCGGTTTGCTTTATTTATTATACACAGGACACAATGCTGAACGTTGTAAATGACGGTTTTAAAAGGGCAAGTTGGCCAGCCCAAAATGAAATTTCCATACAGGTAAATCACCCAAAACCCTAAACCGGTACTAGTTTTGAAATGTGAAATATATATGTATAACCTGAATCCTGCCCATGTCTGTTACCCTGTTTTGCTTCCTGGTCCTTCAAGTTAGTAACGTTTAGTCTATGGATTTGACAGTTGACATCACACACCAATGACTGAATGTAATACCCCTGCCTGCCTACTACTGAGCATGCCCGAGCTCAGTATACAGGTCTCAGTACAGGTTTTGCTAATTGCTCAGTTTCCCGTGAGGCATCCAGAAGCATAGCAGGGCATACAGGAAATGAATTACATAGGACCCAAACTATGATGCTATCAACCATGATTTAATAGGGGGCCCATTTTTTTCAAAAAGATGTTCTATAGGGTGGAGTTGTCCTCTTAAAGGTCGTCATTAGGATTGGAAAAATACTGCTCTTTATTCTGAAAAGCATATGAAATTGCACTGACTCCCCTTTAAAAATTGAAGAAAAAGAAAATTCCTAAGGAAATAAAGCAAACATCAAAGCAGATTTTCCTATAGTCAAGATTTGAAAATGAACATCCTTTTAGTATCAGACTGGTCTTCCCAATGGAGGCTGGGGATTGAAGGTGTCTTTTCCCCACGCTACACAAATAAAAAAGTGTGTAGTCCGAGTATATCCAGTTCTGCTCAGTGCAATGACAAGGTAGTTGGTTGGGCTTGGGTGAATCACTTCTTTGCCAGCTATAAAGGTACTGGAAAGTATGTGTTGTCTTCATTTTTTTAAGCTGAAGTTAAATCCATCCATCCCATGCTCGTCTCTCCTAGCTCATGACACCCATTTTAAACTGGCCGACGGAAACATCACTTGAAACCAAATGTTTTAGAACAAAATACATTTTTACATTAAAGGTTTAAAACCATCAAAGTGGATTACGAATTGGGTGGGAAAAAAATACTCCCTCTGGGGTAAGGGAATCACCTGGAACCACAAAGTAAATCAATTTATCAAAACTATTTTTAAAACAGCAGCATGTATTTGCCTGCCGTTCTAGCACACATACTAACATCTGCTTATACTGTACTGGTATTGGTGTGGGTCTGGTTGCATTTTTAAAAGGAAGGGCTCATCTCGCGCAGGCATTTTGCGGGGACCCCTAAACCTTAGCTTCTCAATGGTCTTGATACTTGCGATTACAACCACAAGGTCAACCTAGACAGGGGTCCCCACTTAGAAGAGGGGGCCGACTTGAGAGCCGCTCGTTTGTGAGTAATCATATAATAATAAGAGAAAAACATAGCTGCCAACAGTTCCTGACTTTTATAAAGCAATCCCAAATCCTTGTCAGGCCCCTCTGCAGCTTTAACAAGATGCAGCCTGCAGGAGACCACTCGAGAAACTGTCGTAAGTTATTGTCAGAGAAATCACAGTCACATGGCTAGACCTCCTCTGCAAACATCCTGGAAAACAGTAAGGCTTCGTTCATCAGTATGGTACATTTTGGTAGCGGTAACATAGAATGAATGGTGCCATTCAACACTGCAGCGCTGTAATTTGTAAACGCTTGCTGGGAACGTCACCACCATGTAGCAGCTTGGGGCATCAAGTATGAAAAATAATGGTATGTTTGTGTATATAATGGTATGTGTTATCACTCCTGTGGGCACGTACCCAAGTATGAAGTTGAGGTTTGGGGACTCTGGTTATAAATAAATGAAAGGTTTGTTGAGAAGTGAGATGTGTAGCAGGCCCTATAAATATTCATTGTGAATGAGTATTCATATTAATGTTACGAACAGGCTTGTCTTTTCCATCCTTGTAATACTGTTACTATCAAATCTATTAATATGTCCTATCGAGTGATTGTCTATTCTTTACATTGACCCTCGTGGGCTGTACTAAAAAGACAAGCTTAGCAAGGAACCATATGCTACATCATAGTGCAATTAGCTAGGCAATTTGCTTAAAAGGAGACTAAATGACAAGGCATTCCCTGTCTTTTGATTCACAATGGGTTATTCCTCATGCTAAGTTTAACTACCCCCAGACACTGGGCCACTCAGCAAGTCATTTACTTTACATAATTACTATTAGGAGGTTCATAGGTCTCACAGATGAATGTTTGATAACCTATTATTTCCTTGTCTGTCTGTCCAGCAGTGACGCTCGCTGAACCCATTATTTTAGATTCAACAAAAATCTAGAATCGTTCCACACGAACACTGGCCTAAGGGTGAGGCACAGTAGCGCGTTTTCATGCCGTTTGCTTTGTTGCACGCGACTTTCGCACGTCGCGATTTTTGCTGAATGGAAATGCACATGCGATGTGCCTTCCATTCACGTTTTGGTACGCATGCGTTCACCATTTCACACATAACGCAAACACGCCGCTGACGCAAAACACACAAGAATCGCGCATTTTGTGCGTTGCAGTGTGCTCAGCCTAACACTTGACCCCGATCCTAAATTCCTAATATGCAATATATTACTTCATAGAAGTGGAATTACTAGGGGAACCGTCTAGAAAGCAAATACATTTTGCAATCCGGACGCGGGAGTGCGCAGGTGCAAAGACGTGCGGTGGGTTACGCACCATGGTTCATTATCATAATGACATGCCATCGTTTTTTGTTGTCAGATCAACATGCCTTAGCACCAACACAGAGAGGAGCTTGGAAGAGAGAGACAAGGAGAATTTCCCCACCAATATTAAAATGTGTTGAATATAACCCCATAAGGACTGATGTGTATGGATAATTTAAAGGATGGCCTTACATTCCTGTATGCAAACAAAATAAATAAATGTTTTTATGTAATAAATGACACTTCCCTAAATCTGGTCTTAAAATAAACTGAAGCTAAAAACAAGTTTGTTGTTAATCAATAATTCAATTGAGTAAGAGGCATCTCTTGGACACTCTCCTACCTCCCAAGAACTTAGTTGGGAGAGTTTTAATAAGGGTTTAGTGGTGCATAGGATATAGAATCCGGAGGGTTATGGGGGAATAGAAAGCTAGCTTCATATCCTTGAAGGTCAATTTGTTGTCTTTCCACACTTGAATGATGCTCAAGGATTAAGATATATTTTATTATTCTGTCTAACACAAAAAACAAAACTTCCTGGACATAACTAGAGGCCCAGAATAACCATTTCTATGAAGACTCGACTCAGGCCGCACTTCAAGACATTAATTAAAACTTTACTTCAATACCTTCCGCACTGTGAAATTAAGCCCCAATAAGCCTCGGTCTGTCAGTAAAGGGCTGGTGGCTTATCAAGTTGGACATACTGGTGTCCCTACTCTGCTGTCTCTGACTCAGGACATGTGATAGTATTATACTCATGTGCTGGTTCTGATATGAATTCATTCTGATTCCTAAATCTCAATATAGAGAAGACAAAAAACGTAACTTGCCGAGGGGTTATGTAGACTCCTACCATAATACCTACCTACCATTTACCTTACCATACCTACCTACCATACACCTATGACTGGCAGGTTAACATAATAAATTTTAAGAATAAGGCATCTATATCATTATATTACCTTTGTATTACATTAAGCACAAAGAATCCCATGTGTACTATGAGTAGGTTAAAGCTAGTACACACGATGCAATAATTTGGGCCCACCCATCCGTCATTTCAGTGTTTCGGTTCGGTTGATACGGGCCGAATTATGTTATGGTGGTTTTTGGTGGCCCGCGACCGATCGTGCGGTCGAATTCGAACGCCTCGTACAGAGGAACCATTGTACAGATGTGTAACTAGATGGGTTGATCCAGATGATGACCAGAGTATGAAAAGAGCAAATATTGACATATAACAAAAACCAATGGAACAATGACCTTCCACGTACGATTTACTGGACTACCACTCCTATCATTCCTTACACCACATTAGCAAGATAAGTAGGAGCTGAAAGCAGCTAGTTGTTTTCATTTAAGAATCACTTTTTTCTAACTAAAGGTCTGCAATGCTTTTCCCAACAAAATCTTGACTTTTTATGGGCAATTAACAATCGAAGGATTCGATTTTGGTTTTCTTGTCCGTATATAGCCAAAAATGCTACAAATCCAACCGTAAACATTAAAGCATTCTTCTCAAACACCATTAAAACAAACTAATGTTTTGGTGTGTGATTTTAAATGTTTGTATACGAAAAAATGGACTTGCGTCATCTTAATGCTAATAAATGAATATATGTAATAGCACTACTCTGAGGTGGTTTGTGTAGCTTGCATGCCTTCATAAAGTACTTTTTTGTTTGGCTTGACCACTGACCTGACTATTTCCCCATGCCAACTGTCAATCTGCATACAGGCCACACCAACTGTCAAACCCAAATTCAGCTACAGCAAAACTGCTTACAGAAAGGATCAAATGTAAGGTGTTTCATATTGGATATCTTAAGAAATTAGTGGGCAGATCAACAAAAAATTATACATGATTATACATGAAGATAGTTTTCCACCTAATGGGCAATTTAAAAAACAAATTGGAGTGTACATACCCGTAGGTGCTTTACGGTAGATTGTAAGCTCTTTGAAAAATCTGATGTTAATAAATAAAATGATAGTAAAATGCTGCAGAATGTAGGCGTATGTATGTTTTATTGCTGGGTTAAGTTCCCTTACGCACCTGACTGATCATCAACAATGCCCGCCACAAACGTTTGCCCGAGGGCCAATGTTAAATTATGGTCGAGCAAACAGCCATTCCAGTGTACATGTGCGGTGCAAGTCCAGCCCTGCACAATCGCACGTGTGTACAGGACTTAAAGTCATTGAATTTTATTGGGGAAGCAGGTGTGCTATATTTTGCATTGTGTTTATCGCTTTAAAAAAAAATTGCATGTCATATTGTTTGTATCCACTTTGTTTCATGCCCTTCATTGTGACATGCAATCCACCCAAAAGGTTGATTTTGCTGTGTTCTAAAAATCACCTGCAGTGCACACAGTGGGAAAAATCCCAAGGATTTACATTATAAATTAAATTATGCACATGCGAAGAGATCGCAAACGCTGCAAAAGTTGCTATTGTGCCTAGACCCTACTGTCTTTTGCCCACTGGCTCTCATACCGTGTGGTGTGTGTGTGGGGGGGGTGGGTGTTTTGTGTAAAAAAAATTTTGATAGCAGATTTCAAACCATTCAAAATGTATAAATGTGGGCCCACCAGCCTCAGCTTACCTGTTTTTTGTTATGGCCACCCGCTTTCTTCTGACTGCTCTTTATTAATATCAAGGTATAGAAAGCGGAAATGGTTAGAATTCTTCCCGGACAATTCCAAGATTTGTATTTAATAATTGCAAAGTAAGCATCCTGGTAGATATAAGTCATTAAAGTGAAAAAAAAACCAAGAAAAAAACAAAACCCCTTTTTTTTTGTTTTTTAGTGTATAGGAGAGAACGGCATGCAAACAAAATCAATTTGTCTAGCCTGACACGCTTGGGCCGCTCAGGTGATTGTCTCTATGTGTTGAATAGCGCATCAACCTTTTTGACCGACTTGCAGTTTTCATTCCCCTTCTCCAATAAATATTCTGTTCTATCACTAATAACATGATGTAGCAGGCACTGATCGGTGGACTACACCGGTTATGAAATTGAAGATGGAGATTGGTCCTTGCGAAATTCTAATCGAATTCTAAATACCAGAAAAAGGGAAATATAGTAGAAACTGTAGATTCATGGCAATTTCTATAGCTAATTAAAAGGTAAGTACGAATTAGTGTTAAGAAACAACAAATATATGCAACTCAGTGTGGTATTGTCACACACCGGACCAGAACGGTAGATAACGATGCTTTCCGCCATTTATTAAAAGATGCCCATGTGTTTCAAGAGGAAAGAACAACATCAGTTGCTTACCCAGGCTGAAAAAATTCTCCCAACATATCTGTGATTCTAACAGCATAGACGGCAAAAAAACGGTTTGTTCTATGGGTGTACAATGTGAATGCATTAAAAAACATATTAGACCATGGCAACTGTTTGGCATTGAATATATGCACCGTAGCCAAGGAAGAGGGAAATGAACAAAAAGAGCGAGCAGTAACAAAAGATGGATACTGGAATATCAGAATTATGGAACAAACCCAAAAGCATCCACACTGAAGACAACCTTTCCCCAGATTTGCCAAATCTAGATCCATGTATAACCCTCCGGTTCTAGACCCACCAGAATTCTGCCTCCAATTGGCTTATTTGTAGAGTGGCGATACCGGGTCTAACACGAAGCTGGGCTGCCAACAAACTCCTCGGTTCCGAATCCGAATGAATCCGTCCAACCACTTGCAGACGGATCCTCTGGGACGGTCGGAGCACATTGTCGATAATTTCAAAAAATAGCGTCAAATGGTTCGGAATTCCTCGAAAATACACGTCGGAAACTCAAAATGGTCGCTGATTGTATTTGAGGAATTTTCGAACTTTCAAGGCTAGTTTAAAAATGCTGCGAAAAATAAATAGCTCCGTATCGTCAAAAAAGTACTCGAAAGTTTTTTTTGGGTTCTCGGGATTACTCCCAAGAATCCGGGAATCCAAAAACGGAATGAAACTAGTGCGTTTCGTCCATCTCTATTATTGAGATTGTGTTGTTCTGAGTTATCTGCTCGTCCTCAAGGCCTATACAATGATTCCTTTCAACTTGCAGAATGCTATGTTTATTGCTATAGTCCACATACCCTGATGGTTTTCTGAAACATCTTGAACATTTAAACAAGTAGGCGTCCGCAGTGGCCAAGTAACACGCTAGAATTGTGGCAGCACAATTAATAAAAGAGGAATGCTGAATGGCTTTGGTAACAGAGCACGTTTGTTTTGTTAATGTAATGCGCTTGTTGTGCACTACTGTTGACTCACATGCCCTGAAGCGTTTGTAAAATGTTTTAAGACCAGTTAAGAGGTTAAAAGTCCCTTCTCTTTATCTCGGCAAACATAATGATGACTATTCGTAGCACTAAAACTAATTCATTTTCAGAAGGAACAGGTTTGGGTAGAAGATGTTAAATTTTTGGATTTCAATTTCGAAAATCCGTCTATTTCGATTCTCGCCCCCCAAATCGACAAATTACGAACAATCCGCATTTGCGTGAAATTCGAGAGTTTTTGTTGGGACTGTTGAAACCCTCAGTATTCGCAATGAACTGGGGTTCTATTCGAACACACATTACATCGTAGTTTGGGATAGCTGGTGGTATCTCCACACCACACCATTAGGCTGGCAAACCCTCCAGTTACGTAGGGATTCGGCCCCTGTAGAGCTAATGGTGTAACTGGTGAGTTCCCTAGGAAACGATGAATGTTCATTGCAGCTTGAATCGATCGCAACTACTAAAAAAAATTCCTTTATTAAAACTATAAGGATCAGCTGCGGGATGAGGGACTGTGAGTCCCGAGAGTTTCTCCATATGCTTTTCATAGGGAGAGGGCTGTTGTAGTGAGTGTGATCTTTTATAGATCTCCATGGTGTGGCTACCCAGTGTTAGAGGACTGATATTTAAAGGCCAAATCTACCCAACAGAGGACAGCTTCTCCTAGTATATATATGTTTGACAATAGAAAATTGCAGTATTCTATCATCGTTTTATAGACTATATATTAATATAGAGAGTTAATTACAACAGAATTACCACCGTACAGCATTATTTGTTGCAAATCAGCATGAAACATAGTTGAATGGTTCCCTATAATATATAAGGTATAAAATACAATCACGTATCCCATCTGAGACTAACTATGGGTCGGTGATGTATCCAGCCTTTTAACCATTTTCCAGTATTTAAGAAGACATTAACATTCACTGGCCAGTCATTCTATAATTTCAATTACGGGCATTTGTCATGTCTCTTGTCATTGGCTAATGTTTGCCCAAGTTATCGTCAAAATGTTTTTGACTGGAGAGATGTACAAACCTGTTTCCTTTAGCACTGCTGTCCTTTAAATGGGAATAACATGACCAGTCACATTTAATATATACGCTTGAATGACAGGAAATGAGATGGTGGTAAAACGCCATTCGTCACATGTTACTGAACAATACAAATATTTTGAAATAAATGAGGACTTTTTCATCTTTATTTGGCTGTTACATGTTCGATATAGAGATAAAAGCCATTTTGCGTCTGTGTGCATTTCTTTTGTGAGTTTGTTGGTTTTTTCCAGGATATGACCATCTGTTTAGAATATATTTATATGTGTGTATTTCTGAGTGCAAGCGCACATCTGCCCTTGACAAATGATGGCTTCCGCTGCGAAGGGCAAAAACTAATTAGTCTGGTTAATAAGAAGTTCACCGCAGCATTTGGAACTAGTCTTTCCCGTCAGAGCCAGAAGTGCTGTGATAGCAGGGCATTGGGGTAACCTTTCAGTGACGCAAATGACTCAAAGATCATCAGAATTACTTGGCGGACCTTTCCAGAAGGTTCCAGATTTGTAAAAATAATGTTTGTATTTTGTCAACGTGTGCTTGCATGGGTATCCTAAGAACCATAACAGGGCTTCTTACGGCAAGGCCTCATTTTGGCAGTGCATTCTCTGTGCGCTTCTCAAGATGCAATTGCAAAGACATCTCTAACCGTAAATGCATTGATCCGGCCATGTCAATTGTTGTCATAACGACCCGGGTGGTGGCTACACAGCAGATGGGGACCGAAAAACATTGTCCCCCACTGGCCAGGCAATCGCCCAAAACGCAGTCACTGCTGAATGGCCCCAGCCTTTTACAGGTGTGTAGAGATGGGTGAACTCATAAAGTTCGTACCGTTTTCGAACTTTCGAACTCCAGTAAAAGTTTGAAAGTTCGAATTCGGACCCTTAAAGTCATGGGGATAGAAGTGATAGTTCGAAAGTCCAGGTAGTTACATGCTAAACTCAGGCATCTCAGCCTCCCGGAGTCGCAGAAGTCTCCCGATTTGTGGGTGTCCGGGTCCTCCCGACAACCTGTGAGACACCCCAAACTCGTGCTGTGACCCGAACTTCACCTGGCAAGCTTCCGCCTCTGGAATGCTTTCTTTCTTCGGACGCCCTTTCTGTGACATTATTATCAAGTCTACGCTTCCCCTAACCACGCCCTCTTCTGTGATCGGTAAATTACGTCACATGTATGGCCGCCTCATGGCCAACTAACCCCGCCCCTTTGTGGACGTCTGCTTCGCCCTAGCCCCACCCCCTTTGTGACGTCAGTGACTCACTTCGTCAGCTCTGCCCCCTTCTCCCCACCCTGCCCGAAAGCCGAATTAGGCAGGGTGGGATGTCGTAAACTAACAATGGTATTTACTGTAAATGCTCGTTGTCGCGGGCACCTCGGGACATGGTTTTGGGGGAACATTCTGAGGGTTTACCAAAACCAACGATACTTTAGCGGAAAACGATCCTACATTCGAGGGTTACGAAAATGATGATTCTTTCGAGGGTTATCAAAAATAAATTTCTAGGGTTAGCGAACGGTTTCGTAAATTGATAATTATCAAAAATACAGCCGCCAACGTTGGAAAACAACTAGTTTGAAATAGTTTTGAATAGTTCGAGTTCGTCCGACCTCATAAATGTCGCCTCGAACTCGGGTTTCAAGTTGGGTTTGTGTCCATCACTACAGGTGTGAGATTAGTGTTTAGATTGTAAGCTCTTGAGTCAGGACCTACTGTGAATGGCTTAAATAATTGTTAAAGTGTCTAGTAATAATATTAAATATGAATAAAATAATGGGAAACGTTATTGTTACAGAATATGTTCAACTAATATTTTAATATAACCCACCCCCCCGCTCTTTAGCTTTGCATGTTGTTCTTGCTGTTGCCTTGGTGTAGAGAAAATTTACAAAACAATTAAATATATTTTAAACCGACTTTATCTTTGGGACAAAGGCATAGAACAACATGGGAGCCAGCCTGTGGTTTGGAGGGTTGGTATGTATATTATACACATTAGAAAGATTAATATCCAACAATAACCTCAAAAATAAAAAACAACGTTTCAATTACAATATTATACACGGTCGCCCTGTGCTGACAGCATAACGGTAGATGGAAACTTTTGTGGCACCACTTCTCTGCAATCATGGGTGAGGTGGAGATGGTGATTGGCTCTGAATCGTGCTTTCATTTCTTTAATGATTCTAGGTGTCTTTATACAGCAACAAATAATAGTTAAAAGGCTCCATTGATTATAAACAACAGCGATACGAGTTGGTCCAATCTCTCTGCTTATTAAGTGATATTAACATACCCGTATATACTTGATGTATAAGTCGAGGTTTTTCATGCTGTGAAACACAGCCTGAAAACTGAACCTCGATTATACTCGAGTCAGTCACTACTGATGGAGGAATCCGGCTGCCGCGTCCACTGATGTCGCATCCACTGACGTCACGACTTCGGCGCCGGGAAATTACAACACGGCGCCGAGTCGTGACGTCAGTGGATGCGAAAATAGTGGACGCGGCGGAGCCTGGATTCCTCCATCAAGTGCTTGAGTCGGGGGCCACGGACTCTCTCTCTGCAAAGGTAGGTTTGCAGCATTAGTAGTAGTGTAGTGTAGTGGCAGGGTGAGAAAGATGGGCTGTGCAGGGAGTAGTGTAGTGTACTGGTAGTAGTGTAGGTAGTGTAGTGGCAGGTGAGAAGATGGTGCATGGGCTAGTGTAGTGGTAGTGTAGTGGCAGTGGTGAGAGATGCGGTGCCAGGGAGTAGTGTATGTACTTAGTAGTGTATGTAGTGGAGGGTCAGAAGTGAGAGATGGGTGAGGGAAGATAGGTTTTATCCTGGGGCTGGACTGGGGCTGGAGGGGAGAGTCAGGAGTACAGTTGACAGGTGGTGTATTGGGGTTATTGTGTGGGACAGGGAGTGTGTTTTGGGGTTAGTTGTGTGCAGTTCCACTCCAGAGTGTTTTCTCTCTACTCCCTAACTTCCACTCCCTTCTACTAATTTTACCCTCGACTTATAGACCGTCCATTGGTTTTACTCTTTTTTGAGGTAAAATGGGTACCTCGACTTATACTCGATCGGACTTTATACTGCGCTATATATGGTACTTTGGTTTTTAACTTTTACGTTCCTTTAATTGGAAGTACTTATAGATGTTTGTAACATACATTAAACTGTCATATGGAAGGAGTCTTATGATTTGGGCAGCTATATGTACCCTATTCTAGAAACGTTTATTTCTTTTTTCTTTTTAGCTTTTCTTTCCTCCATGTTTAAATAAGTCCTCGTGTTGAAACTGTGACAATCAGAGAAATCTCTGCCTGAGTAGGCATCACGTGGTTTCGCACAGTCCCTGTTCCGGCCAGCACGTTCAAAAACTTGTCCCCTGCATATACCGAACCTCATTAAGGATAAGGAAATTAGCATGAAATCCGAACTTCTCTCCTGACATCTCCAATCTTCAATTTTTCTACCTTGAACAGGCACTGCAGAGAAACGTTTGGGACAGAGAGTAAGGTAAGGAGTTTTTTTTAACCCTACACAGTGGGGCCAAGTAGGGGTAAATTATAGTTTAGGGGTGGACATTGGAAAGATCCCAGACTGAGGTGGAGGTGGAGCTTCCTTTAATTATTGATTTTTGTGGGAAAGTTTTAGTTGCAGTGTTCAGTATAAGGATCTTACTTTTGGTGTGCTTTTCAATCCGAATATCAAATTGTCATGCCCTCTTCCGTATGTTTTCAATCACTTTTGCTATGGGATACACTGCCAAATGTATTTGTAAATCTAAGTAAACAATGTCATTGATCCATTCTAATCACCTAGTCAACACCTAATAGATCTGTTTGACATGATGTTAGAATCTAACAGCACAATTCATCGCTGCCATGAATCTTTTAAGTTCTTTGTAACACTATTGATGTAGTACATAATTCAATATCAGCGTTCGCACCTCCATGTTACAACCGATGTTGAATGGTTTGTATGACTTTAACTCTGAAAAATTGCGCCCAGCGCTCAGGGTAAATGAGGCCGTATGTTCCCTTGTAGCTGGATAAGTTATTTGTTCTAATAATACGTTATCTATACATTATGTTCTTTTTAATACTCTAGGGTGTATATAACCTGGACCCATTGAGCTATATAGTCAACAATTCAGACAATTGGCAATTTCTTTTACCGAAATGACCATGGAGTTTACTGGATTGCTATAGCCCCTTTTGTTCCCATCACCAAATTTCTAGTTGTGTTACCTTTTTATACGGACTGTGTTTTAATTTCCTTCTGTTTTGCTCAGTTTAGTCTCTTTTACTCTCTGTCTCTGCTTTATAAACGCTTTCTTTCTCTGGTAGTGTCCTGTCTGTATTTTAATGCAGTTTTATTTTGGACCACTGTAGCATGCAGATAATTCAATGCTTATTTTAAATATATAAAATGAGATATGAACATTTAGTTTAAACCCAACGTTATAAAAAAGTAGAAAAAGCCAAGCCATGACAGGCACAAAACCTTCAGATGCATTGGATTTTGCAGATACAGTATCTGACTTCAAATAAGCGATCCCGCACCTTACGTTCTGTTAGATCCCGCCCCTTACTTCTGTCTTTCTTTCTGGCACATAACAAATCACAGTAAGGTAAAACAACCAAACCCACACACGCTTTAAATGGATACTATACTTGTGCAATAACAACTGTCATTGTCCCCGACACTCATCCTATGTGAGCATATGGTTAATTAGCAAGGGCACCCCTCAAAAGAATTATTCAGCAAAATTCCTCTCCCCCTTCCTTCTGCCTCCTCTCCAAACTCTCTGAGTTTCTACAACTTGGCATGCTCAAGGAGGCAAGCTATGTGAATAGCATTCTTGTCATTGGATGTCATGTCAGCTGTCACATCCATGACTGACGAGCTGCTAATTGGAAAAACCAAGAAACAATAAGTGAGGTATCAGAAACAACCAGACAGCATTTCAAGCAAACTTGCATCTCTCTAACTATTGTGGTTTAGGGGGTTCCTATAAACAAATTTTCTTTGAGGATGGGGCAGATGTGGGGGGAGCCAGAAAGCTTCAGCTACTCCCTGTGCATAGTGTCAACTTGTAGGTCCTACCAACCACCCAAGCACCACCCCTATCGTGTTTTCTAACTGTAGTAGACCAGTAAAAAAGCTAACATCTGATTGGTTGAGGCAAATTAACAACTCAGGCAGGTTTTGCCTGAGCAAATATTAAGTACGCCTAATTATATCAAAGCCATTCAATCTCTATTATCTTCAGTAATTGGAAAATAAACTCAAAAGTTGTGAAAACTACTTTAAAAGCACAACTCTCTTTTTGGGAATATACAGCACTAAAATTGTTTACTGTTGATTATACCTTAATTACTTAATTCCTATCTGCTTCTAAACTAACTGTATTGATTTGAAAACACTCAAGTCCAAATAAAAACATCAAACATAGAGAATCTAAAAAGACTGCTTGTTGATGACGATCTCTTTATCACCTAGAACGTACCTGTATATTGGACGTCATTACAAAACACAAAATCGAAAAATATCAGATAATCCTCTGATTCATTAACAAAGGGGTCTGAATTCTCCCCTAACTATAACACATGAAACTCTTTATAATGAAGGGCACCTTCCTAGCGAACATTCATCAGATAGACAGCAGGGTAAAATTCACATTTTCAATCAAAGAGCCATTTATGATTATTAAGGATTTTTTTTTATCATTCCAAGGGTACCTTTACGTTTCTACCCAAGGATCTTTGAGTTTTCACAATAATGAGGAAATTTCTTTCCTTCATTTTATCTGTCATATCAAACGAATCTAGCCACCTTAATAAGCACTTATTTTTATATAAAAGTCTGCTGATTTTACCACTTTAATTCCTCTCTTTAAGTCTCCTCCTGGGTATATATTTTTTTAGCACAATTTAGTAAGAAAAACCATTTTTAAACAATTAACGAGGTTCTGCTGCAGTGAAGGGTTAGATTACAGAGATGTAATCCGACGGGCCAATCAGAAATGAAACTTATTAGATACCAAGATCATTTCTTCTTTAAATAATCCATCATTGTGTGTTTAATGTATGCATGGAGGCTAAGCTATTTACATTCAACCCATTATGCGTACATAATTTGATAACCAATATTTTTTTTTATGTATAATATATATATATATATATATATATATATATATATATATATAATATATATATATATATATATAATATATATATATATATATAATATATATTAAAGAATGCAAGGATTAGCACTGGCTAGGATGGTGGAGAATTGTTATTTAAGTATTTAGTTTCAAGTGTGAAACTGCTAACCATTGAAAGCCTCACTTCTTGCATGCAAGAACCGTGGAATTGTTTTTCTACAAATACCTATTACGTTTTACAACTATAGATGCAGGGCATATGTATTTTTCTCACATTTCTAATTAATAAGTGCCCTCTGTTGGAACCGTGAGAAAAAAATCCCTTTAACACCCAGTGTTATAAATAGTCTGAGCTCAACTGCTTAATAATGAAGCTTTGTGCTTGTGTTGTCAGGGTAAAGAGCGGAACAGTGGATGTACTTTTATAAAGTAATTA
The DNA here is from genome assembly GCA_019447015.1 of Hymenochirus boettgeri. Taxonomy (NCBI): domain Eukaryota; kingdom Metazoa; phylum Chordata; class Amphibia; order Anura; family Pipidae; genus Hymenochirus; species Hymenochirus boettgeri. The sequence goes on along the minus strand of CM033476.1, from coordinate 130,355,274 downwards.
TCATCATCATAACAGAACTTATACTTTATTCACTATATTGCCTTCACCCTGTGTAGACTAGAGAGCTGATTTGAAGGTTCAAGTGGGAATTTGTATCACTCGATCTACTGGCAAACGGGTGATGATTTGTTTTATATTAAAGTATGTGCAATTTCTCCTAAAGAAAATGTACTAACTAGCGGTAACCACCAGAAGAATCATGTTTTTGCTTTTTGGTTTTAAACCCTTATCCGTATGTGTTACACAGCTTAAGGGTTTTTATAGATGCCAATATTGTAAAGTCTCTGAATACCTATTCCCTAAAAGTTGCGTAAAATGAAAGGACTGTGGGAGGCAACACCATTATAATTAAATGCTGTGGAAGTGCTAACTGATGTGGTTAAAAAAATGTATACAAGCAAATAAAAGATGATCCACTCCTTTGGCCCCATTCAATATAATCTGCAGACATTGTAAAACAAGGTTGGTTTTTTTTGGATAGACGGTAGCACGTTTCATTTTATATAAAGAAAGTCTATCTAGTAGATCCCCCCAAATCTTTTATAACCAGAGATTCCCTTAACACGAGTTATTTATTGTGTGGTGGCCACGAGGTTGCTAAACCCTAATGCATCACCTTACACTTTTATCACATTGAACTCATCTACCATTCCGTAGCCCATTTTGATAATCTTCTAAGGGCTAGGCCACACTGCTGCTTTTTTTTTGCGTTTGCGCTGCGCTTGCGTTTTTAACAATAATAGAAAAACGCGGCAACGCAAAAAAACGCGCGTTTTTCGGTGCGATTGCGATTTGCGTTTCGCATTTTTAATCGCACGGCATGCGATTTCCTATACTTATTGAAGAATCGCAAGCGCAAACGCAAAAAATCGCACATGAAATCGCATCGCGATTGCGATTGCGTTTCCGTTCAGTGTGGCCAGCCCTAAGTCTGCTTGCAGAAATTGCACAACATTTGAAGTTTTCAATGCAGTTCTGCATAGTTTTGTGTCATTACCACACAGAGACTTGCTCTCATACCCACTTCTAAGGTCATTTATAAACAGATTAATGATAGCCCAGTACAAAACCCTGGACACCCCGCTTTAGTCTATATACTTAAAGTTGTGTTAGCAACCACTCTGTGTATGCAAATTTTCAACCATACTTTAAATCTATCTGTACCATTGAATGAGGGGACAGTTACTGTAGAGCACCTCACTCTCTATCTGTACCAGTGAATGAGGGGACAGTTACTGTAGATCACCTCACTCTATCTGTACCAGTGAATGAGGGGACGTTACTGTAGAGCACCTCACTCTCATCTGTACCAGTGAATGAGGGGACAGTTACTGTAGAGCACCTCACTCTCTATCTGTACTAGTGAAAAAGGGACAGTTACTGTAGCGCACCTCCTCTCTATCTGTACCAGTGAATGAGGGGACATTACTGTAGAGCACCTCACTCTCTATCTGTACCAGTGAATAGGGGACGGTACTGTAGAGCACCTCACTCTCTATCTGTACCAGTGATAAGAGGACGTTACTGTAGATCACCTCAATCTCTCTATCTGTGCCAGTGAATGAGGGGACAGTTACTGTATGAGCACCCTCGCTCTCGATCTGTACCAGTGAATAAGGGGAAAGTTACTTAGATCACCTCACTCTCTATCTGTACCATGAATATAGGGGACAGTTACTGTAGAGCACCTCGCTCTCTATCTGTACCAGGAATGAGGGGACAGTTACTGTAGATCACCTCACTCACATCTGTACCATGAATGAGGGGACAGTTACTGTAGAGCACCCTCACTCTATCTGTACCAGTGAATGAGGGGACAGTTACTGTAGAGCACCTCACTCTATCTGTACCAGTGAATAGGGGACAGTTACTGTAGATCACCCTCACTCACTATCTGTACCAGTGAATGAGGGACAGTTACTGTAGATCACCTCACTCACTATCTGTACCAGTGAATGAGGGGACAGTTACTGTAGATCACCTCACTCTCTATCTGTACCAGTGAATAGAGGACAGTTACTGTAGATCACCTCACTCTCTATCTGTACCAGGTGATGAGGGGACGGTTACTGTAGAGCACCTCACTCTATCTGTACCATTGAATGAGGGACGTTACTGTAGATCACCTCACTCTATCTGTACCAGTGAATGAGGGGACAGTTACTGTAGATCAGCCTCACTCCACTATCTGTACCAGTGAATGAGGGGCAGTTGACTGTAGACACCTCACTCTCTATCTGTACCAGTGAATAGAGGACAGTTACTGGTAGACACCTCACTCTCTATCTGTTACCAGTGAATGAGGGGACGTTACTGTAGAGCACCTCACTCTATCTGTACCAGTGAATGAGGGGACGTTACTGGTAGATCACCTCACTCTCTATCTGTACCAGTGAATGAGGGGACAGTTACTGTAGAGCACCTCACTCTCTAATCTGTCCAGTTGAATGAGGGACAGTTACTGTAAGACACCTCACTCTCTATCTGTACCAGTGAATGAGGGGACAGTTACTGTAGAGCACCCTCCTCTCTATCTGTACCAGTGAATGAGGCAGTTACGTAGACACCTCACTCTCATCTGTGACCAGTGATGAGGGACGTTCTGTAAGCACCTCACTCTCTATCTGTACCAGTGAATGAGGGGACAGTTACTGTAGGCACCTCACTTCCCCCCCAAAAAAACTTTTTTTTTTATCTGTACCAGTGAATGAGGGTACAGTAACTGTCCTCTTATTCACTGGTACAGATAGAGAGTGAGGTGATCTACAGTAACTGTCCCCTCATTCACTGGTACAGAGATAAGAGTGAGGTGCTCTACAGTACGTCCCCTCATTCCTGGTTACAGATAAGGTGAGGTGCTCTACAGTAACTGTCCCCTCATTCACTGTAGAGATAGAGAGTGGGGTTGCTCTACAGTAACTGTCCCCTCATTCACTGAACAGATAAGAGAGTGAGGTGCTCTACAGTAACTGTCCCCTCATTCACTGGTACAGATAGAGAGTGAGGTGCTTCTACAGTAACTGTCCCCCTCACTTCACTGGACAGATAGAGAGTGAGGTGCTCTACAGTAACTGTCCCCCTCATTCACTGGAACAGATAGAGAGTGAGGTGCTCTACAGTAACTGTCCCCTCATTCACTGGTACAGATAGAGAGTGGGGCTCTACATACTGTCCCTTATTCACTGCTACAGATAGAGAGTGAGGTGCTCTACGTAACTGTCCCCTCATTCACTGGTAACAGATAGAGAGTGAGTTGCTCACAGTAACTGTCCCCTCATTCACTGGACAGATAGAGTGAGTGCTCTACAGTAACTGTCCCTCATTCCTGGTACGATAGAGAGTGAGGTGCTCTACAGTAACTGTCCCCTCATCACGGTACAGATAGAGAGTGAGGTGCTCTACAGTAAACTGTCCCCTCATTCACTGGAACGATAGAGAGTAGGTGCTCTACAGTAACTGTCCCCTCATTCACTGGTACAGATAGAGTGAGGTGCTCTACAGTAACTGTCCCCTCATTCACTGGTACCAGATAGAGTGAGTGCTCTACAGTAACTGTCCCCCTCATTCACTGGTACAGATAGAGAGTGGGTATCTACACAGTAACTGTCCCCCTCATTCACTGGTTACAGATAGAGAGTGAGGTGCTCTACAGTAACTGTCCCCTCATTCACTGGAACAGATAGAGAGTGAGGTGCTCTACAGTAACTGTCCCCTCATTCCTGGACAGATAGGAGTGAGGCTCTACAGTACTGTCCCCCTCATTCACTGGAACAGATAAGAGTGAGGTGCCTCTACAGTAACTGTCCCCTCATTCACTGGTACAGATAGAGAGTGAGGTCTCTACAGTAACTTCCCCTCATTCACTGGTAACAGATAGAGAGTGGGTGCTCTACAGTAACTGTCCCCTCATTCCTGGTACAGATAGAGAGTGATGGTCTCTACATAACTGTCCCCTCATTCACTGGTACAGATAGAGAGTGAGGTGCTCTACAGTAACTGTCCCCTCATTCACTGTACAGATAGAGAGTGAGGTGCTCTACGTAACTGTCCCCTTCATTCCGGTCAGATAGGAGGAGTGCTCTACAGTAACTGTCCCCTCATTCACTGGAACAGATAGAGAGTAGGTGCTCTACAGTAACTGTCCCCTCATTCACTGGTACAGATGAGTGAGGTGCTCTACGTAACTGTCCCCCTCATTCACGGGTACAGATAGAGAGTGAGGTGCTCTACAGTAACTGTCCCCTCATTCACTGGAACAGATGAAGTGAGGTGCTCTACAGTACTGTCCCCTCATTCCACTGGAACAGATAGAAGTGAGGTGCTCTACAGTAACTGTCCCCTCATTCACTGGAACAGATAGAAGTGAGGTGCTCTACATACTGTCCCCGTCCCTCATTCACTGACAGATAGAGAGTGAGGTGCTCACATAACTGTCCCCTCATTCACTGGATACAGATAGAGAGTGAGGTGCTCTCACAGTAACTGTCCCCTCATTCACTGGAACAGATAGAGAGTGAGGTGCTCTACAGTAACGGTCCCCTCATTCACTGGTACAGATAGAGGTGAGGTGCTCACAGTAACTGTCCCCTCATTCACTGGTACAGATAGAGAGGAGGTGCTCTACAGTAACTGTCCCCTCACTTCACTTGGAACAGATAGAGAGTGAGGTGCTCTACAGTAACTGTCCCCTCATTCCTGGAACAGATAGAGAGTGGGTGCTCTACAGTAACTGTCCCCTCATTCACTGGTACAGATAGAGAGAAGGTTCTCACAGTAACTGTCCCCTCATTCACTGGTACAGATAAGAGTGAGGTGCTCTACAGTAACTGTCCCCTCATTCACTGGTACAAGATGAGAGTGAGGTGCCTACATTAACGGTCCCCTCATTCACTGGTACACATAGAGAGTGAGTGCTCTACATTAACTGTCCCCTCATTCACTGGTACAGATAGTAGTGAGGTTCTCACAGTAACTGTCCCCACTCATTCACTGGTACAGAATAAAGAGTGAGGTGCTCTACAGTAAACTGTCCCCTCATTCACTGGTACAGATAGAGAGAGGTTCTCACAGTAACTGTCCCCTCATTCCTGGTACAGATAGAGAGTGAGGTTCTCACAACTGTCCCTCATTCATGGTACAGATAGAGTGAGGTTCTCACAGTAACTGTCCCCTCATTCACTGGTACAATAGAGAGTGAGGTGCTCTACAGTAACTGTCCCTCATTCACTGGTACAGATAGAGAGTGAGTGCTCTACAGTAACTGTCCCCTCATTCACTGGTACAGATAAGAGTGAGGTGCTCTACATTACTGTCCCCTCATTTCACTGGTACAGTAGAGAGTGAGGTGCTCTACAGTAACTGTCCCCATTCATTCACTGGAACAGATAGAGAGTGAGGTGCTCTACAGTAACTGTCCCCTCATTCACTGGTACAGATAGAGAGTGAGGTGCTCTACAGTAACTGTCCCCTATTCACTGTACAGATAGAAGTGAGGTGCTCTACAGTAACGTCCCCTCATTCACTGGTACAATAGAGAGTGAGGTGCTCTACAGTAACTGTCCCCTCATTCACTGGTACAGATAGAGAGTGAGGTGCTCTACATAACTGTCCCTATTCCTGCTACAGATAGAGAGGAGGTGCTCTACAGTAACTGTCCCTCATTCACTGGTACAGATAGAGAGTGAGTGCTCTCAAGTAACTGTCCCCTCATTCACTGTACAGATAGAGATGAGTGCTCTACAGTAACTGTCCCCTCATTCACTGGTACAGATAGAGAGTGTGAGGTGATCTACAGTAACTGTCCCCTCATTCACTGGTACAGATAGTGAGTGAGGTGATCTACAGTAACTGTCCCCCTCATTCACTGGTACAGATAGAGAGTGAGGTGATCTACAGTAACTTTCCCCTTATTCACTGGTACAGATCGAGAGCGAGGTGCTCTACAGTAACTGTCCCCTCATTCACTGGCACAGATAGAGAAGGTGCTCTACAGTAACTGTCCCCTCATTCACTGGCACAGATAGAGATTGAGGTGATCTACAGTAACTGTCCTCTTATTCACTGGTACAGATAGAAGAGCTGGCCACAGGTCTCAGTCAGCCTGACAATGTTTAAAAATAACCTTAGGGTATGGATCTCACAAATGCTATATTATTATTGATCCACCTTTGGATTGAGTTTTTTTCATATCTCTTTATTATGGATGGCTTTCAGGGATGAGCCATGTAGGATGGTTTTTGTAAGATGCCCGTGGGGGGGGCTGGTTATGAGAATATTCAATAATGCCTCTTCAGGCTGGCGCACATTTGCTTACAAGCATTTAGGCTGCCCACTACCATTACATCTATGGGAGTAAAGTGATGGGATAGAGTGTCACTAAGTACATCTACTATACTTTTTGTATGTTACACACATCAATTTATTGCCTGGATGTGGTTTTGCCTGCAGGAGGATTTTGCATTATATTACATATTAATATTAAAGCACATCTGCCTGCAACACAACTAGCTTCATCTTAAGGCTGAACCCTGGGCAGCAGTTAACCCAATCCATTGGCCATTCAGGCATAGGGCTAGGCACACTGAAACGCAAACGCATCGCAATCGCATGCGATTTCATGTGCGATTTTTGCGTTTGCGCTTGCGATTTCTTCAATAAGTATAGAAATCGCATGCGATTGCGATTAAAAAAATGCAGAACAAAACGCAAACGCAAACGCAATCGAAAAACGCGCGTTTTTTTTTGCGTTGCCGCGTTTTCATAATATTTCGAAAAATCGCAAGCGCAATCGCAAACGCAACGCAAGCGCAACGCAAAAAAAATGCAGCAGTGTGGCTAGCCCTTAGAACCGCTTTATCCTCATTTTAAGATGTCATTTGTACAGTACAACTGAAGACTTTCTTCTGTTATTGCGAATAAATGGGGCGATGTAATAAACCCTCCAGTACTCCTCTTCCTTCTGGGTACCACTCAATGCAATAATCACCTAGCGTGGAGACTGCATCTTGGAACCCAGAAGGTAGGAGTGGAGGTTAACGCCTACGTCAGCGAAAAACGAGTGCTGGGGTATTACATTGGTGCCTTTTCCATTCATACAAAAAATGAGTTTAGACCCAAACATGGATTTACTCATACCTGGGATATTACATCTCCCCAAGAGAATGGCCTCATTCTACTTAAGGTCTAAAGCAGGCCACACCACAGGTCAGTCTGTCAAATTTTGATTGTATCATCCCAATCGAAAAAAGTTTCTGCGGAAAAAAACGGTCAAATTTTCTCTCCTTGCACCATTGATCTTTCGCAATTCAAGCTAAGGCGACTGTTTATCGGACAGGTTGGGACAAATATCCACCTGACTGTTGTTTTTACTAAATTGAAAATTGGCAAAAAATCCTCCTATTCTCCAACATTTCAAACAATTCAACGGATCAGAGGAAATATTGACCCCTGTGGTTGGTTATCGCTACTTTTCATGCTACTTTCACCTGAACATTACCTTGTGAAATATTCTTTGCCATGTACATTTTTACAATGTTTTTTGTATAGCCAGTTTTCTCTTAAAGGGCATTGTCACCCCCAAAACTAAAATTTTCCCCAATACTGACACACTGTGTAGTGTTAAAACCTTACCATACCTCTCTGTTCCCAATGGTTCTCCTGCAATGTCTGTCCAAATTCCAGAAAAGTAAAGAGTAGGACCTTGCTGTGAGGGAAAAGGTTTCCGCCTCTACCTTTCCGTCCGAGAGGTTTCTGGCTTGCCCACTGCAGCCCTACCTCCCCCACTCCCTCCCCTTTCTCTCTGTCCCTGTTTGCTGCCCTGTCCCTAGCATGAAAACCTTTTGCTGAAGTGTATTGTAGGGGACTCTATCCCACCCCCCCACCACCATATTTGTTTGCAAATAAAAGAATCCAAAATGTACTTACGAGCCTTGTTCCCCCATGGGCGTTCTCACGCCGAAGCCACGTCTGGGATTGCTGCCTCTCAAATTGGCAGCTTCCGGTCAGGCCCCTAGCTTGCAATTTTCTGCAAGCAGAGGCCAGTCTGAACGCCAGGGGAATGAAGCTTGTAAGTACCTTTCTGGCTCTTTTTTTTGCAAACAAATATGGTGGTTTGGGGTGGGATAGGTGTCCCCTAAACTAAAAGAACAAGTTAATATAAGAGGTGGAGATACCCTTTAAAAAATTAATTGCCCAACATTACTACACATTATCATCAGTGTCAACATAAGATTTAAAGGGCATGTCCACCCTCCAACTTAATTTACCCACTACACTGGCCCTACTATGTAGTGTGTAAAAATCCTTACTCACATCCCAGCTCCATAGGTTCTCCTCTGTAGTCCTTTTCGTGCTAGCAAAGGCCGGGGCAGTGCGGCGAAGGAAGAGGCATGGTAGGTAAACGATCGGGGCACTTTCTGTGAATAATAGTAATGCGGTTGGGGCTGGGGGAAGGAGCAGTACATTATATAAAAGTTTATTAGAAGGGTGGACATGCCCTTTAACAACAGAGTTCTACTTGTGTGCATCACTCAGTATGGATTGCAATCTACTTGGCCAAATCTGTCATTCCTAGATATTACTGAACAGTAGAGTGGCTGAACTTTCGAAAGTTCGGTCCGTTTTTGAACTTTCGAACTATATGGAAAGTTCGAAACGACCCATTAAGTCAATGGGAGTCAAATAGTTTGAAAGTTTCGAATGAAATACAATAAAATATTAATGGAACTTAATGTAAATGGCTGTGGGACCCTGGGAATGTCTGGGGAGCATGTTCGAATATCCGGAGTTTCGAGCTCTCGCATTTTGAACATTCATAACTATCCCATGAACGACTCGTGAATTCGAGAATTCAATATTTACTCGCGTATAGGTATAGATGGACATTTTACTCGCGGATTTGAAAATTCAATATTTACTCGCTCGCGTGTTGGTATAGCAGACATTTTACTTGCAGATTCGAGAATTTGATATTTACACCGCGTATAGGTATAATGGACATTTTAACTCGCGATTCGCTATTTACTCGGGTGTAGTTATATAGACATTTTACTTGCGATTCGAGAATTCAATATTTTACTCGCGTATAGGTATAATGGACATATTACTTGCGGATTCGCTATTTACTCTGGTGTAGTTATAATAGACATTTTACTACTCGCAGATCGAAATTCATATTTTACATCGCGTATTGGTATAATAACATTTTTACTCCGGATTCGATATTCAATATTTATCGAAAATCCGGGTCCGGGATAGTTTCGAGAAGTCCGAGTCCGTTCAAATTCGAATAGTTCTGCTCGAACTCGGGTTTAGTTCGCCATCTCACTGAACAGTAGAGAGATTTGTACATTTTTCGTGGGAAAACTGTCGGAAATTGCAGTGTGTACCAGGGCCCTACCCTCAGTTGGACAAGAGAGTTACCACAAGCTCTATTACTTTTGCTTTAATAATTTACAAGCTAATCCCTGAATTAAACAATAAGGGTTATCTGTTGTATTCATTTTAGATTAAAGTTCTTGAAGACTTTCGCTAGTCATCCGACTGGCTTTCTCAATTCAGAATGACTTGTACAAGAATCAGTTGGCATTATGTAGTATTGTACAGGTCTTCTGAATTGGAGAATCCAGTCGTGACTAGCAAACATCTTCCGGAACTAACTTAAGTCCAGTTGATCTAACTGAATACAACAGATTCCAGTACCATACCTGATGAATGAGAACCCTCCACACAAATAGGGTTAAGCATTGCAGACAGTAAATGATATTATTTGGTCATTTCACTGCTCCAGAAGCACAGCCATTGTGTGCAAAGGTCAGGACTGTCCTGCAGAAATCCTAGACGTTGGCATTTATGAAAAAGGGCAGTATTGCCCGAAAAAAGTACCAGAAAACTCTAAACCTGTATAAGGATGCGTTTGAAATCCATTTATTGTAAATTGGCACACATTTCTATTTTGTTAGCAATGAATGTAACGGTGTCAGTCCTATTGTGAAGTCTTAGCTTTAAATAAAGATGGCTGACGTTCGCTGGGATAATTTTTTATTCATGCACAAAAATTATGTTTTGCTATTTTACCACTGCAACACTTCAATACACACCCATTGTTTGAACATTTTTTCCAAAAAGGTTTTGGCCATTGGTACATGTTCCAGGCATCCACCTGATAGTCTCCCTAAATTATATACATCGGGCGGAGAGTGAGTTTATAGAAACATTTACTGTTTACCCAAGTCTTTCACTCTCCTTCTCCAGAGATAATCAGGGGTGGGTGATTATGTTATCCATTTTTTGTGGTACTACTAACACTATGTACTATCGGGTTAGCGCAGGGTTTTACTCTCTGGCCATTTCGCTTTAGAACAGCACAACTATGCTATAATTTTTATAATGTAGTTTGCGCAAAATTTTCAGTTGAGGCTTTTAGCCCCGCAAAAGTTTGCAACTTACCGCTCGCCTTAGCAATGTATCTAAGGTGCGAAGTTTTTGTGCGGTTGTGAAATTTTATTGCATTTTCCCCCAATATTTAAGGGGATTAGTTAGAGTTAAAGGACACTATATCGAAAAAATGCCTCATCTAAATCTATAATTGAATACATGAAAGTACCCTTACTCTTATTTGCGTGTGTTGCTGCATGCCTTCAATCCAGCACACATTTTGTTAAGGAGCAGTAATCCCCCCCCCTCCCTCTTTTAACCATACCCACTTCCATCCGACCTGACTTTTCCCCCACAAACCCGCTGTCCAGCCTGCACACAGCATCCAGCATTCCAAGTTTCAGAACTCAGTCCCATTCCAGCTACAGTAAAACTACTCACAGTAGAATAGTTTTTTTGAGAGCAAGGAACTTGATGACAGCTGAATTATAAGAAGTTTATATGGATATCTAAAGAATAGGGACAGATCAACAAAAAAATACAGTGTGGTTGGAGAATTAATAGTTTCCATTTATGGTCAATTAAATAACCTATTTTTTTCGGTATGGATGCCCTTTAAAGTGATGAAGAAATGGTTAAAAGATTTTACAAATTTTACCACTGGTATATGTTTGGTTAGGATTACAATAATATAAAAAATAATGATTTTATTGTTTTATCCTTAACGTCTCCTAAACTTTCCCATTACGTTTCCTCTTACGTTCCTACTGTAAGCAATAATTGAAATCCGTTTTGCGAGAAAGGGTGCCAATGTGCTTGAAGGCATTCTTCAATTCATCAGAGAATCCAGGTATTCAACATCCTATAACAGCAAGTTCTAATATAATTTATTGTAATTGGTTTCTCAAAGAAAATACTTTAGAAATGACCACGTTTTCTCCTTGATCCAGAGATTATTATTACCAGGAGAAGAGATGGAGTTAAGTTTTCACTCTGCACAATTCCTGGACCTGCCATGCTTATAGTCTCCCCCCACCCCCCATCATCTACATTTCAATTTTCACTGTCCTCCCGACTGAGGTCGCAATCAAAATATCATTACTTCTCTGCAGCACTTGAGTTTCATAGCAAATAAAGATCTCTCCTTTTCATTTATTTGGTCTTGGAGCTCCTGGGCTTTGTCCCTGCAGAATTAATCCGGGCATCGCAAGCTGCCTTTGAAAATGTTTAAAACAAAACTGTTATATGTGGAGAAGTAAACTGCTCCTATACCAAGTTGGCGCTCAATCTTTCCTGCCCTAGGGTAGATGAAATAAGTAAAAGACAAAGAATGTATTAGCAAAATGGAAACATAAAAAACCGTGTATTTCTGATCGTGATCCTTCTGCGACACTTCATTGGTGTTTTGTCATTTAAGTTCCAATAGAATCATGCGGGGGACTTAAACACCTTTAGGAAATTTAATAAAAGTTCTTATTGTTTAAAATGGTGCTCATTTTGCCCCAACAATCAGATGTTAGCTTTCAAATGTTGAATAACATCTGATTGATTGGGGCAAAATGAGCACCATTTTTAACGATAAAACTTTTATTGAATCTCCCTGCATGTACTTGTCCTCCCCCCCCCCGCCCTACTTCTATCCGTTAACGTTGATGCCTGTAGTGCTGCCATACATAGTATAGTAATAGTATTTGAGGTTGAATAAAGATATACGTCCATCCAGTCCAACCCATCTAGCAATATCCTCATTTCCTGCCTAACTGTTGATCCAGAGGAAGGCAAAAAAAACCCACCAAATTTATGAAGGGGGAAAAAATTCCTTCCTGACTCACTGGCATCGAAATTTCCCTGGATCAACTCTACTTTATGTATCAATACAGTAACTTGTAACATTCCTTGTTTGCAGAAACTCATCCAGCTTTTTTTTGAAAATGACCATAACCTGCCATAACAATGTCCACTGGAAGACAGTTCATAGCTTTATATTACCGTTCTCACAGTGAAAACCCTTTCGGAGCTTGAAGCCTAAACCTTTTTTCTTCAAGTCTTAAGGGATGTCTCGTGTCCTTTGACATGTTCTATTGGTGACAATGCCCCAGATAGTTTATTGTATGGCCCTTTAATGTATTTATACACAGTAATCATATCCCCACGCAAGCGCCTTTTCTCCCAGCGTACATAATTGTAACTTTTCCAGTCTCTCTTCAATTCAAGCTCCCCCCAATCCCTTATTAATTTAGTTGCCCTTCTCTGAACCCTTTCCATTTCAAAGATGTCCTTTTTGTACACAGGATTCCAAAATTGCACTGCATATTCCAAATGAGGCCTTACCAATGCTTTGTAAAGAGGGAATTCATTTTCCTCCCTTGAATCCATACCTCGCTTTATACAAGACAATACCATGCTGGCTCTGGCTGTTGCCGCCTGGCACTGCTTGCTACCTTTAAGTTTGTTATCCACCAAAACTCCAAGATCCTTTCCAACAGGGATTCACTTAACACAGAGCCACTTATAGTAAAGTGCACAAGTATTTTTAAGTCCAAAATGCATCACCTTACATTTATCAACATTGAATTTCATATGCCACTTAGCAGCCCAATGTGATAATCTATCTAGATCCCCTTGCAACGATTGCACATCCTCTGAAGTTTTTAATGGTCGACAAAGTTTTGTGTCGTCGGCAACACAGAAACCTTGCTGACAATACCCACTTCCAAATCATTAATAAATAGATTATAGAAGCGGCCCCAACACAGACCCTGTGGCAACACCACTTAGCACTTTAGTCCATAATGATGAAGCCCCATTAACAACTACTCTCTGCATCCTATTCCTTAACCAATTTTCTATCCATGTACAAATGTGACTCCCCAGACCACCAGACCTTAGCTTATTCATTGTCGCCTATGGGGGACGTATCAAAAGCCTTGCAAAATCCAAGTAAACTACTCTACTGCTATACCAGAGTCTAAATTTCTACTTACTTCCTCATAAAGCCAGCAAGTTATTTGACAAGATCTATTCCTCCTAAATCCATGCTGGTACTACTTATAATGTCAGTCCTTGAAACATACCTAGAACATGCTCCCTTATTAAACTTTCCAGGATCTTCCCCACCACTGAAGTTAACTTACAGGCCTGTAATTACCCTGCGGCTGGAACGACTACCCTTTTGATATTGGAATAACAACAGCCTTTCTCCAATCCAGAGGCCCACCACCGGACATAAGGGAACAGCAAAATAAGAACAATGGCCTAGATAAAACTGAACTTAGTACCCGAGGATGTTATTTTATCCGGTCCAGGAGATTTATTAATATTAACCTTATTTAGTTTCTTTCTGTACCATATCCTCGTTAACCAAGTGAACTTGAATCTTGTATACTAGTATTCGTATTAATCCACATTACATATCATATTGATGACAGGCCCACCCACCTGTGTTTAAAAAGGGAAACTGTGGCCCAAAAATGACTTTAGGTAAATTGATAGGAATTGCTCTCCTGAGAATTTTTGCAATTTGTCATTCTTTTTTTGCATAGTTTGAAGATATTTAAATTTTTGTGTGTGATAATGGCAGAAGCATCACCAGTCCCCTGCACTTCCTGCTCTGAAACCATGTCCGTCATCTGCCTGTGTCTCCTCCTCCACTTTGCAGCCCCCCTGGTCCTTCCCACTCATGGACCCCATGGTCCCTCCATGTGCAGGCCCCCCTTGGACCATTCTCTTACAGACCGATGTGGCCCCCCCCACTTGCGAGTGCACCAAGCCCATCCACTCGCAGGTGCTCAAGCCCCATCCACTGCGCGGTGCTCAAGCCCCGTCCACTCGCGGTTGCAACAGTCCTTCCACTCGTTGGTGCACAAGCCCCGCCCACTCGCAGGTGCCATGGGCCACTCAGACCCCCCCCCTACAGAAAAAAAACTCTGTGGAAACAGCCTTTTCAGGCAAAGTGAACTCTGCCTGAAAAGGCTGTTTCACATAGTGGGAAAGAAGGGCTGTAGATTCCCTTACCTACTCTGTCAGTCAGACTTACACACAGAGAGGAGAAGGGACTTCCTGTCTCCCACCACTTAGGGAGTCTGAGCTGTGCTCGCCCAGCACTGTGCAGGAAAAGCCTTAGGAATGTCACATGGCGGCCTCCCACCCATTAACTTCTGGCCAGTCATTCTTTATATCTTGGGCTGGGAGCACGTAGAGAGGTGTTGATGGCTCGTTTTAAGGTAGGAAACGCCCTTTCATTTAACTCAACTTGTTTGGAGACCACAGTTCCCTTTAATGATTGATATACACCACCTAGACCATTTATTTTCTATCGATCTTACAACATGATTTGATTGCAGAATGATCAGGCACTGCATATTGATTGGTAATGGTAATATATCCTGGAAATGTCACATAGTGTATGGCCTGCATTATATTGTTTTTCCTCAAAAGTATATTTTTGTGCCCATGAACTTTAAGATCCCTTAAATTGGATGCCCTAAAAAGGCTTAAAGTCAGTGTCCACCCCTTCCATGGACAAGCCCTTTAAATTAACATGACTAGGGAAACTTTCATCATATTTGAATTATGTAATTTGTCTTTTGCCAGTTATTTGATTTAGTTCTGCCAACTACTTGTATAATACAAGCCCACAGGTTTGTTAATTGACTATTGATTTGGCATTGCCTTAAATGTAGATCCATGTGTACTTGTGACATGCAGATGAGTTGAGAGAAGGAAACCTTCCCCATGCATGTGTTTTGGGTGAGTAAAAAGCACAATCAGGTTATTCAATAATAGTTCTTAGTCTTAAAAATAGTGCTATTTTTTCCCCAAACCATCAGATGTTAGGTTTCAAATGTTAAATAGATCTGATTGGTTGGGGCAAAAAAGCACCATTTTTAATGATAAGAACTTTAATTGAATCTCCTTGAATGTCTTTACGAGAGATGGCTATGGCTTACTGTCAATTTTCACTACTGCCATACACTAGCCAAATATCTTTATTGACACTATGCCTCCCATGGGACAGTGTTTTCTATACCCAGTTTTTAAGACCATTGGTACCTTCCCAGATACAGTGCTGATAATAGGAAGGACACAGCATTAACATAGCATTGTGTTGTCTCTCAGACGAATACTTTTAATTATACTCCACACAATCATGTGTTAAGTTTTTCAAATAAACACAATGCGATAATATGGTTTGGTCACCATTAGCCCACGGTGTAACTTAAACCTGAGTATTAACACAACAGATTGGATTTTCTCCTAAAACTTGATTAGATCGATTCTTTAACAGGCCATTCTGATATATACATACGATTACAATGGCAGGTATGTTGACAGTTAATCTTTCACCAAAAAATGCGGGGTGTAACCACACACATGGACCTGACCAAAATCCCATATTCTGTATGTCGCCATACACTGTCCGATCCTATCATCATCTCACTTTACTTAAAGGACTGTCCCACACCAATTCCAACTGATAAATTCAGCAAGTTATGAGATGTATTACTAACCGCATATTTAAAAGGTAGTTATTAGCCTCATTCTGGCAGAGAAAGCTTTACCATAAAGGGAGAGAACAGGGGAAACTATCATTGAATATCTAGTTAGAAATTCATGCAATAAAGTGCTAAGAATAGCATTTGGGGCAAATAAATGACACATGACCATTTTTTTGTTTTAAGATGGACAAGCCTTTTAAAGGCAGTGGGAGACGATACCGACTGTTGCATCGCAGTTGGTGTTTTCTTTGCCTGCACACCTTGACAGTATTAGGCAACCCTGTTGGATCCGACACGATCTTTCAAACCAACAGACTACCACCCATAAACCCGTACAATGTAATCTAATGGTTGTAAAGAAAACATGGCTCTGATGACTGACTGCACATTGACAAATTTACAAAAATGACCAAATATCACCCACATATTACCCCCAAAATTGTCCTGAAAACAGTTCTCCCGTAGGAAAACTTCCAGTGATATTTCAATCCAGTAACCAATTGCTGTGATCATACTGACAATAGGTCACATGATAAAATTAATATGAGCCCAAGGATTTCTAAAGAAAATGAGCCTAACCTCCATAAATGTGTTTGTCCTGACCCAGCATTCGCTGCAAGCAAGTGCTCGGCTGGGACAAATAACTGTGGTCATGCGAATATGGGCGTGGCAGACATGCCTACGGTCGATTGCTCAGTCCCATGGGAACTGCACAATCGACCATGATTTATCAATTGACCCATCGCCCCACACCATCAGATATTTCCGACCGATCCACACACGGTCGGTTGGCCAGAAATATCTGCTGTGTGTACCCAGTCGAAATGTAAAATTTTTAGTATCAGAGAAATTTAAAATAGCAGAGAAAACACCTCAACTACCTCATAGTAATAAGAGATGCACCAAGATTGTAATAATAATTTGAATAGGTATATTATACAGTTTAATGTGTACTGTTTTAACCTGCACTCTACTGTTGGTGGCTAGAAGTATATTTTTAGTCAACTACTGCAACATCTGGGGAGTTGATCGGCCACTTCTTTCCATGTATTGGTCTATTAGGCTTAAGATTGCATTGTGTTTTTGTGGGCGCCCACTGCCAATATTGGTCATCCGTCCTTCGACAAATGGGCGATCTGGTATGGTGGTTATCACCAGCTGATTGTGTCTCCCCTATGGGGGACCCTTAGTCTCAGATGCTGATTGGATTAATAACTATAAAGTCAGGCAGCACGTTGGCACGCTGCCTTGCGTGATTGCGTTGGTTTCCCCTAGCACCTGGTTGCCCCACACATCATAAATACATACTGATAGGTTGTATTGTCGAATAAATGTGCTTAGATTGTAAGCTCTTCAGGCATGGACAGATGGGATGAATACATGTAATTGTAAATAGCTACGGAAGATGTTGGCGCTATATAAACCAATGATAATAGTAAAATTGGGCAGCTTCTAACAAACCCATGAGCATAAATACATTTTGAGTAATATTTTCTATGATTCCTAAACTGGTAAATAGAAGAACATGGGAAGAACTTTCCACCTGTCCTGAAGGGTTAATATATAATTAAAAGGAACTTTTAAGACTAAATCATTTCCCCTCCTTTTTCAAAATTGTTTTCGTACAGCAATATCGCATAGGGTAATAAAATCTATCTTCTCAGATAACAAAGCATTTGGTGGCTGCCTTTTTCCTGTTTTATGGCTGGGCATGCTCAGTGCGCTTTATTCATGGAGGGAGGGGCTCTCCAATTAGCTACTTGCCTTGTTTTAAACCTTAATTTATGCTTTTATAATGCTGTAGTCTGAAGAATTGAACAGTACAGTGATAATCATTTTAAAATCCCCCTATCTGGGTTAAGTCAGGTAAATGTAATTTACCTAAAGATTTCCTTAACAAGCAGTAATGCATATAGGAAAGAGCTTTTTGCTAACCTCTGTTTTAACAAAACCTAATTTTCAGACTTTTCCTTTAACATTCAAAACATATTAAAATCCTCTGAACACTGCAGGATATAAGGACACTTGAAATAATTTTCTCATCCCACACGTATAATTCGCACACATATCAATGCTGTTGTGTAAGACAGTCTATTAAACTAAGTTCTCTGTGATCTTGCTAAAAATGTATCAAAAAGAGAAAAACCACATTACATAGCTGTCAAAAAATAATATACTTTCATTCATTAATCTGTCAACTTGCCTCCATGGTTCTTGGGTTTTGCTTTGACCTGATAGTCATTTTGTTGGAACAGTTAGCTGTATAATAGCCTTAAAATGCATTAAAGGACCCGATATCTTGTTGCTCCACCCCCCTTTTGGCCCAGGGCCAAACCAATGGGAAAATGCGCTTGACAAGAAGCACTTCTTCCCTTGGATAGATCCCAGGCTGAGGTGGGGGCAGAGCTTAGAGAATACAGTTGCCCTTTAAACCTTTTTATGGCGTTGTACGTGGGTGAACTGAACATTAAGACTATAATAATGGCGTGTGAAGGTTCTCATTCATCCAGGTCATGGTATATCTGTTGTAATTCAATTAGATCAAGTGGAACTTGAAGTTTAGTTCTTGAAGACGTTTTGGCTAGTCATCAAAGCCAGTTTGTTGTTTTGTACCTCTTCCCTTGTAAATTTGATGTTTTTGGTCTACCGCTTAATGTGTTCTGTGAAAGCTTGTATTTCCTTCTGGTGGATTTTAACCCAGGTGTTGTGTCAATTGTGCATTTCCTGTCTGCTTTAAACCGACACACACTGAGGCAAGCAATTGGTACATCCGAAAGACCCAATAAAGCGACATCATATACGCAGTGCAGTGAAGAATGCTCTGATTTGTATGTGGGGAGACCAAACAGCAACTGCATCAACTATGGCCCAGCACAGAAGAGCAATTCCCTCGGTCATGACTCAGCCGTGTACCTGCTCTTAAGGATAAGGACATACTTTGAGATAGTAATGTTAACATATTGGCAAAGGAACATGACTGGTCAAGAGGTGTTAAGGAGGCCATTTATGTGAATAAGACCAAGCCTAAATAGAGGTGGTGGGGGTTCGACACCACTGTCTGCCATGTACATGCTGTTTTAACAAACCTTACTCTGGGCGTTCCTAAACACCTCTTAGCCACTATCCAATCACACCCATTAACACTTGGCTGTGATATGCTAATTGGGATTTTCCAGGGTACATATTGCCAAAGATTCTTGTACAAGTCATTCTGAATTGAGACAGCCTAGTCGAGATGATCGAAACCTCTTCAGAACTAAACTTCTAGTCCAGTTGATCTAATTGAATACAACATATAATAATGGCGGTTCATAAAAAGAAGTTGATGCATCAGCCTCAACTGGTATATAGCCCTGTTTTTGCCCCAAAATGCACCAGATTTTGTGACTGAAGTTCAGCATTTGAAATTCCACGATCAAAACTCCACACACAACTATAGAAATTTTGGTAATCCAATTACCCCCAGGGGAACAAACACTCTATTTGTGACTATGTTCGAACTGCTATTATTCTTCATTTCAAATGAAGCATTTGCTGTTTGTGTTGGATTGTAAATGTTATCCTAACTCTTTTAACGCAAGTAATAATATATATATATATATCATATAATTATATATAATATATATATATATCATATATATATATATATATATATTATATATATATATATATACACAAAGATGTACAGTGATCATTTCTTATATACTTGTTCTGAGGTCATATACAATTGTAGGACATCTTGTACCTGGGGGTTTTCTTTGAAGTGACGTGTATCTAACATCGTGAGCTGACCTTGGGAGAGTTAATGTCACCTTTCTAAAATGGGAACATACGTGAGCTGTATACTGATGATTCTAGGGCACATAAGACTATGGAGTGTAACCATGCTGAAAGAAGACAATAGAAAACTTCGCCTTGATTCACCGAGCAAGTGCATTATGGTGACATTATTACAGAAGAGGACACGTTATGTAACACAATATTGTCTAAACTGATGAACAAAATCAATTGTTGTGATATAGCTGACAATGTTCTTTTTAGTGTTTACCTATTTGTTATGTATGTGTCATAAACTAGAATATTTAATATATTGTCAAAGGAGATGAACTGATCTTTCTTTGAAATAGTTTGGAAATAACCATAGGTCTTCTGTTACCTACTCCCTATTCATTGGTACAGATAGAGAGCAGGTTTCTCCACAGTAACTGTCCCCTCATTCACTGGTACAGATAGAGAGCAAGGTTCTCCACAGTAACTGTCCGCTCATTCACTGGTACAGATAGAGAGCAAGGTGTTCTACAGTAACTGTCCCCTCATTCACTGGAACAGATAGAGAGTGAGGTGCTCTACAGTAACTGTCCCCTCATTCACTGGTACAGATAGAGAGTGAGGTGCTCTACAGTAACTGTCCCCTCATTCAACTGGTACAGATAGAGAGTGAGGTGCTCTACAGTAACTGTCCCCTCATTCACTGTACAGATAGAGGTGAGGTGCTCTACAGTACTGTCCACTTATTCACTGTACAGATGAGAGTGGTGTGCTCTACAGTAACTGTCCCCTCATTCACTGGTACAGATAGTGAGTGAGGTGCTCTACATAACTGTCCTCCTCATTCACTGGTACGATAGAGAGTGAGGTGCTCTACAGTAACTGTCCCCCGCATTCACTGGTCATAAGAGAGTGAGGTCTCTACAGTAACTGTCCCCTCATTCACTGGTACAGATAGATGTGAGGTGCTCTACAATAACTGTCCCCTCATTCACTGGTACGATAGAGAGTGGGTTGCTCTCAGTAACTGTCCCCCATTCACTGAACGTAAGAGAGTGAGTGTGCTCTACCAGTAACTGTCCCCTCATTCACTGGTACAGATAGAGAGTGAGGTGCTCTACAGTAACTGTCCCCTTATTCACTAACAGATAGGAGTGTGGTGCTCTACAGTAACTGTCCCCTCATTCACTGGAACAGATAGAGAGTGAGGTGCTCTACAGTAACTGTCCCTCATTCACTGGTACAGATAGAGAGTGAGGTGCTCTACAGTAACTGTCCACTTATTTACACTGCTACAGATAAGAGTGAGGTGCTCTACAGTAACTGTCCCCTCATTCACTGGTACAGATAGAGAGTGAGGTGCTCTAACAGTAACTGTCCCCCTCTATTCACTGGTACAGATAGAGAGTGAGGTGTCTACAGTAACTGTCCCCTCATTCCTGGTACACTAGAGAGTGGGTGCGTCTCCAGTAACTGTCCCCTCATTCACTGGTACAGATAGGAGTAGGTCTCTACAGTAACTGTCCCCCTCATTCACGGACAGATAGAGAGTGAGGTGCTCTACAGTAACTGTCCCCATCATTCACTGGTACAGATAAGGAGGGTGCTCTACAGTAACTGTCCCCTCATTCACTGGTAATATAGAGAGTGAGTGCTCTACAGTAACTGTCCCCTCATTCACTGGTACAGATAGAAGTGGGGTGAATCTACATTACGGCCCCTCATTCACTGGTACCAGATAGAGAGTGAGGTGCTCTACAGTAACTGTCCCCTCATTCACTGGACAGATAGAGAGTGAGGTGCTCTACAGTAACTGTCCCCTCATTCCTGGAACAGAGTGAGTGAGGTGCTCTACAGTACACTGTCCCCTCATTCACTGGAACAGATGAAGTGAGGTGCTCTACAGTAACTGTCCCCTCATTCACTGGTACAGATAGGTAGGTGCTTCTACAGTAACTGTCCCCTCATTCACGGAACAGATAGAGAGTGGGTGCTCTACATACTGTTCCCCTCATTCACTGGTACAGAATAGAGAGTGAGGTGCTCTACAGTAACTGTCCCCTCATTCCACTGAACAGATAGAGAGTGAGGTCTCTACAGTAACTGTCCTCTCTTCACTGGTACAGATAGAGAGTGAGGTGCTCTACAGTAAACTGTCCCCTTTCACTGTACAGATCGAGAGTGAGGTGCTCTACAGTAACTGTCCCCTCTTCACTGACAGATAGAGAGTGAGGTGCTCTCAGTAACTGTCCCCTCTTCACTGTACAGATAGAGGTGAGGTCTCTACAGTAACTGTCCCCTCATTCACTGGTACAGATAGAGTGAGGTGCTCTACAGTAACTTCCCCCTCATTCCCTGGACAGATAGAGTGAGGTGCTCTACATGAACTGTCCCCTCCATTCACTGGAACAGAGAGAGTGAGGTGCTCTACAGTAACTGTCCCCGCTCTCACTGGACAGATAGAGAGTGAGGTGCTCTACAAGTAACTGTCCCCTCATTCACTGGAACAGATAGAGAGTGAGGTGCTCTACAGTAACGTCCCCCTCATTCACTGGAACAGAGAGTGAGGTGCTCTACAGTAACTGTCCCCTCATTCACTGGACAGATAGAGAGTGAGGTGCTCTAACAGTAACTGTCCCTCATTCACTGGTACAGATAGAGAAGGTGGCTCAACAGTAACTGTCCCCTATTCACTGTACAGATAAGATGTGCTCTCAGAACTGTCCCTCATTCACTGGACAGATAGAGAGTGAGGTGCTCTACATTAACTGTCCCCTCATTCACTGGAACAGATAGAGAGTGGGTGCTCTACAGTAACTGTCCCCTCTTCACTGGTACAGATAGAGAGCAAGTTTCTCCACGTAACTGTCCCCTCATTCACTGGTACAGATAAAAGAGTGGGGTGCGCTACATTAACTGTCCCCTCATTCACTGGAACCAGATGAGAGTGAGGTGCTCTACAGTTAACTGTCCCCTCATTCACTGGTACAGATAGAGATTGATGTGCTCTACAGTAAACTGTCCCCTCATTCACGGGTAAGATAGAGCAAGGTTCTCCACAGTACTGTCCCCTCATTCACTGGTACAGATAAAGGGGGTGCTTACAGTAACTGTCCCCTCATTCACTGGTACAGATAGAGAGCAAGGTTCTCCACAGTACTGTCCCCTCATTCATGGTACAGATAGAGAGTGAGGTTCTCCACATAACTGTCCCCTCATTCACTGTACAGATAGAGTGAGGTTCTCCCACAGTAACTGTCCCCCTCATCACTGGTACAGATAGAGAGTGAGGTGCTCTACAGTACTGTCCCCCTCATTCACTGTACAGATAGAGAGTGAGTATGCTTCTACAGTAACTGTCCCCCTCATTCACTGGTACAGATAGAGAGTGAGTGGCTCTACAGTACTGTCCCCTCATTCACTGTACAGATAGAGAGTGAGGTGCTCTACGTAACTGTCCCCTCATTCACTGGAACAGATAGAGAGTGAGGTTGCTCTACAGTACTGTCCCCTGCGTCCCCTATCATTCACTGGTACAGATAGAGAGTGAGGTGCTCTACAGTAACTGTCCCCTTATTCACTAGTACAGATAGATAGTGAGTGTGCTCTACAAGTAACTGTCCCTCATTCACTGGACAATAAGAGTGAGGTGCTCTACAGTAACTGTCCCCTCATTCACTGGTACAGATAGAGAGTGAGGTGCTCTACATAACTGTCCACTTATTCCTGCTACAGATAGAGAGTGAGGTGCTCTACAGTAACTGTCCCCTTCTCACTGGTACAGATAGAAGTGGAGGTGCTCTACAGTAACTGTCCCCCTCATTCACTGGTACAGATAGAGAGTGATGTGCTCTACAGTAACTGTCCCCTCATTCACTGGTACGAGGATGAGAGTTGAGGTTCCTACAGTAACTGTCCCTCATCACTGGTACAGATAAGAGTGAGGTGCTTCTACAGTAACTGTCCCCCCTCATTCACTGAACGATAGAGAGTGAGGTTCTCTACAGTAACTGTCCCCCCCCATCATTCCTGGTACATTATAGGAGTGAGGTGCGCTACAGTAACGTCCCCCTCTTCACTGGTACAGATAGAGAGTGGGGTGATCTACATACACTGTCCCCCTCTTCCACTGGACAGATAGAGAGTGAGGTCTCTACAGTAACTGTCCCCTCATTCACTGGAACAGATAGAGAGTGAGGTGCTCTACGTAACTGTCCCCCATTCACTGGACAATAGTAGTGAGGTGCTCTACAGTACTGTCCCCCTGCCTCATTCACATGGACAGATAGTAGAGTGAAGGTGCTCTACAGTAACTGCCCCTCATTCCACTGGTACGATAGAGTGAGTGCGCTACAGTCAACTGTCCCCTCATTCACTGGAACAATAGAGAGTGAGGTGCTCTACAGTAGACTGTCCGCCCATCATTCCACTGGTACAGATAGAGAGTGAGGTGCTCTACAGTAACTGTCCCTCATTCACTGAACAGATGAGCGTGAGGGCTCTACAGTAACTGTCCCCATCATTCACTGGTACAGATAGAGAGTGAGGTTGCTCTACCAGTAACTGTCCCCCTCATTCACTGGTCACAGATAGAGAGTGGTGCTCTGCAGTAACTGTCCCCGTTATTCACTAGTACAGAGTAGATAGAGTGATGCTCTCAGTAACTGTCCCCTCATTATCACTTGTTACGATAAGAGAGTGAGGTGTCTACAGTAACTGTCCCCTCATTCACTGTAAGATCAGAGTGAGGTGCCTACAGTAACTGTCCCCTCATTCACTGGAACAGATAAGAGTGAGGTGCTCTACGTAACTGTCCCCTCTTCACTGAACAGACTAGAGGATGAGGTGGCTCTACAGTAACTGTCCCCTCATTCACTGGAACAGATAGAGGTGAGTGTGCTCTACAGTAACCTGTCCCCTCTTCACTGGAACAGATTAGAGAGTGAGGTTCTCTACATTAACTGTCCCCATCATTCACTGACACAGATAGAAGTGAGGTCTTCCAGTACTGTCCCCTCATTCACTGGAACAGATAGAGAGTGAGGGTCTCTACGTAACTTCCCCCCCTCACTTCACTGGTACAGTAGAGAGGGAGGTTCTCACAGTTTAACTGTCCCCCTCATCACTGGTACACGCTAAGAGTGAGGGTGCTCTACAGTAACTGTCCCCTCATTTCACTGGACAGTATATAGAGTAGAGTGCTCTAACAGTAACTGTCCCCTCATCACTGGAACAGATTAGAGATGGGTCTCTACAGTAACTGTCCCCCTTCTTCACTGGTACGAACGAAGCAAGGTTCTCCACAGTAACCTGTCCCCTCATTTCACTTGTACAGATACAGCGTGGGGTCTCTACAGTAACTGTCCCCCTCATTCACTGGAACAATAGAGAGTGAGGTGCCTTACGTACCTGTCCCCTCATTCACTGGTACAGAAGAGATGTGATGTGCTCTACAGTAACTGTCCCCTCATTCCTGTGTACAGATGAGAGCACGGTTTCTCACAGTAACTGTCCCCCATCATTCACTGGGATAAACGATAAAGAGTGGGGTGCTCTAGCAGTAACTTCCCCTCATCACTGGTACAGATAGAGAGCAGGTCTCACCAGTATGTCCCCTCATTCACTGGTCAGATAGAGAGTGAGGTTTCCCAGTACTGCCCCCGTCATTCCACGTACAGATCAGAGTTGAGGTCTCCACAGTAACTGTCCCCTCAGTTCCACTGTACAGATATAGATGAGGTGCTCTACAGTAACTGTCCCCTCATTCACTGGTACAGATAGAGGTGCAGTGCTCTACAGTAACTGTCCCCGCATTCACTGGTACAGATAGAGAGTGAAGTGCTCTACATGTAACTGTCCCCTCATTCCCTGGTACAGATAGGTTGAGGTGCTCTACAGTAACTGCCGTCTCATTCATGTACTAGATAGAGACAAGGTTCTCCACAGTAACTGTCCCATTATTCATGGTACAGATAGAAGTGAGGTGATCTACAGTAACGTCCCCTCATTCAACTGTACAGATTAGAGCGTTGAGGTGCTCTACAGTACCTGTCCTCTCATGTACTGGTACCCGATTGAGAGACAAAGTCTCCACAGTAACTGTCCCCTCATTCACTGGTACAGATAGAAGTGAGGTTTCTCCACAGTAAACTGTCCCCTCATTCCATGGTAAGATAGAGAGAGGAGTGCTCTACAGTTGACCATGTCCCCTCATTCACTGGTACAATAGTAGATGGGGTGCTCTACAGTAACTGTCCCCCTCTGTCACTGGAACAGATAGAGAGTGAGGTGCTCTACCAGTAATGTCCCCTCATCACTGGTACAGATAGTGAGTGAGGTGCTCTACAGTAACTGGCCCTCATCCCTGCAGAAGTGTGCTCTACGAAATTCCCATTCACTGGTACAATAGAGAGTAGGTGCTCTACAGTAACTGTCCCCTCATTCACTGGAAAATAAGAGTGAGGTCTCTCTAACAGTAACTGTCCCCTCATTCACTGGTAACATATAGGAGGTCGCACGATCGTTTATCTGTAATGATAGGGACTACAGTCAACTGTCCCCTCAATTCTCACCTGGTACAGATAGAGAGGAGGTGCTCTACATTAACTGTCCCGGCTCCATTCACCTGGTACAGATAGAGAGCAAGTCCCACAGTAACGGTCCCTCCCCATCATCTCACTGGTACAGATCAAAGATTTGGTGGTGCTCTACAGAACTGGCCCCCGCATTCACTGGAACAGACTTAAGAGTGAGGTGCTCTACAGTTACTTCCCCTCATTCATGGGTACAGATAGAGAGCAAGGTTTTCTCCACATTAACTGTCGTCCCACACCTGGTACAGTAGAGAGTGGAGGGCTCTACAGACCGTCCCCTCATACACTGGAACAGATAGTAGCAGTGAGGGTGCTCTACAGTAACTTCCCCTCATTCACTGGTACAGATAGTGAGTGGGTGCTCTACAGTAACTGTCCCCCTCATTCACTGGTACAGATAGAGAGTGAGTGGCCTACGTAACTGTCCCCTCATTCACGGTAGATATAGAGTGATGTGCTCTAGCAGGTAACCTGTCCCTCATTCACTGGTACAGATAGAGATGTGAGTGGATCTCATAACTGTCCTCCTTATTCACTGGTACAAGATATAGAGTGGGTGAATCTACATAACTGTCCCCCTCATCACTGTTACAGATAGTGAGTGAGTGTGATCTCAACAGTAACTGTCCTCCCATTCACTGTATCAGATAGTGAGTGAGTGATCTCCAGTAACTGTCCCCTCATACCCACTGGTACGATAGAACAGTCGAGGTGCTCTAACAGTACTGTCCCCTCATCACTGGTACAGATAAGGTGAGTTCTCACAGTACCCGCCCCTCAGTCACTGGTAACCGATAGAGAAGTGAGGTGATCTACATTAACTGTCCTCTTATTCACTGTACACGTAGAGAGTGAGGTGACTACAGAACTGTCCCCTCATCACTGGTACAGATAGTGGAGTGAGGTGATCTACAGTAACTGTCTCCTCAGTACTGGTACAGATAGTGAGTGAGGTGATCTACAGTAACTGTCCCTCCTTCCCTGGTACGATAGAGAGTGAGGTGCTCTACAGTACTGTCCCCTCATTCACTGGTACAATAGAGAGTGAGGGTCTCTACAGTAACTGTCCCCTCATTCACTGGTACAGATAGAGAGTGAAGTGCTCTACCAGGTAACTGTCCCCTCAATTCACTGTATAAGATAGAAGTGAGTGCTCTACATTAACTGTCTCCCTCATTCACTGGTACAATAGAGATGAGGTGATCTACAGTATGTCCTCTTATTCACTGGTACAGATAGAGAGTGAGTTGATCTCCGTAACTGTCCCCTCATTCACTGGTACAATATTGAGTGAGGTGATCTACAACAGTAACTTCGCCCTCATTCATGGTAACCGATAGTGATTGGGTGATCTCACCGTAACTGTCCCCTCATTCACTGGTACAGATAGAGTGATGTGCTCTACAGTAACGTCCCCTCATTCCCTGGGACAATAGAGAGTGATGTGATCTAAAAACCAGTAACTTTCCCCTTATTCATCACTGGTACAATGAGATGAGGTGATCTCAGTGAACTGTCCCCTCCTCACTCGTACCGATAGTGAGTGAGGTGAATCTACAGTCACTGTCCCCCTCATTCACTGGTACAGTAGTGATGAGGTGATCTACAGTAACTGTCCCCTTATCACTGTACAAGATAGAGAGTGAGGTGCTCTACCAGTAACTGTCATCCCCTCATCACTGGTACAGATAGAGTGAGTTTGCTCGACATAACTGTCCCCCCCTCATTCACTGGTACAGATGTGAGTAGGTGATCTACCGTAAACTGTCCCCTCATTCACTGGTACAGATAGAGAGCGAGGTGCTCTACATACCGGTCCCCTCATTCACTGGTACAGAAGTAGATTGAGGTGATCTACGTAACTTTCCCCTTATTCACTGGTACACTCGAGAGCGAGGTGCTCTACGTAACTGTCCCCTCATTCACTGGCACAGTAGGATTGAGGGTGATCTAGCAGTAATGTCCTCTTATTCCATGGTAACCGATAGAGAGTGAGGTGCGCTCCAGTAACGTCCCCTTATTCCTGGTAAGATAGAGAGTGCGGTGCTCTAACGTAACTGTCCCCTCATTGCACTGGTACAGATAGAGACTGAGGTGCGCTACGTAACTGTCCCCTTTTTCCTGGTAAAAGATATATAGTGCGTGCTCTACAGTAACTGTCCCCCTCATTTCACTGGTACAATAGAGTGAGGTGCTCTAACAGTAACCGTCCCCTCACACTGGTACAGATAGATATTGAGGTGATCTACATTAACTGTCCTCTTATTCACTGGACAGATAGAGAGTGAGTTGATCTCCAGTACTGTCCCCTCATTCCTGTACAAGATATGAGTGAGGTGATCTACAGTAACTGTCCCCATCATTTCACGGTACAGATAGTGAGTGAGGTGATCTACAGTAACTGTCCCCGTATTCACTTGTACAGATAGAGAGTTGAGGTCGATACAGTGCAAATAAAGTGACAAAGTGCTATATAAATAGTGACTCACTGAAAACATATCACAGTCTGATGTAGGACTCCATCTTAATAAATGCTATTTATAGCCATAAATTTATATGAACATAGCCATAAACCAGATACATATAATCACAATTCCTAGTAGCGAATAGCATACAAGCAGTGATACCCTAAAGACAATTAATATTTAAAGACATTAAATATTAGAAGTGCCACAGACACACTCGAACAGAGCTCCCATGGGCTGTAATGGGAAAATCTAGTGTGTAAAACATAGCACATATAATGAATATACATAAATAAATATAAGGCCTATAAGACAGTTCTAATGCAAGTGCACCAAGATGGAAACAAAAAACTATACTTAGAATATCTGTTGCAAAATTAAGATGGGCCTACATCGCTGGACAAGCTGAACTCGTTTTGCCCTAACCCACGTTTCTTTGTCATTTGAACAGCCTACTCTTTTTCAAAGGAAACAGTCCTGAAATGTGGATATAACCCCCACAAACTATATATTTTGTAATCTACACACTTTCAGTTACATAACAAAGCCATGTTTTTAAACATACACAAAGAATTCCAGACACAGTAATCAATAGAACTCTGTGCATTTAGGTTTTGTAAAAAAAATAAGATAATTCAAAGGTGAAAATACTACCTAAACCCACTTGCCAAGTAAAATAACCCAATAAATGTCAATCTCCCACATGTCTTGAATTAAATGATATGCCATATGCATGGGTCCACACAGAGACACGCTCACCAACTAACTCAAATGAGACACATGCACAAGTGCAATTACAAAAAAAAAATCAAGTGCTCTAAATCAAGTGCTCTATAATTTGAACAGCCTACACTTTTTTAAAGGAAACTGCCCTGAAGGTTAGAAATATCCCACACAAATAAAAAAACACACTAAATGTAGATTACCTAAATGTCCTGAATCAAATGGTATGCCACATGCATGGGTGCACACAGAGACATCGCCACCAACTAACTCAAATGGGATGCATGCACAAGTGCAATTAAAAGACAAAAAATCAAAGTCCTCTGTAATTTGAACTGCCTATTATTTTTCAAATAAAACAACCAGGAAACTTTGAAATACCCTCACAAACTATATATATAATCTTCACACCTTCAGCTAAGTACCAGTGTCATGCTTTCATACATACATGAAGAATTTCAGATGCAGTAATCCACAAAACTCCGTGCTTTTAGGGGATTTTGTGAAAAGATGAAATAAGATGATTCAAAGGTTGAAATCCTACCTAAACACACTTGACAAGTAAAAAAAAAAATGTCAACCTCCCACATGTCCTGAATCAAACGGTAAGCCATATGTGTGGGTGTACACAGATACGTTGCCACTAACTAGCTCAAATGGGACGCATGCACAAGTGCAATTACAAGAAAAAAATTTAAAAATTCTACAACCCACTCCCCACTCACACACACTCCTTTTAGTGAAAACCGGTTAGTACAGAGAGACGCACACATTTTTGCACACTTAACTATTCCTAAAAATTAAATTTGGTCTCTTTTTGGTACCTCTGCAAAATTTTCTAATATAGGCTTAGTTTCCCTTGAAATTGATGGAATTGATGGCGCTCCATTCACAAATAGTATAGTAAGCTGTCAATGATTTTTTTAAAGACAAAGATAGATAGCATGTAAGCTGTAGATGCTTTGCCAGATAGACCACCCAGCCAGGCATTTACAGCGTGCATGCTTGGCACTGAAGGGATTAAAGTGATCATATCCCCATGCAAACATTGCTTCTCCAATGTAAAAAGCCCTAACTTGTCTAATCTGCCTGCATAATCAAGCCCCTCCATTCCCCTTATTAATTTAGTTGCCCTTCTCTGAACTGCTTTCATTTCCAAAATGCCTCTTTTGTATATGCAGACATCCCACCCTGCCCCTTCAGGCTTCTGGGCAGGGTGGGAAAAGGGGGCATGACATCACGCAGCAGGCAGGACGTAATGTCACATGGGGCATGGTCAGTGTTCTAGGGTGGTGGGATTAGGGGTGTTCCAGGGCATTCTGGGGCATGGCCTTGCAAAGTGGACGTGACTGGGGAGGAGTCTCCTCTCAAGTCTGGGAGTCTGGGGTGGTGTGGGAGACCATCCTAAAATGAGGGAGACTCACAGACAATCTTGGAGGGGTGGGATACCTGTATATGGGATTCCAAAACTGTACCGCATATTCCAAATGAGGCCTTACCAGTGCCTTGTAAAGAGGGGGAATAATATTTTTCTCTCTTGAATCTATTCCCCTTTATACAAGATAATATCTTGCTAGCTCTAGCCATTGCTACCTGGCATTGTTTGCTATAGCTAATTCTGTTATCAACCAGAACCCCCAAATCTTTTTCCATTACAGATGCACTTAACACAGAGTTATTTATGGTGTAGGTGGCACAGGGATTATTAAACCCCAAATGCATCACCTTACATTTATCAACATTGAATCCCATCTGCCATTCTGCTGCCCATTTTGATAATCTATCTAGGTCTGTTCGCAGCATTTGCACATCATTTGAAGTTTCCAAAGCTCTGCATAGTTTAGTGTCATCAGCAAACACAGAGACCTTGCTCTCAATGCCCCCTTCTAAGTCATTTATAAACATATTAAACAGAAGAGGCCCCAGTACAGAACCCTGAGGAACTCCGCTTAGAACTTTAGCCCACATAGATGTAGCTCCATTAACCACCACTCTCTGTTTGCGGTCCAATAACCAGTTCTCTATCCATGAACAAATGTTTTCTTCAAGGCCAACAGTCCCAGTTTATACATTAGTCACCTATGTGGCGCAAAAGTATAGTATACTACATCTACTGCTGTGCCTGTATATTTTTATTTACCTGTCTATCCATCCATCTCTTTCTGTTTGTCTATTTATCTATCTCTTTCTGTCTGTCTGACTACCTATCTGTCTGTTTATCTAATTATCTATCTACCTAACTGTCTATCTTTCTGTCTGTCTGTCTATCTATGTATCTGTGTTTCTATCTCTCTCTCTCTATCTACCTGTCTATCCATCTATCTGCCTGTGTCCTATATCTATCTATGCCACACACAAATACTTAGCCACACATATGACACACAAACCTCACTGACATACTGTATAGACACACATATACACTGATATATTGACACACACATACATGCACTTATATATTGTAACACACAAATGCACTGGTATACTGACACACACATACACTGATAAACTGACATACACATATAACACGCACATGCACTGATATACTAACACACACAACACACACATACACTTATATACTGACATACACACTCATGCACTGATATACTGTAACACACACAAATGCACTGATACACTGACACACATATACACTGATAAACTGACACACACATATGACACACACATGCACTGATATACTGACACACGCATGCATTAATATACAGGCACACACATACACTGATATACTGACACACACACACACACACACATGCACTGATATACTGTAACACACACAAATGCACTGATACACTAGCACATACATACACTGATAAAGTGACACACACAACACACATATTCACTGATATACTGACATACACCCACATGCACTGAAATACTGACACACACATATGACACACACATGCACTGATAAATTGACACATACACACTGACACAAAACAAGACAGAAGTCTTGTCCTCAACATCTCAGATAGCCCCCATATGTACACATTATGGGTATTGTACTTAGCCCGCCAAACAGACACTGCACCCCTGGCCCTGATCCTTACTAGTAACTAGTACTGACCATGTAAGGGAAGGGTTAAAGTTACTAAAAACCCCAGATGGACATTGTAGTGTAACAGGCAGATCCAACCTGTACTGACCTAGACCATGTGTTACTGTCTCCCTCTCCATACTGTATCCCCAGCACCTCCATTAAGTACAAACAGCCCTGCCCCACTCAGCCAGATACTGTGTCTCCGACTGCAATTTCAGTGCGGGGTCCTAAAGCCTGTTCCTTCACTTCCGGATTTACGGTAAACAGAAAAGACCAAATTGCCCCTATGTGCAGATGCCCATGCACACAAATAATATATGGCTAAGGCTTTTAGCCTGGTTATTTTACCATATAAATAAATCTATTATCTGTGTGTGCTGTCTCCTTGTGCATTTTTTCTGATGCAGATTGAAGTTAATTTACACATCTATATCCGTTATATTCAACTGGACTTAACGTTTAGTTCTTGGAGATGTTTATCTAACTCCAGTTGATCTAATGGAATACAATGGATATTCCATGACCTGGATGAATGAATATTACAGATATACCATGACCTGGATGGATGAATATTACAGATATACCGTGACCTGGATGAATGAATATTACAGATATACCGTGACCTGGATGAACGAATATTACAGATATACCGTGACCTGGATGAATAAATATGAATGAATATTACAGATATACCGTGACCTGGATGAATGGCCCCACCATGTAGTGTAGTAAAATCCTTACCTCACATCCCAGCTCCATATGGTTCTCCTGTAGTCCCCCCCCAAAGTCCAAAACTGCCCACCAGGAGGATAGCAGAGTCCATATAGGACACTGCCTCCTACCTGGCTCCGGGAGAAGTTTGACATGGTACTGCAGCCCTTCTCCCCCTCCCCCTCCCGTTTTGCTATCCCTCCCCCTACCATAAAAACCCTTGGCCACATAATAAAATATGTTCCCCAGCCCCAACCGCATAAAAATTATTTTTAGAAAGTCCCCAGAACTGTACTTACCTTCCCTCGCTCCCCCGGCATTCTGAGAAGCCGGCAGCCGCGTCCGTGATTGGCTGCCTCTCAGTCAATCACGGACGCGGCTGCCGATCCCACACCCTGCTTGCAGTGTCTCGCAAGCAGAAGGCCGGGCGTCGGAGGAGAGAGGGATGGTTAAGTTGGGGCTGGGGGCTGTATTCTATTGTATGCTAAAAGTTTTTTTAAGGGTGGACATGCCCTTAAGAAAAGCTGCTATAGGGTAGGAACCTTTGTGTGGGACCATAGATTCAAATTGGGCCTGATACAGTAAGAGTAGCAAAGGCTTGCCGGTAGATAAATCTCATTGGATGTTTCAGATTGAAAGCATGGGCAAACTTTTGCACCTCTATTTTATCAGCCCCAATCAATTGCTTTTTACAGTAGTCTACCAGCTTTTTCCATAAAATGTGTATTACGACCATTCCATCCAATAACTCATCATATGGCGGTATTAAAAAACTGAGTGCTAATATAAACAAAAATCACTAGCATTGTGAAATGATTATAACAAAAAAGTAGCAAAACCACAACACAATCCAGGCTTAAAATACTAAATTTACGTCTACTAAAATTCTCCTTGGTTTATCCTAAATCACTGAATTTCTACTCGCCTTGGTTGGCAATGGTATTCTTATTATTTATAATCCTGAGTATTAAGGTTACATTTTCGGGAAGGGGGTTGGAATAGAATTCAGTTACAGTTACAAGATCCTTTTTCATCGTTTAACCACTGGCAAATTTTCTTCACAAAGGAACCATGGGAAAGTCTCCCGATTTGCTATTCGTTAGAATGAAAATAGTTTATTTTAGTTTATTGCTCTTTCTCTCCCTTTGGAACAACACAGACTGATAGCACATCCAGCGGAACTCTGCAAGACATACATTAAGGACAACTCCACCCTCATAAGAACATCTTTAGAAAGAATTACCTCTTTAAAATATGTTGATATATCAAACTTTGTCCTATGAATTCAATACTGTATGCCTGCTAGCTTCTGGATGCCTCATGGAAACTGAGCAATTTAGAAACCTGTACGAGTCTATAATGAGCCTGGGCATGCTCAGAAGGGAAAGACAGGGGATTAACATTGTCATTGGCTGTGATGTCAACTGTCAATCTAAACTGACAGTTACTAACTGGAAGAACTAGGAAGCAGAAAGAAAGGGACAAAAGGACATTGGTGCAGGATTTCAGGTTAGACTTATATATTTCAGATTTTAAAGGGCATGTTGTCACCCTTAAAAATAGTTTTTGATATGCTGCTCCCCCATGTCTGGTAGCCCCAACCGCATGGGTAGTATTTTCCAAAAGCTCCCCAAACTCTTACTTACCTCCCTCGTTCCTCCGCTGCACTGCCGGCCCTCTGCTTGCGAGAATGCAAGCAGAGGGGCGGGACCGGCAGTCGCGTCTGTGATTGGCTGAGCGGCAGCCAATCACGGACGCGGCTGCCGGTCACTCAGTGCAGCGGAGGAAAGAGGAGAGGTAAGTAAGAGTTTGGGGAGCTTTTGCAAATACTAACCATGCGGTTGGGGCTGCCAGACATGGGGGAGCCATATTAAAAGGGTTTTACGCTAGGGAGAGGGATAGTAGAACGGGAGGGAGAGGGAGGGGGAGGGAGGGGGAGAAGGGCTGCAGTACACATGACAAATATCTACCGGAGGCAAGGTAGCAGGCAGAGTCTGCTAGCCTCTGGTGGACAGTTTTTGGGACTTTAGGGGGGGTCTACAGGAGAACCCTATGGAGCTGGGATGTGAGGTAAGGATTACACTACACTACATGGTGGGGCCATTACTGGGGGGGATTATAGTTTTGGGGGTGGACATGCCCTTTAAACTATTACCATTTAGGGTTTTGGGGGGTGATTTACCTTTATGTAAGGTTTCATTTTAGGACTGGACTTGCCCTTAAACATTACAGGGAATTGCTGTAAAATACAGATTTTTTTTAAACAAAAACAACATTTACAAAAGTTGTTACATAAATAAAAATATTAAGAAAAACTGCATAATGCAGCAAAAATGTCCAATGCAAGGAAATCGAATGGAAAAGGGTAATGATGTGTAGATAAATTGGAATTGTTAGCAGAGTAAAAGGATTAGGTTGATGGAATATGTACTATGTATGTGCTATCATCCACTGACGGTTCTGTTTTTTCGAGAACTAGATCCTTTAAACAGTAGTGTTAACAGTTCACTGCTTATGGCTATAATTTAGGGAGGTTCCCATATATCCATTGGGGGGTCAGCAAATCTAAATGGACAAGTTTTATAGTGTCTCCCAGAAACGTCTGCTCTGCCAAACCCAGTGTGAAAAAAAACGGAAATAAATAAAAGGCTTTAAAAGTCTAAAAGACAGAGGCTGCAGTAAAGATGTCATTGTGTTACACAGGCAGACTACGAACAGGAGTTATAGGATCTTGTAAATCCTGCCTTTATATAGTGCAGCCTGCTGTTTTGATGGGCATCGATAAAGAATGTGATTCTGATGGCTAAACCACTATTTCTAAGTCAACTGTCAAAACAAAGTCTTCTAGTAAACCCATGGTTGCAAAGATCCAAGGGTAGCATCAGAACCTGATACCTTCCCTTTAGAATCAGAATTATTAGGGGGTCAGCCTTCTCACCATCAGACTACACCAGTTGTTGGTTATTGGGAATTGTAATTAACTAAAGTTGCACCTTGGATTTTAATAATATACAGTAAAAGCTAAAAATAAATGAAAAATGTAATAATATGCATGGTGTGCAGTTTTCTCCTTAATTGAACTAATCTGGTCCCCTAGACGAAGACCATTTCTCTCTGCAATAGATATGGCTCAGCTAATATGTGTAAGAAAAGCAGGGATATTTTTATCCATTATCCTATGCTTAAAAGAATTTTAATTTGCCAGGCAGTACTTGTCTACTAGTGACAGGTCTGACACGTGTTGCACTGAAATGTCATGCCAGGTCATGTGTTGTAAAAGATGTGAATGGAGTGGACACAAATTGCTCTGTAATTGTGAAACAATCCACTAATGATGTAATGGTACCAAAAATAATAGCATAAGAACTTTACCTTGCTTTACAACCTCAGAGAGTGATTGTTTTTGTGAAACAGAGGTGCATTATGACTGAGTATGGAACAGGACATTTACCGGTATGTAAGGGGCAAGTGTTTGTCTGGCAACCAATAAATGTTTACCATCTGTCTAAGCTATAAAACAACCCCCAGTATTTTATCTGCAGTTCTGAAAAGTTAAGGTTTTGTAAGTAGATGCAGCAACAGTAAATGAAAGCAGATACACGACTGGTCTATTTTAGTAGATATTTAGTAAATAGTATCCTATACAGGAAATAATGTCTGTTTCCTATTGTGTTTTCTGCTAGTTTACTAGCAGAAAAGCTGCTTAAAGCACTAATGCATTTGATTGTACATGGGATGGTATCTGTTGCATGGCCTGCCTTATGAATGGACTCAGTTCATGCAACATGCATCCAGATTTTCTGAAAAAACTTCCCACAATACAAAAGTTTTAATAATCATTAGATCAGAGAAAGAGTTAAATCATCTTGGCAGATTTCTAGGTAGTGCACCTGATATTAAGCTGTGTGTTGTGTGAGCCTGAACTGAGGCCATTTCCAGGGTCCTGAATGTCTCAATAACACAATACTGGGAGCATTGCAAATCAGAGGTATGACAGGAAACACATGCCACAGCTGTGTGGCCTGAATGACATGATACCTCAGTATAGAGATGGCTTATACACACAGCTTTCTGTGCATC
Organism: Hymenochirus boettgeri; assembly: GCA_019447015.1. Lineage (NCBI taxonomy): Eukaryota > Metazoa > Chordata > Amphibia > Anura > Pipidae > Hymenochirus > Hymenochirus boettgeri. The sequence continues at coordinate 130,318,010 of CM033476.1, read as the reverse complement.
AGCCTATCACCCCGTCAGCAGGCCATCCATCTCGTCACCTGTCAGAGCAGTTCATGTGGATCACCTTGCTTTCTTTTCTCCTGTGATCTTTACAAGCTCTGCACAGTGTTTCTATTAACTTGTATATTAATCCCCAGAGAAAGTTAATCCCTGTATATGAAAGTATATTTCTCCAACACGCTAACAGATATGAAAGTTTTTGTGCTTCCCATGGCCAAGGCTTCTGAACACCTGCAATCCTATCCAAGCATCAAATAATTAAAACTGCATTAGCGTAACTTATATTTTGTAAATAAAAATTCCAATTCCAGTCTTGCACAAGATTCAAATTTAGTCATTGAGAAATGCAACTACTACAATAGCAGAGTCAGGGTTTGGAGTTAGAACAATGGGTACACTGGAGAAAAAAACAATATAAATATAGAGTATCTTCTTTCAACTGGTTAAATTTATTTTATTCTTTAAATACCCTCCCAATAATTTTCCCTATATATCATCCCATGCAACATTCACCTTTAAATAGATACGCAACTGAGAAATGCATTTGCACTGAGCTGTGCCAAGATCAAGTTCACTTATATCTTTCCCTGCAGCTCTGCACCAGGTACTTATTTTAAAGAGGTCAGTTGGAGGGTACGTGATTCTATAAGTGTATTATTAAAGAGGTCATGTTGGAGGGTACGTGATTCTATAGTGTACTTATTAAAGAGGGCATGTTGGAGGGTACGTGATTCTAAGTGTACTTATTAAAGAGGGTGTGTGGAGGGTACGTGATCTATAAGTGTACTATTAAAGAGGGCATGTTGGAGGGTACGTGATTCTATAAGTGTACTTATTAAAGAGGGCAGTTGGAGGGTACGTGATTCTATAAGGTACTTATTAAAGAGGGACGTTGGAGGGTACATGATCTATAAGTGTATTATTAGGAGGGCATGTGGAGGGTACGTGATTCTATAAGTGTACTTATTAAAGAGGGCATGTTGGAGGGTACGTGATTCTATAAGTGTACTTATTAAAGAGGGCATGTTGGAGGGTACGTGATTCTATAAGTGTACTTATTAAAGAGGGCATGTTGGAGGGTACATGAGCCTATAAGTGTACTTATTAGGAGGGCTTGTTGGAAGGTGTATGTTCCATAAATGTGCCTAATAAGGGGTAATGTAAGGGTATATGTTCCTACATGTGTCTACCATTAAAAAGGTCATTTTGGAGGGTACTGTAAGTATTCCTTGAAGTGTACTTATTAAAGAGGGCATCAAGGAATATCTCACTCTCAACCTGACTGAAGAGGTACCCATCCCAATAGTATGGACAGCCCACAAAGCAATTATGAGAGGCCAACGTATTAAACTGTCATCCATTAAACGAAAAGAATTCATGAACCACTTATTAACAACCTTAACCATAGGCTCTCTCTCAATCTTTCCGATACAAAATGGCACACGCCAGAGAGTCCTCTGATTTTTGCTTATGTATGGAATATCTGTTGTATTCAATTAGATCAACTGGACTGAAATGTAGTTCTTGAAGACGTTTCGCTAGTCATCCGACTGGCTTCTCAATTCAGAATGACTTGTACAAGATCTGTGGCAATTATGTACCCTGGAAAATCCCAATTAGCATATCACAGCCGGTGTTAAGGGTGTGATTAGATAGTGGCTAAGAGGTGTTATAGGAACGCCCAGAGTAAGGTGTTAAGGTGGCTAAGAGGCGTTCATAAACACTCTTAGCCACTATCTAATCACACCCTTAACCACTGGCTGTGATATGCTAATTGGGATTTCGGGGACATAATTGCCACAGATTCTTGTACAAGTCATTCTGGATTGAGAAAGCCAGTCGGATGACTAGCGAAACGTCTTCAAGAACTACATTTCAAGTCCAGTTGATCAATTGAAACAACAGATATACCATGACCTGGATGAATGAGAACCTTCACAAGTTTATGTAGGAACCTCAAGCAATGCATGTCCGCAACCATAGCAACATAACGCAATACAAAATAGTCCTATTGCAGATGACACTCTATTTACCCTCTTGAAACCAGATAATCTCTCCCATACCTATGCTCTGAACTTCAGAAATTCGGATCCTTATCGGGATTTAAAATCAACTATTACAAAATCAGTGATTCTACCCATCCATATCCCCCCTCAAACCGTTAATTACTACTTAATTTAGCTTTCAAATGTCCCACTCACATTTCACCTGCCTCAGAATCAGTTTGTGCAAATCCAAATGACCTATACTTTGCCAATTACTCACTATGATCAAAAAGTTGATTGCCCACTCAAACAATGGACCTCTTTTAAAATCTCCCTATTTGGCAAAATTAACTGTATAAAAATGATGACTTTACCTAGATAGATTTAGATCTAAATCTATATCTATCACATCCCTCCCAATAGCCCTTAAACCGATGGATCTTCATCTTTACAGTCTAATATCACAAAATTTCTTTGGAACAACAAACGCCATGCATAAGCGCAAAAACACTACAACGCCCAAGATCGATGGGGGAGCAGCACTTCCTTCCTTGAAACACTATTTTCTAGCGGCTTAGACTGGCCCAGACCAATGTAATGGTACAACAAAAAAGATCACTGAGATGGATGAGCTGGAGCAGAGTCTATATACCAAATATACCATTGAGTGAGATCCTTGGTTACCAACATAAGGCATATATCACACAATACATCTCCAACCCAAAAAAATTAACACTGGACAGTGTAGTATGACACATGAGAAAAATACAAATTATCACAAACACCCCTCACATGACCCCATATATCATAACCCCGAATTCCCCGAGTGGAAAAGATAACAAAACTTGGAGGGCATTGTTGGAGAGAAGAGTATATTTAGAGTGGAACATCTCGCACCTGCAGGACATATCCTCAATGGAACATGTTGGAGTGTACATGATTTTATAAATGTGCCTATTAAAGGGGTAATGCTTAGGGTATGTGTTCTATAAGTGTGCCTATTAAAGGGTAGGTAATGCTTAGGGTACCGTATATACTCGTAGTATAAACGTCCCGAGTATAAACCGAGGTACCTAGTTTTAGGTTAAAAAAGGAGGAAAACCACACGACCGAGTATAAACCGAGGGGGTAGTATTTGCCACCTAAAGATGTTTGGAAACTACAACTCCCAGCATGCTTATTGGTGGGAGTTGTAGTTTTCAAACATCTTAAGTTGCAAATGCTTACAAATAAGAGTAAAACCTTCTTTATTTGTGCATAATGTATGCGCAAATATAGGAGGATTTACCCCTATTTGCAGTATTGCCACTTAAGATGTTTGAAAACTACAACTCCCAGAAATAAAGCATGCTGGGAGTTGTAGTTTTCAAAACATCTTAAGTGGCAAATACTTGCAAATAGGGGTAAATCCTCCTTTATTTGTGCATACAGTATGCACAAATAAAGAAGGTTTTACTCGTATTTGTATGTATTGCCACTTAAGATTTTGTGTCCCTGTGCAAGTCAATGTTTCTCCTACTGTCCGGCGGCCGCGCGCTCGCATCCTCGCTCCACAGCCTCTGCGCATCCGGATGATGTCACTACCGGCGCCTCTCACTTTGCGGCGCGGGGTAGTGACATATCCGGATGCGCAGAGGCTGTGGAGCAAGGATGCGGATCGCGCAGCCGCCGGACAAGGTAGGAGAAACATTGACTCGAGTATAAACCGAGTTAAGATTTTCAGGCCTTTTTAAAGCCTGAAAACCTCGGTTTATACTCGAGTATATATGGTATGTGTTTCTATAATGTGCCTATTAAAGGGTAATGCTTGGTATGTGTTTATAAGGTGCCATTAAATGGGTATGCTTGGTATGTTTTCTAAAGTGACTATTAAGGGTAATGTTAGGTAGGTTTCTATTAAGTGTGCCTATTAAAGGTGGTAATGCTTAGGGTATGGTTCTATAAGTGCTTATTAAAAGGTGGTAATGCTTAGGGTATGTGTTTCTTAAGTGCTATTAAAGGGTAATGCTTAGGGTATGGTTTCTATAAGTGTGCCTATTAAAGGGGTAATGCTTAGGGTATGTGTTTCTATAAGTGGCCTATTAAAGGGGTAAGTGCTTAGGGTAGTGTTTCTATAAGTGTGCTATTAAAGGGGTAATGCTTAGGGTATGTGTTTCTATAAGTGTACCTATTAAAGGGTAGTCGGTAATGCTATGGTATGTGTTTCTATAAGTGTGCCTATTAAAGGGGGTAATGCTTAGGGTATGTGTTTCTATAAGTGTGTATTAAAGGGTAATGCTAGGTATGTGTTTTCTATAAGGTGCTATTAAAGGGGTAATGCTTAGGGTAGTGTTGTGTTTCTATAAGTGTGCCTATTAAGAGGGTAATGCTAGGGTATGTGTTTCTATAATGTGTGCACTATTATTAAAGGGAGAATTTTGGAGGATATAAAAAAAATACACATTGCTGTTATTAGGAAATATTCCATACAGTATTTGTTCTAGGATTCCCAAGGCTGGAAGAATCAAATATATTGCAGATTCACTGATTACCCGTAATGTGGCAACATGCTTCTATAGCTCACAGTAGGCAGGAATGAATTTCTATTTAGTACTAGATAAAATAAATACCAGAGATAATCAGCTGACTGAATAGGCGGGAAGGACCTACAATAAGAGAGTAATGCTTTTCATTACAGTAAAGAGCAATGTTATGTTTCCCAGTAAATATGTTGCTTTAAGTCAGGTTGAAAACTTTTTATCTGGGTATACTTTCTCCTTTAATGCCCAATAAACAACCAAACACATTAAATTAGATGGTGCCATATACTTTTGTTAATGTAGTGTATAAATGCAAAGTATCAGTAGGTTAAGTGCCTGAAACCATCTATTTAATGAAAACTGCACAGGAAATTAACTCTGCTAATAAGCATTGTAATATTTCCTGTTAAAACTCTTCAAGCTGGAAATGATTTTGTCCATCGGAGAGATCCCAAAGCGCCTTTACTGTAAACTGGTTAGAACATTTATGTGCAAGTAAGATTTACTAAAATAGTAAGGTAAAGTTTTTAGTAATTTATGACATCTGCATTAATAAATGTATTATGATATACAGAGAAAGGTGCACGAAGAGGACTCTGAAAGGCAACAAACCCCATTGGTGCAAAGTCACCTATAAAGAAAGATGTTGCAGGTAAATACATGTTTTAGTAAACCATAGCAGCCAATCAGACATAAATCTAGAGTGATTGGAGTGGGGCCTGGCTAATCTAGAGTGATTGGAGTGGGATCTGGTATATCTAGAGTGATTGGAGTGGGGCCTGGCTATATTCTAGAGTGATGGAGTGGGGTCTGGCTATATCTAGAGTGATTGAGTGGGGTGGCATACTAAGTGATTGGAGTTGTAGTCTGGCTATATCTAGAGTGATTGGAGTGGGGCTGGCTATATTAGAGTGATTGGAGTGGGGTCTGGCTATATCTAGAGTGATTGGAGTGGGATCTCGGCATATCTAGAGTGATTGGAGTATGGTTGGCTATAGAGTGATTGGAGTAGTGTAGTCTGGCTATACTAGATGATTGGAGTGGGGTCGACTATATCTAGACTGATGGATGGGGTCTGGCTATATCTAGTATGATGCAGGGGGTCTGGCTATATCTAGAGTGATTGCATTGGGGTCTGGCTATATCTAGAGTGATTGGAGTGGGGCCTGGCTATATTTAGGTGATGGAGTGGGGGTCTGGCTATATTAGAGTGATTGGAGTGGGATCTGGTTCTTCTATGATAAGTGATTAGAGTATGGTCTGACTATAGAGTGATTGGAGTGTAGTCTGGCTATATTTAAGTGTTGGAGTGTAGTCTGGCTATATCTAGAGTGATGGAGTGGGGTCTCTTGGCTATATCTAGAGTGATTGGAGTGGGGGCTGGCTATATCTAGAGTGATGATGAGGGTATGGCTATATCTAGAGTGGTTGGAGTGGGATCTGGCATATCTAGAGTGATTGGAGTATGGTCTGCTATAGAGTGATTGAGTGAGTCTGGCTATATCTAGAGTGATGGAGTGGGGGTCTGGCTATATCTGAGTGATTGGAGGGGGTCTGGCTATATCTAGAAGTGATTGGAGTGGGGTCTGGCTATATCTAGAAGATTGCAGTGGGGTCTGGATATACTAGAGTGATTGCAGGGGGTCTGGCTATTAGAGTGATTGGAGTGGGGTGGCTATATCTAGAGTGATTGGAGTAGGGTGGCTTATTTAGAGTGATTGATGGAGTGGGATCTGGCTATATCTAGAGTGATTACAGTATGGTCTGACTATATCTAAGTGATTGGAGTGTAGTCTGGCTATATCTAGAGTGATTGGAGTGGGGTTTGCTATTCTAGAGTGATTGGAGTGGGGGCCGGCTATATTTAGAGTGATGGAGTGGGATCTGGCTATATCTAGAGTGTTGGAGTAGGGTCTGGCATATTTAGAGTATTGGGTGGGATCTGGCTTATATCAGAGTGTGATTGGAGTGGGATCTGTCTATATCTAGAGTGATTGGAGTATGGCCTGGCTATATCTAGAGTGATTGCAGTGGAGTCTGGCTATATCTAGAGTGAATGGAGTGGGGTCTGGCTATATCTAGAGTGATTGGAGTGGGGTCTGGACTATAAATGAGTGATTGGAGTCTGACTATAACTAGAGTGATTGGAGTGGGGCCTGTTCTGCTATCTAGAGTGATTGGAGTGGGGTCTGGCTATATCTAGAGTGATTTGGAGTGGGTCCTGGCTATATCTAGAGTGATTTGGAGTGGGTCCTGGCTATATCTAGAGTGATTTGGAGTGGGTCCTGGCTATATCTAGAGTGATTTGGAGTGGGATCTGGCTATATCTAGAGTGATTGGAGTGGGGTCTGGCTATATCTAGAGTGATTGGAGTGGGGGTCTGGCTATATCTAGAGTGATTGGAGTGGGGTCTGGCTATATCTAGAATGATTGGAGTGAGGTCTGGCTATATCTAGAGTGATTGGAGTGGGGCCTGGCTATATCTAGAGTGATTGGAATGGGGTTGGCATATGCTTCTAGGTGATTGGAGTGGGGTCTGGCTATATCTAGAGTGATGGAGTGGGGTCTGGCTATATCTAGAATGATTGGGGTGAGGTCTGGCTATATCCAGAATGATTGGAGTGGGGCCTGGCTATATCTAGAGTGATTGGAATGGGGTCTGGCTATATCTAGAGTGATGGAGGGGGGTCTGGCTAATCTAGAGGTGATTGGAGTGGGGTCTGGCTATATCCGAGTGATTGGAGTGGGGCTGGCTATATCTAGAGTGATTGGAGTGGGGCCTTGCTATATCTAGAGTGATTGGAGTGTAGTCTGGCTATATCTAGAGTGATTGGAGTGGGGCCTGGCTATATCTAGAGTGATTGGAGTGGGGCCTGGCTATATCTAGAGTGATTGGAGTGGGGCCTGGCTATATCTAGAGCGATTGGAGTGGGGTCTGGCTATATCTAGAGCGATTGGAGTGGGGGTCTGGCTATATCTAGAGTGTTGGAGTGGGGTCTGCTATATCAGAATGATTGGGGTGAGGTCTGGCTATATCTAGAATGATGGAGTGGGGCCTGGCTATATCTGAGTGATGAATGGGGGGTGGCATTCTAGAGTGATTGGAGTGGGGTCTGGCTATATCAGAGGGATTGGAGTGGGGTCTGGCTATACCCAGAGTGATTGGAGTGGGGCTGCTATATCTAGAGCGATTGGAGTGGGGCCTGGCTATATCTAGAGCGATTGGAGTGGGGCTGGCTATGATCAGAGTGATTGGAGTGGGGGTCTGATATACTAGAGTGATTGGAGTGGGGTCTGACTATAACTAGAGTGATTGGAGTGGGGGCTGCTATATTAGAGTGATTGGAGTGGGGCGTCGGCTATATCTAGAGATTTGGAGGGGGTCTGGCTATATCTAGAGTGATGTGGGTGGGTCTGGCATATCTAGGGATGGAGGGGATCTGGCTATATCGAGGTGATTGGATAGGGGTTTGATTCTAGAGTGATTGGAGTGGGGGCTGGCTATACTAGAGTGATTGGAGTGGGGCTGGCTAATCTAGAGTGATTGGAGTGGGGTCTGGATATATCTAGAGTGATTGGAGGGGTCTGGCTATATATAGAGTGATTGGAGTGGGATCTGGCATATATCTAGAGTGATTGAGTGGGATCTGGCATATCTAGGGTGATTGGAGTGGGGTCTGGCTATATCTAGAGTGATTGGGAGTGGGGTCTGGGCTATATTCTAGAATGATTGGGGTGGGTTCTGGCTATATCCAGAATGATTGGAGTGGGGCCTGGCTATTATCTAGAGTGATGGAATGGGTCGGCTATATCTAGAGTGATTGGAGTGGGGTCTGGCATATCTATGAGGTGATTGGGAGTGGGTCTGGCTATATCCAGAGTGATTGGAGTGGGGCTGGCTATATCTAGAGTGATTGGAGTGGGGCCTGGCTATTTAGAGTGATTGGAGTGTAGTCTGGCTATATCCAGAGTGATTGGAGTGGGGCCTGGCTATATCTAGAGTGATGATTGGAGTGGGGCTGGCTATCTAGAGTGACTGGAGTGGGGCACTGGCTATATCTAGAGCGATTGGAGTGGGGTCTGGGCTATATCTAGAGCGATTGGAGTGGGGTTGGCTATATCTAGAGTGATTGGAGTGGGGTCTGGCTATATCTAGAATGATTGGGGTGAGGTCTGGCTATATAGAATGATTGGAGTGGGGGCCTGGCTATATCTAGAGTGATTGGAATGGGGTTTGGTATATCTAGAGTGATTGGAGTGGGGTCTGGCTATATCTAGATAGTGATTGGAGTGGGGTCTGGCTATACCAGAGTGATTGGAGTGGGGGCTGGCGTAATCTAGAGCGATTGGAGTGGGGCCTGGCTTATCTAGAGCGATTGGAGGTGGGTCTGGCTATATCTTAGAGTGATTGGATGGGGTCTGACTATAACTAGAGTGATGGGAGGGGTCCTGACTATAACTAGAGTGATTGGAGTGGGGTGCCTGCTATTCTAGAGTGATTGGAGTGGGTCTGGCTATATCTAGAGTGATTTGGGTGGTCCTGGCTATATCTAGAGTGATTGGAGTGGGATTGGCTATATCTATAGGGTGATTGGAGTGGGGTCTGGTATATCTAGAGTGATTGGAGTGGGTCTGACTATAACTAGAGTGATTGGAGTGGGGCCTGGCTATATCTAGAGTGTTGGAGTGGGGTCTTGGCTATATCTAGAGTGATTTGTGAGTGGGTCCTGGCTTTATCTAGAGTGATTGGAGTGGGGGATCTGGTATATCTAGAGTGATTGGAGGGGATCTGGCTATATTAGGTGATTGGAGTGGGGCGGTCTGGCTATACTGAGTGATGGAGTGAGGTGGCATATCTAGAGTGATTGGGAGTATGGGTGGCTATTTAGAGCGATTGAAGTGGGGCTTGGCTATATCTAGAGCGATTGGAGTGGGGTCTGGCTATATATAACGTAACTTAGGAAACCTAGTTTGTAAAATAAAATCTATAGGAGAGATACTTCTAACTTGTTGGTTACATAATCGGAAGAGCGACGTTGCAATGGAAAAATTTGGAGGTTGTGAAAGAATGGGTTTCAAGAGGGGACAAGGGAGCTCTATCCACTCACTTTATATATGTTATCGATCAGTGGCACAACATTAACCAGTCAGTGTTAGCCGGGTAGAAAAGGACTAGAGCGGCGCTGGGGTGATTAAATCAACACAACTGGGGCTGTGCGGATAGAGAACAGGGGCCTGTGGTCTAATGGAGTCGAGGAGATCGAGCTATTTAAATGGGTGTATTTCTTTTATTGCGCTGCAAGATGTATTTATGTTGCATGGGCGTACATGGAGCCGCTGTGTATAGCTGTGACAGCCTGCGTGAGAGGCTCCTGCATTAGGTAACCCACTTTCCAGAACATACAGGAGGGATTGAGAGATTAACACGTATTCGGGAAACAGCTGCGAAGTATGTAATTTGCCAATTAGGATAGAGGGGTTTCCAGGGACATATAGGAGGAATGTTGACTTTGGACCAAGGGAAAGAGGCAGGAGGGTGACATAGAACCACAGCCGGGTAAGTTGTATATGGTTCACTCTGTGCCATCCACTGGTACAGTCACTATTTTCCCTGAGCACTTCCTGTGCATTATTGCACAATCACGGACGCGGCTGCCGGTCCCACCCCCTGCTTGCAGTGTCTCGCAAGCAGAAGGCCGGGCGTCGGAGGAGAGAGGGATGGTAAGTTGGGGCTGGGGGGCTGTATTCTATTGTATGCTAAAAGTTTTTATTAAGGGTGGACATGCCCTTTAAGAAAAGCTGCTATAGGGGGTAAGGCACCTTCTGTGTTGGGACCATAGATTCAAATTGGGCCTGATACAGTAAGAGTAGCAAAGGCTTGCCGGTAGATTAAATCTCATTGGATGTTTCAGATTGAAAGCATGGGCAAACTTTTGCACCTCTTATTTTATCAGCCCCAATCATATTGCTTTTTACAGTAGTCTACCAGCTTTTTCCATAATAAATGTTGTATTACGACCATTCCATCCAATAACTCATCATATGGCGGTATTAAAACTGAGTGCTAATATAAACAAAAATCACTAGCATTGTGAAATGATATATAACAAAAAAAGTAGCAAAACCCATCCAACACAATCCAGGCTTAAAATACTAAATTTACGTCTACTAAAATTCTCCTTGTGGTTTATCCTAAATCACTGAATTTCTACTCGGCTCCTTGGTTGGCAATGGTATTCTTATTATTTATAATCCTGAGTATTAAGGTTACATTTTCGGGAAGGGGGTTGGACTAGAATTTCAGTTACAAGTTACAAGATCCTTTTTTCATCTGTTTAACCACTGGCAAATTTTCTTCACAAAGGAACCATGGGAAAGTCTCCCGATTTGCTATTCGTTAGAATGAAAATAGTTTATTTTAGTTTATTGCTCTTTCTTCTCCCTTTGGAACAACACAGACTGATAGCACATCCAGCGGAACTCTGCAAGACATTACATTAAAGGACAACTCCACCCTCATAAGAACATCTTTTAGAAAGAATTACCTCTTTAAAATATGTTGATATATCAAACTTTGTCCTATGAATTCATTACTGTATGCCTGCTATGCTTCTGGATGCCTCATGGAAACTGAGCAATTTAGAAACCTGTACTGAGTCTATAATGAGCCTGGGCATGCTCAGAAGGGAAAGACAGGGGATTAACATTGTCATTGGCTGTGATGTCAACTGTCAATCTATAACTGACAGTTACTAACTGGAAGAACTAGGAAGCAGAAATAGGGACAACAGGACATTGTGCAGGATTTCAGGTTAGACTTATATATTTCAGATTTTAAAGGGCATGTCCACCCTTAAAAATAGTTTTTGATATGCTGCTCCCCCATGTCTGGTAGCCCCAACCGCATGGTTAGTATTTTCCAAAAGCTCCCCAAACTCTTATACTACTCCCTCGTTCTCCGCTGCACTGCCGGCCCTCTGCTTGCGAGAATGCAAGCAGAGGGGCGGGACCGGCAGTCGCGTCTGTGATTGGCTGAGCGGCAGCCAATCACGGACGCGGCTGCCGGTCACTCAGTGCAGCGGAGGAAAGAGGAGAGGTAAGTAAGAGTTTGGGAGCTTTTTCAAAATACTAACCATGCGGTTGGGGCTGCCAGACATGGGGGAGCAGCATATTAAAAGGGTTTTACGCTAGGGAGAGGGATAGTAGAACGGGAGGGAGAGGGAGGGGGAGGGAGGGGGGAGAAGGGCTGCAGTACACATGACAAATATCTACCGGAGGCAAGGTAGCAGGCAGAGTCCTGCTAGCCTCCTGGTGGACAGTTTGGGACTTTAGGGGGGGTCTACAGGAGAACCCTATGGAGCTGGGATGTGAGGTAAGGATTACAACACACTACATGGTGGGGCCATTACTGGGGGGGATTATAGTTTTGGGGGTGGACATGCCCTTTAAACTATTACCATTTAGGGTTGGGGGGGATTTACCTTTATGTAAGGTTTCATTTTAGGACTGGACTTGCCCTTTAAACATTACAGGGAATTGCTGTAAAATACAGATTTTTTTTTAAACAAAAACAACATTTACAAAAGTTGTTACATAAAAAAAAAAAAAAACTGCATAAATGCAGCAAAAATGTCCAATGCAAGGAAATCGAATGGAAAAGGGTAATGATGTGTAGAAAATTGGAATTGTTAGCAGAGTAAAAGGATTAAGGTTGATGGAATATGTACTATGTATGTGCTATCATCCACTGACGGTTGTTTTTTCGAGTACTAGATCCTTTAAAACAGGTGTTAACAGTTCACTGCTATGGCTATAATTTAGGGGTTCCATATAATCCATGGGGGGGTCAGCAATTCTAAATGGACAAGTTTTATAGTTCCTCCCCAGAAACGTCTGCTCTGCCAAAACCAGTGTGAAAAAAAACGGAAATAAATAAAAGGCTTTAAAAGTCTAAAAGACAGAGGCTGCAGTAAAGATGTCATTGTGTTTACACAGGCAGACTACGAACAGGAGTTATAGGTCTTGTAAATCCTGCCTTTTATATAGTGCAGCGCTGCTCTTTGATTGGGCATCGATAAAGAATGTGATTCTGATTGGCTAAACCACTATTTCTAAGTCAAATGTCAAAACAATGTCTTCTAGTAAACCCATGGTTGCAAAGATCCACAGGGTAGCATCTCAGAACCTGATACATTCCCTTTAGAATCAGAATTTAGGGGGTCAGCCTTCTCACCATCAGACTACACCAGTTGTTGGTTATTGGGAATTGAATTAACTAAAGTGCACCTTGGATTTTAATAATATACAGTAAAAGCTAAAAATAAATGAAAAATGTAATAATATGATGGTGTGCAGTTTTTCCTTAATTGAACTAATCTGGTCCCCTAGACGAAGACCATTCTCTCTGCAATAGATATGGCTCAGTAATATGTGTAAGAAAAGCAGGGATATTTTTATCCATTATCCTATGCTTAAAAGAATTTTAATTCTGCCAGCAGAGTACTTGTCTACTAGTGACAGGTCTGACACGTGTTGCACTGAAATGTCTATGCCAGGTCATGTTGTAAAAGATGTGAATGGAGTGGACACAAATTGCTCTGTAATTGTGAACTCAATCCACTAATGATGTAATGGTACCAAAAATAATAGCATAAGAACTTTACCTCTGCTTTACAACCTCAGAGAGTGTTTTTGTGGAACAGAGGTGCATTATGACTGAGTATGGAACAGGACATTTACCGGTAAGTAAGGGGCAAGTGTTTGTTGGCAACCAATAAAATGTTTACCATCTGTCTAAGCTATAAAACAACCCCCAGTATTTTATCTGCAGTTCTGAAAAGTTAAGGTTTTGTAAGTAGATGCAGCAACAGTAAATGAAAGCAGATACACGACTGGTCTATTTTAGTAGATATTTAGTAAATAGTATCCTATACAGGAAATAATGTCTGTTTCCTATTGTGGTTTGCTAGTTTACTAGCAGAAAGCTGCTTAAAGCACTAATGCATTGATTGTAACATGGGATGGTATCTGTTGCATGGCTGCCTATGAAGGACTCAGTTCATGCAACATGCATCCAGATTTTCTGAAAAAAACTTCCCACAATACAAAAGTTTTAATAATCATTAGATCAGAGAAAGAGTTAAATCATCTTGGCAGATTTCTAGGTAGTGCACCTGATATTAAGCTGTGTGTTGTGTGAGCCTGAACTGAGGCCATTTCCAGGGTCCTGAATGTCTCAATAACACAATACTGGGAGCATTGCAAATCAGAGGTATGACAGGAAACACATGCCACAGCTGTGTTGGCCTGAATGACACTGATACCTCAGTATAGAGATGGCTTATACACACAGCTTTCTGATTGCATCAGCCTATCACCCCGTCAGCAGGCCATCCATCTCCGTCACCTGTCAGAGCAGTTCATGTGGATCACCTTGCTTTCTCTTCTCCTGTGATCTTTACAAGCTCTGCACAGTGTTTCTATTAACTTGTATATTAATCCCCAGAAAAGTTTAATCCCTTGTAATGAAAGTATATTTCTCCAACACGCTAACAGAATATGAAAGTTTGTGCTTCCCATGGCCAAGGCTTCTGAACACCTGCAATCCTATCCAAGCATCAAATAATTAAAACTCTGCATTAGCGTAACTTATATTTTGTAAATAAAAATTCCAATTCCAGTCTTGCACAGATTCAAATTAGTATTGAGAAATGCAACTATACAATAGCAGAAGTCAGGGTTTGGAGTTAGAACAATGGGTACACTGGAGAAAAAAACAATATAAATATAGAGTATCTTCTTTCAACTGGTTAAATTTATTTTATTCTTTAAATACCCTCCCAATAATTTTCCCTATATATCATCCCATGCAACATTCACCTTTAAATAGATACGCAACTGAGAAATGCATTTGCACTGAGCTGTGCCAAGATCAAGTTCACTTTATCATCTTTCCCCTGCAGCTCTGCACCACGTGTACTTATTAAAGAGGTCATGTTGGAGGGTACGTGATTCTATAAGTGTACTTATTAAAGAGGTCATGTTAGAGGGTACGTGATTCTATAAGTGTACTTATTAAAGAGGGCATGTTGGAGGGTACGTGATTCTATAAGTGTACTTATTAAAGAGGGCTGTTGGAGGGTACTGATTCTATAAGTGTACTTATTAAAGAGGGCATGTTGGAGGGTACGTGATTCTATAAGTGTACTTATTAAAGAGGGCACGTTGGAGGGTACATGATCCTATAAGTGTACTTATTAGGAGGGCATGTTGGAGGGTACGTGATTCTATAAGTGTACTTATTAAAGAGGGCATGTTGGAGGGTACGTGATTCTATAAGTGTACTTATTAAAGAGGTCATGTTGGAGGGTACGTGATTCTATAAGTGTACTTATTAAAGAGGGCATGTTGGAGGGTACATGAGCCTATAAGTGTACTTATTAGGAGGGCTTGTTGGAAGGTGTATGTTCCTATAAATGTGCCTAATAAAGGGGTATGTAAGTAAGGGTATATGTTCCTACATGTGTCCTACATTAAAGAGGTCATTTTGGAGGGTACTGTAAGTATTCCTTGAAGTGTACTTATTAAAGAGGGCATCAAGGAATATCTCACTCTCAACCTGACTGAAGAGGTACCCATCCCAATAGTATGGACAGCCACAAAGCAAATGAGAGGCCAAGTATTAAACTGTCATCCATTAAACGAAAGAATTCATGAACAACTATTAACAACCTTAACCATAAGGCTTTCTTCTCAATCTTTCCGATACCAAAATGGCACACGCCAGGATGTCCTCTGATTTTTGCTTTATGTATGGAATATTGTTGTATTCAATTAGATCAACTGGACTTGAAATGAGTTCTTGAGACGTTTCGCTAGTCATCCGACTGGCTTTCTCAATTCAGAATGACTTGTACAAGATCTGTGGCAATTATGTACCCTGGAAAATCCCAATTAGCATATCACAGCAGGTGTAAGGGTGTGATTAGATAGTGGCTAAGAGGTGTTATAGGAACGCCCAGAGTAAGGTGTTAAGGTGGCGAAGAGGGTTCCTAAAACACCTCTTAGCCACTATCTAATCACACCCTTAACACCTGGCTGATATGCTGAATTGGGATT
Organism: Hymenochirus boettgeri; assembly: GCA_019447015.1. Lineage (NCBI taxonomy): Eukaryota > Metazoa > Chordata > Amphibia > Anura > Pipidae > Hymenochirus > Hymenochirus boettgeri. The sequence goes on along the minus strand of CM033476.1, from coordinate 130,302,388 downwards.
TCCAGGGTACATAATTGCCACAGATTCTTGTACAAGTCATTCTGAATTGAGAAAGCCAGTCGGATGACAGCGAAAAGTCTTAAGAACTACATTTCAAGTCCAGTTGATCTAATTGAAAATACAAGATATACCATGACCTGGTGAATGAGAACCTTCACAAGTTTATGTATGGAACCTTCAAGCAATGCATGTCCGCAACCATAGCAACATAACGCAATACAAAATAGTCCTATTTGCAGATGACACTCTATTTACCCTCTTGAAACCAGATACATCTTCCCCTACCTATGCTCTGAACTTCAGAAATTCGGATCCTTATCGGGATTTAAAAATCAACTATACAAAATCAGTGATTCTACCCATCCATATCCCCCCCTCAACCGCTTAATTACTTACTTAATTTAGCTTTCAAATGGTCCACTCACATTCACCGCCTCAGAATCCAGATTTGTGCAAATCCAATGACCTATACTTTGCCCATTACTCACTAATGATCAAAAAGTTGATTGCCCACTCAAACAATGGACCTCTTTTAAAATCTCCCTATTTGGCAAAATTAACTGTTAAAAAATGATGACTTTACCTGATTAGATTTAGATCTAAATCTATATCTATTACATCCCTCCCAATAGCCCTTAAACCGATGGATCTTCATCTCTTACAGTCTAATATCACAAAATTTTCTGGAACAACAAACGCCATGCATAAGCGCAAAAACACTACAACGCCCAAGATCGATGGGGGAGCAGCACTTCTTCCTTGAAACACTATTTTCTAGCGGCTAGACTGGCCCAGACAATGTAATGGTACAACAAAAAGATCACTGAGATGGATGAGCTGGAGCAGAGTCTATTACCAAATATACCATTGAGGTGAGATCCTTTGGTTACCAACCCCTAGGCATATATCACACCTACATCTCCAACCCAAATTAAAATTAAACATGGACGTGTAGTTGACACTATGAGAAAAATACAAATTATCACAACACCCCACTAATGACCCCCATATATCTAACCCCGAATTCCCCCGAGTGGAAAAGATACAAAAATTGGAGGCATTGTTGGAGAGAAGGTATATTTAGAGTGGAACATCTCGCACCTGCAGGACATATCCTTCAATGGGAACATGTTGGAGTGTACATGATTTTATAAATGTGCCTATTAAAGGGGTAATGCTTAGGGTATTTGTGTTCTATAGTGTGCTATTAAAGGGGTAATGCTTAGGGTACCGTATATACTCGAGTATAAACCGTCTCCGAGTATAAACCGAGGTACCTAGTTTTAGGTTAAAAAGGAGGAAAACCACACTGACTCGAGTATAAACGAGGGGGTAGTATTTGCCACAAGATGTTTTGGAAACTACAACTCCCAGCATGCTTTATTGGTGGAGTGAGTTTTTTTCAAACATCTTAAGTTGCAAATGCTTACAAATAAGAGTAAAACCTTCTTTTTTGTGCATACTTTATGCGCAAATATAGGAGGATTTACCCCTATTTGCAAGTATTTGCCACTTAAGATGTTTGAAAAACAACTCCCACCAATAAAGCATGCTGGGAGTTGTAGTTTTCAAACATCTTAAGTGGCAAATACTTGCAAATAGGGGTAAATCCTCCTTTATTTGTGCATACAGTATGCACAAATAAAGAAGGTTTTACTCGTATGTATGTATTTGCCACTTAAGATTTTGTGTCCCTGTGCAAGTCAATGGTTCCCTACCTTGTCCGGCGGCCGCGCGATCCGATCCTCTGCTCACAGCCGCGCATCCGGATGATGTCACTACCGGCGCCTCTCACTTTGCGGCGCGGGTGGTAGTGACATCATCCGGATGCGCAGAGGCTGTGGAGCAAGGATGCGTCGCGCAGCCGCCGGACAAGGTAGGAGAAACATTGACTCGAAAAACCGAGTTAAGATTCAGGTTTTTAAAGCCTGAAAACCTCGGTTTATACTCGAGTATATATGGTATGTTTCTTAAGGTGCCTATTAGGGTATGCTAGGTATGTTTCTATAAGTGTGCATTAAAGGGGTAATGCTTAGGGTATGTGTTTACAAGTGTGCCTATTAAAGGGGTAATGCTTTAGGGTATGTGTTTCTATAAGTGTAACTATTAAAGGGGTAATGTTAGGTATGTGTTTCTATAAGTGTAACATAAGGGTAATCTTAGGGTATGTGTTTCATAAGTGTGCTATTAAAGGGGTAATGCTTAGGGTAGTGGTTTCATAAGTGTGCCTATTAAAGGGTAATGCTTAGGTATGTGTTTCATAAGTGGTAACTATTAAAGGGGTAATGCTTAGGGTATGTGTTTCTATAAGTGTGCCTATTAAAGGGTAGCTGGGTTTGTGTTCTTAGTGCCTATTAAGGGGTATGCTAGGCTATGTGTTTCTATAAGTGCTTATTAAAGGGGTAATGCTTAGGGTATGTGTTTCTATAAGTGTGCCTATAAAGGGGTAATGCTTAGGGTATGTGTTTCTATAAGTGTGCCTATAAAGGGGTAATGCTTAGGGTATGGTGTTCTATAAGTGTGCCTATTAAAGGGGTAATGCTTAGGGTATGTGTTTCTATAAGTGTGCCTATTAAAGGGGTAATGCTTAGGGTATGTGTTTCTATAAGTGTGCCTATTAAAGGGGTAATGCTTAGGGTATGTGTTTCTATAAGTGTACCTATTAAAGGGGTAATGCTTATGTATGGTGTCTATAAGTGTGCCTATTAAAGGGGTAATGCTTAGGGTATGTGTTTCTATAGTGTGCCTATTAAAGGGGTAATGCTTATGGTATGTGTTTCTATAAGTGTGCCTATTAAAGGGGTAATGCTTAGGGTATGTGTTTCTATAAGTGTGCCTATTAAAGGGGTAATGCTTAGGGTATGTGTTTCTATAAGTGTGCCTATTAAAGGGAGAATTTTGGAGGATATAAAAAAATACACATTGCTTGGTATTAGGAAATATTCCAAAAAGTATTTGCTTCTAGGATTCCCAAGCTGCTGAAGAATCAAATATATTGCAGATTCACTGATTACCCGTAATGTGGCAACATGCTTCTATAGCTCACCGTAGGCAGGAATGAATTCTTATTTAGTACTAGATAAAATAAATACCAGAGATAATCAGCTGAATAGGCGGGAAGGACCTACAATAAAAGGAGAGTAATGCTTTTCATTACAGTAAAAGAGCAATGTTCATGTTTCCCAGTAAATATGTTGCTTTAAGTCCAGGTTGAAAACTTTTTATCTGTGTATTACTTCTCCTTTAATGCCCAATAAACAACCAAACACATTAATTAGATGGTGTCCATATACTTTTGTTAATGTAGTGTATAAATGCAAATGTATCAGTAGGTTAAGTGCTGAAACCATCTATTTAATGAAAACTGCACAGGAAATTAACTCTGCTAATAAGCATTGTATATTTTCCTGTTAAAACTCTTCAAGCTGGAAATGATTTTGTCCATCGGAGAGATCACACAGCGCTTTACTGTAAACTGGTTAGAACATTTATGTGCAAGTAAGATTTACTAAATAATAGTAAGGTAAAGTTTTTAGTAATTTATGACATCTGCATTAATAAATGTATTATGATATACAGAGAAAGGTGCACGAAGAGGACTCTGAAAGGCAACAAACCCCATTGGTGCAAAGTCACCTATAAAGAAAGATGTTGCAGGTAAATATATGTTTTAGTAAACCATAGCAGCCAATCAGACATAAATCTATAGTTATTGGAGTGGGGCCTGGCTATATCTAGAGTGATTGGAGTGGGATCTGGCTATATCTAGAGTGATTGGAGTGGGGCCTGGCTATATCTAGAGTGATTGGAGTGGGGTCTGGCTATATCTAGTAGTCGATTGGAGTGGGTCTGGCTATATCCTAGAGTTGGATTGGAGTGTAGTATGGCTATATCTAGAGTGATTGGAGTGGGGTTCGGCTATATCTAGAGTGATTGGAGTGGGGTCTGGCATATCTAGAGTGGATTGGGGGGATCTGGCTATATCTAGAGTGATTGGAGTATGGTCTGGCTATAGAGTGATGGAGTGTAGTTGGCTATATCTAGAGTGATTGGAGTGGGGTCTGACTATATCTAGACTGATTGGAGTGGGGTCTGGCTATATCTAGTATGATTGCAGTGGGGTCTGGCTATATCTAGAGTGATTGCATTGGGGTCTGGCTATATCTAGAGTGATTGGAGTGGGGCCTGGCTATATTTAGAGTGATTGGAGTGGGGTCTGGCTATATTTAGAGTGATTGGAGTGGGATCTGGCTATATCTAGAGTGATTAGAGTATGGTCTGACTATAGAGTGATTGGAGTGTAGTCTGGCTATATTTAGAGTGGTTGGAGTGTAGTCTGGCTATATCTAGAGTGATTGGAGTGGGGTCTGGCTATATCTAGAGTGATGGAGTGGGGGTTCTGGTTGATATCTAGAGTGATTGGAGTGGGGTGGCTATATCTAGAGTGGTTGGAGTGGGATCTGGCTATATCTAGAGTGATTGGAGTATGGTCTGGCTATAGGTGATTGGAGTGTAGTCTGGCTATATCTAGAGTGATTGGAGTGGGGTCTGGCTATATCTAGAGTGATTGGAGTGGGGTCTGGCTATATCTAGAGTGATTGGAGTGGGGTCTGGCTATATCTAGAATGATTGCAGTGGGGTCTGGATATACTAGAGTGATTGCAGTGGGGTCTGGCTATTAGAGTGATTGGGAGTGGAGGGGGCCTGGCTATATCTAGAGTGATTGGAGTAGGGTCTGGCTATATTTAGAGTGATTGGAGTGGGATCTGGCTATATCTAGAGTGATTACAGTATGGTCTGACTATATCTAGAGTGATTGGAGTGTAGTCTGGCTATATCTAGAGTGATTGGAGTGGGGTCGGCTATATCTAGAGTGATTGGAGTGGGGCCTGGCTATATTTAGAGTGATTGGAGTGGGATCTGGCTATATCTAGAGTGATTGGAGTAGGGTCTGGCTATATTTAGAGTGATTGGAGTGGGATCTGGCTATATCTAGAGTGATTGGAGTGGGATCTTGTCTATATCTAGAGTGATTGGAGTATGGCCTGGCTATATCTAGAGTGATTGCAGTGGAGTCTGGCTATATCTAGAGTGATTGCAGTGGGGTCTGGCTATATCTAGAGTGATTGGAGTGGGGTCTGACTATAACTAGAGTGATTGGAGTCTGACTATAACTAGAGTGATTGGAGTGGGGCCTGGCTATATCTAGAGTGATTGGAGTGGGGTCTGGCTATATCTAGAGTGATTTGGAGTGGGTCCTGGCTATATCTAGAGTGATTGGAGTGGGGTCTGGCTATATCTAGAGTGATTTGGAGTGGGTCCTGGCTATATCTAGAGTGATTTGGAGTGGGATCTGGCTATATCTAGAGTGATTGGAGTGGGGTCTGGCTATATCTAGGGTGATTGGAGTGGGGTCTGGCTATATCTAGAGTGATTGGAGTGGGGTCTGGCTATATCTAGAATGATTGGAGTGAGGTCTGGCTATATCTAGAATGATTGGAGTGGGGCCTGGCTATATCTAGAGTGATTGGAATGGGGTTCGGCTATATCTAGAGTGATTGGAGTGGGGTCTGGCTATATCTAGAGTGATTGGAGTGGGGTCTGGCTATATCTAGAATGATTGGGGTGAGGTCTGGCTATATCCAGAATGATTGGAGTGGGGCCTGGCTATATCTAGAGTGATTGGAATGGGGTCTGGCATATCTAGAGTGATTGGAGTGGGGTCTGGCTATATCTAGAGTGATGGAGGGGTTGGTATCTAGAGTGATTGGAGTGGGGCCTGGCTATATCTAGAGTGATTGGAGTGGGGCCTGGCTATATCTAGAGTGATTGGAGTGTAGTCTGGCTATATCCAGAGTGATTGGAGTGGGGCCTGGCTATATCTAGAGTGATTGGAGTGGGGCCTGGCTATATCTAGAGTGACTGGAGTGGGGCCTGGCTATATCTAGAGTGATTGGAGTGGGTCTGGCTATATTGAGCGATTGAGTGGGGTCTGGCTATATCTAGAGTGATTGGAGTGGGGTCTGGCTATATCTAGAATGATTGGGGTGAGGTCTGGCTATATCTAGAATGATTGGAGTGGGGCCTGGCTATATCTAGAGTGATTGGAATGGGGTCTGGCTATATCTAGAGTGATTGGAGTGGGGTCTGGCTATATCTAGAGTGATTGGGTGGGGTCTGGCTATACCCAGAGTGATTGGAGTGGGGCCTGGCTATATCTAGAGCGATTGGAGTGGGGCCTGGCTATATCTAGAGCGATTGGAGTGGGGTCTGGCTATATCTAGAGTGATTGGAGTGGGGTCTGACTATAACTAGAGTGATTGGAGTGGGGTTGACTATAACTAGAGTGATTGGAGTGGGGCCTGGCTATATCTAGAGTGATTGGAGTGGGGTCTGGCTATATCTAGAGTGATTGGAGTGGGGTCCTGGCTATATCTAGAGTGATTGGAGTGGGATCTGGCTATATCTAGGGTGATTGGAGTGGGGTCTGGCTATATCTAGAGTGATTGGAGTGGGGTCTGACTATACTAGAGTGATGGATGGGGCTGCATATCTAGAGTGATTGGAGTGGGGTTGGCTATATCTAGAGTGATTGGAGTGGGTCTGGCTATATCTAGGAGTGATTGGAGTGGGATCTGGCTATATCTAGAGTGATTGGAGTGGGATCTGGCTATATCTAGAGTGATTGGAGTGGGATCTGGCTATATCTAGGGTGATTGGAGTGGGGTCTGGCTATATCTAGAGTGATTGGAGTGGGGTCGGTATATCTAGAATGATTGGGGTGGCGTTGGCTATATCCAGAATGATTGGAGTGGGGCCTGGCTATATCTAGAGTGATTGGAATGGGGTCTGCTATATCTAGAGTGATTGGAGTGGGGTCTGGCTATATCTAGAGTGATTGGAGTGGGGGTCTGGCTATATCCAGAGTGATTGGAGTGGGGCCTGGCTATACTATGAGTGATTGGAGGTGGGGCCTGGCTATATCTAGAGTGATTGGAGTGAGTTCGGGCTATATCCAGAGTGATTGGAGTGGGGCTGGCTATATCTAGAGTGATTGGAGTGGGCCTGGCATATAGGAGTGATCTGGGAGTGGGGCCTGGCTAATCTAGAGGATTGGAGTGGGGGTTGGCTATTATTAGAGCGATGGAGTGGGGTCTGGCTATAGAGTGATTGGAGTGGGGGTCTGGCATATCTAGAATGATTGGGTGAGGTCTGGCTATATCTAGGAATTGTTGGAGTGGGGCTTGGCTATATCTAGAGTGATTGGAATGGGGTCTGGATATTAGAGTGATTGGAGGGGGTTGGCATATGAGTGATTGGAGTGGGGTCTGGCTATACCAGAGTGATTGGAGTGGGGCTGGCTATATCTAGAGCGATTGGAGTGGGGCTGGCATATCTAGAGCGATTGGAGTGGGGTCTGGACTATATCTAGAGTGATTGGAGTGGGGTCTGACTATAACTAGAGTGATTGGAGTGGGGTCTGACTATAACTAGAGTGATTGGAGTGGGGCCTGGCTATATCTAGAGTGATTGGAGTGGGGTCTGGCTATATCTAGAGTGATTTGGAGTGGGTCCTGGCTATATCTAGAGTGATTGGAGTGGGGATCATGATCTAATCTGGCTAGATAATCGATCATAAATGATCAGATCGTTATCTAATAAATATCATCCCTGGGAATTATTGGAGATCTGGAATATCATCTGGCTGATCATCATCGAATCGAAATTCGGCTATATCTAGAGTGATTGGAGTGGGATCTGGCTATATCTAGAGTGATTGGAGTGGGATCTGGCTATATCTAGGGTGATTGGAGTGGGGTCTGGCTATATCTAGAGTGATTGGAGTGGGGTCTGGCTATATCTAGAGTGATTGGAGTGGGGTCTGGCTATATCTAGAATGATTGGGATGAGGTCTGGCTATATCTAGAATGATTTGAGTGGGGCCTGGCTATATCTAGAGTGATTGGAATGGGGTCTGGCTATATCTAGAGTGATTGGAGTGGGGTCTGGCTATATCTAGAGTGATTGGAGTGGGGTCTGGCTATACCCAGAGTGATTGGAGTGGGGCCTGGCTAATCTAGAGCGATTGGAGTGGGGCCTGGCTATATCTAGAGCGATTGGAGTGGGGCTGGCTATATCTAGAGTGATTGGAGTGGGGTCTGACTATAACTAGAGTGATTGGAGTGGGGTCGACTATAACTAGAGTGAATGGAGTGGGGCCTGGCTATATCTAGAGTGATTGGAGTGGGGTCTGGCTATATTAGAGTGATTTGAGTGGGTCCTGGCTATATCTAGAGTGATTGGAGTGGGATCTGGCTATATCTAGGGTGATTGGAGTGGGGTCTGGCTATATCTAGAGTGATTGGAGTGGGGTCTGGCTATAACTAGAGTGATTGGAGTGGGGCCTGGCTATATCTAGAGTGATTGGAGTGGGGTCTGGCTATATCTAGAGTGATTTGGAGTTGGTCTGGTATATCTAGAGTGATTGGAGTGGTTGGCTATATCTAGAGTGATTGGAGTGGGATCTGGCTATATCTAGGGTGATTGGGTGGGGTTGGCTATATCTAGAGTGATTGGAGTGGGTCTGGCTTATCTAGAGTGATGGAGGATGGGTGGCATATCTAGAGCGATTGAAGTGGGGCTTGGCTATATCTAGAGCGATTGGAGTGGGGTCTGGCTATATATAACGTAACTTAGAAAACCTAGTTTGTAAAATAAAATCTATAGGAGAGATACTTCTAACTCTGTTGGTTACATAATCGGAAGACGACTGTGCAATGTGAAAAATTTGGAGGTTGTGAACTGAATGGGTTTCAATGAGGGGACAAGGGAGCTCTATCCACTCACTTTATAATGTATCGAGTCAGTGGCACAACATAACCAGTCAGTGTTAGCCGGGTAGAAAAGGACTAGAGCGGCGCTGCGGGTGATTAAATCAACACAACTGGGGCTGTGCGGATAGAGAACAGGGGCCTGTGTGTCTTAATGGAGCATCGCAGGAGATCGAGCTATTTAATGGTGTATTTTCTTTTATTGCGCTGCAAGATGTATTTATGTTGCATGGGCTGTACATGGAGCCGCTGTGTATAGCTGTGACAGCCTGCTGAGAGGCTCCTGCATTAGGTAACCCACTTTCCAGAAATACAGGAGGGATTGAGAGATTAACACGTATTCGGGAACAGCTGCGAAGTATGTAATTTGCCAATTTAGGATGGAGGGGTTTCCAGGGACTATAGGAGGAAATGTTGACTTTGGACCAAGGGAAAAGAGGCAGGAGGTGACATAGAACCACAGCCGGGTAATGTTTATATGGTTCACTCTGTGCCATCCACTGGTACAGTCACTATTTTCCCTGAGCAACTTTCCTGTGATTATTGCCCTCCTGATTGGCTCCACATTCATCCATTTATTATTGGCCATAAGCGCCTACCAATGGCTGAGCTGAGGTTCCCATGTGCTGTATTCAGTCTACACGTCATCAGGACAGTGATATGCAACTGGACATGGTAATACAGTAGGGGGTGTCCACTGATTCATACCAATTGTTTTATGTTATGATCTTGGATATCTTATCTTATTTTTCTTATATTTTATTTCTAATTATGGTAAGATGAATAAGTATATGTAACTGTTTGCTGCCCCTTTAAAACACACACAGACAGATTTAATTTCTTCTCAGTTAAACAAGTTGAATACATTCACTGCATGGGATAAAGGTCTCCTTTTAACCCACCGGTTTACCCCTTCACCCCTAGTACTAACCCTCCTGGGTGATAGGTCACAAATCCTTCCAGCAAGAAAGGGGTTACAATTCTTGTATGCTCTCTTGGGGGGAGTACAAAGGACCCTCAAGAAAACAGAACACAATTATTTGAGGCTGCTTAATTGGGAAGGAGATAATTGGGGTAGGACTTGCAAGCAAAGAACACAAAGCGTTTAGATCTGAACAGAAAGTGAAGCTAATAATTACACAGACAAAAGCCCAGCTCAGGAGGGCAGAAATGATTGAAAAAAGGAATCTTTGGTGGGAGGGAGAGGGAAGTGTGAGAAGAGGTTTAACCCCTTTAAGCTTAAAACCTTGGAAAATCCCCCCACTCCGTTCCCCTTACATTGCACTGAAATAACGATGCTGGGGAATTTAATGCTTTTAATAATCTCATTTATATTTTACACATTTTTAATGCCACGTAAGGAGCTTTTTGCCACATAAGAGATTCCATTTTCATTAAAATTAAATATTTTTAATGTACTTTGGTTTTGTTCTTACTGCCTTTTGTAGAATTCTTTCCCCTTCTCTGCTCCTATTTTATTCTGTTAAGGCTGATATAACCCCTAGAGAATTGCGATTTTATATATTCAGTGTGGAAATCCATTGGTATTTGTAAGGGTTCACTGGTATCTCCAGTCTCCGCTGTTGGCATCCCCTGCTGATGTCATTATAGCATGTTGCCATGGTATGTTACTATGACACCCCCACAGCTGTACCACAGTTTGGTTGTCTGTTGTAGGGACTGTGTATATGGGTCCACTTTCTGTACACCTGGGTGCACATTTGCCTGTTCTTGTGCCCTAGTTTTCTAGATGTCCTGTTTCTAGTTTTCAGCCCTCCTGGTCTCTAAATCTCCTTCTTCCAGTTTCCATCCCTCGGCCTCCCAGTTTCCATCCCTCGGCCTTCCAGTTTCCATCCCTTGGGCCTTCCAGTTTCCATCCCACGGCCTTCCAGTTTCCATCCCACGGCCTTCCAGTTTCCATCCCACAGCCTTCCAGTTTCCATCCCACAGCCTTCCAGTTTCCTCCCTCCAGCCCTATCTTATTCCTTGGACCTCATTGGTCCTGACCTTAACTATAGGTACTCCTTCCCTGTCAGTATTATACCACACATACTAATGGATTAGCAAACAAAACATTTACATACTATAGATATTACATTCTATCCACTGAAAGAGGAAATCTCTATCGAGATACACTGGACCTCTGTTACAAAGTAATGAAAAATAACACGCAGCAAAAAAAGTTAAGCAAATTGAAAAATTTGTGATAGATTTGCAACATTGTAGGTAGGGCAGTTTTTATATTTTAAATGAAAGTTGGAAATTCCATCCAATCAAACTAGGGTACAACTGTAAAACATTGATCAAAAGGATAAACTGACCATATTATAACTGGTATTGCTAGAGATGGCTGAAACTCGGAAGTTTCTTTCCATTTTCGGATTTCCAGAACTCTGTAAAAACCTAAAAATATGAAAACGGAACTTACTTTCGAAGGTTTGGACCGTATTTTCTGTAACCCTTTGAAAATACGATCTGAACTACTTTCAAATTTCGATTGTATTTTCGAGGGTTATCGAACGTTCAAGGTTATTTTCGATGGTTACCGAAAATAACCTCAAACATCCGGTAACCCTAAAAATATGGTCTTACATCCCGAAATCTGAACGACACGCCCAGTTTTGGACGAAACATTCGGATTTCAAAACCAAGGGGTTCCGTGACAGACCTGGATCCCATCTATAGTCATTGCCAATCTAGAAGTGCCAGGGGCTGGGCTCCATTCCAACATTCTGTAACATTTTGCATGGTCAAAGTGAATATCACACATCTGATGAGTGAGCAGCTTGTCATGACTTATCTGATATTCTATAGTGAGTGTTTTACCATAATCATGTCATAATCCATGTTACAATTAAACATTCAAGGAACACTTTGTTTAACTTTTGTTACTGTATTTTTATCTCTTTGGAAGCAGAAAAACAGTATAAGCCTAATATGTTTGAATGCAATATACAGAGAGGATTTGTGCACCTAGTAATCAATCAATGCGGCCTATCCATTGGCTGTCAAAGCAGTGAGATTTCTTGTGTCCAGGAACTGGCATGAGTTTATTGTAAAAGTATGATTGCGGATGAAATGTACAGCCATGATCATACAGCTACGAACAAACATTCACAAACAATACAATACCGTGCGGACCAGAAATCTATGACTATCATGCATTTACGTCCGCTATCGGTCATAAATATTATAAAAATAACCTAAAGTGTCCCTTTGGAAAGAAACAGTTGTTCGCTATACCAGAACAATCTGACTATTGCAGCTTTGGGAAAGGTTTGGATAAAAAGCAGGTGGGAATGTCATTTCCTATTGGCAAATAAAGCCTTGAACACAATCTGATTGTGTGGACGACGGGGGACTGTGTACAACCTTAAGCCCTCCATACTCAGCCTCGACATTCTGATCAATTCAATTGAATTGATCAGAATATCAAAGACATTCTTCTGTGTTTTCAATAGACCAATCTTTAATAACAAAAAATCTATGATCAGTCAAGGTGGAACATTTTCCATCGACCCCATTTCCAGAACCTTTTTCAAGCTGAAAGATTGTTAACGTAAGGTGGGAAATTACCAAAGGTTCTTCCGATCGCATTTATTGATTCCGCCGACCGGAAACCCTATTGGAAAACCACCGTCCCGTGTATGACTAGCTTTAGACAGCTTCCACAGTTTCCACAGCTCCATATCTGAAATCTAAACATGTCCCATATTAGCTTCCCAATTATAGCTCATGTTATGACAACTGGGGTTCCTAATATAAAAAAAATAAACCGTATGCGTGGTGGGCCCTGAACAGCCAAGCTCCAACTATGCAATACAGAAAAGAAAACTTGAGAGATGAGATGTTACCTTTTTAGTTAATTATTGTTTTTAGTATTTTCCACTTGTTTATAGAATCCTAAGGGATGGATCATGGCTGGTATGATCATCATCAGTATACTGCAGACACATGCTCCTGCAAAGGATATGATCGAATGCATAATTATACGTCACAGAAGTCTTGGCATGAAAAGGCAAACAGTGCAACTGGTCTATCGATATGTTCCCAAGCTATTATAGGAAAAATGTTCAGAATTCTGGAAGACCAGATATTAGATTTGCTTGTGAGCTTGGGGAGTGGAATCTGTTGTACTGTGTGTTCTGATACACCAGTTTCCCATTTAATGCATTATATAACAATATTTGTGTAGTGTTAATAAATAAGCAATAAATTATATACCGAGCCTTATAAACCAATAAATTGATTTATGTTATTGTGCCAGGGTTCTAGTTGAAACAGAACCATTCATTTAGAAGGGAATCTCCCAGGTTCCCACACAGAGGCAACAGTTTTTCAAGCTCATCCGGTACCTTAGGCTATCACACACTCATTAATCATCAATCTTGATTGATTCCCAGTCCCCTTTGGGAAAATTCTCCCAGTGTGACAGGTCAGACACCCACTGCCTGGAGTTGCACCAAATTCCTTCGTTGGTGTGTAGAGTGACTATAGCACAAGAAAGAAGTGGGGGAGCACACTACGATGGTGAATTCAGGAATATTTATTCAAACAACAAAATACAATGTTTCGGGACGCCCTGTCCCTTCCTCAGGTGTGTAGAGTTACCCAGAAAAGCAGCATGGGAATAAGGATATTGTTGCTTGCCACACACTTGCGCACCAGAGCATTGTCCTTTCACGTCAGTCTCTCCTGAAAAACACCAAGAATATTTCTGCATTTCCTAAAGGTTGAACTTCTGCCACTGGGGCCTTCATTGGTTTCCTCTATTGGTAATGGAAATGTGTTCATTTTTAAACTAAATTCTCCTTAAGGTTAATTCTCCTTAACTAGTCCCCATAGGAAGGTCATAAGGTAAGAAATGTATTCCTGGCCCAATGTCAATGGAATTGATGTTTGGGTCACATTATACATCAATACGATGTATACGATGTAATTTTGGGCAATAGTATTATGTATGGGCGGCATGACTCCCCACGCTCTCACTAACCCCAGTGTAGAAATTGGAACTGTTACAAAGCATTATGCCAGAATGGAATTCTTTTTGCAGTCACCTAAAGCTGGGTACCGACCGACCGTGCAGCACGTCCATCCGAATTTCATATTAAAGGGCATCTATACCTAAAAATAGGTTATTTTAAATTGACCATTACTGGAAACTATAATTATTCCCAACCACCACATCATTTTTTTGTTGATCTGCCCCCTATTTCTTTAGATATCCAATCTAAAACTTCTTATATTTCAGCTGTCAGTCAAGTTCCTTGCTCTCAAAAACTATTCTTCTGTGAGTAGTTTTACTGTAGCTGGAATGGTGACAGAGTTTTGACAGTTGGAATGCTGTATGCTGTGTGCAGGCTTGACAGTTGGTTTGTGGGAAAAAAGTCAGGTCGGATGGAAGTGGGAGTGGTTAAAAGAGGGAGGGGGGATACTGCTCCTAAACAAAATGTATGCTGGATTGAGATCTGATAAGTTGAGATCTGACACATTAACTGGCTCCTGATAACTGTAAACTGATCATCTGATCCCTGTGAGATACAAGGTTACATTTAGCATTGGGGATAAATATGAAGATGTCAAGATACACAGGAAACAGTGTAGAAATTATCTCTGTTTTACCACCTGGGCAATACGTGTGATCTAGGCTGTCTATTCACCCACCTTGGCCATGCAATTGGCTGCAAAGGCAATAATACAATTTGATATGTTAGTATTGGTATTAATCCGATTAGAACACACAACTATATAGAATGTAAAATGTCCGGATATCCCAATATCAATGACAATCCAGGGTCATGCCATGTTGTGACAATGTTTTTCCTTATTGGACATGCTAGAAAATGTCCATCAGACTGTAATAAGACGTACAGTATCGGGAATTGTTTGCTATGTATTGTTCTGTATTTGGCCATTTACACTGCTAGTTATTTAGTGAAATGAATTTAGTGAATGATTGTAACTAACCCCAGAGCTCTGCCCATGCTTCACTGTGTGCACAGCCATGCCAGGTCCTCCTACTACCCATGGCTTGGCAATATATACACAGCAGGGGCAAAGTGAGGGTGGCAGCACTCCTCTAGTTGACACTGTATCAACCCATTATGGACAGTATCATTGCCAGCCTTAGAACCTACAGATATGGCAATTATCTGGAAAGCTTTCCAGAATATCTGTACAAACTATGCTATATCTTTACTAAGTAGCCTCCAATAGCAACCCACTAGCACTGAGCTTTGATTTGTCAACCATACTTAGGCTAATTAAGGTCAAAAATATGATTGGTCACTATTGCTGAGGATAAACCATCTTATGAGCATGCAAATGTAACAACACTTTAGTTAATACACAAGTTATTTTTATTTCTGCAGATGAAAACTTCCAGCATACAAATCACAAATGGGATGAGCTCTTCTTATTTAAAGGGTATGTCCACCCCATATAAAATTCCATACCTACCTTCCTCTCCTTCAAAACCCCCAAATTGCAATACTGTCAGACGTTCTTCGGTGAATCTCTTTAGTCCAGTGTTTTCCGACCTTTTACTTCTTTCATGGCTGTGATGGATGACTGCTGACTCAGCTGCCCCCTCTGATCATGCGCAACATTGCAATGCGTTGTACCACTTGGAAAGGAGGTGGTAACCTTGGAGGAGGATGTATAGATGGGGGGGGGATAGACATTCCCATTAAAGCAAAAGTAAAATTCACTATAGATAATAAACTCATATGTTTGGGTAAAAATCCCAGATCTCTGTTCTTATCCTTATTGTCTTTGAGATTTACTGTACAGGAATCTCTTTTTTTAGGCAGTTTAAAACGGTTTGAATACAGAATAAAGTTGCCAATTTCTAAAAACCTTCATTGCTCAGTTCTCCCACCCAACATATTGCTGATCTCTACCAGCCTCAGTAGCTGCATCTGCTCTCGTTCAGCCCCATGCTCTGTTCTTTCTCAAGGACACCTCTTTGTAGCCCCATATTGACTTTTATCAGATGGCCTGCAAAACTAACTGCAGATTAGAGTCAGATGGTACAGATTGACGCTCAAAGTGCACTTATTAGACCAAAATCCTCTTAATAAAATAGTCATCTTGGTAAAAATCCTGATATTCCATCAACGGAATCAGAGAAGGCATGTGCACCTTAGCATTGTAATGGAGGACTGAACCAAAGGATAAGTTTGACCTTGAAAGGGATAAAGAGACTCTGCAATGACATCTGGCTAATGTTACCAATCCTAGAGGAGTGGAAATTTTCAGCAGTTCAGAAAAAATGGCTGCTAGGGAGCTTCTGAATTTTTCTCTCTGATACACCTTTGCAGCCTGGAATAATGACAATACTGAGCCCAGATAGATTATACCTGCACAATTTTATGGTCCATCCCACTGGTAAGCTTATCTATACATATACCACCCCGATACTTTCCAATTTGCCACAGGTCGTATAATGAATATTGATAACTACTGGTTTCGATTCGGTTCTGCCAGTTCTGAAAATCTTCAATCCAACAGAAATTTTCTACATTTCCGGAACTTGTAATCAAAAATTCGAAACTCGCCAGTCTCGTTCATCTCTAAAGAAAAATGCAGTTTACTTTTATATAAGGCAGCAATCCAACACCCTGAATCATTGTCTTTATTTAATGTACTTTATTCAGGATTTCTTACCTCTGAATTTTCCAACAAAATCTAGACAGTGGAAGTCACCCATCTCGTTTGGTCCAACTCTCCCACGGTCACCAATCTACAGTAAGAGACCAGATCTGCAAATGTATTCATTTTTTTTACACTGAACCTGCAGTGCATCATTTTGTGGGTAGTGAACGAGCAAGTATTTCTGCTTTGGAGTTGTTAGAGAAGGTATCTAAAAATCATCATAAACATGGAGGTGCTCATGTTTATTAAACTTAATTAGGGAAAAAAAGATTTTCATAACACCTTTTAAAATGTATTATAAAAACTTGGAAAGGTTCTGCATAGTCATGGCCGTACCTAGTATAAGACACTGCTTACCAACCTGAAAAAGCCACCTGCACGTGGAGGATATAGCAACATACGAAAACTAAGAATTTATAGTGCCAGGATGTACCAGGAGCCACCATTGTTCTCTATTGCCCCCTTAAGGCAATGTACTGGCATTTTTTATGGGGTTAAAGGGCATGTCCATCCCCTTTTTATAATATTGTGTGTAGTGTAGGCCTCCCTCCCCCAGGCCCAACCGCCATATTACTTTTTTGCAGAAACTCCCCCGATCATTACTTACCTTGCCTCTCTCCTCCGATGTACTGTCCCGGCTCTCTACTTGCATGAAATTGACCGGCAGCCGCTTAGGGCTAAAAATTTAAACTTCAAAACTGAGTTGAGCTAAAGAAATTTAAAAACCAAAGAATGGGCAGAATTTCAAAATCCAGATGTCAAAACGGAGAAAAATAACTGCTAAAGACTTGCAAGTCTACCCGCATTCAAAGTGCTTCAACAAAGAACTGAATCATCTCTTAATACTCACGCAATTAGAACACACCGTATCTGCTCTGTGTTACACAAAGTAAATGGTACATTCCAAAACCATTTTAACTACAGATTTTATCATTACAGAAAGTGGGGAATCGAGATACTATAAAGACAAAAAAAAAGACGTTTTATAACAAGCTATTTAACAATTACTTAACCTTTTACTCAAATTTTAAACAATGTATGGCTTGCTATCCTCAAAACCAACTCCATCTAATGTAGAAGGAATGAGATTTTACCCAAAAACACTTGGGGGGAAAAATAAATTAGAATCTTTTCTCCCAACATATAATGTGTTCCCAGGTATTCTATTTGTTAACATTTTCTGTCTCTGGTCGCTGTTTTTCTAAGACTTATCCCAAAGCGTCAATTAGCTTAATTCCTGCAGATTTCACATCTATTCACTGGGATCGTATTGTTTCCCAACGGGCTATCGGGGCACCTGGAACGCTCTTGTTGGCTTTGGTAGATTTTGTCACTGTTACAGATCAGAAAGTTGGATTATGTAACTAATGCAAATTCCATTATCAGCATCTGGGACACAGATGTGCAGAGTTTAACTCCTTAACGTGTAAAGAGGGGAGGCTGGGCCAACATTGGGATTGTACCCATTCAACCTGCAGGTTAAGATGTGGAAGAGTTAAATACATTTTCTTGAACTGAAATATTCAACATTTTGTAACTAAATCCCCCTTCAGAAATCATACGTACATCTGATCACAAAGCAGCTAGAGAATAATTCCCCAGCGAGAAGCAAGAGAAGCCATTTTATACACTCCCTTAAGTCATTGTATCTCTCTGTGTAACAAATGAGACTGTAATCTCTTCCTGGCAGTAATTCATTATTCATCTCTTGCAGGTTTTATACACAGATCACAAACACTTTGGAAGGTGTCTTGAGTTGCCTTTACAACCTCTCGTACAATGAGCTGCATGGAGATTTAACACTTTCACTCCACCAGCCTCTTAAGCCATCTGGGCCTGAGGAAGAACAGGGGAGATTTTTCCTATGTAAACCATCTGCTTTCTATAAGATAAGAATGTGTGTATAGTTTTGTCTGTTCTTTGGTTTAATTTCCTTTCTAAATCTTACTGTTAATTTCAGGTTTGCGGCTTCTGTGCTGCGTTTTGTGAATGGCGTTGAGGGTTTTGCGGAACCCAGTTGCTTCATCATAAATATGCTCTTAAAATGAAGCCTTGAGGATTGTAATTACATAACCATCTGCTTGTTTGTTTGTTTATCTCTCTATCTACTTTTTAATTAAGAAACAGAACCCAATTTAGAGCAGAGGAGATAGGGTATTTCTATTTGCCTGGGCACCTAGCCTCAGAGGCTGTCTTTGGGCACAAAAATGTCACAATTAATTTGTGCGCTGATAGATTTTCTTTAATATTTCTCTCAGTGGATGTCCAGCCTGCAGCCCTCCAGCTATCAATGAACTACAATTCAGAATTCCATAACATGCAGTAACAGAAGGAAATAACTCCACCCTTATTATAATTATATCCCTTAAATTGTAGTTTCTATGGTTATTCACCCTCTTCTAGCTCAGTGAGCTTGGACATGCTTAGTGTGAATTAGCCAGGAAGAGAGAGGGGAGTTTTACCATTAGCTTATTAGTATTTTGCTGCACTACAGGGGTCAAATGAAAAGTAACCAAAGGGCTTGTAATATAAGCTTTTATGAATTTCACATCAAGATATATTTGGTTATAAATAAAGGTGCGTGAAATGCACAATAGTTTTGAAGCACAATTTCATCCACCAAAACTAAAATTCTGAAACGATGAAATTTCAAGTATGAAACCTGCTTGTAACGGCTGAAATTTCAGTAGTTGTGCATCAATATTGCCAGTATGTTTGACTGATGACATGTCAACCTTCCATTTTGTTGTCATTAGAGGGGAATCCATTTAGTGATCGTTTAATGATCCTGTTTTTGCAGCACACTGCAGACCCAGTGATTTGTGCATCTTTACATGAGATTGTAATGTACCTTTTTGTTTTAAGAAAGCTGCACCACTTTTTAGGTTCTCTTGATAAAGGAAACACAAAGATTTTCCCATAAAAGTCACAGTTAAGGCTTTTGACTTCCCTAATGCACAAGGGGAATACAGTGTAACTCCTCCACATCCCCCCTATTATTTCTTTCTTACAAATTTCCTAAAAAGTGAATGAGCTGTTGACAATTTTTCTTCCTTTGGCTTCGGCAGTTTCTGTCACAGACCATTTGATTTCATCCAAGGATTGAGAGGATAGTTTGATGCTTTCAGTAAATACTGACTCTTTGTTTTCCAGAGCACCAACTAGTCAGGCCTAACGACGTAGAATTTCCTAATGAACTGCTGAAAGCCTACTATTGGTGTTGGAAGCACAGGAATTAATAGGGTGGGCTTTAAATATTGAAATTCCATCACCTAACTTCAATTGGAATAACGTGTCTATGGAGCTGTAATGTAAGTTATAAGCTTATAAGCAGGGAAATGTCTGCTATGCTGAAAATACTTATTTTCTAGCTCTATTGGTTGTGCTTAGGCCTCCCTAATGATTGGCTTATTCATTTCATATTTTCATGGAAATTTATGAGTGCGGGCAAATTCTTTGTGCTGCGCCGTAAGATGGAAATAGTCTTGCCCTCTAAATTAAACTTGAAACCTTGTCCCAAGGCTTATTGGCTGGGAACAAGGAACTAGAATGTTCTGAAAGCTTGCTATGGTTATCTTAGTTAGCCAATAAAGGTATCACCTTTATACCACTTTTATTTTTTATTTCAAAAGGGTTACCCTGTAAACATTTTGACTGGCTAACACGGTACATCACATTTTCCAGGGCTTATTGGGAAAGAGAGGCTGATGGCATTAGTTCCATAGCTGTAAACTAGCACCAGATCTGATCTCAGGCTGAAGTCTCTATTAATAGTATAATTCATCTGTGTTCCAGAGTTTTCATTGACACCTTGAACAGTACTGAATCCCACCCAGTGCCGCACTCCCCAAGCTCTGTGACGTGGCATAACACTGTAGGTGCACAAGGCTATTGTATTTTTCACATATCTGCATAGAGCTTTTTATTGGGATACCAAACAATGCATAAGTCAAAAAATATTTTTCCCCTCAGGTGCCTCTGATTAAAATGCCACTGCTAATAGATGAAATAAAATATTATCTTTAGCAAAACATTTGGAAGTTAGTTCTGACTTTAAAACTCTTTCATTTGAACCACCACTTACTGGGGCTTAAGCTAGCTATACATGGGCAGATGTTCTTTGAGCAGTTTGTTCAATCAAATTTCTGACCATTGCACTCAATCGGAAGAACCACTCGAAGTTCCCCACATTGATCTGCTGGTTATTCCACCGATTGGAATCTGAAGAGAGACGGGGACTGAAGATAAGGTGGGCAGAACATTTTCCACCTGGCCGATCTTTGTTATTCTGATAAACCACTCAATATTGTCAAGAGGTCCATCAGAAAATAATTATTAATATTTTGTGCAATTCGATCGAATTTACATAATCTCTCAAAATACCGGTCCCGTAGGGGGGGAATTTAAGGAATACAATGGATATGGTTGCCATAAGTGCTCCCTGTGGATGTTCCATTGTGGCACTAGTTTTGAATTTTCTCTACACCTGCAGTTGTGCTACAAGAGGGAAAAGCATCTGGTGTGAAATGACTCCAGCACTGCCCCCCATAGACTTTCATGGGCAGGGTTGCCGGTGCCCTGGGCCAGATTTTCATCTCGTCTCATGGCACCCTGTGGGTGTTCCAGAGCGATAATCCATTTTTTTCCTAAAAAGCAGGGAACGTTAAACTGTAATACAGCCTTCCCTTTTATACTCCCTAGTGCGTCTCCCAGTACAGAGACATTTGTAAGTGCCATGGTGACTGCACTGTTCATTATAGCATCTATTAAAGTTTATATAGTTAAACTATATAATAACCACAATAAAGTTAAACTATATAAACTCTTACAGTCACCAATATGTCTATTAGTTCTCTTCCCATTTGTTCTGCGAGATTAGACCGTGACCCCTTGTCAGGAAACCTATCAATCACCTATTGCTAACTGCTAAGCCTTTATTTCAGAGCCTCACCAAAGTCTTCATCACATATTCCAACTGCCTTTCATCGTGACCAGCTAAAACCTTGCCCCCTGTCCTCTCTCCCCCTGCCATGGCACCATGAAAGTGTACAAAGGTTGTGGCCTGTCACATTGAATTGTATCAATAGACTTGAATGATGTGACAGTCTAAAGATGAGTCAGCAGAGGGAAGATAGCCACTGAATGGTGGAAATGAACTTTGGGCTCTAACACAACATAAATGGATCAATATCCAATTCTATATACAAACTGATTAAAATATGGAGGTTGTAAAAGCTTCAGGAACAAATTAACGGTATACGCGCTCAATGGAGAACTGACTTGCAGTGCACAATGTTTCGGCCCCGAAACATTGTGCACTGCAAGTCACAATAAAGAAATAGTTCACCATTGAGCGCGTATCCCCTGCTAATTTGTTCCTGATGAGTGGAGTCCACTGCTGGCAGCACCGTTGGTGATTAACAGTGAAGGTGTGCGGGGAGAAACATACGTTTGCATAAGATTGTAAAAGCTGTCTATGCACAAAATAAAACACAATCCGGCGAATCATTTCTGCTAAATAGTCCCACATGGTAGATTTTGGCCTAGTGGGTTGCGCCTGTGTGAGTCCAGGTTGCAGCTAAGGTTCTGCCTTGCTGTGCTTAGTTAGAAGTCAGACTGTGGGAGCCTGTGGTGTTGAGTGACAAATTGCTCTGAGCCTTAGACTAAACATGTTTAAAAAATGGAAGTCCCGTGAAGACTGAAAGCAGATCCATCACTCAGCTCTCCCTTAACGTTATCCCACAGCTCTCTATCCATCAGGATAATAGCGACGTGCGCCTTGTCTGATACTACTGCTCTGGAAGATCCCTTGGCCTGAGATGGAGACTGGATGTTAACCACTTGTTAATCAGGTCGGGTCGTTATGAGGCAGACAAACCACTATTAAGATTCAGTGTTCCTGAGAGGTTAATAATCCTTATTGACTTTGCGCAGCTGATTTAACATTTGTCATAGCTGCCATTTTGTTTTGGTTACTGTCAGACCATTGTGCGGCCGTGGGGAATATTTTGGCGCATCATAAAAACATTATTATTCAGCCACCCTGCTGTGTAACACTATATTCAACATTGTATTCCTTGCTGTGCTGTTAGTTTAATAACTTGTCAGATCTAGGCTTGAAATGGGCTCTGAAGCGGAAGAGATTAGTAAACAGAATAGGATATAGCCTGAGCTCAAACAGCAACTCTGCACAGCTGGACTGTGGCTGCCTCTGGTCTTTAACCAACAGAACCTATAAAGGAGCAATAGATGGGAACCACTGAGGGCACATTGAACATTGACCCTAGTCAAGTTTACAATCCCTTATCTCTTCTGTATTGACTAGATAGAGCAGCTAGTCCAGTCAACTCTTATTGTGCTATACAGTGTTGATTGATAGCAAGGTGTACAATGCACAGTTAGCCAAACCTCCTCAATCATAAAATGATTAAATATTCACCCAGTCCCTGGAGTCCAGATGTAAAAGCTTGGCAAAGGCAATAAAGTTTAGTTATACACCAATGGGCAGCATGGAGGCTCAGTGGTTAGCACTGATTCCTTGCAGCGCTGAAGTCCTGAGTTCGATTCCACCCTTGGACTCATCTGCAAGGAGTTTGTATGTTCTCCCTGTGCTTGCGTGGGTTTCCTCTGGGCACTTCGGTTTCCCCCACAATCATAAAGACCTACTGATAGGTTGTATGTGTCAAATAAATGTGCTTAGATTGTAAGCTCTTCGGGGCAGGGCCAGATGTGAACGTTTACATGTAATTGTAATGCGCTACAGAAGATGTTGGCGCTATATAAATCCACAATAATAATAATGATGCAAACTCTGACCAGGTTTCTGTAGGATAAACAATTAAAAATACAACAACAATTAAAAATACAGCATCAGTCTCTGTAGTATAAACACCGCACGCTGTAACTTTCACCCTAAACCAGAAGCACAAGCCATAGCGTAGTAATCCTAGTTTGTGAACCCCAAACGTGCAGAGATCCCCACCACCGAGAGAATGCCCAAGCAGGGCTGTGATCTTATTTCCTGGATGTGCTTTGTATGGGCTGCAATACTGTTTTTGATGCTTAAACCAGGTCCTAAGCAGGAGCCTATTTTGCCTTGTGGATAATCCTGTTCTGCAGAGGCTACAATAAACGCCATAGAACATCCTCCATTTAATCTACAGTGCAGTTCCGATGCTCTAGATTCTTAACCCATCTCCTGTACTCTAAGTCTGCAGTCCAGATCCTCTTCCAAACATCAGCCTACACAATTTATTATTTTATAACATGATCCTGAACATTAAGCCTCCAGCCCACTGTTGCCTCAACGCTTTGAATATTAATCACAGAACATTACACATCCACAATTTATATTTGTATTCCAGTCCTGCATCCAGAATAAGATCTTCCACCCTGGGAACTAATTGCATACAGCATCCCAAACCTGGATTATATGGCATCGATAATGTCCCGCTGCCAAACCAATAATAAAGAACCTCATCCAGCTCATGTAGTCTTAACACACATCCTCAT
The DNA here is from genome assembly GCA_019447015.1 of Hymenochirus boettgeri. NCBI lineage: Eukaryota > Metazoa > Chordata > Amphibia > Anura > Pipidae > Hymenochirus > Hymenochirus boettgeri. The sequence goes on along the minus strand of CM033476.1, from coordinate 130,278,389 downwards.
CCACCCTGTATGGATCTAATCACGTCTCACTAGTTGTGTAGTCACAGTCCCCCAGTCCTGGATAGGGCACTATTGTCCAGTGGCCATGATCATGGCCTGGTGTGCTGGGTGTTCTACCATCTGCTGGTGTCCTCCAAGTGATCTAACATCGCTAACCCAAGACTTTTCAGGATTTGCTGATATTTTCATTTGGTTTCATGCCAGCCCTGCCTTTTTTGCCCATTACATTTTTTTTGTCTAATATTCACTTCACATATTAATAAAAGTATATGTGCTAACCCTGTTCTGCAGAGCTCACAATCTACCTTATACAAGGCAAAGCTAGATATGAATCCCTGGATTCCTGTAACCTATTTACTAATCTTACACAGCCGTAGACATGGAAAGAATGTCTGGACAGGAAGGGAAGCAATAGGTAAAAATCCAACTGATTCCGACCTTTGGAGCTTGTGGAGAGTTGAAAGAAAAGGAATTTAGAATAAGAAGCAAAGGGGAAGTTTACATACTGTGGAATCTGAAATATTAAAAGCTGAATTTCCCAAAAGCTTTATCGAATCCAAATTCTTTCCCTTCCCACCATTTTACGTATCCTATTTCAATGAAGAAAGACAGGCAGGATTTTTAATACAAAAGTTAAAATATAAACAAGCCTGAATGGATTCTGTAACTAATTACCCATAGCTCCCACTGGTGAAATCAGCAACGCTGTGGAATAATTATCTGTTTTTTTCCAGGTTTATGGCACTTTTCATGATTTCTGTAGCCCTACTTCTATTGAGTAACAATTGGTTTTCCGACTGCCGAGTCTTAATTAAATAATTCTAACAGGCAGATCTACTAGCTGTTACTTGTCTGTGCAACTATGTATTTGGTTTCTTGACCCACTTTTCAAACGCTAGAAATATTTTCAGAGGTGAGTGATATAGCTCTGCGATAGTTCGCAATAATAGAACTAATGCAGGTCATTAATGCTTCTAACATTAGTTCTCCCATCCTTGTTTTCTATTTGTAATGTGCTCTTGTTTCATTATGTAACACAACAGCAGCCTGAATACATCACAGGGACATTATTCTTTGCAAAAAAAAATCTCTGTTGTCAATAAGAATCCCCAGAGAACTGATCTCATGGGGGCGATCAGGTGGTGAACATCTCGTGCTGAAATGAATCCCTTTAGTGGAGATAGCGCCTATATAGGTCTTAGATGGTTTCCAGGTGCGATGGATTTTGTCCATTTATTTTTAGGTAGAAATGTAAGGCTACACCCATTGCTGTTATCCGTTCCATCAGTAATTGAGCTTTGAGTTCTGCCTCGTGTACTGCATTTGTAGAACTTGTAAAGCATTATTCCAATTTACCTTACCATCTGACATGTTAATGCTTCTGTTTTTCAATCATTAAATATTAAAAGACTCACATCAGCCTTTTAACATCTGCCAGTAACTCGCTCTGCAGGCTGAAATGCGTCTTCATGCACCTTCTGTCTCTGCTATTGAGATCCTATTTATTGCTTAGGGCATCTAATAATTCCAGGATCATAAATGTGTGTTTGTCATTTAACTATGGATAGAACTAATGACACAAAACTGTAAATGGTGAAACCCTTAAGGCTCGTACACATGTGCAATCATGGGCCGACCCACAACACATGATGTTTCTTGAACGATTCAGTGATGAGCTTGGCTGGCTAAAACGGCCATTCGGTCAGGCCTTTGATAAGATGTTGATAATTATGTTTGGCTGAGCACCCATGCACTAAAGAACGGTAAGGCGAAAAGGCAGTACCTTACACATCAAACGTCACCGGTCAGCCCCGCAATCGCACGTGTACGGACTTTTAGTAAATAGGCAATGCCAATTTAGTGTTCTTGTATGACATTTTGTGTCCTTCAATGTCGTTTCAGCAGTGGCGTAACTAGGAATCACTTGGTCCCCCAGCAAAACCATGACGGGGCCCCTATTTGGGCTTTATCCACAGTTGTTTTCTGGGAGGAGGCTATCTGTCATAGAAAAAATTAGAAGATGGGGCCCCCTGTGGTTACTCTCCCTGCTCTCCTGCTCTCCCCAGGACCCACTTGTGGCCAGCAGTTGGATGACGTCACATGCGCGTGCAGATGGGTCCAGCGTCTGTGCATATTGACAGGTTTGTTTTAGTATATATCCAGCGATGGCGAACCTTTTAGAGGCCGAGTGCCAAAACTGCAACCCAAAACCCACTTTTTATTGTATAGTGCCAACACGATCATTTAACCTGAATACAGAGTTTTTACTCAAGAAAAAACAACTCAAATAGACAAAGACCAATACAGTAGATAGAATTGATTATAGATCAGTTATTAACCTCTACATTACCACACAGGAGTTTGAGATCTAAGACGGTGACCCATTAACCCTACATTATTAGACAGGAGTTTGAGATCTAAAACAGTGACCATTAACCCTACATTATTAGACAGGAGTTTGAGATATAAAACAGTGACCATTAACCCTACATTATTAGACAGGAGATTGAGATCTATAACAGTGACCATTAACCCTACATTATTAGACAGGAGTTTGACATACAAAAACAGTGACATTAACCCTACATTATTAGACAGGAGTTTGAGATCTAAAACAGTGACCATTAACCCTACATTATTAGACAGGAGTTTGAGATCTAAAACAGTGACCATTAACCCTACATTATTAGACAGGAGTTTGAGATATAAAACAGTGACCATTAACCTACATTATTAGACAGGGTTTGATTATAAAACAGTGACCTTAACCCTACATTATTAGACAGGAGTTTGAGATCTAAAAACAGTGACCCTTAACCCTACATTATTAGACAGGAGTTTGAGATCAAAACAGTGACCATTAAACCTACATTATTAGACAGGAGTTTGAGATATAAACGTGACCATTAACCCTACATTATTAGACAGGAGTTTGAGATCTAAAAACAGTGACCATTAACCCTACATTATTAGACAGGAGATTGAGATCTATAACAGTGACCATTAACCCTAACATTATTAGACAGGAGATTGAGATCTATAACAGTGACCATAACCCTACATATTAGACAGGAGTTTGAGATCATAACAGGACCATTAACCTACATTATTAGACAGGAGTTTGAGATCTATAACAGTGACCATTAACCCTAATTATTAGACAGGAGATTGAGATCTAAAACAGTGACCATTAAAACTACATTATTAGACAGGAGTTTGAGATCTATAACAGTGACCATTAACCCTACATTATTAGACAGGAGTTTGAGATCTAAAACAGGGACCATTAACCCTACATTATTAGACAGGAGTTTGAGATCTAAAACAGTGACCATTAACCCTACATTATTAGACAGGAGTTTGAGATCTAAAACAGTGACCATTAACCCTACATTATTAGACAGGAGTTTGAGATCTAAAACAGTGACCATTAACCCTCATTATTAGACAGGAGTTTGAGATCTAAAACAGTGACCATTAACCTCCATTATTAGACAGGAGTTTGAGATCTAAACAGTGACCATTAACCCTACATATATACAGGAGTTTGAGATCTAAAACAGTGACCATTAACCTAAATATTAGACAGGGTTTGAGATCTAAACAGTGACCATGAACCCTACATTATGACAGGAGTTTGAGATCTAAAACAGTGGCATTAACCCTACATTATTAGACAGGAGTTTGAGATCTAAAACAGTGACCATTAAACCACATTATTAGACAGGAGTTGAGATCTAAAACAGTGACCATTAACCCTACATTATTAGACAGGAGTTTGAGATCTATAACAGTGACCATTAACCCTACATTATTAGACAGGAGTTGAGATTAAACAGTGACCATTAACCCTACATTATTAGACAGGAGTTTGAGATCTAAAACGTGACCATTAACCCTACATTATTAGACTGGGGTTTGAGATCTAAAACAGTGACCATTAACCCTACATTATTAGACAGGAGTTTGAGATCTAAAACAGTGACCATTAACCCTACATTATTAGACTGGAGGTTGAGATCTAAAACAGTGACCATAACCCTAATATTAGACAGAGTTGAGATCTAAAACAGTGACCATTAACCCTACATTATTAGACAGGAGTTTGGATCTAAAACAATGACCATTAACCCTACATTATTAGACAGGAGTTGAGATCTAAAACAGTGACCATTAACCCTACATTATTAGACAGGAGTTTGAGATCTAAAACAGTGACCATTACCCTACATTATTAGACAGGAGTTGAGATCTAAAACAGTGACCATTAACCCTAATTATTAGACTGGAGTTTGAGATCTAAAAACGTGACCATTAACCCTACAATTAGACAGGAGTTTGAGATCTAAAACAGTGACCATTACCCTACATTATTAGACAGGAGTTTGAGATCTAAACATAGTGACATTAACCCTAATTATTAGACAGGAGTTTGAGATCTAATACAGTGACCATTAACCCCACATTATTAGACAGGAGTTTGAGATATAAAACAGTGACCATTAACCTACATTATTAGACAGGAGTTTGACATATAAAACAGTGACCATAACCCTACATTATTAGATAGGAGTTGAGATCTAAAACAGTAGGACCATTAACCCTACATTATTGACAGGGTTTGAGATCTAAAACAGTGACCATTAAACCCTACATTATTAGACAGGAGTTTGACATATAAAACAGTGACCATTAACCCTACATTATTAGATAGGAGTTTGAGATCTAAACAGTGACCATTAACCCTACATTTTAGACAGGAGTTGAGATATAAAACAGTGACCAAACCCTACATTATTAGACAGGAGTTGACATAAAACAGTGACCATTAACCTACATATTAGACAGGAGTTTGAGATATAATACAGTGACCATTAACCCTACTATTAGACAGGAGTTTGAGATCTAAAACAGTGACCATTAACCCTACATTATTAGACAGGAGTTTGTGATCTATAACAGGGACACAGGCAGAGCTGAATGTTATAACATGTGGCCTCTCTTTGCTACAGACAGCCGCTACACTTTCTCTCTGGCTTTCTGGTAACAAACTGTGGGGAACTCTGCTGTGCATGAGTGCCCACAGAGAGGGCTCCAAGTACCACCTCTGGCACGCATGCTATAGGTTCGCCACCACTGGTATACAGGATAGGCTGGGTGCACACAAATTTTTCATTCCTGCCAACATTTTGCCGGCAGTGTCAGTTTGTGTGGTCCATAGGGGACCGAACGTAGGGCCGCACGATTGGCAGTGATTTACTGACATGTCATATCGACGATCGTTTAGCCAATTTGAGCGAATGGGCAGCTGACATCGGTTGATAGCGACAATGAAAATGATGCAGATTTTTCGCCTGATTGTCCGTTACACAGAAGTATTGGTCAGTTTGCACAAAAAATCTGCTAGCCTTATAGTCAAGTCATTCTTAATAACTGTCTTAAGCTGTACAATACACTTTCTTCTGTTCTGTGTGTATGCGTCCTTCCAGCTCTATATTAGAATAATCAGTGGACCTTCAACTGTAATCACAAGTCCTTCAGTTGTACAAATAACCAATATTCTTGTTGTTTCTGTTTTAGTTGTTTGGAAAACTGACTTATCTTCAGCTGTAGGAATCCTGTATCTTCATGCGATGCATGAACAATGCCCTGTTACCTGTAATAATCTTTTGCTTGTCAGTTTGTATAATCTAGGCCTGGTATGGCATTTAAGCGTTTAGCTTTTTAATTGGTCATTACTGACGCTCCTTACTTTTGGAAGTTCAAATGACTCAAAATTCATGTAAATAATGCACAGCAATTTGTCATTCTGGGTCCAGTCACAAATTGCTCTATGCACAGAAATGTCATCTTCCGCATTTGGTAGAACAGGATTATTTGGTGTTAATTCCTTAGTCCCTGTTATGTGCTTTAAACCTTGTCCAAATAGGTTTTTATACTGGTTGTCCAACCACTCAGAAATGGAGACTGCTCCCAAAGCATGCTATGTATGGCAAAGAGTCAGGTGAGAGGTTATCTTTAGGTACACAATTTACTTAGTGAATATTTTTGCCAACAAAACTGGGGAAAAGATGATTATTCCGGAACATTATTGATTTAAATGTCTAAAAAATCAGGGCTATTGTTTTGGGGGTTATATAATAATGCATAATTTATTCTGTACGTCATATAAATATAGAAAGAGAGCAGTGTAGATTGGATTAAGCAGTTCCAAACATGATAAAACTATTCCTAACTCTTCTTATGGGTTTAGTTGTTTACTATATCAGCAAATCCGCACATTTCATTAAATCTGATTGGGGGGCCGATAATTAACAAATCTTGTCAAATCCAATGGGACTTTCCTAATATCAGCCACGTGTTTGGCTTCTTTAATTTCCAACAGTCACACGGTGGGCATTTTACTCCTGAGAACAGAGGTGCCCATACAAGAACCATTCCTGGAATCTACAGATCAGACAACTCTCACCTGCAAGTGATGTCATTAAAGGCATGTAGACATTTTGTCACATTTAGATTTACATCTTGCAGGGAAAGAAAACATTTAACCGAGCACCTAAGACCCACATCATTACGATGCTGTCAAGATTGTTTTACTCTTACCCATGTACAAAATCCATTGCTTTTAAAACTTGGCTCCCAAATAGTTTTTAAAAAGTTGCAGGTTGAGCTTTCATTATTTACCTACACTCTGACAAGTTAAGGCAGGCTCTCAGCACAAACCCAGCAAACTCCCATAGGAAGAAAGTTGTATGTATTTGTGGCTACTGGCTCCACACCACCCTTCTCTGTTTAATACAGCAGTGTGATTGTGAAAAAGAACATTTCCCTTGCAAGAGTTATGCTTGTGTTAGGAATAATGCTGACTCCTTTGAAAAATTGCCACCTCTATCAATGTTCTCTTTATCAGCTGTGTGCATAGCTCTATATCCTTTGCGTGAACACAAAATCACATTGTGTAATGAATACTGCATATTCACCCCAATAATTGTGTGTGTGCTATTTTGATCTGTGTACACAGGCCTGCTGACTTAAATTGTGTGTGTGGGCACAGGATTCATTGGACCACTTTCTTGGTTTTGCCCCTGTTCAACCCAAGCCCAGGCCCTTCCTATCCAACAGTCCCACGGGCGTTTAGTATCCTACTTTTTATTCTGCTGCCACTGTATTTGAGTGGAATAACTAAAAAAACAACCATTTAAAACAGCAAGTACGCTAATCTGTTTGGTGCAATCTTAATTACAATCTTTTAAGGGACATACTAATGTTAAAAGAAATAAGTTGATTAAGAAAGTGTTCTATTAAAAAACAATAGGATATTAGAGCTACAGTACTTTTATTTTTGATACCGACGTACATTTCAAAGACAAATGCTTTTGTATTTACTTTACTTTTTGGCCCCCTTTGACCCCAAGCCTGGAGATTACAGGGGTGGAGGGTGGTACATCCTTCTTGAGTATGGACTTCCTGTATGCAGGACTACTTATGGTGTCTGTTATAGTCTTGCCCCTCGCTCAGCACCTTGGTAATAAGTTGATCAGTAGAGAGATCAAACAAGTTTGACCCACCCATCAGCCAATGAGGTAAACATAACATTAGAAACATTTCTAATGGGAATGAAAATCCTGGGAAGAAGAAAGACCATTCAGGGCATATCAAAGTGTATGAATTAAAATATATAGAGATGTACAATATCTAGTGGTAATTTCCTGTTGTAAAATTTTACCTTGGGTATCTCTACTAACTCAAGTACAGGTTGTGTGTACTTTACTCACCACTGCTTTATCTCCAAGCCAGTCCTTTGCAAATTGTCCAGAATCTGGTAAATTACAGAGGACATATACTTTGTCATAGATCATGTAAACTATTATTGTTAGGGATGTCCAAACTGGGACCTTTAACTGTTGTTCAATTCACAATGACAAGGTAGAAAGGCTGGAAATCGTATTTCTATAGAAACCAAGGGATATCACTCATTTTAGTATTTTTTAGTTTTGATACATTGTCCTTTCTTTCTAACTCCATCTGGCAGACAAACGTTTTATTGCAATGCTTTGTGCGTAACCATATGTACACCTATCACATGTATATCGTAAGAGAAGATGGTTTTTTTTTTCCATTGAACTTTAAAGTTTAGGGGAAACAGGTGTTTGGAAATAAAAATAAGAGGTCTTTCCTCTTCTTAAGTCATGGTCGGTTTAATAAAGTTTTCACATCAAGAACTACAAATGTTACTCCTAGCAGCTTAGATCAAGCAGAAATCTGCAGAATGACTCCAGGGCAGCAGAGAGGGACTGAGCCAAACCCTCGGTAAAATGCGTATCTGGCTCCAAAAGGAGAATGGGACCCAGGTTGAAGGGAAGAAATTAAGCATGAACGTCTGCAAAGACTCAGCTAATCTCCGTAGCTAGTTTGGTTGTGTATGTTCCCTTTAGTCTACGGAATCAGGTGGTTTGAGTCCATTTTGAACTGTGCACAGGATATGAAGCATGTAAACCAAGGTCAGATTGTTCTGTAGCATATAATCTACAGGAAGGGGGGTAGGTAATAGGAGTATAATTCAAATGTAAAAAAGAACACAAGAGACCAAGTATCAATGAGAGAGAATGCAAAGCGAACATAGCAGAGTCTAGAAAACAGGACAAAATGACTTTGACTGGAATATTGGAATTGCCTGTTAATAAAAAGTGTGAATGAAGAAAGTTATTGCTACATCTATAAACTTTAGTAATTCACTGTAGTTCCAAATTCATATATATATTTTATACATAATGTGTATACATAATAATATAAGTAAACTTGACAACTTTAACCAATGTGCAAAGAATTGATTTCTATAGAACAGCACCATCTTGTGGTCATTAAGCAACACAGGAAAATGTTACATCAGTATTTTTTAGATTTGGGGTTTAAACCTTTCTGCATTTGCCTCCAGAAATATTAATAATATTAATGTTATTAGTATATAGTATATATGGTAATAATAATGTTAAATTACCTGTAAAAATCTTCACCTAAGTTTTGTAAAGAAAATGTGTTTTAGGGCTAGTTTCGCTGCGATCAGCTTATTGGAGCATATGTGATCACCATTTGTTTTTGAATCACATGTGGATCGCGTCCCGAACGGAATACAGTCCAATACTGCCCGGAAAGGGTGGCCTATAGTAATCTGTTTGGCCAATACAGAGACCCCTCTCTGTATAAGTAACTTAGCTTTTTCACACTCAATAATTTTAACAGGAAGAATTAAATGTCGGCTAAACCTTGTTGAGAAAATGACACAGGAATAGGAACTAGAATCCTTTCTGGATGGACTAGAATAATCTGTACCCTGTTCCTTATCTGTATGTGTTTGTACAGGTCTTAAAAACCTAAATAGGAGTCAAAATATCACACTTAAGTAGATTGTAAGCTCTACGGGGCAGGGACATCCTTTCCTCTTGTGGCAAAGTCCTAGCACTTCTATTTATATAATCTATATATTTTTGTACTGAACTCACCTCCCTGTGAATAATAGGACGCTCGGGGGACCTGGAACTTACCTTACCCGCCGCTCCACTCCAGCCGCCCAGCACTGACAGCCACTCTGTCCCGACCACGCGCCCTATCTTATGCGCATCGCGCCAATTCAAAAGATAGGGCGCGCGTACGGACAGAACAGCTGTTCTGTGCAGGAGCGGCTGCGAGTGAGCGGTGGTAAGGTAAGTTCCAGGTCCCCCGAGCGTCCTATTATTCACAGGGAGGTGAGAATAAGCGTTCTCACCTCCCTGTGAATAATAGAAACGAATGGGACATACTTAATTTCGGGGGTTTAGTGTTCCTTTAAGTTACCATTGATATTTTAATTGTATTTCATTCAAACTTTTCGTACTATTTGACTCCCATTGACTTTAATGGGTCCGTTTTTGAACATTCCATATAGTTCGAAAGTTTGAAAACGGACCAAACTTTCGAGAGTTCGGCCATCTCTAAACAATAGCAATAAATATCATCTTTGTGTTGAGAATAACACTGTGGGGTTTTGTGGTAAAATAAGATATGCTCCCAATGTAGAATAAAAAAATACTGTATGTTCCTTCAAAATAAGCTACATCGGTTATCCAAGATATAGATTGCAGTGCAAGGGTTAAATGTGGTCACAACCATTGCCAGGCTAATGGAAAAAGCAGGAACCTGCCCTCCACACAGGACCCAGATAACATTATCTTATCTCCTATTAGAAATTCTCAAGGCAGCTTCTATTACCCACTGCTGATCCTGATTACATTTGGCCTCTGAAAGCCACATTGTGAGCTGTGCAAAAACCGTCTCCACAAAGTGTTTTGTAACATATTTAACTGAAGAACAGTCGCTTCTCTCGCTTTAAATCAATTGCCGCTCTTTTCCCCCCCTTTTTCCCTTGACCTGTCTGCTATAATGCTGACAAAATAAAGAGAGAATTCCATCCATACAGCATCTGAGCAGAACTGCTCTGCTCCTTTACTTATGTCAAACCCTAATCTTTCCTCAAATGGACTAGCCCATGGGGAATTGGCCCAGTTGGCTTTCTAGTTGACATTCCATCGCCTCTCACTAAGGGGGCTTTGATCTATTTATGACATAGGTTGCCAGTCCAGAGGTGATTGATTCTTGGCTGGATATTAATAAGTTACTCTTTCGATGTTCCACCCAGCTGGTAGCCCTCAGTCTATCTGAAATTCGAGGGGGAGGGAATTAGTTAAAGTGTTGGCTTTGTGTCTGGAAAAGGGAAAACCTCTCCAATCCACAGGGCTATGGTGCTCCTGAGGGTGTTAAACATCTGTTAAAGTAGTGGATTCATGGGGTGATACGTTGATAAGAGATCTCCTGTAATGCATTTATGATACTTTGTATGCTCTCACCATGCTGGCCCTGTAAGCTTTCCTCATCTAGGACTTAAAACTTCTAACTCTTCAGATATCAAAAAGCAAAGACGTTTCAGCTTGTCTGATGACTCCGAGATATTTAACTACTTGTACCCCGTAATACAAGAGAAATGTGGGACTAAAACCAAAAGCCAGCACATTCATGTGTGTATGTTTCTATTTTATTGTATAGCAATGAACGCATTCTGTAGTGGTTTACAATTGAACCATTTTCACCAGCTTAAATGAAACTGTAGAATTCAATTCTCCATTTCTCTTTTCCGTATCTCACCATCTGTATCTTTTTTTTTCTAGGTTTTATGAAAGCGATTTTACAAATTTAGAACCTTAGTTCACTTTGGTAATTTACAGAAACGCATTTCCTGTACATGTAGTTGCCCCTGAGGTAACCAGTATATTTAATTACCAAATCATAGCTTCCAGGTTCTGGACCAAGACCAACAGGATAGCAGTTGTTCAGTATATGCATTTTGGAGTGTGTAACCCAAATGGACATTTTATAAGTGCCAGCTTGCCAGCCAGTTTACCAACCTGTTATCCAGCCATTTTACTAGTTTTAGTTTTCCAGTCAATTCCACAGTCTCAGCTCGCCAGACATTTGACCAGTCTGTTTTCCAGCCATTTTACTAGTTTGTTTTCCAGACATCTCGGCAATGCTATTTTCCAGCAATTTCACCCGTCTTTGGCAGCCATTTTCCAGTCCCAGGTTTCCAGTCATTTGCCAGTTTTCCAGCAATTTCCCCAATCTTTCTTTAATAGTGGGTATAGATTGGATGTTAGACATTACAAAACTTGACAGGTATTTCACCAGTCTGTTTGCCATTAAATCCACCAATTTCAGTTTCCCAGCAATTTCACCAGTCTCAGCTTGTTAGACATTTTACCAGTCTCATATGTATAGTCAATTCATGAGTCCCAGATTGCTGTCTCTGTTATCTAGCCAAATAACCAGTTTTAGTTTTCAGCATTTCTCCAGTCTGTTTCCTAGATATGTTACCAGGATGTTTTCCATCCAATTCACCAGACTGTTTGCCAACCACCTCAGAATTACAATTGTGTTGCCATTATCTGTATCTGTTTAAGCAATGACTACAGCACCAGTTACCTATATCTGTACAGCACCGACTACAAAACCAGTTGCAAGACTGACAGTTGAATCAACTAAAAAATAAGTTAAAACACTGACTGTGGCATGTAATATCTGTTTAATTTAAACCTAAATGAAATGGTTTGGGTAGCTAACTCGGTAAAGAAGGTTTGGGAGTATGAATGGAAAAAGAGTTCCAAAATATCACAAAATCCCAATTAAACCCAATTGAATCTGAAATCTTTGAATTTCCAATCGCAATTTTCAAATAACTGATCGCAATTTTCAAATAACTGATCGTAATTTTCACAATTTTTCGGTTTTCTAATATTCCGATTTCAAAAATTCTGTTGGATACGCAGCAGTTCCGAATTAAAACCAGGTGTGTCTTTAAACCAGGGCTCATTACTAGAGATGAACCGGAACGCGGACCGAACCCGGCCCCGAGGTGGATTTCCAAAGTCCGTGGTGGATTCTCTGGAATTCTGCTTTTCAGTTTTTTCGGAAATTACATAACATTTGAAGATTTTAAAATTTTAGTTTTTTTATCCAGTTTTTTCAAATGACCCATGTGCCAAATTCACGAATGGCAGCCATCTTTATCAGTGCCAACACAACAGGCTTAATAAGAAGTTTGCAACTTGCACAGGAAAAAGCAATCCATCCTCTGACACAGATTCCAATTTCTCGTAATTTCTGAATATTTTTAATTTTCAAAAATCCAGAATATTTTGAAATTATGAGAAAACTTGAAAATACTATGTGGAATGCCAAAACAAGTGCATGGAGTTTCTGAAACTTTCTGGTAATGGACTGCGTTTTTTAAAGATTTTGGCCATTGATACGTGTTCCTCAGACCATTTCCCAGATCCCTTGGCCATTAACACTAAGTAACCTTTACTGTTAATACCATAAATGCAGGCTAAATTTGGGATTTTTTTCAACTCCCATTGACTTAAATGGGTCCACTAACAGATTTTCAATTTTCTTTAATAACGTTTGTCTATCTCTACTCATTACTATTTCGGAGTTAGTGCATATGATATATCATTCTAAATATTGGATGTTGTATATGTAGGGGAGGTGCACTTGATGGGTTGGTGATGTTGGGATTTGCATGGAAAGACTATACTTGGTCTTTAACTTTCCTTTTTTGGTACTACTTCTCCTTTAAAGCAGGAGGTGTCTGTAAATAGGTTCTCTTGGAGGGATGAATGGTTACTCTCTGTGACCTGTTTTCATTAGAAGTTCATTCAGTAATTCTACCACCTGCCTTTTGTTTTGCTGGCATTCAAATTTAATAGCACAGGTTTATTTGACTTTGCTTTGTTCTGTGCTGTGGAATTTATTTAAAAGTAATAAATAAATGATAATGTTGTTAAACCAAAGTGTTGATAGGCAGGAGCATATAAAAATAAATGTGTGTTATGTCTGCATTTGCTGCCAATTTTGTTAGAGCTATGAATTCTTTTTTTTTATACCTGCAGTAACCACAGAACTAATACATCATATTTTGGTTTGTTCTGAGCAGAAGCAGAAAGAGTGTATTATATACCCCTTGCATTGGGAGGGACACAGCAGAACTAAATCCTTCTGTTCTCACCCCACTTGTGTTTTTTTTTTTGCCTTATTAAATATGTCTATCTTTGTTTAAGAATTTGCTTGTTTAAAGGGCATGTCCACCCCCAAAACTAAAATGTAACCCGTTACTGGCCCCACTGAGAAGTTTTAAAAAAATCCTTACCTTACATCCCTGCTCTAAATGGTTGTCCTGATATTCTTGTCCAAAGTCCTGGAAACTGAAGAGTAGGGGCTGCTTTCCTGTGGGAAAGGTTTCTGCCTCCTGCTTGTCCTCTGAGAGGGCAGTGGCAAGTGCAGGGGGCCCTTTCCCCTCTCCCTCCCACTTTGCAATATAACATTTTTCTATATTGCAGCTCACCCCTGCCCAGCCCCAGCCACTGGGTTATATTTCTAAAAAAAAGAATCTGAAACATACTTACAGCCATTCGTTCCTGCAGCTGTTTTCATAGCCGGCAGCGGCATTTGTGATCTGCTGCCTTCCCGGCCCCAGTTTGCAAGTTCTGGAAAACGGAGCCGGCTGTTATTATGATTCAGGTTTTTTTTTTTTTAATAAATCTAACCTGGCATTTGGGGGTGGGGAGGGGGTGAGCTGATATATAGAGAAAGGTTATATGGGTGGAGATACCCTTTAAGTTCTGGGCTGGACAGTATAATACAGTATGATTCTTAAAAAATAATTTAAACTTAAATTTAATTTAAAGTCTTATCTTATATTTACCAGTCTGTGTGGGCTGGGCACAAGGGTAGCTTATATTTACCAGTCTGTGTGGGCTAGGCACAGGGGTAGCTTATATTTACCAGTCTGTGTGGGCTGGGCACAGGGGTAGCTTATATTTACCAGTCTGTGTGGGCTTGGCACAGGGGTAGCTTATATTTACCAGTCTATGTTGTGGGCACTTCTATTGAGTGCTGGACAGAACTGTTGGGGCCAACCAGTAAATCTGAGACCAGGGGCCCACAAGGATGAGTTTAGGGGCCCACCTAACATTTCATATCTCTATTGTCACTGATTTACATATCTATCTTAAGGTGGCCATACACATGCGATTTTCATCACATTGGTATCTGTCGGCACATTGCGCCAGGAACCGTCACACATGTAAACGACCGATCCCCATACGCGGTGGAACAACGGGATTTATCCATTATCGTTCATATGTATGGCCACCTTTACTCCTACTGACTCCTATTGTTAATTACAATGCATTTCTTACTGTCCCTTTGGCTCTATATTTAAATGTGAGCAGTTTTCTTGGGTGAATGGACCTCTAGTTCACCAGCCAGTGTAAAGGTCAAAAAACACTTGCATGATTTGAGCAATTGGGTTTATGGGCAAAATAACATGTTACCAAGGATTTCAATAATAATCAAATCTCTGCCTTGTAATTCTTTCAGTCTATTCCAAGCTAGGTATGTTGTAGTGCCATACAGGTGCTTTCTGAATTTTCTCCCCAGTTGTTCCTGCTGGCAGTATGACAGGGTGTCCTGTGAGGGAAGTTTCAGTCAGAAATTCCATCAATAAGTTAGATGAGATAGTGGTAAAATGACTGATTTGATCACCTTTTTGTTTGTTAAAGTGCTAGAAATTTAACAAGCAGACGATTAATTGCCTAGTAGGAGGAATGGGGTTTGAGTCTTAATCCAAATGATCAAATAAATAAATCTACTAGTATATGTCAGGTTTTGGTATTCAGCATTTCAATTAAAAAGCAGAAAATATTAGCCCAGTGGGAAAGTGGTGGGGAGAAAACTTTGTTTTGTACTAGGCTTATTATGAAGTGGGGGGTTTCTGGTATATTTTTTTTCATGTATTTATAAAAGATGACAAACAAGAATTATAAAGAAAGGAAGATCCACACAGCACACTTGGGAGGCATTTCTAATCTTTAGGTCAGAAGGAACAGAAGATAATTTTATAGATAAAAAAGACTGTAATGAGTAATTGCAAAATAAATACATATGAAAAGTGTGAAAGTAAGAAATTCTAAAAGATCTTTATATTAACCGTTGGGCTGAGGGCAACTCGGCTCCGTAAATAAGGTGGTTTTATAGGATGCTGAGAGACCTACAGGGTTATTCAATAAAAGTTCTTATCGTTTTAAAATGGTGATAATTTTGCCCCAACCAATCGCATGTTAGCTTTCAAATGTTAAATAACATCTAATTGGTTGGGAAAAAAATTAGCACCATTTTAAACGATAAGAACATTTATTGAATCTCCCTGCTAATATACCAAACCATTTTGTAGAGTAAAGATGTCAGAACTCACTGAAATTCATTCCACTTACAGATTTGTGATTTGTTTTTTTGTATTTTTAAATCTGAAAATTTGATCCATAAGCGGACCCATTGAAGTGAATGGGAGTTAAAAAATTTAAAGGTAAAAGTTCCTCCTTTAGGTATAAATAGTAATGGTAACTTTAGCAAATGGCTCAGGGACCTGGGAAACACGTATCAATGGCCACAATCTTTGAAAAACTTCATTCACTTTCTGTTTTGGCATTTCGTGTAGTATTTTAAAAAAAAATTGAAATTTTGAAAATTTGCATATTTTAAATATGAAAATATTTGAACTTTTGAGAATTTTCTAAAATATTCCCACAGATTTGTGAAATTCGCTTCAGAACGGGGTTTGGGTTCGGGTCCGTCTCTACTATAGAGCAGCTTGGCTTATGTTGCAAGGAGGGTTTTTACCAGAAGCAAATGAATGTCTATTTACCCTAAAGGCCCAGTACACATGGCCCAATATTTTGGCCCGATTGGGTAGCTGCCATGATATTCCAACCCATTTGGTCCAAATAGCCACAGTAATTTAATTGCCACCAAAAGATCTTCACTAGGTCGCATGATCAAGCCTACCAAAATGTCTTGTTCTTCCTACAGGTAGACTACCAGTAGCTTGTTGACCTGGAAGATAGGTACACAATTCCTAAAACAATATCATCTCAGTAAAGCTCAAGGACCTAATTAAATACATCCACAAGTCTTTAGAGGCCTTCACTGTAGGTATTGTTTGGAGACCAGGTTTTCCAATATTCAATAAGGGTAATGTATGGGTGACCAGTTATAGTGAGATTCCTATGAAAGTTAATGTCAGCACTGATACGTATAGGAGTCCCACATGTCTAGGCAGTTCCTTTCTTTAAATACTGTTACATCTGGGATTCTTGTTAAATCATATTTTCTAAAGGAGCAGATTGTTATTGTAGCCTAAAACCGATTTGTTAAATTGATGTAAGCGCATTTGTCTGCATGTATGTGGTTTACAAGATTGTAATCTGACTGTTGCAGATCAAAAACTAACAATATCCCCATCCTGCTGTTCCCGACAATAGGCAGCTGAGGATGCTGGGAGTTGTGCTTGAACAGCTTAAATGCAACACACACACCCCCCCCCCTTGATTTAAAGGATAATACTATGTTTTGAGCAGGAAATGTATAAAGACATAACACACTATGGCTTTAAGCCTGGGAAGTGCTGTAGCCAAGTGTGAATTAGCAGCAGGGCCTGGAATCAAACATGTGCTGAGATCAGATCTCAAGCTTTGTGAACATTACGGATCATTCAGTGCCGCAACTTGGGGCCTCGGTCCCTGTTATTGCCCTCAGCCCTTTAGGCTTTGGCGAGGAGACTCAATTCACATCACCCTGTGAATGGGATGGATTCCTAATTTTTTTGCAGCTTTCCATTACAACATGACATAGGCGATCCTGCTCTGTGTATTGTTACACTGTTAGGGATCTAAATGCTGTTACACGCTGCCTTATTATTTTTTATTTGTCTTCCAGACACAGCGCTCCAAAAAATAATGAAAGCAGATGGGGAACAAGGAGGAGGAAAGGGTGGAGGAACATTGGTAAAAAGCTGTTACTTAAAGAGTACCTGCCTCACTTGTTAGCAACGTCCAACGTGGGCCGCAAGCTGTTGCAAATCTGCACTCCCCAAAGCGTGCCATGTTCACAACAGCTGGAGGGCTCATATTCCTACCACTAAACATTCCTATTTCAACAAATCGTGGTTCTAGTTTTAAATCAAAATAATGTGTTTTTTTTATCACATAAATCTTAACTTACAATACCAACCCTGGGATAGCCATGAACCTTAGTAGGATAAGATACCAAAAAATCTATTGGCTGTTGCTGTTACACCAGCTGTGTAGCAATTTTTACTACCCAGAGATGCCGGGACTTGCCCATTCTATATACTATTAAGGTTTCGACTGATAAAGTGCCTACACACGGGACGATTATTGGCCGAAAAAGTTGGAACAAGTTTTTTATCTCTATTTATCATTAGCATTCTATTATAAATGCCACTTTACACTGTGCAGCAGGCTAAAGGCCACTAAGTTTAAGGGCAATTCAATTCACAGCAACCTTATCCTCACCATACCCAGGGTGAGAACCTTAACCACTTGGTCCTCACCCCCTGGGATTTGCCTAGATGCTCTTTACTGACCAGGTCTGCCCCACCCTCTCCAATAGTTAAGGACTGGCCCATGGGAAAGTACTCTTCTTGCAGAGGAATTGAATATTCCTGGCAGAGTGACCCTTTTGGCTCAGGCAGCGCTCCTGCCTTTAAGAAGAAAGGTTACTGCGAGAAGCATGTCACAAAGTCCTGCAGTATGTGTATCTTTCTCCTATTTCCAGATCCTGTCCCTGCCTGCCATCACCTGGCACAATAAGATCAAACTTTTATATGTACCAGTCACTGTGGGCAAACTTGTATGTGCCAGTCGCATTTATTGTAGGCAAACTTGTATGTGCTAGCCACACTCACTGTTGGCAAGCTTGTATGTGCCAGCTCACTGTTAGGCCAGTCCTCCAGTTCACCAGCCAGTGTTAGTTAGCCCACCACACCCACTTCCACAAGCCATGCCAAATTTTCTCTTGTGGTGCACTTCAGGCCATGGGACGTTATGAATAGAGATGTTCAAAACTGTTGAGTTTTGTTCCGTTTTCGAATTTTCTCGAAATTGGTACTCTAGGTCTCTAGTCTACTTATGATTTTCGAAAATTGTCTACTTTCAATAAAAATTGAAAATTCGAAAAATTCGGGTTCCGAAAGTTTTGCCGGGACTTTGATATTCTTCATATTCGATTTGAAACTGGGTTCTATTAGAAACCACATTACATCTCTAGTTATAAAGGGAGCTTTAAAAATTTTGGCTCAGGCGTCAAAATGTCTATAATCACCCCTGCCTAATTGCATTTTCTACTTGCCTAATTAAAGCAGCGCCCCTGCTTACTGGGCAGATTTGTTATTCTCATGCAATGATTGGACCTTGACCTAATTTCAGAGTTTGTACACCTTTCTCTTTTAAATGCTCAGGGTCTTAGTCATCAGATCCTTGATACCAACCCAAACGTACCTCACTGATATTCTTCAATGGACAGTAACATTTCCTTCACCCCTATATATACCGTGTATAAAAACAAAGAATGTGAATGTTTTGTACAGTACGCAAATCTAACAGACAACTGGGGGTTGTAAATCTCTACTCGCTGTTGTCCCTTACATGGTGTGAAATACCTTGCTATATGTTGTACTTTATTGCAGTATTGTTTATATGAGCTCTAATTCCTTTTCTTGCACTCAAACACCTTTGTCAAAAATCCCTTTGATTTTCTCATTATGATTAACTGAAATAAGAAAGCCAAGAACACACACCTATCACTCATTCTCCGATGGTGGGCAGGATTCCTGATAAAGCTGCAGACAGTACAATGCGTGGTGGTTTGCAACACCCTGTGTATCTAACCGATTACCAGTTAGGACCATGCCAAGCCCTTTTTTCTACTGTGCCCCCAAGCATTGGCACAGCCTGCTGTCTCTATTGTTAATCACTTACAGTCATGGCTGTAGAACAAATGGAAAATGATTTTGCATTGTAATTGTCTGTAACCACATAAGTGGGTGGTAGCTGAGACACTACTTTGTCCGAAATGTGTTTTTGGAGCTGGTTATCTCTGATTGGATCGCATCAGGTGACCTAGGCTGCCATTCGATAGTTTTAGAATCAAGCTTTCTGACCAATCATCTTGCAAAACAGCCATCTTCATGTTGCACCATACAGCTAATTTAAAGGGCATGTCCACCCTTGAAACAAAAAAATTACTTAGGGTATCCGTTATCAGCCCGCAACCCCAACTGTTATTTTTACCAGTTTATTACATGTATTTGTAACCAGATATTTAGCACTTGGTACTCAATGCGCATGTGCATAGAATTCAGAGACCTTCTGGACCTGTCAGAGGACACGGCAGTAGAGCGAGAGACCAGGTAAGTTGCTTAACTTCATTCCCGGCTCCTGAACGTTTTATTGAAGAACGGGAGGTAAGACACAGCTCCTTTACCTCCTGTTTTTCATTAATGGGGAATAGCAAAAAGTGGTTTTAACCACTAGAGATACCCTTTAATTATCAGTTTTATACCTTTCTGGCAAAGGTATCTGCCTCTTCCCTCTGCTCTATGAACTTTTAATAAGCTTGAGCATTTGCAGAGGAGGCACCAGGTGAAACCGCAATCAATCATTGGCCGTGATGTTGGTTGACTGCATGGAGGTAGGAGCGCTTACTCTGCCAGAATGGGAACATTAACAGGGCGATGTTATATGCCGATTGTGTCTTTCGGTGCATCACTAATTGGCGGGATCTATTTCAGTCAAGCTATCTGCTGGCATTTAAAGTGCCACAATTAGCCACGCAGCCACCACAATGAAGGCGTTTAAGTCACGCTAACCGATATAACATCTATCGCTAACCGATATAACTCCAGAACAGGAGTTGGTTGGTTCATCGTCCTGTAAGTATCCTTGAATATCTGGTTAGTAATGCAGGTAATAAAGTGTAAAATATATCAGTTGGGGTTGGGGGCAGGTTACCAGTTTTTTGTGGTGAGCATACCCTTTAAGTTATTATTAACAGTGCTTGTAATCACTATGAAAATGTGGCCACATTCTGACATATAATTAGTTATTCAAAACTGGTTTGGATATTTACTTACCTTTAGTTTTATGTTGTCATAAGTTCATTTAGTTTTTTAATTTATATTTTAAATATTTTTTAGAATTTTTTTTTTTTGCTTTATTTTCTTATATGTGTAATTAATAAAAATAAAGTAATAAAGTGATCAAGTGATCATGCTCAGAACTGACAAGATGGCCATGCATGCAAGTAAAGGGGGCATTTAAAAAATGTATATAGAAGATGAAAACTTTATAAGCGCTTTATAGCTACATAGTTGAGTGACTAATTTATGGAAATATTTCAGTGTTGTCCCCATAGATATTTATTTTGACAATGGTTCCATTCTATAAACTGTATATTTTACCCAACCATTGAAAAGTGCAAACACTGGTGAATTGGTTGTAAACTTTTGATTCTTTTGCTCCCTTTTTTGTTTGTATTTGGACCGTGTGCCCAGTTGGTTCGTACACACTATATACTGTATGTGTGCAGTGCCTCGTGGTCTTGGAATTTCTTGTTTTCAGATGTCGGCGCCATCAGTAGGGCAGGCTGCAATAGAGATGTCATAGAGTCAGACACAACATGTATCTGTGTTATTGTTCCCAGCTAGAATCAAAATAGATATGCTTTCTGTTTACAGTCGTATTGGGATATGGGTTCTATAAGGGGAACCCTGGCAAGTATGTTAGATGTTAGATTCATTGAGCAAAATTACCTGGAGGGAGGACAGGGTGACAAATCCGGGAACAAAGGAGAAGGCATTTTATTTATGAGCATCTTATTACAAGCCCTGTTTTGAATTTCATTTTAAGACAGTGGAGTCTGGAAGAGTAAAATATGAAAGAAGAAACTTTGCCAAAACAACAATGCAGGATTCCAGGTCCTCTAATACAATACAATAAGCCCTGTGCTTAGCTAATACTCTCCCATTAGAAAGAGAAGCATTAATTCCTTAATTCCTGACCATATTCCCTGAACTGCAGGGGCCGAGCCTTTGGCCTAGAGTACCAAAAGGGGCAGGGGCTGTTAATACCAATCAGCAGATGGATTGGGATCAGGTCTATAGATCTGCCATAGTATCACTGATTACTCCCAGTGTCCCTTTGCATGTAGAAACTATTAAATAGGATAGGCAGTCTGAAAACTGTATTTGTACCCTGTATGCAGACCACATCCCATATACAAATCCTATAGTGTACATAAATCATATACTGTATGCAAATACCATATACTGTATGCCGAAGTCTACCCAACCTTTTTTTTGTATATATTTTTTGTTTGGATTTAAAATTAAAGTTTGCACACTGCATACCACGGTGCATATATTCTGCATAATTTTACCCTGTATGCACAGTGCTGACATGTTGTGTGCTCATGCTCACAGCTTAGAGGGAGCAAGTAAGCAAATTATATACTGTATGTTGCATACGGTACACCACTAGAGCGTACGGGAATTATTTTCCCCTTTACTGATGCATTCCTCTTTTTATGTGTGCAGACATTAAAAATGACAAATTATAACTGTCTGGAATTAGAATTCCCCTGGCTTTCTGAGACTCTATAGATTTAGTGCCAACAGACAGGGATTGAGGTCTTGGGTTTGCCTATCTGTTCTGATATAATGTCAATGGACTGTTATTGATACCAGCCATTTCCTGTTCACCATACATCATTGCTAACTAGTTAAGCAGTTAGAAAAGATTAAGGGATCACGTTGTTTTCAGATTTCTGTTCCGTTTTTCATGATTACAAGAAATGTCAGATTTAATATCCTGCCCCAACCAACATCCTTGTCATTATGCCAGAACACCACCTCATAATGCCAAAACTAACACTCATTCTAACTACCCCATCTCTTATGCTGAACATCGGCTTGTCTAACTTTGCTCCGTTCCCTCCTGTGTGCCATTTTCGTCTTTCCCTAATTTTGTGCCGTGGGTTTGCTTTATGTAAAACATTGTATACTGTCACATGTGCTACCAAAAAGAAGAAATCAATAATTATTACAGTGTAGTTGGGGACAGGCTTGGTTTGGGTTACTTTTCAAATTTGTTTTCTAGAATTGTCTTTAGTCAGGACCCACAGCCCATGGGTAAATGGATTCCTATAAATTCTCACTAAGCTACACTTTAGAATGCACCAATATTTCCATTTAGCTTCATTTAAGAATATATATCTCAAAAGTTTTAAGCAGCAGCCCCCCTAGAGACACGGAACTCATATAAAGTATTATATAGTAGGTCTCTTGAAAGCAGGCGGAAACCTGAGTGAAATACTGTTTAGTTACACTGTCTAAGCCAGCGCTGGTTTTTATTAACACCACGCTCTTTGCGTCTATGTACAGGGGCCATTGTGCTCCATTTCATGGGGTTTCTGTCTCACTTAATATCATTACAGCTTGTTTCCATGCTTTGCAGTATGGAGTGCAACATTAACCCCCTCTCTGTTAAAGAGGTCTCGTACAGGCCATAAACCCATTGCTACTCATCTCTAGACAGTGGGTTAACTGACACTGATACTTTCAAGACAACAGCTGCCTGCACCCATGGATAACTCCTTCCAGATAACGGAATGCCCAGGGGCCTGCATTCAACATTGACCTGGATGTGTAGCCAAAACCCAGAAGTTATGCCTCCTCCTAACAAGCAGAGAATAAGGGGTGCCATGTTATGGAAAATAGAAATACTTACAGGAAATTTATAAGCCCTGGGCAGAAAAATATACTGTAAACCCACAAAGAATGTTACATGCCCAGTTCCAACTGGAAAATTCTTAGTTTCTATAACTGTTATATGTAAAAGCTGTTAAACAGGGCTAGTTGGCAAGCAAAGCAGCCACTTACTGGCCTAGGCCCCCCACAAATAAGACTACTTCTATTCTACAACTGCTTTTGTGCCTGAACTAGGAAGGGTTTGTAGCCACAGTTGTCCTGCTGAAACAGATTCATTTATGTTCACGATGTTAATGAATTTGTACACAAAACATAGGTATTAATGAAAGGTCTAGGAACATATCTAGTAAAAAGTCATGGAAATTAGCAATTTGGATGTGTCAGATACAGGTCTTGCATCATGGAGGGGGGTGTTTTTATCGGCAAATCCAGCAGGTACTAAAGAGATCAAGAGAAACAAAGTCAATGCAGGAATAAAACAACTCTGGGTGTCCAACCTTCTTTCCAAGTTGTTATTTAGCCAAGTTCTCAACCACCATCTTTTTCCCACATGGCAATAAAATATACATTTTATTTATTCTTTATTTTTTGGGGGTGTTCAACTGCCCCTCCTCCATCTTTTAAAATGAACCCTGCCCATTCAATTAATATGAACCCTGTTAACCAGCATTTCAGTGCTGGGTAACATGTTTATAAACCACTTGTTACAAATGTTACAAAATGCTTGTGTGAATCCTCTTTTTAAACATCAGTCTCCAATTCTCTAAGGAGTGAGAATGAGGAACACACATTGTCGGTTTCTGTGGAAAGGATGATGCTGTCCTACTTTACACATTGAGGTTAGGCATAATTATTTTTAATGGGATGCAGAAACTGGAATCAGGCCTTGAGCTGTGGAATTAATATAGTTGTTTGCAATGTTCAGAATCCCACAGAGCCTTTATATTAGGGTGCCACATGGAAAGCATAATAACCCACCAGGGAAGAGTTATGTGTGTTGCTAAAATGTATTAATTATACATTAATTCCCTTAATGATCATGCAGGGCCTTGGTAAGAAGATGCCCTGAATAGGTAACTTTCCAAGAAACAACTAGATTCCATAATACTAAAGGAAATCTGATGGCATTCCAAATAAATAAAATCCACTTTATGAGAAGTGTGGGAATTCTATTGGCCCATCAGACAATGATACAAAGCCCACTGTTTGTTTTATGGTTTCAAAACTCCATTTAAAGTTGGTAGAGGAAGCCATTTTAGATGCTGCTTCAGTATTTATGGTGACATTTTAGGTTTTTGTAAGGAATGCCATCCAAACAGTAACATATGTTGAAATGTATATTTCACATTGGACCTTAGTTTTCCTTTTCTATCACCTATGTAACATCTTCCATACCTTGTAGTATTTTGAATCTTTATTTTTAATTTTGTAACTAATATAAATATATGACTTGCTTCCAAATAGTTTGGGTAAACCAACAAAACAAGAGGCAAACATCCCCTAGGTTTTGCCTCATATTTTGTAAAAAAACAACTAAATACTTTTTTAAGTTCTCCTATTTACACACCAGTAAAAAGACTCTTTCCAAAAGTAAATCATCCCAAAAAGTTTCCAAAACTTTTGAAACTTTACCTTTTAGAGGAAGAATAAATAAATTTTTTTATTGCAAATTATCTTTAAATTGCCTTAAGTGCATGTGGTACACCAGAGTCATCTTTAGCTTGCCGTGTACCTTTTAGAGCAGAAATACATGTATCCGGTTTAAAAATTCTTTGAGATTAAATTTGATTTAAGGGTTTATTTAACAAAAAGGACTGCATATCTTACCTATTTATATATATATATGTATATACATATATCTTTTATATTTGTTCTTAAATGACTATCTGTATCGGAATACATCGGAATATGTATCGTTTGTGCAAAAGTATTTGCACAACAATTAGATAAAGTGTGGAAAATTTTTGGTCGAGTCGAAAATGATTGTACGAGATTGCGTATAGCCTCCTACACTAAATAATTTATATTATATTTTCTAAATATATGTTTTACTCCCACATCAACTTACAAGTCACGATTAGAGATGGCTGAACTTAGGTAAACTGAACAGTAAAAGTTACTGAACAGTAAATGTTTGGTAGTTCAGAAACGAACCCATTAAAGTCAATGGGAGGAAATAGTTAGAAACATTCGGATTACAAATAAAATAAGCAATGGTAGCTTAATGTAAATGGCTGAAGCAATGAATTTGTGGGTAGTTGGCGAAATGCCGGAATCGAGGGCTAGCAAACGATAAGTAAATCAGATAAAAATCGAATTTTCGATAATTAGCGAAAATATGTCCGAGTTCGGAAAAACTAACTAGTTTGCAGTTCGGAAAGTTTTAATAGCTCAAGTAGTCGAACACGGGTTCGGTTCTAAGTCCATCACTAGTCACAATCAACCCAGCAACAGGATCGCACGTGGTGTACTTCTGACAGCTCTCTCGCTACCCCATACTTCTCCCTCTCCCTTCCTCTAACATTAGCATGTGTATGTTAGATTATGACCTTCATCAAACGGAGAATGGATTTAAAGGACATACTCACACACCTCAGCCCCAATCCTCATCTTCAGTCCTTCAAAGAAACCCAGGACCTAAACCACTAGGTACTCACTCCTGGGTTTAGCTTTTAACTCCTGCACTAACCTGTTGAAGTTGAACCAGTGGCTGTTGAAAAAGCATGTCTTCCTCATGGTATTGCCCCAGACAAAGAGGAGAAGTAGAAAAGAGTGCCTGTGTTTGCAAATTTATCGGTAGTAGGAAGCTAAACCCAGGGGAGGCTCTACCTGTTTAGGCCCTCACCCTGGGTAGTTTCAAAGGGACGGGTGGTGTTTCAGATACAGTTGTTGTCCTTTAAACATAGTTAATGGGGGAACTATCAGTTAGGAGCTGGCATCCAAACCTTTTTCTATATTAATCGCAATTTAAAATTGAAGGTGGGAATAATCGCTCTTTTACAGGATTTTGAAAATTAGGGGTTAGTGCATGACTCATACATACATTTGGGTCACCAGAGTTAGTCTTTAAAAGGTCACAAGGCTCCCTTTCCAACTTCTACTCTGTCGACTCTTCTACTAAACTCTCCAACACAATGATGAAATGGTGCCTGGAATGCTGTCTTTTATACCCAGGGGGTTGGCACTTCTCAGAAATAGCTGTGATTGGTGATTTTCCAACACGTGGCTAAACAGCAACATTCAATGAGAATCAAGAATAAACTATAATCGATATAGATATAATTGTCAAAAAATATATATAAGAATAGCAATACTTATGTTACAGTATATGAGATACGACTGGTAATTACTGAGAAGGCAATAAAAGGGCTTCAGTGGAAAATGGGGCCTATCAGTATGTGTTCTGAATTCAAAGTATGGTGGAGGAATGGAATTAGATATTGCAATAGGTAGCAAACTGAACTATACGGAGCAGGATTTCTCCTATAAACTGTACAATTTAACTGTGTATTTACCTGTTGTGTTATTAGAGGTGGGCTATTTTTTTTTTACTTTTTAAATTAAAGGGCATGTTCACCCCAAAATGAAATTTGATATGCACGTGAAGCACTCCTCAAACCCTCAAATTGAAATACTCACAATGCCCTTAAAGAGACAGTTCAGTGGAAATTATCAATATTTGTTAAATTGTTAGTTTGTGTAATGCCTAGTTTTTCTACATATTCTCTCCCATCCTTTGCTGTTCCTAGCTATTGACATTAGTGAGCTGACATTTCAGGTTCTAATGGTCCTTCTTCTTCCCAGGATGCACCACATCCTTGGAATGTTCCTAATAGTTATTTCTACTGATTGGCTGTTGGATGGGTCAAAGATGCTCAGATCTCTACTGAGCAACTGAATCAACCCAGGCGCTGGGTCAAGGGCAAGACCATAACAGTCTCTACTAGGGGTCCTGCAAACAGGAAGTCAGTATTTCGGTTGCATTTATTTATACACAGACAAACTGCTGAATTGGTAGATTAAGGTCATTGGGATGAAAAAATTATGATCTTTTTTCTGAAAAGCATATGCATTTGCACTGAACTTCCCTATTAAGATAAAAAAAACTGTGCCAACGTTTGCCCATTCAATTAATATGCAGTAACCCAGTGAAAAGCTAGCATCTGACTGATTGCTGCATATATTTATTTAATATAAGTATAATTGAACATTTATACTGTGTCACTTGCCTTTAATAAGGTCTAATATTTCTAAGCAATGGCCAGACCCTTACGGCGATTTCTTTTACAAACGAGCATTAAAGGGCATGTCCACCCCCAAAACTATAATCCCCCCCACTACTGGCCCCATTGTGTAGTGTAGTTTAATCCTTACCTCACATCCCAGCTCCACCTGGTTCTCCTGTAGTCCCCTCCCAAAGTCCTAAAAGCTGCCCACCAGGAGGATAGCAGAGTCCATATAGGACTCTGCCTCCTATCTGGCCTCCGGGAGAAGTTTGGCATGCGTACTGCAGCCCTTCTCTCCCTCTCGATTAGGATTCCCTCCCCCTACCATAAAACCCTTTTCACCGAACATTCCCCCTGTCCCCCCAGCCCCAACCGCTCTATTAGTAATATCAGAAAATGCCCAAAACATTACTTACCTTCCCTCTTGCCTCCGCCGCACTGAACTCCCGGCAGCCGCTTAGCCAATCACAGACGCGACTGCCGGTCCCACCCCTCTGCTTGCATTTTCTCGCAAGCAGAGGGCCTGGCAGCATGGCGGAGGAAAGTGGGAAGGTAAGTAAAGTTTGGGGCATTTTCTGATATTACTAATATAGCGGTTGGGGCTGGGGGGACAGGGGGAATGTTTGGCAAAAATTTTTTCAGAAGGGTGGACATACCCTTTAAAAGTTAAATCTGTTACTTTAAATGCACAACTAATTTAAATGACATTATTTCGAAATCTGCATGCAATTATGTCCTACACACAAGTTTTCCTGTTATCCTAAAAACTTCCCCATTATTTAATAATGTTGGAATGCTCAATACTAATTTATTTTTGAATTGTTAAGCGAATGATAAATGATAAATAATTGAAGGTTTCATTTTAAGCGGACACTGAGATTAAATCTAGACTGAATTTATCCTGTATATTATAGTAAGGTGAAGGCAGACTTCAATTGAACTACAATGTTTAATATAATTTCCACCATTCTCCACCAGAAAACATTTACTGATCTATATATCAATCAGTGGTCTGTTATATGAAGCTAAAGTGACACAGTCTGTATTTTCACCTGATGAAGATTGTGTAGTTGGTTGTGTTTTTTGCTAAAAGGGAATATCCATCCTTAAAACAAAACAAACAAATTGGACAAAAACCATTGGTCACTACAGAAACTCTATTGATCACCTGGCCAATCCGACCAAAATAGCATGCTGGGTGATATTGTATATCCCAAAACTTCACACCAAAAATTAATTTATCAATTATTGTAATGTAATTAAAGTATTGTGAAACGAGATTCTAGAATGCTCTTCATGCAATTCAAATGATTTGTGAACATCATTGCCCCCCTAGGCTGCAAGAATTTGAAATTGTTTGTGTGTTCCTACAAAACATACAAAATAATGTCACTGCAAATATCTAACCTGCAGGGCTTGTGTGAGAATGTCATGGCTGATATTTATACATCTGCTTTGTTTCTTTAGAGGCAGACGGTTTACATTTGTGATAGGAATATTCCCAGATTTACCTGTAAACGGCTCTACGTGGAAATCATCTGCATAAAGGAAGAGAAATGAAAGGTAAGCACACACGGAAATAAGAAGGAAATACCATCTATGTCAATTTTTGCATTTGAACCCTTTTTTTTGAGGTTCGGAGATTCAAACAGAATGGTTTCAGATCTTATAAAGGGTACCACCATTGTGCTATGTGCTGCATAATGGGTGGGTCTAAGCCTTTGGGTACTAGGACAGTTGGGAGTGTGATGTAGCATGCCCAGTAGTTTATGGCTTTAGTTCGGAAGTTAGAAAAGTTTGGATTAATAACACAATAAATAGCAATGGTAACTTATTGTAAATGACTGTGGCACCTGGGAAATGGTCTGGGTAACTCATACATATCCCCAAAACGTGTTTAAACACTTCTTTCTTCAATTGACGAGTTTCTGCATGCTACATTCGAGGGTTACTGAAAATCGAACAGAACATTCGAGGGTTATCAAATGATACATTTGACGGTTACCAAAATCGAAGACTACATTTGTGCGTTACCGAAATCGGTGGCTACATTCAAGGGTTACCGGATTCGAAGGCTACATTTGAGGGTTTTCCAAAATCAAATATTACATTTGAGGGTTACCGAATTCGGACGTTAAATTTAATAATTATTAAAAATAAGTCCATGAGTTTAGAAAAACAAACTAGTTTGAACCCTAACTAGTTTGGATAGTTCGAGTTCGTCCGAACTCATAAAGTTCAGCTCGATTTCGTGGCTTGGCCTCCAGTTAGTTTCTGTAGACTAAAGGTTAAAATCAGTACTTAAGTAGGGGCCAACTGTATCTCCTGCAGGGTGACTTGATGTTAAGTATCTATTGCAGAGAATCACCATTAGTTCATTGCTAACAAGGGAGTGAACTTCCTTGTATCACC
Organism: Hymenochirus boettgeri; assembly: GCA_019447015.1. Classification (NCBI taxonomy): domain Eukaryota; kingdom Metazoa; phylum Chordata; class Amphibia; order Anura; family Pipidae; genus Hymenochirus; species Hymenochirus boettgeri. The sequence goes on along the minus strand of CM033476.1, from coordinate 130,248,539 downwards.
TCCAAATACTGTTCACATTATGAGAGAACCCAGATTAGGATTTGAAGGATTATATAATTGTTTGAAAAGAAACAGCTTGTAAACCGATGATAGCTTCATTTATCTTTACACAAATGAGGAAATTTAAGATAAACAACAGAAATACGTGATGGAGCACACATATTCTTTATATGATTAAATGTCTCAACGGATAAGTACATGCAAGATATTAAAAAAGAAACAAAACATAGAAGATCATTTTACTGCTGTGTAAAAGCCATTGAAATTAGGAATAATCCAATAGCCTCTAAGTGGGGGCATTAACACCTTTGGTAGTACGTACGGTATATTCTACATTTCTATATATACTTAATGTAGTGTTAAAGGGTATGACCACCCCCTAAATTTTTTTTAACATGTGGCAGGAAATGGGCACAAACCTTGACCTCGCGAGTTTTAAATGTCTGAAGGTTTTCCCCAAATCTACTTACCAGCCTTCATTCCCTCACTGCCTTCTGCTCGTCTTTCATGCTTGCTTCCATGCACAGAAGCAGGCAGAAGGGCTTGACCGGCATCTGGTCCTGTGATTGGCTGAGACATTACACCTTAGCCAATCACAGGAGCCTATGCTGGTCGAGCAGAAGGCAGCAAGGGAACGAGGACTGGTAAGTACATTTTGGGAGAGCTTTCAGATATATAAACCTTGCAAGGTATGTGCCCATTTCCTGCCACATATTACATATTTATTTATTGTTTTGTTTTGGGGGGTGGGGTGGACATACCCTTTAAACCCCAATGACTGTACTAAATCATGGCATCTTTCTCCCAGCAGACTTAAAGGGTGTCTCCACTGCCCAAAATAGAAAAAAAAATCCGTTTAATTGAAGAACGGGTAAAGGAGCTATGGCTTACATCTTGTTTTTTTATCAGGAGCCAGAAAAAAACAAACAACTTACCCGCAAATGTGGTCATTAGAGATGGACTCGAACCCGAGTTCACGAATTCGGACTTCTCAAACTATCCCGGACCCGGATTTTCGATATTTTCGGACTTTCGATAAATAGCAAATGTTCGACCGCTCGAATGTGCGAGTAAAATGCCTATTATACCTTTACGCGAGCATTGAATCCGCGAGTAAAGGGTCCATTAAAACCTATACGTGAGCATCGAATCCGCAAATAAAATGTCCGTGGTATCTAGGCGAGAACGCGAGCATCAAATCCGCGAATAAAATGTCCATGGCGCAAACATCGAATCTACAAGTAAAGTGTCCATTAAAGCCTATACGCGAGCATCAAATCTGCGAGTAAAATGTACATGGTACCTAGACACGAATGAGCTCAAAAATAGCGCGAGTGAGAGTAAAATAGATTTTTGGAATGTCCTGGATATTGGAACATGTTCCCCAGACCATTTCCCAGGTCCCACAGCCATTTATAACAGCAAAATTCAGGGTACACTCCAGCACACCGATGTTGGCTGTTTGCCAGACAAATAGGTAGGTGCTAGCCCCCTAGTCCTCCACTACAAGGACCAAACAGTTCTATAGCACAAAAAGAATGATGGGGGAGCACACTAGTCAGGTGAATCCAAGTGTGTTTATTCATGTTTGTACCTGAGGAAGGGACAGTGCGTCCCGAAATGTTGTGTATGTTGTTTGACTAGTGTGGTCCCCCATCATTCTTCTTGTCCCACAACTATTTACATTAAATTACCATTGATATTTTAATTGTATTTCATTAGAACTTTTCAAACTATTTGACTACCAAATGGAAGCAACCTGGAAGCAAAAGTGTCAGAAGGTATAAGTTGTGGTCTACACTTATTAGGGCTCCCCCCTAATAAGATGTAGACGGTTCTCACAACCCTGGTGTGGTGCTCCTATCGATCATGGTTTGTGAGTTAAACTGATTTTGTAGAATCCTCCAAAACTGCATGAACCATGGTAAAGAATTCTGGGAAACCATATGTTTTCATAATAATAATGTTGTGCCAAATATGTAGGGCCATAAAAAATAGAGCCAAAAATCTATCCTTGTACTCTGTATGTTCATTCTGTGTCTGTTTACAAACTAGTTTGTATGGGCTGTTTGTTTTATGTGTAGCCATTGTTGAATACAGCCAATACCGTGTTACTATTTTTTTGTTTATAATTATTAAATAACAGTCTGCTAAGTAATAGCAAAAGGCCTCATGTTCCCTGGTCCAACAGTTGCCATATGGGCTGCTGTGTGTTTTCTTAAACAATTCTATGTTTCCCAGTTTATATAGAATTGTATTTGGTTACATATCTGTGATGTGTGGTGTCACAAACCATCCAGTCTGTGATGCTTACCCACCTATCAGTTATCAGAAAACGCACTCCAAATAACCGATAAGTCGATAAAACAGAACAGACCAGGAGGGGTTAAAGAACAAAACTATATAGCACACATTTAATATTTCTTAATATGTCTATACTTGCTGCCCCCACATTCCAAAAACAGGGGAATGACCTGCTAAACCTATCTATGGGGTTATCCGCACCCCTAAATTATAACACACCTGTAAGAAAAAGATTATCCACACCTATTATTTTATACACAGTTATATACAGTATATATTTAAACTATTCTTCTTCTATAGTAGCGTAACTGCAGAAACACAGGTTCGTTTTGGGATATACTCAGAATAGGACAATTAGCCTTTAAATAATTGTATATCATTTATTAAAAGATAACAAAAGAGTGCATAAAAAATATACAGAAAACTATGTTAACTTACTGAACATAAAAGTAACACACAGGTGGGGGTAGAATGGGATTAAAGAAAGAATACTTAGAGATAAATGGCATCTGGAACGTCCGTGAGCAGAGTCCAAGAAACTTGTAAATTCAAATAGGGAAAAAGTCCAAATGATAGTTCCTGATGGAAGCCAATATATGGTCCATCCGATTGGCTAGATGTTCCTTAAGATGGTATGACGAACTCCTGGGCTGAGTCCATGCTCCCAATTTATCCTTTTTCCTGAAAATGGGAGCGGGCTGGTCTCTAGAGGGGTGGGCTTGGTTCTGCCCTGAAAGGCGCTTCCTATTTACGGTGGGAACTCCAATTTCCCAATGGAAATGGTACATGGATCATAATCCGTGTACCATATATGTCACATTCACAATATTGCCCTGGTTGTCATTAACTAATTAACTACCCAATAGAATTATACCAAACATGACACATATTGGAGTTGGTATGAACTAGAAGTATAATATCTCAGGATTCCTACGGAATATCATTGCCTACAAGGTGTCTATAAATACAGATTAAATTCTAGTATAAACTGCGAATATTTCTAAAAATATCAACTGATTCTATTCCCTGAAATATTAAGAAATATGAATGGCCTTTGAACTGCCATTTGGTTTTTGGCTCAGTTCTAACTGTTCTCCTGCCAGAATGTCTAGAGCCACACTGGATACTGGTTTGATATTTACCACCTATTACCTTTGAGGCAAGCACCCTGCTGGTTTGAACACACACCAAATGGAGATAGCTATGGGAAAGAAAGCTCAGAGTTTACAAATGGTTAGGCAGGAATTTAACCCTGTGATTGCCTGCCAGTTAAACAATGTGGGAGCTGCCATACTGCTTGACATGCAGATAAAGTGAGGTAATTCGAAAATTTAAGAGTGCAATTCCAGATAGTGTCTCCTGTTCGTGACATGTGAAGTGTTCAGTTTCTCCACGTTCTGTATTGCGCTGAGGGTTTTTTACTTGACCTGCAACATATCATTTAGAGGCTACTCCAGACTGAAAGTTCTGGGGATGGTTTGAAGGTAGAAGCACTTATAAAGGAAGGGGCTTGATAGTCTACATATTGCCAAAACTGACACATTGATTCCAAGAAAAAACATAGCTGACACTTTATATATAAATTGTTTAAATGTGCCTATTACAAAGGATGGTCTATGCTAACTATGAGAGATAATATACACTTACTTTGCAATAAAAGCATATTGACTCACATAAGAGATCCATGACCATATGGAAACATAAATTCTGAGGTGACTTAAAGGACAACTATACTGTAAAAATGTACTTTTTAGAAATGAAAAGTACCTGGAACAGGAAGGTCGGATTGATTATTCCCTCCTCCCAATGTTGTTACAGCACATACAGTTTTCATTTGCCAGGTTATGGCCCTGGGCCCATCTGTATAGGGCTGAAGCATTCAGGAAGCCTGGCAGAAGCGGTTTTCTTTCTGCTGCCATTTCTCATAGAAAAATAATTGGGAGGTAGATAATACCAATCCTACCTCCATGCCCCAAGTACTTTTTATTTTAACTGTTTTTGAAAAGTGTATACGCACTATGCAGTCAATCAAGGATGCAACAACTGACATCACAACCAATGATTGACTGCTGTTTCACCTGCTGCCTCCTCTGCACATGCTCAAGTTTATAAGAGGATCATTGAGCAAAGGGAGGAGGCAGATCCCTTTTCCAGAAAGTAATGGTCTTATCATTAAATATCTTGGTTACAAATGCATGTAATAAACTGGTAAATACAGCAGTTAGGGTTGCGGGCAGATCATTAATATCAGTATTAATTTTTTTTGACATACTGATTTTTTAATTATTTTAAAGATTTTTAAATTAGTTTAAAGTTTTTTTTTAATGTGGCCACATAGTTTAGGGACATAGGGTCACATGGTCTGTGACATAGCTTAGTGACTATATTTCCTTTATTGTATAAATTTATAGTATTTCCTTAAACGCACCATGACCTTAATTAAGAAAACAGCCATTGACACCCTTATAAAACAGGAATAAGTTGATATAGCGAAAGTTAAATGGAAGATGTGTTTATAAGAATAGAACATTTCGCTTTAATATTTCTAGAAATATTCGTGGGAATGACTGATAATGCAGTGTTGATCCCCTGAGAGCATTGGGGCAGGAGGATGACGTTTTGTATACATTATAGTTATCCATCATGTATGTAGCTGCTTCCAGTACAGGGGGAGACTAGATGCTTTATTACACAGCCAGGAAAATGTAGGAGATGAAGCCAGGAGAATAAAAGAGAGATCAGGTTAGCAGAGGGGTCTGATCTGTGTTTGTCTCCTCTTTCATGCCAACTCCATGTCAGTTTCACAAATTGTTTCAAGCCCTCAGCATTTTTTAGATAACAGACCCTAATTTATATGGTTTCCGTGAGAGTCTATGCCCACTGCCGGTGGGGATCTACACAGATGTGGAGTGAGAGTGTCTGCCTTCTATCAAGCTAACATCATTGAGGAGACATACCCCTGCTGCAACTCATACCGAGACCCTGATTTTTTTATGGGGTGTTAATATTATAAAACAGTTTAGTATCTACTTATGACTCATAAGTCCTTTGTGTATATCATCTGCTTGTAAGTGCCTTTGCTAAAGAATGAGTATTCAAGCTGTCCCTGACCTGAATTGTGTTTAACCGTTTATAGAAAGTCTGTCCCAGATTTCTGTCTCCTTCCGTACGTTTGGTAAATCCTGCAGAGACCCTATAATGTATTTTTGTTTATGCCCCACACAAGCACACTAATTAAGGCTGACAGCTCATTTAGGAACTGCGCTATGAACAGATCAAGAGCAAAGTATGTCCATAGGACACCCAAGTCTGGTAGAAGAAACATTATTTACATATATATATATATAGATATTATATATAAGAAAACTATCTATAGCCTGACAATGATTAACAGTGGATTTCACAGATTTCAAAGTTTCTTTTGCTTTTTAAGGAAATATCAATTCTGGTGAAATTCCATATTCAGTAAAAAAAATCAAGGGGCGAGGTGCCCAAAACACAAAAAGAACCAACGCACAACATCCAGGAAGGTAAGAGACCTCAATATTGCCTCTTATTTTTATCATCAAGCTCTAAATCACTGATACCTATTCAAAGGTGGTTACTCCCGGTGTGGCGGACAGCTTTCCTTCCACTCGCCCTTATGGGCAATTTTAAGAGGGTGGGGGTGTGGTGCTGGTGGAGTATTACTTATGTGGCTTGGAATCTTCCTTTTTTTCTGGCTTAGAGTTACATGCAATTCTGGCACCTTTAGACCATCAGTAAAGGGCAAAGGGGGTAAGTTTGAAAGGGAAATAAAACAATGGGAGGCAGGATGCAGCCATGAAGTGTTTTTTTTGAAAGGGCAGGGGTGAAACTGATCATATAGACAGTGACAGAGGCAACACAGTAGTACAAATGGGAACTCCTCTTCAGGCTTATTGTCTTATTTTTCTCAGTTACATCATTTATTAAGGGACAACTACAGTATACTCACAATCCTCTTGTTTGGCCATTTAAAAGTACCCAGGGTGAGGACATATTTTCTAAGTCTGGTAATAAACTATAGAAGTTCCGATCGGTGGTGCAATGTTCCCCCGCTTCCTACTTCAACTACTAACCAATAGGAGACACGCTATTGAGGAAGCATCCTCCCTTTGCTGAAGGACTTAGAAGTTAAACCTAGGGGTGAGGACCTAGTGGTTTAGCATGTTTGCTTTGTTAATTATACATTTTAACCAAAAAATGTGTTTTAGTAAACTCTTTCACTTAAAAGCAGTTCTGCAGTTACTTTCAGCTTAACCCCATACTTACATCTGTACTGAGAGTTACCATGTGAGAAATCAAACAGTTCCTCACTCTGCCTGGATAATGCACACTGAGCAGGTCTGTCCCACTGGGAGTGGCTAGAAAGAGCAGGACTCTGGATTGGGACATTGTACTTTTATATGGTCAGTGAACTCCCAGTGGCGCTGTGAAGGGGGAATGGGGCCCAGAGTGGCTATAGACTGTTTATATTTGACATTTTTGGCAAATTTTCTCATAGAAATTGTTTGTTTAATATAAAAACATTATTCTTCCCGTGTCCACATATTGGTATTTGCTATTTAAATGAGTCCCACTGTGTTGGGCCTCGAGTCAGCATCTCCTTTTTAGACTCAATTGCTTGCACACCTGACAGGAAAGAGATTAAATATAGATGGCACTAAACCTAAATTATAATTCAGCAAAGTACTTGTATAAATCTATTAGGAATAATTAGAGGCTTTTTAGTTGTAAATTCATGAGAATAGCAATACTTATGTTACAGCATATGAGATATGACTGGTAATTACTGAGAAGGCAATAAAAGGGCTTCAGTGGAAAATGGGGCCTATCAGTATGTGTTCTGAATTCAAAGTATGGTGGAGGACTGGAATTAGATATTGCAATAGGTAGCAAACTGAACTATACGGAGCAGGATTTCTCCTATAAACTGTACAATTTAACTGTGTATTTACCTGTTGTGTTATTAGAGGTGGGCTATTTTTTTTTACTTTTTAAATTAAAGGGCATGTTCACCCCAAAATGAAATTTGATATGCACGTGAAGCACTCCTCAAACCCTCAAATTGAAATACTCGCAATGCCCTTAAAGAGACAGTTCAGTGGAAATTATCAATATTTGTTAAATTGTTAGTTTGTGTAATGCCTTCTTAGTTATTCTACATATTCTCTCCCATTTTGAAAAATCAGTTGATTTCATACCCTTTGCTGTTCCCTGCTGTTGACATTAGTGAGCTGACATTTCAGGTTCTAATGGTCCTTTTTCTTCCCAGGATGCACCACATCCTTGGAATGTTCCTAATAGTTATTTCTACTGATTGGCTGTTGGATGGGTCAAAGATGCTCAGATCTCTACTGAGCAACTGAATCAACCCAGGCGCTGGGTCAAGGGCAAGACCATAACAGTCTCTACTAGGGGTCCTGCAAACAGGAAGTCAGTATTTCTGTTGCATTTATTTATATACAGACAAAATGCTAAATTGGCAGATTAAGGTCATTGGGATGAAAAAATACTGCTCTTTTTTCTGAAAACATATGTATTTGCACTGAACTTCCCTTTTAAATGCTTTTGTAGAAAATGTTCTGCTCGGTAACTGCAGCCACAAGCTGAGAATTTCCTTACCCTTTAGGGTAGACCAATTAGTCATGGCCATGTGGATGATGTCCCAGCCAATGACTGTTGTGTCTATTCTGAGATTCCTCCACTGAGCGTGCTCCAAAGCTCTCTGAGCTTCTGTTGAATTTGGTGGAGCTAGAAGATGCTCTATTGCAGGCGTTAAGATAAATAAATTCTTTTGGGAGGTGCTTTATATGTAAATTACATTACTTTTTAGGGGTGGACATTGCTTTAAATGTAGATATATAATTGTTGAAACTGACAATTTGAGGCACAATTTTAGTTTCAGTAATCAAATTTTAATGTTTAGAATTTAAGTTCAGTAATTTACTAGTCACTGCACCCACTATGGTGATGTATCAAAGCTGGCACATTCCAGTTACATCTTATCTAATCTTAAAGGGTATCTCCACTGAGGAAAAAGCATTTTTTTTTTTTTTTGGTTTATTTTAAAGTACACCATCCCCCAACCCTCTCCCTACCTTTTTTTCCCCAGAATTCCCTTTCGTTTGATTGCAGCAGCATGGGAAAGTTGTGCAGGTTCCTGGGGGTGTGTCTTCCCCTGTGCTGAGAGTGCTGTCACTCAATGTGCATCATCATGGTAGCAGACACACCCACTTGGCTGCAGTAAGAAATCCTTTCCTCCCTGACTCTCTAAGTTCATTTTTACAGCTGATCATGCAGAGAGAGACAGGGGAAGAAAAGTTAAAACCCTCTTCCCACACTACTGTAACAAAGGCAGGGGGACTTGCGTTGTTTTTAATAAAGATGTTTTGATAGGGGATGCTGGGAATATGAGGCGATCTGGTATGGGAGGGAGTGGGAGAGAGAAAAAGATAGTACCTGATTACTTCTCCATTAATTAGTGAGGTCAGCAAGCTGCTGTGATGGTCATGTGATTATTCCTCCATTAATCAGTGAACTCAGTAGCTTGAAAAGTGTGTGTGATCGACCAACCAGTCAGATCACACAGACAGCGGTCCCGACGGATCCTCTCACGTTCTGCGCATGCACTAAAGGAAAACGCGCGTCGGACATTTCCCAGACAGGCAGTCACTGAAAGTGGGCTGACCTGCACCATCCACAGCGTTCTGGGGGAAACTCATTGGATTTCATCTAAACTACTGCTCAAAGACACAGGATACTGCAGGTACATTTCCATCTTACACATATCTATCATTACAACCCAGGTGACTTTTATCAGTGGAGATACCCTTTAACCTTGTGTGATTTTAACTGGTGAGTACTACAGTATTGTGACAGCGGTTCTGCAGAACTTCTGCAAAATCTGATTTGAACCAAATTAAATTTGAATCTTTCAAATTTTTCAATCTTAATTTTCGATTGTTCAACTGGAATTTTAAAATTTTGAGCACAAGTTTCGAGTATTCGAATATATTGAGCATAAGTTCTGAGTTTCGAAAAATGCATCGGGTCTGATAATTTCAAAACCAGAAGTTCCGAATCACAACCAGGAACTCATTACTATTTAACACCAGAACACCCACTAAAGAACTTTAACTGCTGCGAATCCTTTCTTAAAGCCACGCTTACCCTCAGTACACTGCCACAACTGGAATAATGTAGGCTTAAGATGGGAATAAGTGGTTATGACTCTAATTATGCTAATTCCTACATATTTCTCTTAATGAGACCTCACACAGAAATCTGGTATGTGAATAAGTTCCTGTATGACAACACCTTCAAAATGAAAGTTAGGCTTCTCTTACCTTCATCTTTGTATTATTATAGGCAATTGGGGTTTATAATAAGCTGTGCTAAGAAATAATAGTTGTAGATAAAAGTTTGTAACTATATCAACTTTAAAGATGTGATGTACCCTGTGTTTCTTAGTACTGCTTGACCTGAGGAAGAGAGAACTTGTCTGTAAAAATGACAGACAAGTATAAGAAATAATATACATTCTAAATGTTATTATTACAATATTGCTGCAGTGTCCTTTATATGTAACTAATAGACGATTAGGTAAACCATTTGTGAAACATAGATCAATCCTTTTGCTATTATTAAATGACAGATATTTCATTAGATTAAAGACGAGTAGGCATTTTCCCTGGGTAACTAGTATATTAGCTCCCAAGCCAAGATAGCACCGCAATACCAACCAACGTAAATTTGCTTACCAAATGTCTAAAACTTTCCGATGTGGTTGTTTTCGTGTTGAGTCAGGAAATGTGTTTAATTGCATTGTATTCAATATCAATAGCACTGAGATATTTACCTTTCCTTAAGTGGGATTAAAGTTTCTATCAGGCTTTTATAATTACATTAGTGATACATCCCAGTTATGTTATCTCCATTAAGTAATAAACAAATTCACATGATTTGTAATAGATTCACATAATATGTGAATATAGTAACAAATGATCTAAGTGATATTGCTACCTCTTTAAGCTTAAGTTGTTCTCGTAATTGCTGGACAAATGTAAGCAAGTTTCGACTGGCTAGAGTCTCCTCTAAGCCTCCTGTAAAGGATATTCCAAGCTGGTTTAAAAGGAAAACAAAATATTATACATGGAGAACAGAGCAAAATTCTTTGCATTAGAATCTCTGGTAACCATTTGCCAAGAGCAAGATTATCACAGGTGTGGATGAAGTTACACCTCCAGGCCTTTAAATCAATTAGATCAGATTCCGGTCTTGTCTTTGGGCAGGTTTCTTTTCTTGGGTGAAAGGTAAGTTTGGCTTCTTTTTTATTTTTACAGCCCATCATTTTCAAAATACAGGTCCTAATTTTTCCGTAATTTCTGCAATTCTATTATATAAACTCTATCTCATGCAATAATAACACTGTTATGATATCATGCTGAAACTGTTATATTAAACATGTAGGAATAATAAAGATACAAAGTATAATAATATAGCCTTGCGTAAAAAGACAGGACAGTAATATCAACCAGATGCATTACATGTCTGCTACCCCTTTAAAAAAAAAAAAAAAAGAATCCCTGCTGGCATGGACAGCAACAGAAATAGACGTTCTAACTCCCAGGGTAAAACGTACAAAACTGAAAGATGAATCAGGAATAGGGCTTAAAGATGAATTATACTCCAACTACTCCCCTACCTTGTACTTCCCACTAAAAACCCTAAATTGTTTGGTTCCCATCCCAGGATTTATGCTAAATCCGATGTAATACTTAACTACACTTTCACTTACCAGACCAATCCTACCCCGCCCTCTCCCTCAGTCTGGGACCTTGCCTATTGGAAGATCCATCACCATCAAGAATTTATTATCTGGGAATGGGCAGGTAAAATACCTATTGGGCGGCAATACTAATCCTGGACAGTATTTGTGAATTACCAGCATTTCCACATGGTCATACGCCACAATATTATATAGTTATATTTTGGCGGGTACTAATCACTAAAAGGACTGAAAATGATTTCTCAGACTCTATATGGCAAAACCCATTATAACCTAAGGGGTTGATTTTGAGGGGAGTTGCATGCCCTCTTGGTTGAATGTTAAGGAAATACATATTTATTAGTTAATAAATTGCTCACAATTTCATTCCTGCAAGTGTATTTTCCCCCCTCTTGTTCTAAAGCTACTGAAATTCCATAATTCAATACTAGACTATATTGGAATATTCCAAGGATGTAGGTTTTAAAATAATAATAATAATAAATAATTTCTAATCATCTTACCGTATTCCATGTTTACATGTTTCTATTTTGGAGAGAGAGCATAGTGTGCTTGGGATGATTCCGTAAATGCACGCATATTATTATTCATTATTTAAACCATATTCCTTTACAACTTGGAAACTGGCAGCACTGTAACATAACACAGATGAGAGAGGTCTGGCTCAATAAAGACTTAGGGGAATGTACAGAGGCACCCAATCGCTCCCCACTGTGGCCACATTCATTATTTAACATAGCAATTCCATCTTTCTGTAAATTGCCACTATTAATATTTCTATGCAAAAACACTGCAATTGCTATGTTAAATAGTTTATGCTGGCTGTGCGGGGGACTTTTCCCGAAACCCCTGAAGCCGTCTTAAATCCCATCTAAAAGACATATTAACACCTTTACATTGGCACAAAAGTATTAGCATGTGTTTTCAATGGGATTTTACTGCTGCCACCCTGGCTAAATCCCTCCAGTTACATATAAGCTGACACAATATATAAAGTACATAGGCTGCAATGTGTAACAGCTCCGTGTACCCCTTTATGTGTTACCGGTTTATGTAAGATTGGTTTCTTGTGTTTGGCTGGCCATACACAAAACAGAAGCCTGGTGCACATCCACTTTAAAGAACAGGAGGTAAAGGAGTTAGGTCTTACTTACGGTTCTTCAATGAAACAGTCAGGAGGAGGCAGAAACAGAGAGAACTTACCCACGATTGTGCTCCAGCGATGACAGGTGCCAATGGGGCTTGCACGGTTTGCGCATTAACAAAATCTTCAAGTTTTGTGCTGACATATGTTCCGCAGGACCTACATTATGAAAAATCCGATTTAAACCTTTAAATTTTAATTTTCCAATTTTCAATCGTGATTTTTTTTAATTTTAGATTTTCTAATATGTGGTTTTCTAATTTTTTTAAAATTAATGTTCAGAGTATATATGGAATTGTGTACATCTAAATCCACCGCTGGCCATACACTGCCTTTCCATTACGTTCATTCGCGTTCCTATCTAACATAAATATTGATTCAATCGGAACATCAAGGGGAGCAGCACTTTTACCTGCTAATGTTGCCACAAAATTCCCAGGCCTGATCATGAGTTGCGATCGACATTATGGACTTAAATTATTCAGCAAGGTGGTCGCTGGTTTGCTGCTGAAACATCAGGAGCAAAGTTCGTATTGTGTGATCCGCTTAAAACTTACTAACCTGGACGACCGCTATCAAGAATGACATTAACTGAAATTGTGATTAAAATAGAGAAGGCATCTTATTTTGCCATTATAAATGGCATTTAGTATATTACATAATATATTTATATTTTTGTACAGACATTATAAAGCAATTCATCTTATCAGATCACTTAACAATATCAGGGATCAATGGGTAGTGTTTTCTCCATCTTCCCTTTGCAATAGTTCAGAACAAGCATTGTTATAGCCAGTAAAAGTAGTATGTTGGTAAGTTAATAAATACAGGTTTGAGTGATTGTTTCAGTATAATAGGTGGTTACATTGGTTCCCCTTTGTGACTTTACAAATACTGGGAATAACTGTTGTTCTGATGGTTTCTTTGGTTGCTGTGCTCTTTGAGTCCTGGGGGTGAGTAACTTAGTCGTCGTATGAGAAAACACCAGAGAAATAAACAGCAGTACACTATTACGTAATAGACAAACGATCATAGTAAGTAGTGGGTGGAGTAAGAATGCTCAGGGCATCAATGATCTTGTTTAGTTATTCACCATGTAGGGTAAAATGTTTTTGGTCTGCTGCAATTTACTTACTGGATTTTAGTTGGGAAGTTATTGATTTTCAGTGATGTGCTAATTTAGTTAAGTGTCAGATTATTAAAACTAGTAAATGAATTAATTATCAGATCTCCACTGAAGCTATATAATACAGATCCACTGTTTTGTTTACTTCTGCATATTCTCCCAGGACCTAATTATAAACAAGGATGTTGCACACGTTTTTCTAATTACTGACGTTTGACCAAGATTCTTAACTCACATTCCTAAATATAGAAAGACTTTCTGAATATAGATATCCAAACGTATTCATGAGCGAATGGATTGCTTGGTTTTGTTTCACCTGTGGATCTACAAAACTGGGGTAAAATGTGGCCATGCAAACCTGTGAATGGGAAGGGAAGTTTTATAATACTTGAAATGCTACAAATAATACAATTTTGCCCAGGTGAAAGTGGTATAACAACAGTTTTTCTGCCGAACCAACTTTTCAGCAAAACTAGACATTGCTAATTAATTGCCCATTTTTGTGACATTTTTTTTGTTGTTGATCTGTCCCCTATTCATACATATATATATATATATATATATATATATAAAACAATAAAGTAACACTTGCACTCAGTCCATATATTTTCCAGTCGATGGGTGCTTCTAAGGATGGAGATGCCTCAATCTGCTATAAACGTAGTCATAAAGAATTGATCCTGAGCACACCTTCCTTCATTCATTTCAATTTTGTTTATTTAATGTTTCAGAACTACGCTGAGCTCCTTCATCGCTCAGGATCAATTCTTTATGACTATATATATATATATATATATATATATACATATATACATATATATATATATATATACAGTACAAGGATTGTGGAAGCACCCCAATTAGGCTAATTTACAACTACATTTAGCGGAAGTGCTACTGATCTGGTCAAACATTTATACAAACATAGAAAAGATAATCATGCACATTCCTAGGCCCCATACAATATCATATTATCTGCACACTGGCATACTTTATAAACAAAGGGGGTTTAGTATACATTACTGTGATCACATGATTGAAAAGCCTTCCAACCAAGTCAAGGTTGGGAAACCAGATCTAACATTGAGAGCGGAATTTGATGGACACCGATCAGCAATAAATGTAGCCTTCGGAGATTAAAAAAACTGTAAAACCACGTTTCAAACCATTTTCTAGAAAAAGGACATTCATTGATGGACTTACAATATATAGGCGTAGACCATATTCCACCATTAAGAAGAGGAGGAGATTGTTCTAAATTACTGTTACAGAAAGAAGTATTCTGGATTGAATATCTTGATACATTGAAACCTAATTGACATGACCTCTATATAGAGTATTGCGCAATACATTATCTTTTTTTTAAAAAAATATTCTGGTGTTTATAGACATGTATATAATACAAATATTTTGTAACTTTATAGGTTGTTGCTGGAATATAATAAGAATTCAATTCAAGTGTTTTAACATGTTATTTGGTGGAGATTTTAACTTGATGTTGGAGTCTTAATTAATCAAAAGGTTTTTTGTAAACATAAAAGTTTTATCACTATTGAACGTTTTTAATGTTATTACATTTTATGATATGCACTGTCACTTTAAATTCACTGTTTATTATACAGTCACATAAGAAGTTATCACAGTAATTACAAGGATTAATCCAGGTGGGAGGAGTCTAATGTTGGATAAAAAGATGGGGTGTTTTTTCACTATGTTTGAGCTTGAGAAAGGCTACACATCAAAGGCCGAAATGTTGCTACTTGTTTCGCACAGTAACTGCACTTTAATGATTTAATAAAAGAATTATAAGAAGACCCGTGTGCACGGACATCTATTGTTAAGCTTATGACTATGGATTAAATTGATAACACCAGGCAATTTCATTATTTACCATTTAAAGGGCAATTATAGTGAGAAAATTGTTTTTTTTTAATTTCTTCTAATGTATCCTATAAGTCATCCCATCCACCAGGGTACCTTTAGTTTCTTAAATTCTACATAGTCCCCGATATAAGCCTTTGAATATCTGTGATTTGTAGGAGCTGCTACACCTCATCTGTCACTCAAAGGCACACACCCACACAATCCAAAGCTCCCTGCAGTACTGTCACACACTCTCTCACCCACACTATATGTACCCATGCAACATAAGTCAAATACTGTAGTGCTAAACACAATCAATAAACCATTCCCCAGCAATATGAGCATAACACACTATAAACAGCCCCCCCCCCAAAAAATCTTATATACATACAAAACCAGTGACTCAAATGGAACACTAATACAGTATATTAATACAGTAATAGACTATATACCAAACAAGACACACAGTGCAATCTATGAAATATTAGACTAAAGCAACTGAAATGTAACAGGACAACAAGCAGTGTCACTGTGTTTGTGAAGTCTCACTACAAGCTGCTGTTACACTGACTCTCTCTTCAGTGATTATGATCTCAGCTAAGCAGGGGGAGAGATATAACTTTAGGTAAAGGTAAATAACAATTAGCAAAGTTAGAGAACAGGCAAGTTCAGTAACTTACTTGTAAGAATCTCAGCACCACTTGTCCTCCTCTCTCCCCCTCTGCCCCTCCCTCAGCATATGCTACTTTATTCCACTTTGGTTGCTTGCAGTCTAGCTCTGGAAGGGAGGGGTCAACAGGATGTCCACATTCATTTAAAGTCCTTTCAACTGACAATGCTCGGACTCTGTATACAGCCCGTCACTGCTTGAGGGGGAGTAGACAGAGAGGGGAGGGGGACTACACAGCTTGGTACAAACTTCTGCCAGTGTGAAGAAATGAAGCCACACAGAAACATGAAAGTAAGGCAGCTTATACTAAGTGATCTATACATTGTATACAGACAAAGTTTTTTTTCACTATAGTTGCCCTTTAAACAAGACATGTGAGTGCCTTTTACCTTTTGATATATATATTTTAAAGTATCTTACATTCAGCTGTCAATCTAGTGCCTTATTATAGTAAACATTTTTGCTGTGTGAAAGTTTTGCTGTAACTGGGATGCTGACAGTTGGTATGTGTGAAATGCCTGATAATATACTAAGCATGCTTGACCTGACGGATAGTCTTGTCTGATAAAGGGGGTTCCACTTAAAGGGACATTTCACTCAAAAAGTCACCCTTGCTATATAATATATATAATTCTAAAGGAGACAGGAGACATAGCAGTGCCGCATGATCGCGTTTGGTAAGTAGTGTTATCTGGACATAGGGGGGCAATATAGTGCCCGTCTCCATTAGAATTATAATTTCCATTAAACAAGGTACCGTATATACTCGAGTATAAACCGTCCCGAGTATAAACCGAGGTACCCATTTTTGCCTGAAAAAAGGAATAAAAGTGTTGACTCGAGTATAAACCGAGGTGTTCTGCAAACTTTCTAAACCACCCCACCCCTCCACTGTACAGACCTATTAGCCCACCCCTAAACCCCTCATACACAAGAATTCCTTACTGGATTGATGAGGGCAGATTCGGAAGGTACAGAGTCCTCGATCCTCTATGTACGTCTGGGATGCAGTCAGGAAAAAGAAAGCCACCAGTTGGAGATGGACCATTCAGTGGGAGCGAGCAGACCGGAGACCAGGACCGGAGCAGTTACGGTAGAGGTGCAGGCAGGACCATTCGGTGAGGAGCGAGCAGACCAGACCAGGACCGGAGCAGTTACGGTAGGTGCA
Organism: Hymenochirus boettgeri; assembly: GCA_019447015.1. Lineage (NCBI taxonomy): Eukaryota > Metazoa > Chordata > Amphibia > Anura > Pipidae > Hymenochirus > Hymenochirus boettgeri. Next base: position 130,231,452 of record CM033476.1, on the reverse strand, counting down.
GGCAGGACCTTTGGTGAGGAGCGAGCAGAGACCGGAGACCAGGACCGGAGCAGTTACGGTAGAGGTGCAGGCAGGACCATTCGGTGAGGAGCGAGGAGACCAGACCAGGACCGGAGCAGTTACGGTAGAGGTGCAGGCAGTATGCTGATGACGTAAGTGATATGCGCGGGCGTGCGTAACTTACGTGCCCGCGCGTATCACTTACGTCATCAGCATACTGCCTGCACCTCTAACTGCTCCGGTCCTGGTCTCCGTCTACTCGCTCCTCACCGAATGGTCCTCCCTGCACCTCTACCGTAACTGCTGCCGGTACTGTCTCCGGTCTGCTCGCTCCTCACCGAATGGTCGAATCTCCAACTGGTAGGCTTCTTTTTTGTCCGTACAAAACTTAATCTGTGTGTGACCCGAGTATAAACCGAGGTCAGGTTTAAAAGGTATTTTTTAAACCTAAAAACCTCAGTTTATACTCGAGTATATACGGTATGTTGGGGTTAACTGTCTCTTTAAGAGAGGGAGGAGGATACTAAGCCTGAGCAAAACAAGTGCTGAATGATGGCATGCTGGAACACACACACTTTAGAGTACATGCACCCGACATAAAATACCCCCTAATCAAAAGAATTGTGACATAAAAAGTACTAGGCCCCAATTACGTGCTCTGTTTTGTGGTCTACAATAACATTTCAATTTCAATATAAATTTCAAAAACCTGTCTGGCCCCATGGTGACATAATCTGTGTTCACACATGGGTTCACCATCTTTGTCTGGATCAGACTCTAATCCAAGTCAATGGGAACACATACATGGGCACAAATGGATACAAGCGGATGCAAACACATTTCACAGATAAAAACGTATAGTAAATCTGGGCACTGGCCTTACCAATGTGCGTTTATTCATCTCCTTTTATTACTATCTTAAAGAACTATCTAGTAAATAAGCAGACATACGGAGATGTTACTTAATGGCCTATGTTCCCCCACACTAGGAAACCTCCCTGTAGCTGTCTGGACACAAGTTGATTACACGTGTTCACTATCTCGTGTTAGATTTATAAGCTCTTTATGGTAGAACCAAGACGTGTGATTTCACACAATAAAGATAATAAGCATTTGGAAAAGATTGAATGTTAATGAAAACAAAGAAATGCACATTTTATTACTATAAATAACACAAAGATAATGTAAGAGGCATATTTATCAAACGTTATAGAGACACTTCCTACATATGTTTACATTTCAAGAATCTATGACCTAAATATATGCCAGGCCAAAGGTTGATTATAATAGGGTTTTCTAGGGTGACCATTTGGGACTCGGGGAGCGAGGAACTGCAGTTTGAATTAAGAAAATAGTAAACATTTACACCTTAAAGTAACTCACCATTATTCTGTATTTTCTAAGTTTCCAGAATCATTAATGCAGCACTGTTTACTGACACCCAACATTTTCAACATAGTAGGTTGAACAAACACAAACCTCCATCCAGAAAAACGTTCCCTGTACCTCTTCATTATTTCATATGTCAGTAGAATCATTGGATCAATTAGTTCCAGTAACTTTCAATATTATTTAATTTTTGAAACCTATCCAACCCTTTCTTGGAATGTATATTGTGCATTGTCACAGATTAACCTACAGATTCCAATGGAATTTACCATGTTATCTGGAAGACTGTAACAAATTTACAATGTGTGTGCATAGGGTAAAAAATGGTGCAGTGGATAGTCAAAGGCCTAAACATTAAACTGTATGCTTGAAATGGGCGTCTTGTATAGGAACGGATGGAAAATAGTTGGTTTATGGATCCTGACACAGGCTATCTCCTTTGAGTGGGTCCATGTCAGATCACTAATCACAGCTTATTATGCTATGATAGTTGACATCATCCCATTGAAGTCCAATGAGATTCTGCCAATGGCAGGTTGTGGGGGAGGGGTTTTAGATTCAGGGATAATAGGTAGAAAATAAAGCATAATCTAAACATTTAGAGCATTGTTTTTGTAAGTAGATTTTCTTCATTATTAACTTTTTCACTAAATTCAGTATTTCAATTAACACGTTGTAGCCCGCTTTAAAGTGTGTAGTTTTTAACCCTAGTCCTTGATAACTGCCATTTAAATTCAGCCTTAACATTTTCAAGGTTGGCAGGTTTTCAGAACAGGATTCTTTTTATCAATCGTGCGTCAGCAAGAGGTTTTTAAGTAGAGATCTCACATCTGCTCTGCCCATGAATAAGTTCACTCTACAAGCAGACCCCTCTGCCTGTTGGCACCCTTTCATCGGTTCTGAGAGATAATGAGAAGGGTCGCTCATTAAAAGAACATGTAAGCTCGGCCAGCACAATCATTTCTTTGAATTTAATTAAGCCTTTCCGACTAGTGGATAAAACCAGGATTCCCTGAAGTTTTGACCACAAAGGCCCATGAAAAAACAGGAGGAGCAGAATCTTGGATGGCAAAGCAACAGGCTGGGAAGCAGATAAAGAAGAGAAGAATAACAGATCTGTCTGGGGAAAAGTGAACATTCACAGATCCAGTCTTTGAAAGTCAAGGTGAGTATATGCTAGAGAAGAAACAGATTTATTTAACCCTCCTGATGTGTTGGCGAATCGTAAGCATTGCCCTGCAATTATTAGCCTAATAAGTGAATGAATAACTTGAAACTTCAGAACCTTTGGATTTTTCAACCTTTGGAAAAGGAGCTAATTATTTATTTCATAAATGGAGAATGTATCTAAACAAAATCATATCGGCCTTTACCCTTTAAATAACCAGGTTACTGGATATGTTTTTATAAAGTTAGGACTGAATTTGTGTTTTATTTTTTCTGTTTCTAATACCTAAAAGATATTGGCACCTAGCACTACCCGAAACCCTATAAATACAGCTGTGATGGCCTAAAACGTGTTTTCTATTATATCAACACTTAGCAATTCCAAGTGAAAATCCCCAAAGCAAACAGACAGCATTAAAAACAGGCAATTTGTTTACTTTGCATCTGTGGCCAACACTCCCAGGCATTTAAAGAGCAGCAGGAGCAACCATTCGGCCTCAGTCAGAGAAACCAGAAACCCACATCTATTGCAGCCTACTGTTAAATTGGGTTCACATTGGGGTAAAGGCAAAAGTGAGCTTTTTAAGTGCTGTATATTACCAACAAAACACTATTTTAATTCACAGTAAATAGGTTCCAGGGTATCATTAACTATACTTTGTAATATCATTAGGTAATATAGTTTTAATGGATATAGCATTATACTCGGACCACTATAATTTCTGAAATATTAAGTATTGTGCTGGGTAACGTACCTCCTCACTCAATCAGTATAAAGCATTGCTATACAGAACAGGAAACAGAGAAGTGTATCTCATACTTATTTCTTCATTTCTAGTAAGTAAGTGTAGAGTCAATTTACCAAGTCAAAACATCACAAGTGGCGCTGGAAAATAAGGTATGTATATATATATATTTCATCCATAAGGGAAGCACTCACAAGGGACTGGATAAATCAATAACAAAAGGCTTTATTGATTTATTATCCAGTCCCTTGTGAGTGCTTCCCTTATGGATGGAATATGTATTTTGTGGGGATAGCACCAGGGCACTTGTTTAGTTGAAGAGGAGTGCAGTCTTTTGTATGTATGTATGTATGTATGTATATATATATATATATATATATATATATATATATATATATATATATATGATAATGGACTTTTTGTGATGGTTAAGAGACAGAGCAATGAGGGAAGGTGGGGAAAAGAGCTCTAAATGGGGTCCTCAGGGCTGCCATATGGGGGTAAGGTTGTTGAGGTCTATGGGGTTTGGATGGGTCACTCACACAGCTTCTGTAAACAGCCAATGAACATTATGTGCAGCTCAGCCCCCTCCCACAATGTTTGCCTGCAGATTAGGCACACTGCATGCATGCTAGCCTTTCCCGCCTAAAGAAGGGAAGTTTTCTGATTCCTAAGTGGAAATGAGATTGTGGGCTGCTTGAGCCTGCTACTGGGGCCCAGTAATCTACCCAGTATTGGGTCCAGAGTATTCTGATGGTGGCCTTGGGAGTCCTTATATCTGCAGAATGGGATAGCTGAGAAGTGTTCACAGGGTTTAATGATTATACAGGTGGTGGTTATGCCTGGACAAGTCAGGGCTAGTTTTTCTGCTGGCTGAACGTGATACAATGTTGGTACAGTATAATATATTGTGAATGGATGACAATACCAGGGATAATACACTGTTGAAGAATATGTTAATGTTGATACGGTATAACTGATGTAGGGTTGTAATTAGTTTATATTGCAGAGGTAGTGTAAAGTTGTATGTGGTAAAGGCAGAGAATCCCAATGTATATAATGTCTAATGAAACTGACACAGGCTGGTTGCTCATTTTGCTTATTTAGACTTTGGTTCTTAAGGGGAAGCCCATTCAGCATTTTGTCTGTGTATAAATAAATGCAACCGAAATACTGACTTCCTGTTTGCAGGACCCCTAGTAGAGACCGTTATGGTCTTGCCCTTGACCCAGCACCTGGGTTGATTCAGTTGCTCAGTAGAGATCTGAGCATGTTTGACCCATCCAACAGCCAATCAGTAGAAATTACTGTTAGGAACATTCCAAGGATGTGGTGTATCCTGGGAAGAAGAAGGACCATTAGAACCTGAAATGTCAGCTCACTAATGTCAACAGCAGGGAACAGCAAAGTGTATGAAATCAACTGATTTTTCAAAACGGGTGAGAATATGAAGAATAACTAGGTATGTATAATACAAACCAAGAATTTTTAAAATATTGATATTTACCACTGAATGTTCCCTTTAAATTACTCCATCTACAACAGACATGGAGCTACTGGAATTAAGAAAAACAAGATGGTCATGGAAAAAAAACCACACACGCTAAAAAAACAAAAAGTATTGGTCACTAAATATCCAATATTGTCACTTTTTACAATCCCATAAAAATGTCAAGTTTTAAAGCTGGAGCGTGGCCATAATACTGCCCCGTTACATTTCAAATTGCAATTCAATTTAACGAAGGTTAAACCTTGTGGCCAATCAGATACAGTTCTGATTGTGCTTTCAGAGGATGTTGGGAAGAGGTGTAGGCCCATCGGCTAAACATTCTTCTAGTAAAGGTCACAAGGGCTTTTCCCTATGGCTTGAGTTTCTACATGTCCACGATCATTTTCCTGGTTTTGTTCTTACAACCTACACATTTCCTCTGTATTGTATCTGTGTTGATCTGTGACACACATTAATCAAAGTTGTGCTGATAAACAGAAGATTATGAGTCCATGTCCCTTCACATAATGCACAGCCGGCTGTGCAATCTTATCTATGCTCCCATGGCACCTCGTTTTACGTGCTCATTCTAACGCATCCATCTTCGTCAAACCTCTTCACTAAGTCTGAACATTTCCTGCTGTTTTGAAGTAGGACCTTTTCAACAACAGAAAAAACTCTTCCCTGGAACAGACAATCACAGTCTGCAACTTCTCTGCTAATGACCAAGGGGACATCATCCTGTTTGCTGAGGGCATCTAAAATCCTTAGCAATTATGGTCATTAATCATGCTTTTTCTTAGATTTGTTTTGTATTTGATTATGGAAATACAATAGAGATATTACAAGACAAATGTAGAATGACAATCTTTCAGCCCTGCTTTCCTAGGTTTTTCTAAAGGTACAATTATCTCTGCTTGCAAATTCCACCTTGCAGTGTGTGAGCCACTGTTCATTTACTTGTCTCTGTCATAACGTCCTTATTAGGCTCTGTTCAGCCTGGTATGTTAGGAACCATGGGTGCCCCCCTGAGAGTTTACAAACAAACAATATTCAGCTTCTATGTAGCCACAGATACGATAGCGAACACATTTTTTTAAGTCAATGGCAGCCTAAGTTGAACTAAAGCTGAGCACGAGTGATTCAGTGCAAAATCGGTACAAATCCTTGAAGATAAACAAAAATAAAGCTCACAAATCTGTCAGATTGAATAGTTTGTGGTTATTGTCCAGTTTGCGAGTGGATGATTATCTAATGATAGTTAGGGAATCAATTGCATTTGTATAGGGCTTTAGAAGAGATGACCAATCAAGTAAGAGTAGTTGTCTGTCATCATAGGAGTTTCAAAAATCTAAAATTGGTCAACCATGATGAAGATCCTGCAGTTCAATAAGAAACTTTGCTTGTGCTCATGGCAACTACATTAAGAAAAAAATGTTATAGGGAAACTATGGTGCCTGAACAAGATTGGGTTATATACCAGTAATTGCAGTGTGGCCTATCCCTCCAAGAGTATGGGCATTAACACCTTTAGTGCTAGCACTTCCCCAGAGTATTGCCAATAACCATTCAGTGCCAGCAGAGTATTACCATAAACCCGTCAGTGCCAGCAGACTTTCCTACTAATAATTTGTGCCAGCAATTCCCATATTGCTATTAATATTTTCAGTACCAGCAGAGTATAACCTTTAACCCTTTCAGCTGCCAGCATTGACATGATATACAGTACACCTATACCTTATTACCAACCTCGCATAATCATTATACAAAACTGTATCACATACTAACTAAAATAGTAATAAAATGTATCCACAACCTCTAAAAAGTCAGTATCTTGGAAACTCAAAAAAGATACTAAGTTTAAAGTGGGAACAGTATCAAATTGATTAATTAACAGCTGTGTTTTTTCTAAATATAATAAATAACCATTTTGCATCAACACAGGATTGAGTGTGTTTACTAGTGGTACAAGTGTAAGAGTGCTCAAATTAAGGAAGTATATACCCCAAGCACCGTGCCAAGTATTGAGATAACACAACCACGATTATATTAATTACCATTGTGCACTTACATATTAAGTATATATAAAGGATTATATGTTGGGATCATTGTAGGTCCCTTTCTTAGTAAGTAGCACGTGGTTTTCAATTGTAAGATATTAATAGATCCTAACGTGTTGGTGCAGATAGGTAGTTGACTATTCAGACATGGCCTTTACTTTAAGTGAAATAGACTGGGATAGTGATATGTCAGAAGTCTTTGAAACAAGTGAGACCTCAGAAGGAAGTGAGGGTGAAGACAGTTTTAAAGGGATACGAAAAAGATATAAGAAGCAACTCATACAACAACTAAAATTATTTCTAGCATGATTTAATCCCAAGAGGTTTACGGGTAAGGATGTTACCTAGAGAGAACTTACTTAAGGGAGGTGATGGGTCTTTTAAGAAAGAATGGGAAAAAGACTTTCAGACTGTTCCAAGTTTCTAATGAATCTAGAGGAAACAAAAAGATTAGCAGATATAGGTAAAAAGGTGGAAGAACTTAGAGTACAGGTTGATAGATATAAAGAAGATCAGGAATTTAAAACCTTTAATGAGTTGCTGAGGAAAGATATAGACAACATACAAGGGGAAATCAAAAGAAGAAAGAAACATATGTTTTTCAGAGAAGGGTGAGACATATACATGGTTCAAAAATAGAAGACCAGGAAATAGACCTGGCACAGAGGATGATGAAGAAAGGGAGGTCCCTTTAGTTTCGGGAAACGAAAAACCAGAAGGGATAAAAAGAAACAGAAGGAGAATAGGAGGAGGAGGCTCACCCAGGAGATTGAGGAGCAGGAAGCCAAAGAAACAGTAGAGTTAAGGAAGGGTAAAGGAGGTCTAGAGGTGATTAACATCTCAGGGAAACCCCTGGATCCTTTTACCCTAAAACTCCTCTCTAAGGGCCTTTCATTCGTCCCTGAAAATGAATTAGATAAATTTGAACTAATTAAAGATTTAAATTTGTTTGCCTGCAAAAGAAGAGAGTAGGTTAGAACAGATGGATAAAAAAGCATTGGATAACCTAATGGACCTTATGTTCGAAAATGATGGGGGAGGTACTGTTGAGGAAAAACAAACTTTACAGTTAACAGAGTTACAACCCAAATCTAGCTGGTTCCCCCCACTAGCCACTGTCAGTAATATATCTATATTTGTTCAGATGTTGACCAAGGAAACCGGAGTCTTAGAAGAAACACCGAAAAAAGTGGGAAATCTTACGGTAAAAGAACAAAAGGCATTAAATAATCTAATGAAAGATGATTCGATGGTAGTTAAACTTGCTGATAAAGGGGGGGACATAGTGGTGATGGGTAGAGAACAGTACAAAAGAGAAGTCTTACGTCAACTAAAGGATGTGAAACAGTATGTACGATTAACAGAAAATCCTACACCTAAGATTCTAGAATGTCTAACGCAGTTAGTGAATAATGGATATTTGAAAAGCTTGATATGCAAAAAAGAAAGATTACCTGTTGGTTAAAGATCCGGTTATCCCCACATTCTATATAATTCCAAAGGTACATAAAATCCGTACGAATCCGCCAGGCAGGCTGATCGTTTCGGGGATAGAGGGACCAACAGAACATGTAAGTCAATACGTGGATCAGATATTACTCCCCTTTTTGGTAAACTTAAGTTCATATGTGTTAGACACAAAAGATGTCTTACGAAAGATAGACGGGATCACGGTTGACGAAGATGTTCTGTTGGTCTCCCTTGATATTGAAAGCCTGTACTCATCAATACCTCACGAGGTGGGAATAGGGGCATGTCAAGCGTATTTAGAAACTAGGGGTGAGCACCTCAAGCCACATACGGAGTTTACAATAAGTCTGCTGCAGTTTATTTTAGAAAACAATGTGTTTCTATTTGATGGTTCCCACTATCGCCCAGGTGAGAGGCACTGTGATGGGTGCGGCCTGTGCGCCCACCAACGCGTGCCTACACCTGGGGATGTGGGAACAAGAGGATGTAAGTGGGACAATAGGTGAGTTGGAGGTTGGGGAGTTAGTAATTTTATGGCTCCGATATGTAGATGATGTTCTACTGCTGTGGAAGGGTACCAAAAGTAGGTTACTCACATTCATAGACCATCTTAATCAAAATACTAGAAATATAAAACTCACTTATGAAATAAGTCGAGATAAAATTACTTTTTTGGATTTAGTGATAAAAAAGAAAGAAGGAATGTTAATAACGGAAACGTACCGAAAACAAACTGCAGTCAATTCATTACTAGAAGCCACCAGCCATCACCTGGTGGAAAGTATACCCATAGGACAATTCCTTAGGGTAAAGAGAAATTGTACCCTGGAGGAAGATTTTGAAAGACAGGCGAAAGAACCCAGACAGAGATTTGTCCAGAGAGGATATAATCAGAAGAGTATACAGAAGGGCTATAAAAGGGCCAAAGATAGCAAGCAACAGGAATTGCTGTATGGAGGTAGGAATAAGGAGAAAGGGAACAATCCCATTAGATTTATTTCAAGGTTCAACAAAAAATGGGACACGGTACGTACAATACTATCGAAATACTGGTTCTTATTGAGGGAGGACAAAGATATTAGAGATAGCGTGGGGGTATATCCCCAGTTGACGGCACGGAGGGGTTAAAAATTTGTAAGATTTGATATCCCCCAGCTATTTTCGTCCAAAGTCCCAAAATGTGGGAACATGGCTAGGGGTGGAGCCGGTAAAAGGAAACCGAAAATGTGGATGGTGTGTGCCTTGTAAATATATGTTGGAAGATAAAACATTTATAGGGACTCAAGGGAAGAGGTTCTACGTAAATTCCCTGGTAACTTGTCAGAGCAGACAGGTAGTATACCTGCTCATATGTGAATGTGGTCAAAAATATGTTGGGGAAACCAAAAGAACGCTTACCTGCAGGATACAGGAACATATTAGGGCCACAAAAAATAAAGAGCTTGAAAAAAGCGCCATGGCTAAACATGTATTGGAATATCATGGTACGAATACTGTGTTTTATGGGCATTCAACAAGTAACTTTGGGGAAAAGAGGAGGTAATATAAAGAAAAAACTCCAGCAGACAGAAAGCAAGTGGATATATAATTTGGGGACGCTCACCCCGGGAGGTTTAAATGAGAGAATTAACTATGCGAGTTTCCTATAGATAAATATGGTCAATTATTTAAAGGGGTAAAGGCCTTGTCTGTAAAGATAAAATGAAAAGGTATTTCATATGTTTAAACATGCAGCAAATACCCGCAGATTATGTATATATAATAAATAAAAATAAATGAGGTAATGATTGAAGTATTAGCCACAACTAAATGGATAAAATAGGTTGAAAATCTTGTTAAAAAAATGCTATCTCTGTGTAGGGTAACCTAGCCATACCTTTAAGGAACTAAGGTACACTACAGCTTTAAGAAATGAGACAGCATAAAAATGAGGAACAGGTAATCTCGCGATATCCTGATGAAACCTGTGGATAGTACAGGTGAAACTTACGTCGATCAGTAGGACGGACTGAGAGAACGCCGAATGGATTTTGGTGGGATCCCAACACACTGAAGTACAGCCAGCGGTAGACCGGGTGAAGAAATAATCAAAAGGAAGGGTGAGAGACTTCCAATATATTTTGCAGCGTGCGTCTGCTATGCTTTGAAGTCCCTAAATTGAAAGAACCACGACTGTTATAGAGTGTGATAGAAACCACAGAGATATTCTCTTGGGAGTCTGATCCTAATGTTATTTGTCCGGGGACGCCCGGTACGGTTTATCTGTTTTCTTGGAACTTGGTAAACACGGGAGTTGGAAAGCTGGAAGGGAATGAGCGGTCCGTGAGTCGGACGGATCCCAAGAAATGGTGCATGTGAGACTTGTTATCTGAGGCACAGCTTTTGATTAATCAATTTGATACTGTCCCCACTTGAAACTTAGTATCTTTTTTGAGTTTCCAAGATACTGACTTTTTAGAGGTTGTGGCTACATTTTATTACTATTTTAGTTAGTATGTTATTACTATTATACAGTTTTGTATAATGATTATGCGGGGTTGGTAATAAGGTATAGGTGTGTTTTTTATAAATATAATAAATTACCATTTTGCAGGATTGAGTGTGTTTACTAGTGGTACAAGTGTAAGAGTATAGTAGGGTACTGTAGCAGAGGGGGCCTATCCCCATCGCAAATGTATCTATTGTGTTCAAATGCAGGCAGAGACTTGTTGGACAAAGTGGTAACCTTTAAAGGATACTCAATATAAATTGTTTATCAGGTTTCCTTTTCAAATGTTAATGTGTCGTCAGATACCCGTATATACTTGAGTATAAAACCGTCCTGAATATAAACTGAGGTACTTACTTTTAACTGATAAACTAGGAAAACAGCTTGACTCGAGTTTAAACTGATGGTTGACTTTCTCCCATAGGCAGCCCCATAGATATTTCCACAGAGTCCTATAGAAAGTCTAATACACAGCCCCATAGAAAGTCCCATACACAGCCCCATAGAAAGTGACATACACAGCCCAATAGAAAGTCCAAGACACAGCTCTATAGAACATTTAATACACAGCCCCATAGAAAGTCCCATACACAGCCCCAAAGAAAGTCTCATATACAGTCCTATTGAAAGTTCAATACACAGTCCCATTAAAAGTCCCATACACAGCCCATAGAAAGTCCCATACACAGCCCCATAGAAAGTCCCATAGAAAGCCCCATACACAGCCCCATAGAAAGTCCCATACACAGATACACAGATGTGCCCTACATACCTTTCTGTGCAGCCTGAACACTTTACGATCATTTTTTCCCATTCCCCTTGCAATCTGGGCTGTTTTGAGGGAGCAGGACAACAATTGCCTAACCCACTGAAATCAAGTTGATTCTTTGTGTTACAGGGTACAGCTTTTGTTTTCCCAGGGCTATGTGTTTTTGTCCAGCAGCATCCAGATCAGCACAGACCCGATTATAAACCGAGGGGAGACTTCCAGGATGATTTTAAAGGTAAAATAATTTGGTTTATAATTGAGTATATATGGTAGCTTTGTTGCAATGATCTCTACATACTGTAAATGGCCCTTTGCTGATATGGGTCCACCACTAGTAACACAGAAATAGTTCCTGTATTGCAAATATACTGTAAACTAATGTCTGCCATATTTAACCACACAATTAGCAAAAACATATTTCCTATTAAAATAGAATGTACCATAGTTACCAGTCTGGCATATAAGGTAATGACTATAATGGCAGGCCCATTATCTCTAAAGGGAAAGAAAGGCAGTCCCATTAATATAGAAAGTAAATATATAAACAAGAGTCATTAAGTCCTATGGGGCTTAAGGAGTTACTATTTTTAATGCAATAGTCCTGTAAAGGTGGTTACACATGAAGGGGCTATTTGTCCCGACCGAGTGGTCGCTACGAGCAAGCTCACGTACGGGACAAATGTCTGTCGGTCACAGCAATAGTGACTCATAGGGAACCGCGTGATTGGCCGTGATTTACCAACATGTCCAATCCGGACAAACGGGCAATCGACTTTGGTCGCAAATTGACCGATACACGGAAGTATCGGACGATTGGGACAAAAAATCTTCCCGTGTGTACCCAGCGTAAGGTTGACCCCTACGGTAACTATATAGTGGTGGTAATAATAATAAATTACCAAATTGGACAAGAAGCCAATATATAGTATGGTCCCCTGTATTTGCCTATTATGATAATTAAGCATAACATAAGAAAGGAACACATATTAAGGTCCGATGCAGGAGCGATATTCGCGGGCCTCCATCTTGATTCCCCCGGCGAGACTCAGCAGGTCTCTCGATACTACGTACAGCTGTATGACACAAAGGTAAGGCCACTCCGAATACGGGACACCAAGTACGATCGAAATCACATTAGTTTATTGGAAAATAGAAGAGAGTTCTCTCTTCTATTTTTGGTCTCTGAGTAAGCGTTTTTTACCGTGAAACGCGTCAGACCGATTGTATATTTTTCTCCCTTTGCACTTGGCTACATGTGTGTACATTTTTTTCTGTTATGCGGTGGTTATCTATTCCAATAAACTGACGTGATTGTGATTGTACTTGGTTGTCCCGTATTCGGAGCGGCCTTACCTCTGTCATACAGCTATTGCGATGATTAAACCTTGACCCAAATGGTACTCTGTCTGTCATTGGTTACTTGGGTTTATAAAACCGTAGACCTGCACTCAGGATTTTACCTGCTTCTCTTTAAGGACTTTTTTGAGTATTGTTGTTTTGAATGCAGTAGGTCAGCTGCCTTGTGATATTCAGAATCTGTAGAAGGGATACGTCCGGCCCTAATAAATTAGCTTTTAGGTGTGGCATGGAATACTTTATGAAAGTTTGAGGTTACTAGAAAGTTATTGTGATCTGTAGGTCTGGAATATAATGAAGTAAGTATTTTACCTCCTACCAGTACAATGTCAACATCCAGGAAATGACTATTAGTGACTGGTCCGAGTATTAGAAAGGTCTGACAAACTGTGTGCATGAACTCACAGAAACGATCATCTAACCAATCCAAACCAAAATGTCAACCCATATGTAAAAGCCCTTGTCAGACAAAACTGGGGAGGATAATTCTTAAACATACAGTACTGACAAAAGGTAGTTCCCATCAATGTAATGTGATTATCCCATTATTAGATGAGACAAACAGCCAATCCCCCAAATGATGAACTAAAGCATGGTACATACGAAGAGATCCGACCAGCCAGCCAAGATGAAGGACTATCGGTTGAGGCAAAAGTAGCCACGGCCAACAGTTTGCTGCGACTGAGTGTGTGTGGTCCATAGAGGAGCGCACGATTGGCCATGGCTTTTGGGCACACCCAATTTGTCCGATTCAGACAAACGAACAGTTGGATGCGGCCAAAAACCCATGCAATTATTCAGTGTGTTGGTCGACGGGGCCGAAATTGTGTGTGCACAGCTTAACACCATCGACCATGAGATCTTGTCCACAAATGAGAACAAGGAACTGATAGCAGCCACTATCTGTTACCAGTAAATCTGTACTGTGTTTACCCATGTTTTTCTTCTGCATCTTCTACATGAAGGGTCATTTAATATCTGGTTGCTTTTAACCCCCTGTCACTGTCAGTCACAATGTGTTGCTTCTAAATTTAAAGGATCACTCGTGTGTATAAAGTTTTTTTTTTAAACGGTTAAAGAGAACCTCCACCCCCAAAACTAAAATTTAACTCCTTACTGGCCCCACTGTGTAGTGTTCAAAAATCCTCACCTTACATCACTGCTACAAATGATTCTCCTTCAGTGTCTATCCAAAGTCCAGGAAACTGAAGAGTAGGAAAGGTTTCTGTCTCCTCTCTGTCCTCTGAGAAGACAGTGGCATGTACAGGGGAGCCCTTTCAACCCTCCCTCCATCACTATTTAGCCCTCTTTGCTGCCTGGTGCATCTAAAACCTCTTAAGATATGGTAGGGCACCCTATCCCTCCCACAACCGATAAGTCTATTTGTTTAAAAAAGCAGCAGAACTCTACTTAAGATCCTTTGTCCCCCAGCGTTCTATATTGCGGCAGCCGCATCTCTGAACACAGATGCGGCTGCCGGTCTGGACCCCTGCTTGCAGTTCCGGCAAGCAGAGGGCCCAAGATCAGAGCACCAGGGGATGGAAGGATTGGAAGTAGAGTTTAGTTCCACTATAGTGCGCATGCGTGATATTGCGCGCTATAGTAAACTAAATCAGGGAGCAGTCGGCAGTTGTCAATGGAGCCGCGGTGGATCATGCGCTAGGTATATATACTTACCTTCGGTCCTAGCTTCTGGTCAAGTGTTTAGAGAACGGATGGTAAGGAATAGGTCCTCTACCTCCTGGTCTTCAATCACTGCTTTAAAGGAATAGTTCACTTTTTGTGTGAACTATTCCTTTAAACAAACGGACTTAGCGGTTGGGGGTGGAATAGGGTGCCCTACCATATTTTAAAAATTATTTTGCAGGTGGACATGGCCTTTAAAATGAAAAGTACTTGTGACAGGGATATAGAACTGGTAATTTCTACCTCCCAATATTGTTTCGGTGAGGAGGATCAGCCCCTCAAAAAACTGATTCTGCCAGTCTTCTTCCTGGCTTTAGCACTATCTTTAATACAGGACTAGTCCAGGATTAACCTGGCAAAGGGACACTGTTAGTGCTGTAGCTCCTTATCAAAACAATATTGTGAGGTAGGAATAATCGACCCGACCTCCCTGTCCCAGGTACTTTCTATTTTTAGAAAGTTAATTATAAGTATAGTTATCCTTTAAAACCATTGCATTACTTTTCAACCAGATGAACCACATTTTTCCAAATATTCTGAAAAAAAACAACTGAACATTTATAAACAATTTCTATTTCAATTACTGCTTCCAAACAGCATAATGCATGTTGATCAGTTTTCAGACTTTTGATAACTAGATCTAACGGGACTGCACAGAGAGAGCAAACCAGAGGGAAAATGGCCGTATAAAGATATTAGGATATAAGATACGATTCTCTGTGAATTGCCCCAGTGAATTCCCAATGCTTATAAATGGCACTTTGCTGTGCCAACTCTGTAAAAACTTCATCTCCATGCCCCCCGTGAGTATAGTCTTTTGTGATTGCAGTTACCAAAAAATAACCCCGTACATTTAGTAACTCTCGAAAATAAGTTTTGCAAGATCCGAAATCTGAAATGTCAGCTCGGTTCTGATGGAACGTTCGGATTTTAGAACCGGGTCAGATCCCATCTCTAAATCAGAGAAAGTGAGGCCCCATAATAATTTTGTGATTTCTAGTTACTGGCTACTAGTCTGTGGAGGACTATTTAAATACACAAATGGACCCCAAATCTTCTGTTTTTCTTTCCTCCCAGCAGTGATCTTATGATGATATTGCCATAAAGAAAATAAAAGTTCTAAAAGTCACTTCAGTTCCAAAATAGCCGTCACTTTCCAAACATACGGATTGTGGGCATATATTTTATGTAGTCAAATCACATTGGGAAAAATCAGCTTCATTAGATTTGTGGTGTTCACACTGTTTCTAGGACACAGACATGGGTCAGATAAACAGGGTGGCCAGATTATGTTCAGCACCAAGTGGGAGGGGGCTGTGACATCATGGTGGGTGGCAGTGGAGCCAGGGCGTGAATGAGGCGTGGTTAGGGGTGTGACCTCGTTCAGAGGTGGGGCTAGGGCCATAACTGGGCTGGGAGTGGGCGTTCAGCACACAGGGCTGTCAGGTCCAGTGTTTGGACGGGATTTTGGCCCTGACTTCAGGACTCAGGATTCTGTCCCTGCAGTTGGGACAATCCCACCCAAATAGGGATGCCTGGTAACCCTGGATATGAATGAAGCCTTAATAAAAAAATTCTAATTTCTTTAGATATCTAATCTAAAGCACAAGATACTTCAGCTGGTAATCAAGTGCCTTGTTATCATAAATTTGTTCACAGTGTGCAAGTATTGGATTTTGCTGTAACTTGAAGGGTGTAACTGTAGCTGGATGGATGACAGTCGGGAAAACACCTCTCAGTGCTGGATGAAAGTGATTACTGAGCATGCTCAGTTTAAAAAAAGTCAGGTCTGAGGAAAGGAGGAGTCATTTAAGAGAGGGAGGGGTAATGCTGAGCCTAAACAAAACAAGTACTGGACTAATTGCATGCAGCAACACACACACCTCCGAGTGTGCTACTTACATGTATTTAATTATAGATTAAGGTGAGGCACTGTAATTTTTTCAGTATTCATACTCTTTAAGCCAATGGTTATTGATCAGGCGAATTGACAAACAATGTTAACATTACCGGACAATTTTATAATGTTGCAAATATGGAAATCACCATCTGAGGTCACCACTTTCTACGTGTTTGGGCTTACGCATCGTCACCAGCCACCAATGAAATACAGATCATCAGGAAAGGATCGGTTTTCATTGGATATTTTCAGTACCATTAGAGTATGAACATTAACCCTTTCAGCGCCCAGCATTGACATGATATACAGTATGTACCTGCTGTCCTTATCTCTCCCATTGAGTTGCTCACTCCTCAGGGCTTTCATACACCTACTCTCAGTTGTAATCGGAGAGTAGGGTGAAGGAGGAAAGAAGCAGGGATAGGGATCTCATGGCCGCTAGTCACAGAGGCCACTGTTTAAAAGTTTTACTTGCTGTTTTAGAACTGCTCACCTCAGTCCTTTTAGCTGAGCTCATCCTCCCCCTCCTTCCTTCACCTTTGGCTGCCACTGGGCAGACACCTAAATTGTAGTGGGCAATTATAACCAGGAAGTACTTTCCCTTTCAATACTTAGCCCATCCGTAGATGAAAACTTACAACTTTCCATAACTGCGGGAGTAGTGCACATTAAGTCAGAATGCTGCAGGGGAAGTCAGGATGACAGCATCACATGCACAGGGAATTGTCTTTAAGGGCACGACCACACTGCAACACAAACGCAATCGCATGCGATTTCATGTGCGATTTCGTTGCATTTGCGCATGCGTTTTTTATTAACTATTGAAAAACGCATGTGATTGCGATTTAAAATGCAGAATACAAATCGCAACGCACCCGAAAACGCACGTTTTCAATGATATGAAAAAAATGCAAGTGCAAAAGCAAGCGCAAACGCAAAAAAAGCGCAGCAGTGTGGCCTAGCCCTTATGCTGGGTTATGAGGGAACATGTGTTCTTATTGGGGGTGTTTGGGAAGGAGCTTGAATTAAATTTAATATTAAATTCTCCTTCACTGATGAGTTCCATGACCATATAAAAACACGAAGCCGCTTTTAATATCCTTATAATTTACAGTAGGGGGTACATAATTCACTATATAACCTACCCCTCTCATGGATCCCTATGTGATCCAGCTGCAAAAAATATTCTAATAAATATAATTATTTCCTCTCAGTTGACCGGAGGAAATAATTAAACAGTAGAAAGTGTCTGGGAACTCCTCTGTGACGTAATATCCTTATATTACACTGTAGGGGGTGAATTATATTGTTCTAAATATCGCAGATTTTGTCTTGAAAGAATATAGATTTGTTATAAAGATATCAGAGCTCTGAACTGCGGTGGATGAGAGGGGAAGATGTGGGAGAATTTGTAGTCATGTTACATAGGAGCCTTCAAAGACTTTACTGTAACACAGCCTGCATATCACATTAAATCATACCTCTAACCGGCCTTAACTGGAAAAGGCTGCAAAAAAGAGACAAGATATGGGAAGAGATGCAAGGACCATGAAGATTGCGATCAAAGGTTGAAAGGGAAAGAGTGGTATTGATTAGCTTTCACAGATAGGAGCAGACTGGGTGTGAAAAGAAAAAAAGCGATAGATTTTGCTTCCACGTAGAAGCTTTGACCTGTGATGCTGCACTGGACTCATTCAAACCTGGATGTTTTCCATATTTACTACAGACTAAAACTCTGCTGATGTTGATGCATAATAACAGTACAGAGAGGTGCGATGGAGAATGATCAGAACTGGAATATGATTAGAACTTTTCCCTATATATTGATATAATGGCCACTTGTGGCAAATTATTTGTTTTACTCAAACAGACCAGAGTAAAGCTTCGTACTCACGTATGATGTTAGCTTCGTACTCACGTATTATGTTAGCAGCGACCCCCGACCACGACTCACACGCAATGAACGTCCGTTTCAGGCGATAATTGCACATGTGTATGCATTTGTTTGTTGATCCGCCATGGCAGATTGACAAACGACCCCTGATCGAGTGCACACACACGTGGGATTATCGCCCGAAATGGCCGTTCGTCACGAGAGTCAACTGTCAAATCCAAGACTGACAGCTTCTAAATGGAAGAACCAGGAAGCAGAAAAAAAGGGTAACAGGATACTGTGCAGGATTTTAGGTTAGTTTTAGCCTTTAGCCTCCTTGCCATTGTAGTCTTTGTTGTTTGGAGGTGATTTACATATATATAATATTTCTTTTGAGGGGTGGATTTGCCCTTTAATGATCAAACTTGGAGTAATATGGTTTTGCATGTAAAGTAAAAGCAAATAACCGAATCGCATTATCTTGTCTCCCAACCATGCTCCCTAATTTGGACCCACTATTGTCACCTTTGGGCAAGCTGTGCAATTCAGAGCTGTTCCACAGTCCTACCCACATACAGTACTGGATCTCTGGGCTCTGCATGCATAGTGGAAGGTTTCGGTTAGGGTCTGTTGTCCAAATTGGTTGAAATTTAAATCCAACGTGCCCGTAAATTTTAGATGATTCGGTTGCTGCTATTTTTGCTGTGACTGGCGATATTTTGAACTGGTTGAAAGGTCTAACCAGTGACTCAAGTTGAAATATTGACCCATGTGTACCCAGCGTTGGGGTTGAGAGTCCTTTATCTGATTTTGTCCTGTTAAGGTTTTTGTTAGAAGTGATGCGTCCCGGTTTTGGAATTAAATCTTGTTTTGAAGCAGAACTGTGGGTTTCACAAATTTGCGTATCCAGTCGGACTTTGAACCTTCCTGTCTAACCCACTCAGTTTACAATTTTCCTTTGGTATAATGTCCTTTTGGGTTAGATGCCCTTTACTCCAATGGTACTTACCTTTTCATTTACCATTTTGGGAATCTTTGTGAGCACTCTTGTAAATATTTTACTTACCTATTACATGGGTTTCTGGTCACCCCGAATATTTATAGGGTGTGGATCAGCCGTATATTTTATTAACTCTATACAGCCCTATTAAGGTTTATTTTCTTTCCCTTTTAACAATTAATATGGTCCCTATACCTGGTTACATGTGCTATGAGATCCCACATATATCTGGTTTGAGGTTCCCATATGCTTCATTCATTGTGCACATATTCCATACAGGGTTTTATTTGAACATTAGATAATATTTATTGTGTTGGGTGCACTGGGTGTTTAGATTGCACGCTTGGGGTTTATATATATCTAAATTACAATTTAATTTTTTCTTTTCCCCGCTTCTCCTCCTCCCTCCCTTGTCTTTGCATTTTTGATTGGCCGTTGTGTTTTACCAGCCGTATTTGTCCATTTTAACTGTGGCTGTTTAAGGGAGTTTTGAAGGAGTGCTTATCTGCCTCTGAGGAAGTGACAGTGGAGTCATGAAATGCCTAAGGCGGAGCCTCGGTATATAGCGGGATTCAACGTTGTGATTTTAACATGTTACAATAAAGCAGTTTCATTCTTGACGTGCAGCTTGCTAAACTTGTTTCTTATATAGGGACTTTGAACCTTGAAGGGCAGAATAATTTAAATGTTTAAAATTCAATAGGCGGAGTCGAAAACTTGGTATTGAAAGTCCAAATTCAATGTTGAAAGTTCAAAAATTCCTCTACCATTGACCATTGGGTTTGATTTAAATTTCCAGTTCTACTGGCACATTCCGCGGAACCCCCGGCAGAACAAAACTCTCTGGTTCCATTCATCTCTACCTGCTAAAATTACACCTGAATATTGCTACACTGAAAGTATTGTTAACCAGTACCGATTGACTTACAGCTGGCCAGAACTACCCTGATATCTTAGAAGGGTTATAGGAATTAAGTGCTAATATCAGCTGTGATGTCACCACATTATGGCCACCTGAACCTTCTATGATAGCTGTGACTCACACAATTCTGAATCTCCAATGCCAATTCTAACAATGCCCCCAAAGAAATTAGATAGATTCGATAATCAAACGTCAATCTTAAGCTAGGTACACACAGTACAGATTTCTGAAAGATGACAGACAGGATCTGCAAGATCCTGTCTGCCATCTTTCAAAGATCT
This sequence comes from Hymenochirus boettgeri, assembly GCA_019447015.1. Lineage (NCBI taxonomy): Eukaryota > Metazoa > Chordata > Amphibia > Anura > Pipidae > Hymenochirus > Hymenochirus boettgeri. Next base: position 130,210,856 of record CM033476.1, on the reverse strand, counting down.
GCATACACACGGACTGTGTGTTTCCATCGGCCCGCGCTAGACTCCTATAGGGAGTCTAGCGCGGCCGATGGAATTTTTCGGCCTTTCCCGAACGAGCGTACGGCCGACCCGATCGTTCGGCGGCCCGCGCTCGTTCGGGAAACGAACGTACACACAGTAACGATAAAGCCCCGATACCATCGGATCCGACGGTATCGGGGCTTTATCGTTAGTGTGTGTACCCAGCTTAATGTCTACAAAGACTGGCCATAAGGGGTGGTATAAACAGGATTATAAAAAAGGTAAATCTGGACATGGATTCCCAGAGAAGGGAAAGACGATAAGCTCATTACAAGGAATTGATTACAATTAGAATGGTAATCACGGCTACACCATATTTGGAGAGCTGTTAATGAGTGATTATTTACATATGGTTTATCGCTACTAGAACAAATGGATGGAATTTCAATTGAATGCCTGGGAACATCTGTATGGGCAACCTGCTGGAAAGGTGCAGTGAAATATAGACCCGGGAGATTAACTGGATCTCATACACAGGCCAGGCTGGTTTTACCATTAGACACGATAGTTTCTTTCTACACTAAAGATGTCCAATTAATCTCATTCCAAGGAAGATAAATATTGGAAAAGCTGATTTGTTTAATATATTTATATTGTCATTGTAATAGTTTCACTGGAGGCTTGCTGGGAATACTGGTTTGCCACCTAAGGCTGGGTACACACCATAAGATATTTTCGGCCGACTGACTGTTTCACTGCACTTTTGGTCGGTCGGCTGAAAACATCTCCTGGTGTGGGGCGGCCGATCGTAAGAACAGAGGATTGGATGTGTTGGAAAATATAGATTGTGGGGTTCCCTATGGGACCGCACAGTCGATCATTCACAAATAGTCCGCATCCGAATTTGTTGTGACCGACGGACAGTTGTCCCGGCCGAGCGCTCACTCAGGACAAATAGTCCCTCCATGTGTGCCCAGCCTAAAAATACCAGCCTGGGAGGCGTGCTATGGGCAGAGCTTAACACCATACTTTATATATATAGTATGGTGTGAGTATGGTAGGGTTTTTTTAAATGTTTTTACCAACACAGATTTACCTTTGAGGCCTGTGAAATAACAGCTGGGTGGCAACCCTAACAAAGGGGAAGTAGAGCTAAGTGATGCTTAGTAGCAGAGATGGCTGAACTCACTGAAATCTATTCCACTTCCAGATTAACGGATTTTCAGACCCATTGAAGTCAATAGGAGACTGGGAGTTAAAAAAAATCTGAAAGTTAAGGTGTAACTATCAATGGTAACTTACTGTAAATGGCTTAGGGACCCGGGAAATGGTCTGGAGAACACGTATCAATGCCCAAAACCTTAAAAAACAAACAAAAAACAGTCCACTAACGGGAACTTCATGCGCTTCCTGTTTTTGCATTCTGTGTAGTATAGAAATTTCCAAATTTTCTATTTTTACATTCAAAAATGTTTAAGCATTCGATAATTTTTGAAAACGGTTCCACGGTTCAGAAAAATCTGAAATTATCAAGAGGGCAAATGGCTAATGCTTCTGGCGCAGTAAAATTCAGGGGGACCATCTCCAGTATTACAGCCCATACAACATTGGTACACAGAACCAAAATTCTTCAAATTACAGTCCTGTCTAGGGCCTCATTTGATCTTAATCCATCTCTGCGGAACATTATCTAATAGACACCAGCAGATGACAGGACTTGCAAGACTGGATATCGGAAATTTTTCAAAATGGCAGCAATCCTTAAAGGGACACTATACTGAAAAAAGGACTTAATCTATAATTGAATACATGTAAGTAGCACTTACTCTGGTTTGTGTGTGTTGCTGCATGCCTTCAGTCCAACACATATTTTGTTTAGGAGCAGTATCCCCCCAACTCTCAAGCCTGCACACAGCATACAGCGTTCCAACTGTCAAAACTCTGTCACCATTCCAGCTACAGTAAAACTACTCACAGAAGAATAGTTTTTTAAAGCAAGGAACTTGATTGACAGCTGAAACATAAGAAGTTTTAGATTGGATATCTAAAGAAAAAGGAGGCAGATCAGCAAAAAATGATACAGTGTCTTAGATTCATACCGTGGTAGAAAAGCATTGAATTTTTACTTCACTCTAGTTAGTTGCGTTTACTTACATATAAGTAATAGTTTCTGTAACTGAGAAGGCTTCCATGTAATTGCCAATAGCCCAAATAATCTTCAAAGTGCCGTGTGAGCATGTGTACCTATTGTCTCGCCCCCCTGACCCCAGTATATACTGTCTCTAGAGTATTTTCTATACAGATGTCTCCACACCAATATGGTAGTACATGATAAGATGTTCTCCAGTCAGCGTGTATTTCATATGGCCTTCCTGGAGGGCAATATACAAATGTCATCTGACTTTGTCAGCAATATGTTGCAGGTTCAAGTTCAGTTCAACTATAGTGAAAAAAAAAAACCTGCCTATATACAATATACAGATCACTTAGCATAAGCTGCCTCACTTTCATCTTGTTGTGTGGCTTTGTTTCTTCACACTGGCAGAAGTTTGTACCATGCCGTGTAGTCTCCCTTTCCTCTCAGTCTAGTCCCCTGAAGCAGAAAACGGCTGTATGCAAAGTCAAGGCATGCTCAGTTGAAAGTGCTTAAAATCAAGTGCTGACATCATGTTGACCCCACTGAACACACCCTCCCTTCCAGAGCTAGTGTGGGAGAAAGTAGCGGTGTGCTGAAGGGAGGGACAGAGGGGGAGAGAGGAGGACGAGTGGTGCAGAGAATTAAAGAAACTAAAGGTTCCCTGGTCGTTGGGATGACTTATAGGATATATTAGAAAGAAAAAAAAAAATTCTCACTATAATTGCCCTTTAATATTGTGTTTGTTACATCCACAATAAGAAATAATCTGCTTATAAAACATGACTTTTCTTTTTTGTATGAAAAGCAAAGGAATTTATCATTGCTAAGGACTGTCACCCAGCTAAGGTGGCTAACTTTCATAAATCATCCAGCAGATTTTATAGTTACCTTTTCCACCTTGTGGCCTGCACTCTGCCATGCACTTCCCTTGATGTTGCTCCCTTAATGCTTGTTACAAGGACGCTCAGCAACAGTCATTTATTGGCAGTGACATTATCCATCACAGCTGTCAGGGGAGAAGCAGGTGGGGCAATGCAGGGTGTGTATCTCATTGTGAACTAAGGCTTGCAATGTCAAGGTTTTAAGGGGTGTGAAAGGTAAGTATACATTATGTGGAAGGGGTGGACATTCCCTTTAAATTGGGAATGTTCAAATTTGTTCATCTGTGACCATGAGTTCTCATGTTTATACCTGCCCATTAGGCCTTAACGTTTGCAGCGCATTCTAGATATTGCAGGCTGGATGAGCGTTGCAGACAGGAACATTCAATAGAACAAGCTGACTGGCAAAATAACTGAATCATCTCTGGGATTTATGTTTCAATGGAACATTAATTAATTGGAATTTATGTTGTGCAGAAAGACTTTCCAAGTCTGTCACAAATTCTCAACAAAACCTGTGTAGAGGATCTCGGCTACATGTGGTTAATGAAGGAAAGATGACAGAGTAATCCTGGTGAAGGGAGGTTGGCAGGCAGGCAGCTAGACCAGGGATGGCATTAAGCACAGAGGTGGCAGAGATAAGGGAGGAATTTTATTTCAGTTCTGTCCTCCTCAGAACTGCCAAGTTTATTCTGGGGTTAATTTCTCCTGTTTTATTGAGAATGTAAATAAAGGAACAGAGAATTCTGTTTTGTTACAGAGAGAACCAATACACTAGAAGTAATCAATACTGTTTCAAGGTCACATGTTCAATTTGTTCCACTGAAACTGAAAGGTCGTTATACCATTCTCTGCATGTTTGTCAAGCCCTGAGCCATGTGGCAAGGGTCAAAACGGGGACAAACAATGATAAACCAGGACCTGGCACTTTATTTTATCCTCTTATAAATAATAAAATATATTGGAGGGAGAGCTTACGGTGTATTTTGTCCAGGTGCATTTGGCATCTTAGAACCTCCATTCATAAGACCCATTGCCTAAGTTGGGTGCACACATCTCATTGGGGCCAACAGGAATAGACTACTATTATGTGTATTGAGAAACCAGCTGATCATTGGCTGCGTGATTGTCTGGTTCTAACGTTCACATTGGTACTGTGTGTACCCAGCTTTAGTGGTGATTAACAGAATGAACTCTACAGTAGGAGGTAGGAATCTTGACAGAAAATTTACTAAAGCCACAATGATAATTATCATCAAAAAATAAACTGTGCAAATTGTCTGCCTGCATACTGCCATAAACCAAGCAGGATGTCACTTGGCTAAGAGACATGGTCTGCTCCCTCCCTTGTACACCTCTACATAATGGGACCAGAAAGATCTATAGCTATCCCTCTCTCACTGCTGCTATCAGTAATGCTTTGACGCTCTGCACATTAATGCTGTTGAAAGTTATTTTAGTTGAAAAGCTAGTCACTACCAAGCCCTATGGGAGATTTATTACGGCCCTTGCTGTTCCTTTGAGATAAATGATTTTGTGTCCTTTATAAACTCATCGCCCCCTCCCCCCACCCTCGGGGGGCCATATTTTACCCATCTTTCTCACTTTATCATTGAAAGGCAGTGATCATTCTCACGACACATAAAGTTTCCCCACTAAGGTTATTAACATTAACTATACATTGGTGTTCATTGATAAAGCGATAAAGGAGGAATGGTAACAAGTAGCGATTTCATTACCGCCTTAAAAGTCTAATTGGGTTTGTCTAAAAGAAATTCTCTTTACACAGCTCAGAATCTTTCTGTGGAGTAATTGTTCCCTGGTGAATTTTTGCTAAAAAGATATATAAACACGAGCATTCATTTAAGTGGAAAAGAAAATAAATCACCAGTAAATCACTTTTATTTACAGGACAAACACATGAAATCAGTTTGTTTTTTTCCTTTTTGCTAATATGGTTTAATACATTAAATTTAAAGGGAAATGTGTAGGACAGATGCAAAGAAAATGTAAAGGGATACAAGCCATGCAAACTCATTCTAGCTGGGGTTCTCATGCTCCTTGTTGCTGCAGGTTCTACTGAATTTTGGGTTGAGGGTTTAAGCAAAGGCCTCATACACATGCAATCACCAAAGCATTTATGTCGTTTTGGACCTCCCAAATTCTGTATAGGGTTTAGTTAGTCAGGCGTCCATACACAGTATGATCCCAGCCATTACAATAAGATAAATAAACAAAAAACTTGACTGTACTGGTTTCTCTGGGACTCATTTTGAAGGGCCTGTTTCAGGGTCCCAGTAATATCTGTAACCATTAACACCTGTAAAGTCCTGCGATTGGCCAGGTTCTGGGGGTGTGCCCGTTACATTTGGGGTTGTGGCCATTTGGGGGGTGACAGGGCGTTCCGGGGGCAATGACAATTATGTAATTGTTAGGTTCCACCCCCTGTCCAGGTCCCTGCCTTCAGAAAGTTGGTGTAGGCCATATATAAAATGGGGTTTATCCCTATTGGCCTATCCCATACTTGATGTAGAAAAAGCATATAGCCGTGCTTGTAGCATATTGATATAATAACGCCGCTACCTAAAAAAGTCAAATACCATTTGCTTTAGAAAATAAATATATTGAAGAAGCCTAGGATGGCAATGTTTCCTCCCCAATGCTGGACACATGCAGGGTTATTCAATAAAAGTTCTTATCGTTTAAAATGGGGCTAATTCTGCCCCAACCAATCAGATGTTAGCTTTCAAATGTTAAATAAGATCTGATTGGTTGGGGCAAAATAAGCACAATTTTAAACGATAAGAACCTTTATTGAATCTCCCTGAGACGTGTTGCAGACTTTAACATATAAATTAAGTTCTATCATGCCGAATGTGATTTTTAGATGTGGCTAGCTTTACAGTTAAAAAGTGACAAGTCGTGAATATAGCACTCTGGGCCTCTGTCCAGACATCATACGTGTTGCTATTCAGTCTCATGGCTGACATGTTTGCCAACAAATTACATGTTAGTTTAGAAAACATTTTTCTTTATAAGCCTGTCTGAAAATCAAAGACGGACGTATGGATTTGGCATAAAATGGTAAAACGCTTAATTATTTCCCAGTTTTCCATACGGTGCAATTTATATCAACACCAGAAATTTACAAAGCTAATTTACAAAAAAATAAATAAAAATGCTGCAAGCTTTACAGCAAAATTCTTAGCCTGAGCTTGAATCCAAGGTAAACAGTGATGCATTCCAAGAGGAAACCTAGGCAGTTAGGGTAAGGACCAGACAATCACTAGTTAGTTTTAGAGTGGGTGTCATTTATGAAGGAATGCTTTTCTTGGCGGAAAATGTAACTTCAATGGAAGTTCCCATAGTCCTTCATTTCATGGCATGTTGTGCATTTTAATGTGTGCGAACTGATGCATAAGGCCTTTTGGCCCAGTCATGTCAGTTACAGCTTAATACAGTAGAAGTTATGTTTTGGTAATGGTAGATCTACACAAACACTGTAAAGGGCAAATCCAGTCAGATCAGACAGTATTTGGTCATTATTAGCTTCACCGTGTTACAGTGTATCAGCCCAACTTCACTGATTTCAAAAAATGTCAGTCACAGGATCAGCCATTTTTGGATGGAAAATTACATCAATACTCCAATCATACTCAATGACTCAAACTCATGACATCAAACTCAACCAATACTCAATTGCATCAATACTCAATACTTAATTACATCAATAAATGTCAGCCACAGGATCAGCCATTTTTGGATGGAAAATTACATCAATACTCAATCAATACTCAATGACATCAATACTCAATGACATCAATACTTAACCAATACTCAATTGCAACAATACTCAATACTTAATTACATCAATACTCAATCACATCAATACTCAACCAATACTCAATTGCATCAATACTCAATACTTAATTACATCAATAAATGTCAGCCACAGGATCAGCCATTTTTGGATGGAAAATTACATCAATACTCAATCAATACTCAATGACATCAATACTCAATGACATCAATACTTAACCAATACTCAATTGCATCAATACTCAATACTCTAATACATCAATAAATGTCAGCCAGGATCAGACATTTTTGGATGGAAAATTACATCAATACTCAATGACATCAATACTCAACCAATACTCCATTGCATAAATACAAACTTAATTATATCAATAAATGTCAGCCACAGGATCAGCCATTTTTGGATGGAAAATTACATCAATACTCAATGACCTCAATACTCAATCAATACTCAATTACAACAATACTCAATTACATTAATACTCAATTGACTCAATTACATCACATCAATACACAATTACATCAATACTCAATTACATCAATACAGTGCACAAGATAAATAGCTGTAAATATACATTTGCCTTTACAAGAAGAGAATAATGATGGAAAAGCAGTTCCATTCCTTCTTCACTGTACAGAAAAGCCCTGGCCCCCAAAGACCAATGGTCATGACTTAAACCAGTTTACAATAAACTGGTCAGTGGCCCATCTTATAACTTTCCACGCAGACCATCGAGGGATGAATCCTGGTTTATAAATGAACATGGTTTCAATTTGGAACTCCCGGTTTCAAAATTCTGCAGATCTGACCCCAGCAGGCAATGCCCCCCGCGGGATAGATCAGTGATGTTAACCACTGACCCTGTATGTATAACTCACATTCTTATACCAGATATAAGACCTGATAATACACCAAACAAAAAAAGTACCAGTGACTACTCTCCTAACTGTTCCTTGTGCTGCCACCTGTGTTTAGAAAATGGCAGAACGGTGGGTAAGCCCCTGCCCTCAAATTAGGCTCCTCCTACCTCATTCCATGACCCGCTTGGTAATCTCATGTTAGCTGCCATTGGCCGAGCAGCTATGTTCCAGCAGCCATTAGGGCTTGGAGTTGCAAAACATTCCTTGGGTTCTTGCTAAGGCTACATGGCCTTACTATTCAGCATGGCAGTAGAGTGTTCAGCATCGCTGTCCTACAGCAATAGGGTCCATGTGTTGATTGTATCAGTTATATTGTCTGCATGTTCTACCTGTATTTGTGTAGATTCTTCAGGAAACCTAGGTACTGTGTAAGGAACAGCTGTAAACGTAAAATATGTAAAAGACTTCTCTTAAAGGTTAATTTGTGTTTCATCAAAGCGGACCCATTAAGGGGGTAATGTAAGAAAAGTAGAACTGTAAAGTCTGTTTACACAGGGGCCAATTCTGGCCTGATATTGCTGATAGATCAATCAGTAGACTGTTGGTGCAGCATATATTACTGACATGCCTGGTGTTGGTAATAACAACCAACCAAACTATCTGACCGAGCATTCAATTTGTGAACCAGCCCTAAGCTTCATTGGTGCAGGGTCAGATATGAGCAGATAAATACATTATGCTCTGTTATGTACTCAGAGATAGATTAAGATCATCTTGTGGATAATCCTGCTCTGTATGTACTGCTTAAAACGATGGTGCTATAAAAATATCGTATAGAGCAGATACATGATAAACTCCAGTTGTGTCATGCGCAGAGGTGGCTGTTTTATCTGACTGTTACAACCCATTTATGTTGGAGGCATCAATGCTTATTTACTTCTTTTGGAAAGTCAACAGAAACAATAATGGTGCTAATTTTGCCCTAACCAATCAGATGTTATGTACCATTTAAAAACTAACATTTGATTGGTTGGGGCAAAATTAGCACCATTTTTAACGATAAGAACTTTTATTGAATAACCCTGAAGAACTTTTATTACATCTCCCTGATAGTGTCTATTTAATCCAGTATTTGTTATCATCATTTCCAAGGTTAGGATATTTTTTTCTCTTTAAATTAAAGCAAAATGGGAAGAGGGTTTAAAATAATTACCTACGGGATATTCTCACACAATCCGCACTTAATGAACCTCTCAAAAGAGGGAAAAAAAATCAATGACCATAATGAGCCTCCAGAGAATATTTACAAGAGAAAAACTTTACATGATTAGAAATAGACAATTTCCACATAGAATACAAAACCACGATAAATGTGCACGTGAGACTGTAGGGTTGGAAGGTGATAAGAAAAAGCCTGGAGGTCCAAGGAACCAGACAAGCTCAGTTTGCCTGGCCAATCCAACACTTTTATGGCAATCTTAACCACAACCTCTTTTGGCTTCTCACGTAGTAAATAACACATGTATAATGTAACTGTACAATGCCAGGAGTGAAGGGTTTTTTCTTATAAGATCCTTTGTGCTGTTTATTATGTGCTGCAGGCACCACTAATTCCATCTTAAACCCCCAACACCTCCATCAAACAATGGGGGGCCTGGGACAAATGCTGGGCACGTAAGATGGATAATTTGCCTCCCCGCAGGGGTAGTTGCACCAATGAAACCCACACTAGCGTTTTACTTTATAGCCACAAATGAGTTAGTGCAGGTTTAAAATTGAAAACCCTTCTGCTGAGTGGTTTAGTGGCCTTATTGTATATATGTATATTCTGTAAGATAGCATGCCTACATTCACATTCATGTTCCCAGGTGCTTTCTATAGAAGATATGGTGTAAACAAACCAGTTTATTGCCACGTTATGTACATGTTTCATAGGTACATGTGGCAATAAAACTGTTTAAACTGTTACTATGTTGCCAGACCTCTCTCTCCCTCCCTCTTATCTTTTATTCAATATAATAAAGTTTTCAAGATGCCTGGAGTTAGAAAATTAGGGTCAAGAGGATATATGTGCAGAACTTTGCATCTTCCACCACAATCTTTTTTTTTTTGTAAAGCTGTGAATTACGGTCCAGAAACATTTTGCCAACTGGGTTGAAAAGCGATCATATATTTTCAGGACCTTCTTTATCTTTGTTTACTTATGGGCTAGAAGGAATTTTGGGAATTCCTGAAAATCAGTGAATGAGTGGTCCCACACACTGACATGTCCTCACAGCCAATGACATGGAAGAGAAGAATGGCCCAGAAAATTGAAAGAGGGGGCACTAATACTTAAGGTGCCCACACATAACAGCTTACCTGCAGACCGGTCCTTCAATTTATGTAACATATGGGCACCTTTACAAGCTAAGATCAAGGCATACTGTGGTGTGTGTGTTAGTTGGTGGTCCTATATCTCTATTTTACAAAATTACATTAGTTGGTTCTTAACTGATCTAAACTCCTTTTTTGACACATTTTTGACTTGGCAATGAGGGTTCATGCTTGTAAATCAGATCCAGGGATGCATCTACCATTAGGCACTGTGTGTCATGTGGCTCAGGCAGCATCCCTGAGCCAAAGAGATCCAATAGCCTTCAGGAATTCTTACCAAAAACAGTCCTACTACAACTGATCTCCATCCATGGAAATGACTGCATGCAGTGAGAACGTCACATGTGACTTTATTATTTAATATTATTTAATATTATCAAGCTTTGGTAATCCTGACACCCATTGAATATATGCTGATGCCTTGGTCTGTGCTAAATGATAACGTGTTACAATATCTATGTGGATCAAATATTCTTTTGTCTTAGCAGATTTCATTAAGCCTTTGAGGCAAAACAGTTAAACTAATATTTTACGTGAGCAGCAACTTGAATGTCATTATGTCTTTAAATACTTTATCTGTATAATTTCTATATTTGTTAGCTATGCTGTGATCTCGCTTGCTTTAAAAATGTGATATCCCTTTAATTCTGTTCCGCTGCGACACAGACAACAGTTATAATGTCATCACTGGAGCAACAAGGCACTGTAATTGTCTTGTCAAGTTTAATGAACAGAGATATATCACTTGGTTTCCACCCCCTGTCTCCTCTACTGCAGTTCTCAGCTATTCCCAACCCCTGGGAGATTTACTGCAGGGATTAGTCCTGCTGGCCAGGGAGACAGAAAATATTTTTTTCCCTAATGTGTTCACCTTGATTTAATGCTGTGATCTGGAAGTTATATTTTTTTTCACAAAGAAGTGAGTTCTTGCCAAAGAAAACAGTTGTGAGTGTCAGAGCAGGTCACGTGCTGGGGGATCTAAAGGTTCCAGGTCTCCTCCCTGAATTCTATCTGTAAAGACCAGTTTTGTTTTTCATTTAAGGATTTAGGGTCAGTTTTACTAGAGAATAAATAACCATTCAGAACGCAGTAATCATTGAGTCACCTAATGGGCCGAACTAAATAAACAAGGTCTCACGTCCTCCCAGTGTCTGGCAGTTTCTTAAACTATGACAGTCCCTGCCTGACTGAGTGTCCTTGCTACTGAGAAAAACTCACTGCCTATCCGCTACAATGTTGGAGCCTACTATGGAGCATTTATTTTAAATTACTCCAGCCCTCCCCTTCTCTCTCCTGTTTCCTAAATGTGCGCTCCCTGAGTCTGCTCCACGCTGCCTCGCAGCTGTGTCTGGAACCTGGCCTATGGAAGACGTGCTCTGCTAGAAGCACTTATTTCCAATGGACAAGGTATGACTTTGTAAAGGGGCCGAGCAGACATGACCCAGCGAACGCAACTTTTCGTAATTATACCTTTGAAACGAATGTAAACCCAGTGGTAGGGACCTAGTGGATTAGGTCCTCATCCTGGGTGCTTGAATAGGGGTAAGGGAGAAAGGGGTGGGTGGGCTGGAGTTATCCTTTAGGGATCTCCATCTGCAGGATTCAAAAATCTGAAACCAGACCCATAGAAGTCAATAAGAGAAAAAAATCTGGAAGTTCCCAATTGAATTTAAGGTAGACATATCAATGGTAAATTAGTGTAAATGACAGAGGGGCCTGGGAAATGGTCAGGGTAACAGGAACAAATCACCAAAACATAAATAAACACAAACTTCCATTACATGCAAGCTAATTTCAAGACTCTGCATATATACAAGACTCCTTTCAGTAGCCATCAAGTACCCTTGTATATTTAGTAACCCTCAAAAATAATCTTGTATATCCGGTAACCTTTGTAAGTAGATAACTCTCAAAAGCAGATTCGGGAAAACCCTGGAATCAAAAATAATTGAAAATCCGTAAGTTCCGAGATTTAAAAGGTTCAGACGGAATTTGGACCTTTAGAATCGAGTCAGAACTGGACCGGGATCCCATCCCTTGTAGACCTTAGTAGCATGGATTAGTAGGGATTACTACTACTACTACTATTACTATTATTAGTAAGGTTACATAATATAGTCAGTATAGGGGTGGTATGGACATAAACAGAGACCCCGAGTGATATATAAACAGCTCTGTATCATTGTAATGTAAATGAATAATGCTCCATTATTACAATTCCATCTTTTAATTGCTGATGTTTATGGAACTTCTTTGTAAAGACCATCACGGGGCCAGAGGTTTTTGTAGTGATGGGCCCTCACAAGAATAAGCATTCTTGTGACCCTAAGATAGTAGGGCCCCACAGCCATTTACAGGACCTTTTGACCCTAGAGGGGACTAGTGGCCCTTATGGCTAGACACCCACTCCTGCTTTTTCTTCTTTTTGTGTTTTCTTCTTTCTTTGCTCCTTATATTTTATGTCACAAAACCAGCAAAATGTGCAAACTGGAAATTTCAATGCAAAAAACAATTTTGTGGCAAAACTTCTCTAGTGTTAAACTATAGTGTCCCTTTTAAGTGAACAGAACTGGTCTTATTTACAAGTAATCAAAGACATTTCCCAACTCGTCCAAGTGTCTAAGTTCATCTGAATTGTTTGAATGTCTCTACCACTGAATAGAATGGACAATACAGTAAGTCCATGTTTAAAAAAGATGAATTGACAGAAAACAATGTGATTTAGACATTCGTTCTCCTACAAACCCCATTGCATTAATTGTGCTATATAGACTGACATTAGGATATTTTTTATTGCTTGGGCCCAAGCCAAATCCCCTCAGTGACTTGCCCCATGTAATTTCTCTAGGCGATCAGTGACTGAGTTCACATGGAGTTTGTATTCTGGACATGCTGAAAAAAGCAAAGCAGTTGGGAAAATCCCACACTTTCTTCTACCTGCAGAGTAAAGGGGTGTGTTGGATCGGGGCAGAGAAAAAGGGTTTTACCGCCCTCCCCACCATGCATGGTATTCCAGACACAGCACCATCTGTTAAACAGCTACACAGGCAAACAGCTCAGATTTACAGTTAGGGAGACTCAGTTATACCCCACATCCCTCCTCTCTGTTTTCCATGAGATGATGAGATGAATATTACAGCTACGATAAACGTAGAGCCATACAACTGGCACAGCCATTAACATAATAACCATAACAGTCTTTGGGGGGTGACTATAGGAAACAGGTCTGTTAGCCCTACATGAGTGACCTGTCATAATGTATAATTGGATTTAATTAATATGAAACTCCCCCCATTTACAGTATGAAACCTTGTCACTTTGATTCAGCGATTTAAAGAAAAAGTGTATTCAGAATTGTTCGTAACTTTTGGATCTCGGAAGTTCCTGATTTTCGATAATTTTTAAAAATATGAAACTTTCGAGGGTTACTGAATCTACTGGGCTACTTTCGAGGGTTACCGAATCTACTGGGCTACTTTCGAGGGTTACCGAATCTACTGGGCTACTTTCGAGGGTTAGGGAATCTACAGGGCTACTTTCGAGGGTTACCGAATCTACTGGGCTACTTTCAAGGGTCAACCAATATACTAGGCTACTTTTGAGGGTTATCGAATATACTGGGCTACTTTTGAGGGTCAACCAATATACTAGGCTACTTTCGAGGGTCAACCAATATACTAGGCTACTTTTGAGGGTTAGCGAATCTACTGGGCTACTTTTGAGGGTCAACCAATATACTAGGCTACTTTCAAGGGTTACTGAATATACTGGGCTACTTTTGTGGGTCAACCAATATACTAGGCTACTTTCGAGGGTTACTGAATCTACTGGGCTACTTTTGAGGGTCAACCAATATACTAGGCTAATTTCGAGGGCTACCGAATATACTAGACTACTTTTGAGGGTTAGCGAATCTACTGGGCAACTTTCAAGGGTCAACCAATATACTAGGCTACTTTTGAGGGTTAGCGAATCTACTGGGCTACTTTCGAGGGTCAACCAATATACTAGGCTACTTTCGAGGGTCAACCAATATACTAGGCTACTTTCGAGGGTTACTGAATATACTGGGCTACTTTTGAGGGTCAACCAATATACTAGGCTACTTTCGAGGGTTACTGAATCTACTGGGCTACTTTCGAGGGTCAACCAATATACTAGGCTACTTTCGAGGGTTACCGAAGATACTAGGCTACTTTTTAGGGTTAGCAAATCTACTGGGCTACTTTCGAGGGTCAACCAATAAATAGGTTACTTTCAAGGGTTACTGAATCTACTGGGCTACTTTTGAGGGTTAACCAATATACTAGGCTACTTTCGAGGGTTACCGAATATACTGGGCTACTTTTGAGGGTCAACCAATATACTAGGCTACTTTCGAGGGTTACTGAAACTACTGGGCTACTTTCGAGGGTTACCGAATCTACTGGGCTACTTTTGAGGGTCAACCAATATACTAGGCTACTTTCGAGGGTTACTGAATCTACTGGGCTACTTTCGAGGGTTACCGAATATACTAGGCTACTTTCGAGCGATACCGAATATATGAGGCTACTTTCGAGCAATACCGAATATATGAGGCTTCTTTCGATGATCACCGAAAGAAGCCTTGTATTTATGTGGAAAATAGCTCATGTGGAAATGAAGTTTTCATTTAGGTTTTGGTGATTTCTGTGTGTTCCCCTTACCATTTCCCAGGTCCCTATGTCTTATACACTAACTTGTTATTTCTATTTTAAAGGAATAGTTCACTAAACTATTTTTAGTGCGCATTAGCGTGCATGCGTGCCATATTAATAGTATAGTATGTTGGAAAATATAGATTGTGGGGTTCCTATGGGACCGCACAGTCGATCATTCACAAATAGTCGCATCCGAATTTGTTGTGACGACGGACAGTTGTCCCGGCCGAGCGCTCACTCAGGACAAATAGTCCCTCCAGTGTGCCCAGCCTAAAAATACCAGCCTGGGAGGCGTGCTATGGGCAGAGCTTAACACCATACTTTATATATATAGTTGGTGTGAGTATGGTAGGGTTTTTTTAAATGTTTTTACCAACACAGATTTACCTTTGAGGCCTGTGAAATAACAGCTGGTGGCAACCCTAACAAAGGGGAAGTAGAGCTAAGTGATGCTTAGTAGCAGAGATGGCTGAACTCACTGAAATCTATTCCACTTCCAGATTAACGGATTTTCAGACCCATTGAAGTCAATAGGAGACTGGGAGTTAAAAAAAATCTGAAAGTTAAGGTGTAACATCAATGGTAACTTACTGTAAATGGCAGGGACCCGGGAAATGGTCTGGAGAACACGTATCAATGCCCAAAACCTTAAAAAACAAACAAAAAACAGTCCACTAACGGGAACTTCATGCGTCCTGTTTTTGCCTTCTGTGTAGTATAGAAATTTCCAAATTTTCTATTTTTACATTCAAAAATGTTTAAGCATTCGATAATTTTTGAAAACGGTTCCACGGTTCAGAAAAATCTGAATTATCAAGAGGGCAAATGGCTAATGCTTCTGGCGCAGTAAAATTCAGGGGGACCATCTCCAGTATTACAGCCCATACAACATTGGACACAGAACAAAATGTCTCCAAATTACAGTCCTGTCTAGGGCCTCATTTGATCTTAATCCATCTCTGCGGAACATTATCTAATAGACACCAGCAGATGACAGGACTTGCAAGACTGGATTCGGAAATTTTTCAAATGGCAGCAATCCTTAAAGGGACACTATACTGAAAAAAGGACTTAATCTATAATTGAAACATGTAAGTAGCACTTACTCGGTTTGTGTTGTGTTGCGCATGCCTTCAGTCCAACATATTTTGTTAGGAGCAGTATCCCCCAACTCTCAAGCCTGCACACAGCATACAGCGTTCCAACTGTCAAAAATCTGTCACCATTCAGCTACAGTAAAACTACTCACAGAAGAATAGTTTTTTAAGCAAGGAACTTGATGACAGCTGAAACATAAGAAGTTTTAGATTGGATATCTAAAGAAAAGGAGGCAGATCAGCAAAAAATGATACAGTGTCTTAGATTCATACCGTGGTAGAAAAGCATTGAATTTTTACTTCACTCTAGTTAGTTGCGTTTACTTACATATAAGTAATAGTTTCTGTAATGAGAAGGCTTCCATGTAATTGCCAATAGCCCAAATAATCTTCAAAGTGCCGTGTGAGCATGTGTACCTATTGTCTCGCCCCCCTGACCCCAGTATATACTGTCTCTAGAGTATTTTCTATAGATGTCTCCACACCATATGGTAGTACATGATAAGATGTTCTCCAGTCAGGTGTATTTCATATGGCCTTCCTGGAGGGCATTACAAATGTCATCTGACTTTGTCAGCAATATGTTGCAGGTTCAAGTTCAGTTCAACTATAGTGAAAAAAAAAAAACCTGCCTATATACAATATACAGATCACTTAGCATAAGCTGCCTCACTTTCATCTTGTTGTGTGCTTTGTTTCTTCACATGGCAGAAGTTTGTACCATGCCGTGTAGTCTCCTTTCCTCTCAGTCTAGTCCTGAAGCAGAGAAAACGGCTGTATGCAAAGTCAAGGAGCTCAGTTGAAAGTGCTTAAATCAAGTGTGACATCATGTTGACCCCATGAACACACCCTCCCTTCCAGAGCTAGTGTGTGGAGAAAGTAGCGGTGTGCTGAAGGGAGGGACAGAGGGGGAGAGAGGAGGACGAGTGGTGCAGAGAATTAAAGAAAATAAAGGTTCCCTGTCGTTGGGATGACTTATAGGATATATAGAAAGAAAAAAAAAAAATTCTCACTATAATTGCCCTTTAATATTGTGTTTGTTACATCCACAATAAGAAATAATCTGCTTATAAAACATGACTTTTCTTTTTTGTATGAAAAGCAAAGGAATTATCATTGCTAAGGACTGTCACCCATAAGGTGGCTAACTTTCATAAATCATCCAGCAGATTTTATAGTTACCTTTTCCACCTGTGGCCTGCACTCTGCCATGCACTTCCCTTGATGTTGCTCCCTTAATGCTGTTACAAGGACGCTCAGCAACAGTCATTTATTGGCGCAGTGACTTATCCATCACAGCTGTCAGGGGAGAAGCAGGTGGTGCAATGCAGGGCGTGTATCTCATTGTGAACTAAGGCTTGCAATGTCAAGGTTTTAAGGGGTGTGAAAGGTAAGTATACATTATGTGAAGGGGTGGACATCCCTTTAAATTGGGAATGTTCAAATTTGTTCATCTGTGACATGAGTTCTCATGTTTATACCTGCCCATTAGGCTTAACGTTTGCAGCGCATTCTAGATATTGCAGGCTGGATGAGCGTTGCAGACAGGAACTCAATAGAACAAGCTGACTGGCAAAATAACTGAATCATCTCTGGGATTTATGTTTCATGGAACATTAATTATTGGAATTATGTTGTGCAGAAAGACTTTCCAAGTCTGTCACAAATTCTCAACAAAACGTGTAGAGGATCTCGGCTACATGTGGTTAATGAAGGAAAGATGACAGAGTAATCCTGGTGAAGGGAGGTTGGCAGGCAGGCAGCTAGACCAGGGGATGGCTTAAGCACAGAGGTGGCAGAGATAGGGAGGAATTTTATTTCCGTTCTGTCCTCCTCAGAACTGCCAAGTTTATTTGGGGTTAATTTCTCCTGTTTTATTGAGAATGTAAATAAAGGAACAGAGAATTCTGTTTTGTTACAGAGAGAACCAATACACTAGAAGTAATCAATACTGTTTCAAGGTCACATGTTCAATTTGTTCCACTGAAACTGAAAGGTCGTTATACCATTCTCTGCATGTTTGTCAAGCCCTGAGCCATGTGGCAAGGGTCAAAAAGGGGACAAACAATGATAAACCAGGACCTGGCACTTTATTTTATTCTCTTATAAATAATAAAATATATTGGAGGGAGAGCTTACGGTGTATTTGTCCAGGTGCATTTGGCATCTTAGAACACTCCATTCATAAGACCATTGCCTAAGTTGGGTGCACATATTCATTGGGGCCAACAGAGAATAGACTACTATTATGTGTATGAGAAACCAGCTGATCATTGGCTGCGTGATGTCTGGTTCTAACGTTCACATTGGTACTGTGTGTACCCAGCTTTAGTGGTGATTAACAGAATGAACTCTACAGTAGGAGGTAGGAATCTTGACAGAAAATTTACTAAAGCCACAATGATAATTATCATCAAAAAATAAAATGTGCAAATGTCTGCCGCATACTGCCATAAACCAAGCAGGATGTCACTTGGCTAAGAGACATGGTTGCTCCCTCCTTGTACACCTCTACATAATGGGACCAGAAAGATCTATAGCTATCCCTCTCTCACTGCTGCTATCAGTAATGCTTTGACGCTCTGCACATTAATGCTGTTGAAAGTTTTTTAGTTGAAAAGCTAGTCACTACCAAGCCCATGGGAGATTATTACGGCCCTTGCTGTTCCTTTGAGATAAATGATTTTGTGTCCTTTATAAACTCATCGCCCCCTCCCCCCTCGGGGGGCCATATTTTACCCATCTTTCTCACTTTATCATTGAAAGGCAGTGATCATTCTCACGACACATAAAGTTTCCCCACTAAGGTTTAACATTAACTATACATTGGTGTTCATTGATAAAGCGATAAAGGAGGAATGGTAACAAGTAGCGATTTCATTACCGCCTTAAAAGTCTAATTGGGTTTGTCTAAAAGAAATTCTCTTTACACAGCTCAGAATCTTTCTGTGGAGTAATTGTTCCCTGGTGAATTTTTGCTAAAAAGATATAAACACGAGCATTCATTTAAGTGGAAAAGAAAATAATCACCAGTAAATCACTTTTATTTACAGGACAAACACATGAAATCAGTTGTTTTTTTCTTTTTGCTAATATGGTTTAATACATTAAATTTAAAGGGAAATGTGTAGGACAGATGCAAAGAAAATGTAAAGGGATACAAGCCATGCAAACTCATTCTAGCTGGGGTTCATGCTCTTGTTGTGCAGGTTTCTACTGAATTTTGGGTTGGGTTTAAGCAAAGGCCTCATACACATGCAATCACCAAAGCATTTATGTCGTTTTGGACTCCCAAATTCTGTATAGGGTTTAGTTAGTCAGGCGTCCATACACAGTATGATCCCAGCCATTACAATAAGATAAATAAACAAAAAACTTGACTGTAAGGTTCTCTGGGACTCATTTTGAAGGGCTGTTTCAGGGTCCCAGTAATATCTGTAACCATTAACACCTGTAAAGTCCTGCGATTGGCCAGGGTTCTGGGGTGTGCCCGTTACATTTGGGGTGTGGGCCATTTGGGGGGTGACAGGGCGTTCCGGGGGCAATGACAATTATGTAATTGTTAGGTTCCACCCCCTGTCCAGGTCCCTGCCTTCAGAAAGTTGTGTAGGCCATAATAAAATGGGGTTTATCCCTATTGGCCTATCCCATTGATGTAGAAAAAGCATATAGCCGTGCTTGTAGCATATTGATATAATAACGCCGCTACCTAAAAAAGTCAAAATCATTTGCTTTAGAAAATAAATATATTGAAGAAGCCTAGGATGGCAATGTTTCCTCCCCAATGCTGGACACATGCAGGGTTATTCAATAAAAGTTCTTATCGTTTAAAATGGGGCTAATTCTGCCCCAACCAATCAGATGTTAGCTTTCAAATGTTAAATAAGATCTGATTGGTTGGGGCAAAATAAGCACAATTTTAAACGATAAGAACCTATTGAATCTCCCTGAGAGCGTTGCAGACTTTAACATATAAATTAAGTTCTATCATGCCGAATGTGATTTTTAGATGTGGCAGTAGCTTACAGTTAAAAAGTGACAAGTCGTGAATATAGCACTCTGGGCCTCTGTCCAGACATCATACGTGTTGCTATTCAGTTCATGGCTGACATGGTGCCAACAAAATTACATGTTAGTTTAGAAAACATTTTTTATTAAGCCTGTCTGAAAATCAAAGACGGACGTATGGATTTGGCATAAAATGGTAAAACGCTTAATTATTTCCCAGTTTTCCATACGGTGCAATTATATCAACACCAGAAATTTACAAAGCTATTTACAAAAAAAAAAATAAATGCTGCAAGCTTTACAGCAAAAATTCTTAGCCTGAGCTTGAATCCAAGGTAAACTGATGCATTCCAAGAGGAAACCTAGGCAGTTAGGGTAAGGACCAGACAATCACTAGTTAGTTTTAGAGTGGGTGTCATTTATGAAGGAATGCTTTTCTTGGCGGAAAATGTAACTTCAATGGAAGTTCCCATAGTCTTCATTTCATGGCATGTTGTGCATTTTAATGTGTGGAACGATGCATAAGGCCTTTTGGCCCCGTCATGTCAGTTACAGCTTAATACAGTAGAAGTTATGTTTTGGTAATGGTAGTAACTACACAAACACTGTAAAGGGCAAATCCAGTCAGATCAGAAGTATTGGTCATATTAGCTTCACCGTGTTACAGTGTATCAGCCCAACTTCACTGATTTCAAAAAAGTCAGTCACAGGATCAGCCATTTTGGATGGAAAATTACATCAAACTCAATCAATACTCAATGACATCAATACTCATTGACATCAATACTCAACCAATACTCAATTGACAATACTCAATACTTAATTACATCAATAAATGTCAGCCACAGGATCAGCCATTTTTGGATGGAAAACATCAAACTCAATAATACTCAATGACTCAATACTCAATGACATCAATACTTAACCAATACTCAATTGCAACAATACTCAATACTTAATTAAATCAATACTCAATCACATCAATACTCAACCAATACTCAAGCATCAATACTCAATACTTAATACATCAATAAATGTCAGCCACAGGATCAGCATTGGATGGAAAATTACATCAATACTCAATGACATCAATACTCAAACAATACTCAATTGCATCAATACTCAATACTTAATATATCAATAAATGTCAGCACAGGATCAGCCATTTTTGGATGGAAATTACATCAATACTCAATGACCTCAATACTCAATCAATACTCAATTACAACAATACTCAATTACATTAATACTCAATTGACCAATTACATACAAAACACAAACACAATACTCAATTACATCAATACAGTGCACAGAAAATAGCTGTAAATATACATTTGCCTTTACAAGAAGAGAATAATGATGGAAAAGCAGTTCCATTCCTTCTTCACTGTACAGAAAAGCCTGGCCCCCAAAGACCAATGGTCATGACTTAAACCAGTTTACAATAAAAATGGTCAGTGGCCCATCTTATAACTTTCCACGCAGACCATCGAGGGATGAATCCTGGTTTATAAATGAACATGGTTTCAATTTGGAACTCCCGGTTTCAAAATTCTGCAGATCTGACCCCAGCAGGCAATGCCCCCGCGGGATAGATCAGTGATGTTAACCATGACCCTGTATGTATAACTCACATTCTTATACCAGATATAAGACCTGATAATACAAAACAAAAAAAAAGTACAGAGTGACTCTTCCTAACTGTTCCTTGTGCTGCCACCGTGTGTTAGAAAATGGCAGAACGGTGGTAAGCCCCTGCCCTCAAATTAGGCTCCTACCTCATTCATGACCCGCTTGGTAATCTCATGTTAGCTGCCATTGGCCGAGCAGCTATGTTCCAGCAGCCATTAGGGCTTGGAGTTGCAAAACATTC
Organism: Hymenochirus boettgeri; assembly: GCA_019447015.1. NCBI lineage: Eukaryota > Metazoa > Chordata > Amphibia > Anura > Pipidae > Hymenochirus > Hymenochirus boettgeri. The sequence goes on along the minus strand of CM033476.1, from coordinate 130,189,122 downwards.
CTTGGGTTCTTGCTAAGGCTACATGGCCTTACTATTCAGCATGGCAGTAGAGTGTTCAGCAATCGCTGTCCTACAGCAATAGGGTCCATGTGTTGATTGTATCAGTTATATTGTCTGCATGTTCTACCTGTATTTGTGTAGATTCTTCAGGAAACTAGGTACTGTGTAAGGAACAGCTGTAAACGTAAAAATAGTAAAAGACTTCTCTTAAAGGTAATTTGTGTTTCATCAAAGCGGACCCATTAAGGGGGTAATGTAAGAAAGTAGAACTGTAAGTCTGTTTACACAGGGGCCAATTCTGGCTGATATTGCTGATAGATCAATCAGTAGACTGTTGGTGCAGCATATATTACTGACATGCCTGGTGTTGGTAATAACAACCAACCAAACTATCTGACCGAGCATCAATTTGTGAACCAGCCCTAAGTTCATTGGTGCAGGGTCAGATGAGCAGATAAATACATTATGCTTGTTATGATCAGAGATAGATTAAGATCATCTTGTGGATAATCCTGCTCTGTATGTACTGCTTAAACGTGGTGCTATAAAAATATCGTATAGAGAGATACATGATAAACTCCAGGTGTCATGCGCAGAGGTGGCTGTTTTATCTGACTGTTACAACCCATTTATGTTGGAGGCATAAAGCTTATACTTCTTTTGGAAAGTCAACAGAAACAATAATGGTGCTAATTTTGCCCTAACCAATCAGTGTTATGTACCATTTAAAAACTAACATTTGATTGGTTGGGGCAAAATTAGCACCATTTTTAACGATAAGAACTTTTATTGAATAACCCTGAAGAACTTTATTACATCTCCCTGATAGTGTCTATTAATCCAGTATTTGTTATCATCATTTCCAAGGTTAGGATATTTTTTTCTCTTTAAATAAAGCAAAATGGGAAGAGGGTTTAAAATAATTACCTACGGGATATTCTCAAACAATCCGCACTTAATGAACCTCTCAAAAGAGGGAAAAAAAATCAATGACCATAATGAGCCTCCAGAGAATATTTACAAGAGAAAAACTTTACAGATTAGAAATGAACAATTTCCACATAGAATACAAAACCACCGAAAAATGTGCACGTGAGACTGTGGGTTGGAAGGTGATAAGAAAAAGCCTGGAGGTCCAAGGAACCAGACAAGCTCAGTTTGCCTGGCCAATCCAACACTTTTATGGCAATCTTAACCACAACCTCTTTTGGCTTCTCACGTAGTAAATACACAGTATATGTAACTGTACAATGCCAGGAGTGAAGGGTTTTTTCTTATAAGATCTTGTGCTGTTTATTATGTGCTGCAGGCACCACTAATTCCATCTTAAACCCCCAACACCTCCATCAAACAATGGGGGCCTGGGACAAATGCTGGGCACGTAAGATGATAATTTGCCTCCCCGCAGGGTAGTTGCACCAATGAAACCCACATAGCGTTTACTTTATAGCCACAATGAGCTAGTGCAGGTTTAAAATTGAAAACCCTTCTGCTGAGTGGTTTAGTGGCCTTATTGTATATATGTATATCTGTAAGATAGCATGCCTACATTCACATCTCTGTTCCCAGGTGCTTTCTATGAAAGATATGGTGTAACAAACCCGTATTGCCACGTTATGTACATGTTTCATAGGTAAATGTGGCAATAAAACTTGTAAAACTGTTACTATGTTGCCAGACCTCTCTCTCCTCCCTATCTTTATTTATTCAATATAATAAAGTTTTCAAGATGCCTGGAGTTAGAAAATAGGGTCAAGAGGATATATGTGCAGAACTTTGCATCTTCCACCACAATCTTTTTTTTTTGTAAAGCTGTGAATTACGGTCCAGAAACATTTTGCCAACTGGGTTGAAAAGCGATCATATATTTTCAGGACCTTCTTTATCTTTGTTACTTATGGGCTAGAAGGAATTTTGGGAATTCCTTGAAATCAGTGATGATGTCCCACACACTGACATGTCCTCACAGCCAATGACATGGAAGAGAAGAATGGCCCAGAAAATTGAAAGAGGGGGCACTAATACTAAGGTGCCCACACATAACAGCTTACCTGCAGACCGGTCCTTCAATTTATGTAACATAGGGACCTTACAAGCTAAGATCAAGGCATACTGTGGTTGTGTGTTAGTTGGTGGTCCTATATCTATATTTACAAAATTACATTAGTTGGTTCTTAACTGATCTAAACTTCTTTTTTGACACATTTTTGACTTGGCAATGAGGGTTCAGCTTGTAAATCAGATCCAGGGATGATCTACCATTAGGCACTGTGTGTCATGTGGCTCAGGCAGCATCCCTGAGCCAAAGAGATCCAATAGCCTTGGAATTCTTACCAAAAACAGTCCTACTACAACTGATCTCCATCCATGGAAATGACTCATGCAGTGAGAACGTCACATGTGACTTTATTATTTATATATTTAATATTATCAAGCTTTGGTAATCCTGACACCCATTGAATATATGCTGATGCCTTGGTCTGTGCTTAATGATAACGTGTTACAATATCTATGTGGATCAAATATTCTTTTGTCTTAGCAGATTCATTAAGCCTTTGAGGCAAAACAGTTAAACTAATATTTTACGTGAGCAGCAACTTGAATGTCATTATGTCTTAAATACTTTATCTGTATAATTCTTATTTGTTAGCATGCTGTGATCTCGCTTGCTTTAAAAATGTGATATCCCTTTAATTCTGTTCCGCTGCAACACGACAACAGTTATAATGTCATCACTGGAGCAACAGGCACTGTAATTGTTTGTCAAGTTAATGAACAGAGATATATCACTTGGTTTCCACCCCCTGTCTCCTCTACTGCAGTTCTCAGCTATTCCCAACCCCTGGAGATTTACTGAGGGATTAGTCCTGCTGGCCAGGGAGACAGAAAAGATTTTTTTTCCTAATGTGTTCACCTTGATTTAATGCTGTGATCTGGAAGTTTATTTTTTTTCACAAAGAAGGGAGGTCTTGCCAAAGAAAACAGTTGTGAGTGTCAGAGCAGGCACAGTGCTGGGGTCTAAAGGTTCCAGGTCTCCTCCTGAATTCATCTGTAAAGACCAGTTGTGTTTTCATTTAAGGATTTAGGGTCAGTTTTACTAGAGAATAAATAACCATTCAGAACGCAGTAATCATTGAGTCACCTAATGGGCCGAACTAAATAAACAAGGTCTCACGTCCTCCAGTGTCTGGCAGTTTCTTAAACTATGACAGTCCCTGCCTGACTGAGTGTCCTTGCTACTGAGAAAAACTCACTGCCTATCCGCTACAATGTTGGAGCCTACTATGGAGCATTTATTTTAAATTACTCAGCCCTCCTTCTCTTCCTGTTTCCTAAATGTGCGCTCCCTGAGTCTGCTCCACGCTGCCTCGCAGCTGTGTCTGGAACCTGGCCTATGGAAGACGTGCTCTTGCTAGAAGCACTTATTTCCAATGGACAAGGTATGACTTTGTAAAGGGGCCGAGCAGACATGACCCAGCGAACGCAACTTTTGTAATTATACCTTTGAAACGAATGTAAACCCAGTGTAGGGACCTAGTGGATTAGGTCCCTATCCTGGGTGCTTGAATAGGGGTAAGGGAGAAAGGGTGGGTGGGCTGGAGTTATCCTTTAGGGATCTCCATCTGCAGGATTCAAAAATCTGAAAACGACCCATAGAAGTCAATAAGAGAAAAAAATCTGGAAGTTCCCAATTGAATTTAAGGTAGAAATATCAATGGTAAATTAGTGTAAATGACAGAGGGGCCTGGGAAATGGTCAGGGTAACAGGAACAAATCACCAAAACTAAATAAACACAAACTTCCATTACATGCAAGCTAATTTCAAGACTCTGCATATATACAAGACTCCTTTCAGTAGCCATCAAGTACCCTTGTATATTTAGTAACCCTCAAAAATAATCTTGTATATCCGGAACCTTTGTAAGTAGATAACTCTCAAAAGCAGATTCGGGAAAACCTGGAATCAAAAATAATTGAAAATCCGTAAGTCCGAGATTTAAAAGGTTCAGACGGAATTTGGACCTTTAGAATCGAGTCAGAACTGGACCGGGATCCCATCCCTTGTAGACCTTAGTAGCATGGATTAGTAGGGATTACTACTACTACTACTCTATACTATTATAGTAAGGTTACATAATATAGTCAGTATAGGGGTGGTATGGACATAAAGAGACCCCGAGTGATATATAAACAGTCTGTATCATGTAATGTAAATGAATAATGCCCATTATTACAATTCCATCTTTTAATTGCTGATGTTTATGGAACTTCTTTGTAAAGACCATCACGGGGCCAGAGGTTTTTGTAGTGATGGGCCCTCACAAGAATAGCATTCTTGTGACCCTAAGATAGTAGGGCCACAGCCATTTACAGGACCTTTGACCCTTGAGGGGATAGTGGCCCTTATGCTAGACACCACTCCGCTTTTCTTCTTTTGTGGTGTTCTTCTTTCTTTGCTCCTTATATTTTATGTCACAAAACCAGCAAAATGTGCAAACTGGAAATTTCAATGCAAAAAACAATTTTGTGGCAAAACTTCTCTAGTGTTAAACTATAGTGTCCCTTTTAAGTGAAACAGAACTGGTCTTATTTACAAGTAATCAAAGACATTTTCCAACTCGTCCAAGTGTCTAAGTTCATCTGAATGTTTGAAGTCTCTACCTGAATAGAATGGACAATACGGTAAGTCCATGTTTAAAAAAGATGAATTGACAGAAAACATGTGATTTAGACATTGTTTCCTACACACCCCATTGCATTAATTGTGCTATATAGACTGACATTAGGATATTTTTTATTGCTTGGGCCCAAGCCAAATCCCTCAGTGGCTTGCCCCATGTAATTTCTCTAGGCGATCAGTGACTGAGGTCACATGGAGTTTGTATTCTGGACATGCTGAAAAAAGCAAAGCAGTTGGGAAAATCCCACACTTTCTTCTACTGCAGAGTAAAGGGGTGTGTTGGATCGGGGCAGAGAAAAAGGGTTTTACCGCCCTCCACCATGCATGGTATTCCGACACAGCACCATCTGTAAACAGCTACACAGGCAAACAGCTCGATACAGTTAGGGAGACTCAGTTATCCCCACATCCCTCCTCTCTGTTTTCCATGAGATGATGAGATGAATATTACAGCTACGATAAACGCAGAGCCATACAACTGGCACAGCCATTAACATAATAACCATAACAGTCTTTGGGGGGTGACTATAGGAAACAGGTCTGTTAGCCCTACATGAGTGGACCTGTCATAATGTATAATTGGATTTAATTAATATGAAAATCCCCCCATTTACAGTATGAAACCTTGTCACTTTGATTCAGCGATTTAAAGAAAAAGTGTATTCAGAATTGTTCGTAACTTTTGGATCTCGGAAGTTCTGATTTTCGATAATTTTTAAAAATATGAAACTTTGAGGGTTACTGAATCTACTGGGCTACTTTCGAGGGGTACCAGAATCTAACTGGGCTACTTTCGAGGGTTACCGAATCTATTGGGCTACTTTCGAGGGTTAGGGAATCTACAGGGCTACTTTCGAGGGTTACCGAATTACGGGCTACTTTCAAGGGTCAACCAAATACTAGGCTACTTTTGAGGGTTATCGAATATACTGGGCTACTTTTGAGGGTCAACCAATATACTAGGCTACTTTCAAGGGTCAAAATATCTGGCTACTTTTGAGGGTTAGCGAATCTACTGGGCTACTTTTGGGGTCAACCATATACTAGGCTACTTTCAAGGGTTACTGAATATACGGGCTACTTTGTGGGTCAACCAATATACTAGGCTACTTTCGAGGGTTACTGAATCTACTGGGCTACTTTTGAGGGTCAACCAATTACTAGGCTAATTTCGAGGGTTACCGAATATACTAGACTACTTTTGAGGGTTAGCGAATCTACTGGGCTACTTTCGAGGGTAACCAATATACTAGTACTTTGAGGTTAGCGAATCTACTGGGCTACTTTCGAGGGTCAACCAATATACTAGGCTACTTTCGAGGGTCAACCAATATACTAGGCTACTTTCGAGGGTTACTGAAATACTGGGCTAATTTTGAGGGTCAACCAATATACTGGCTACTTTCGAGGTTACTGGTTATGAATCTACGGGCTACTTTCGAGGGTCAACCAATATACTAGGCTACTTTCGAGGGTTACCGAAGATACTAGGCTACTTTTTAGGGTTAGCAAATCTACTGGGCTACTTTCGAGGGAACCAATAAATAGGTTACTTTCAAGGGTTACTGAATCTACTGGGCTACTTTTGAGGGTTAACCAATACTAGGCTACTTTCGAGGGTTACCGAATACTGGGCTACTTTTGAGGTCAACCAATATACTAGGCTACTTTCGAGGGTTACTGAAACTACTGGGCTACTTTCGAGGGTTACCGAATCTACTGGGCTACTTTTGAGGGTAACCAATATACTAGGCTACTTTTGAGGGTTAGCGAATCTAAGGGCTACTTTTGAGGGTCAACCAATATACTAGGCTACTTTCAAGGGTTACTGAATTTACTGGGCTACTTTGTGGGTCAACCAATATACTAGGTACTTCGAGGGTTATGAATCTACTGGGCTACTTTTGAGGGTCAACCAATAACTAGGTAATTTCGAGGGTTACCGAATATACTAGACTACTTTTGAGGGTTAGCGAATCTACTGGTACTTTCGAGGGTCAACCAATTACTAGGCTACTTTTGAGGGTTAGCGAATTACTGGCTACTTTCGAGGGTCAACCAATATACTAGGCTACTTTCGAGGGTCAACCATATACTAGGACTTTCGAGGGTTACTGAATATACTGGGCTACTTTTGAGGGTCAACCAATATACTAGGGTACTTTCGAGGGTTACTGAATCTACTGGGTACTTTCGAGGGTCAACCAATATACTAGGCTACTTTCGAGGGTTACCGAAGATATTAGGCTACTTTTTAGGGTTAGCAATCTACTGGGCTACTTTCGAGGGTCAACCAAAAAATGGTTACTTTCAAGGGTTACTGAATCTACTGGGTACTTTCGAGGGGGTAACCAATATACTAGGCTACTTTTGAGGGTTACCGAATATACTGGGCTACTTTTGAGGGTCAACCAATATACTAGGCTACTTTCGAGGGTTACTGAAACTACTGGGCTACTTTCGAGGGTTACCGAATCTACGGGCTACTTTTGAGGGTCAACCAATATACTAGGCTACTTTTGAGGGTTAGCGAATCTACTGGGCTACTTTTGAGGGTCAACCAATATACTAGGCTACTTTCAAGGGTTACTGAATATACTGGGTACTTTTGTGGGTCAACCAATATACTAGGCTACTTTCGAGGGTTACTGAATTACTGGGCTACTTTTGAGGGTCAACCAATATAATAGGCTAATTTCGGGGTTCACGAATATACTAGACTACTTTTGAGGGTTAGCGAATCTACTGGGCTACTTTCGAGGGTCAACCATATACTAGGCTACTTTTGAGGGTTAGCGAATCTACGGCTACTTTCGAGGGTCAAACAATATACTAGGCTACTTTCGAGGGTCATGAATATACTGGGCTACTTTTGAGGGTCAACCAATATACTAGGCTACTTTCGAGGGTTACTGAACTACTGGGCACTTTCGAGGGTCAACCAATATACTAGGCTACTTTCGAGGGTTACCGAAGAACTAGGCTACTTTTAGGGTTAGCAAATCTATTGGGCTACTTTCGAGGGTCAACCAATAAATAGGTTACTTTCAAGGGTTACTGAATCTACTGGGCTACTTTCGAGGGTTAACCAATTACTAGGCTATTCGAGGGTTACCGAATATACTGGGCTACTTTTGAGGGTCAACCAATATACTAGGCTACTTTCGAGGGTTACTGAAACTACTGGGCTACTTTCGAGGGTTACCGAATCTACTGGGCTACTTTTGAGGGTCAAACAATATACTAGGCTACTTTCGAGGGTTACTGAATCTACTGGGCTACTTTCGAGGGTTACCGAATATACTAGGGTACTTTCGAGCGATACCGAATATATGAGGCTACTTTCGAGCAATACCGAATATATGAGGCTTCTTTCGATGATCACCGAAAGAAGCCTTGATTTATGTGGAAAATAGCTCATGTGGAAATGAGTTTTCATTTAGGTTTGGTGATTTCTGTGTGTTCCCCTTACCATTTCCCAGGTCCCTATGTCTTATACACTAACTTGTTATTTCTATTTTAAAGGAATATTTACTAAACTATTTTTAGTGCGCATTAGCGTGCATGTGCCATATTAATAGTATAGTACAATAGTAGTTATAGTATAGTCTTATGCACAAATTGTTATTTCTATTTTAAAGGAATATTTCACTAAACTATTGTTAGTGCGCATTAGCGTGCATGCAGTGCCATATTATGGATAGTAGTATAGCAATTTTTTTAACATACATACTAGTTATAACTGTAGTTTCCTTTGGAGAGGTGAGGATCTGAATGCCCTTATTTGCTCAGATTTAGAACCATTTTACTTAAAAAAACCATGTAAGGGCTAGGCCACACTGCTGCCCTTTTTTGCGCTTGCGTTTTTTTCTATACATTGAAAACGCGGCAACGCACCGAAAACTCGTGTTTTCGGGTGCATTGCGATTTGGTTCCGCATTTTAATAGCAGTGTGTTTTCAATACTAAATGAAAAAAAGGCATGCGCAAAACGCAACGAAATCGCACATGAAATGCATGCGATTGCATTTGCGTTACAGTGGCGCTGCCCTTAAGCTAGGTACAACACTAGCGATTCTCCTGACCGACCGTCGATACTTTCGACGGTCGGCCCGGAGGAAGGACTGTCGGTCGCGGCAAAAGCAGCCGCGTCCGATAGTCACGCGACCGATCGTGTGGTCCATAGAGGAGCCACCAATCGGACGAGGTTTTCCACCCTGTCCAGTCGTCCTTTCGTCCGATTTGGACGAACGGTCTATCGGACACGGGCAATCGAATGCGATAAATTCGGTCCAATCGACCGATACACTGAACTATCGGTCGATCGGACCGAAATATCTAATCGTGTGTACCCAGCTTTAGACTACAGATTTGTGACTGCTAATTATTAAAACAATGTGCCTCAAAATATAGTAATTAAGAAGTTGAGAGTTTGTATCCCTACCTCCCAATATTCTTCCTCTACAAAATAAATAGTGACCGTCACCACAAGCACTTTATCTTAATTGGTGGTTTACTGGCTTTGTCTATACTCCTAAGTGGCTCCTGACAAAGAGGAAGTGTGGCAGAGAACAGAATGGGCAGCTATGAATATGCAGTGATTTCAATTCTCTTCAAATTGCTGCTTTGTAAAAAAGAATATTGGGAGGTAGGTACTGATTCCACATTATAAAAAGTACATGTTTCATAATCTGCACAATAGATGTCATTTAATAAACTTCAATAGACCCTCTGGCTAAATAAAAGTATTATGACCCTAAATCGTAACTACCAAAATGAGATTTATAGAGAACCCATTCAGCACCAAAGTTACACCTGCAGTTGGTTGGAGGAAAAATGTGTGTCCATACCTCTAGTGAGGCGGCTTATTCATGGAAGGCGTATTAATTGTACAGTATAAAGTAAGACGGGCCTTGTTAGTGATGAAAACTGATAGCTGTTATTGGTAGATTTTAATAAATTGAATTGTTCGCACTCTTCTTTAATTCCACCAAAATAATCCATGAAACTGCAATGCAATACCGAAAGCGATTTTATCCCAGCTCACAAAAGATTAGCACCTGTAATAGAATGTGCCCTTTGTGTGGGAACTCCTACACTCCTAAGTCCAGCCTGATCCTTACCGTGGCTAGCTGGAAAAATCTTCTAAATATCAGAGATGGGAACGATCATTACCTGTTCTGTGTATCAAAAGATTGAAGGATTTAGTTTCAGCCTTCCAGTCTGGCACTTTTCACTGCGTAAAATCCCTTTTATAAACACAAGGAAAAAGAATATAAAACCAGTGATAAAAGCAACAGGCTTTGAGATTTCACAGGGCTTTCAGGCTACTTTTATTGTTGGGTTTATTGGAATGTTCCTTTTAAAGCTGAGACTCATGAGGTCCATAGAAAAAAACAGAAGGAAAATGTTTGTCTGCACAGTTTAACACAAGATTGACGAAGGAATCATTCGAGCTTTACAATTATTGTGTTGGGAGTGTGTGTTCTATTCCTTCAAGCATTTTACTATATTCCACCAATACAGGGGTTATGGAATATTAGGGGTCACTGACCTAGGGAGGGTTGGGATTCAGTTTTATTTTGTCTTGGTTCAGGCTGCTATAATTTTCACCACAGCACACACAATTAGGATGGCATGCTTATATACACAATAAGTGTATAAATTCATATTTAACAAAATCCCTGTTATATTCTTATTATCAGCTACTCACAAGGGGTATATCTTATAACAAGCACTGTCAGGGCGTGCGGATCCTCAATAGATTTCAGTTGAGATCTATGGAAGATGGGCTTGACAAAAAGTTTTCAGCCTTACCCAATCTTCGTTTTTTTTTCAGAATATTGACTATCTGTATTTTGAAAACTCAACTCAAATAAGTGGTGGGAATATTGATTTGTGAATAGGGGGCTTTACTGTGTCTGTGTAGATATGGGCTGATGCTTTGATCCAATCAACTAAATGAACTAAAATTTTGCCTGAACATCAGGCAAAATCCGGGTGCAGGGGTGTTTCATAGGTTTTTTGACACCTGAACCAACTTTAAATGCCGCCTAACAGCAGATGGTGTGTGCTGCTCATCAGGGAACATAGGCATGGCTTGTGGAGGTGGGTTGGTGGGCTGACTGGTGGATGGTGCTGAATGTGGCATTGCAGAAAGGAGGATATATATATATATATTTTTTTTTTAATTGACGCCTTTTCCAGTCCGGGTGGATCAGACACAAGGCAGATTTTCAGACGATCATTTTGTTGTAAATGGGCTATGCAAAAAAACTCGGACAAATATTAGCACTAAAGTTCACTTATAGATCCATAGCAGTGAAACATAAACCCTTCCATGGGTTCTGTATTTGATTGAGTGTGGAGAAGCTCTTTACCCACCATTTGTTTATTGTGAACTTGATTTAAATTTCAAGTATAAGTCACAGCAGACAACCTGCCTGAAATGGTTCCCCACTGAATGTAATGGAATCATCCACATGTAGCCTACAGCCAGCAATTATAGATAATGCGACGGGTACATTTCAAGCAATAATCGTGCAATGCGGGCTATTTGCAGGAGATTTTCATTATAGTCGATAGGAAGCAATTTAACATATTTTCCCTGCCGTGATTTTCCTCGGATTGCACCTGTACCATTAGACTAAAGGTTTGCAATCCAAGCAGTATAAAAGTGAATGGAATGTATCCTTCCTTTCCCTCTGGTTGGTTCTCATATTAAAATGATACTCTTCCCCTATTGGCTGCTACTTATGTGACCTGCACACATTTAACCACAGGTGTTCATATGCCTGTTGAGTGAGACGTTCCTTAAGATTGTCGAGAAAGGGTAGAGAAACATAGCACGTTGCAAGGCGACAAGCATCAGAACTTGATCTGTGCCAGTACTACATGTTCCAGCATGCTCAGTCTATTAAGCATATTGTGATGTTGGCAATTTAGGTAATCATCAGCAGGGTTATCTCTTTTTAGAATACCAATAACTCTCCACACAATGATGGAAAGGTCAATTATTCATTGTTTCTTGGCAGAGCATGGCTTAGTTCAGACTTATCCACACAGGACAATCTGTCTATCTATCTGTCTGTCTACCTGTCTGTCCGTCCATCTATCTATCTATCTATCTATTATCTATCTATTATCATCATCTATCTATATCTTATCTATCTCTATTATCTCTATCATCTTTATCCTATCTTTTATCTATCTATCATCTATATATCTATATATTATCTCTCCTGTATCATCATCTCTATCTATCATCTACAGATTTGTATTATCGATTCTCTGTATCTCATCTCTTATCATCATCTATCTATCTCTGTATATACTCCTGTATCTCATCTCATACTAGCTATCATCAGATCTCTGTATCTATCTACTCTATTCTATCTATCTACCTGTCTATTTCTATCTGTATCTATATTCTCTCTCTCTCAGACCTTGAGAAAGGTCTAAGACACAGACCAAATGTTTGTCGCTCTGAATAAAAGTAAAAGTATAGCTTTACTCATCCACACAGAACTGTCTATCTATCATCTATCTCTGTGCCACTGTATACCTATCATCATCTATTATCTATCTATAGGTATCTATCTATCTCTGTATCTATCTATCTATCTCTTACCTGCCATTCAATTTGTACTATATCTCTCTCTCTCAGACCTTGATAAAAGTCTAAGACACAAACCAAAATGTTGCATCTGTTTGGAAAGAAAAGTATAGCTTTATAACCACACCAGAACTACTATATCTATATCTATCTATCCATATATCATATATCTAGATCTTACTATCTATCATCTAAATCCTGTATCCTGTATCAGTACTATATATATCTATCAGTCTATCTCTGTCTATGATCATCATATCTGAAATTATCTCTGAGCTCTGTATCATCTATCTATTATATACTATCTCTCTATCTCTGATCTTCTATATTATCCACTATCTATTCTCTAGCTATCTATTCTATCGATCTATACTTCTCTACTCATCTATCTATCCTATCTATTATCTATCTATCTATCTATACTATCTATCTATCTATCATCTATCTATTCATCTATCTACTTATCTACATCTGTATCTATCTGTCTCTACTGTCTATTTCTATCTGTATCTATATGCTCTCTCTCTCAGACCTTGAGAAAGGTCTAAGACACAGACCAAAATGTTGCTATCTGTTTGCTGCACATGAAATAAAGTAAAATTATAGCTTTACTTATTCCACCGACATATCTATCTATCACCTCACTAGAGATGACCGAACTTTTGAAAGGTTCGGTCCATTTTCCAACTTTCGAACTATATTCAAAGTTCGAAAGTTTGAAAACGGACCCATAAGTCAATGGGAGTCAATAGTTCAAAAATTTCTAATGAAATACAATTAAAATATCAATGGTAACTTAATGTAAATGGCTGTGGGACCTGGGAAATGGTTTGGGGAAAATGGTCGAATATCTATCATATAAAAACCATATAAAATCAATTTTACTCTACTCGCGTCTATTTCGAGCCATGTAATTTTAATTGCGGATTTGATGCTCGCAATAGGCTTTAATGGACACTTTACTCCGTAGATTCGATGTTCGCACCTAGATACATGGACATTATTAGCGGATTCGATGCTCGCATATTAGGTTTTAGTGGACACTTATTCGCGGGATTCGATGCTCACGTTCGCGCCTAGATACCATGCACATTTAATCGTGGATTCGATGCTCGGTATAGGTTTAATAATGACACTTTACTTGTGGATTCGATGCTCGGTTTGCGGCCTAGATACCATGGACATTTTACTCGCGAATTCGATGCTGTTATAGATATAATAGGCATTTTACTCGCACCATTCGACGTTTGAACATTCAAATTATCGAAAGTCCGAAAATATCGAAAATCTGGGTCCGGGATAGTTCGAGAAGTCAGAATTTCTCGAATTCGAATAGTTCGGCTCGAACTCGGGTCGAGTCTAGCCATCTCTATCTATCACTGTACTCTGTATCTCTGTATCTATCTATTATCGGTCTATCTCTGTATCTATCTATCTATTTCGTATCTATCTATCTATCTATCTCTGTCGTCGTCTGTCTGTGTCTATCTATCTATTATCTATCCTGTATCAATCTATCATCTATTCTGTATCATCTATCTATCTACTATCTATCTATTATCTATCTTTATCTATCTATCTATCTGTGCCTATCTGTTTACTCTATCTCTGTATCAATCTATCTATCTATTTCTCTATCTATCTATTATCTATCTATCTATCTATCCTCTAGCCTATCTATTTATCTATCTCTGTATCTATCTAATATCTATCTATATAGTATCTAACTTTGATCTATCATCTATTTCTGTATCTATCTCTGTATCATATCTATCTATCTGTATCTTCTATCTGATCATGTATTATCTAATCTCTCTGTATCTATCTATCTATCCATCTATCTATCACTGTATCTCTGAATCTTTCTATCTATCTATCTTTCTGATACTATCTATATCTATCTATCTATCTTATCTGTCTGTCTATCTATCTACTCTGTATCTATCTATCTATCATCTATCTATCTATCTATCTATCTATCGTCTATCTCTTTATCTATATTATCTCTGAATCTATCTCTGTATCATCTATTATCTACCTATTTCTGTATTATCTATCTATCTCTTATCTATCTGTCTATCTATCGTATGATCTATCTATTTATCTATCTGCTCATATACTATCTATATATCTTCTATCTCTGTATCTATCTATCTTATTTATCTATCTACTTCTATATCTATGTCTGCTATATCTCATCTTTATCTATCTCTGTATCTCTGAATCATATACTATATCTATCTACTTTCTTCTCTCTCTACTACTTCTCTATTCTCTCTATATATATATGATACTATCTATTTATCTACTCGTATCTTGATCTTATCATCTATCTATCTATATATCATCTATCTCTGTATCTATCTATCTATCTTCTATCTCTATCTATCTACCTATCTATATACTCATCTATCTATCTATCTTATCTATCTATCTATCTATTCTATCTATCTATTCTATCTATCTCTGCTATCTATCTATCTACTGATATCTATCTATCTCTGCTATCTCTGTATCTATTTCTATCTATACTTATCTAGCTATCTATCTATATACCTATCTATACTCTATACTATCTATTCTCTATCTATCTCTCTGTCTATCGTCTGTCTATCTATTATTATCTATTTGTATCATCATCTTTCTATTTCTCTATCTATCAATCGATCTATCTATGATAGTCTATCTATCTATCTTATCTAGCTATCTATCTATCTATCTCGTCTATCTATCTATCTGTCTGCCTATCTCATTTATCTCATCTCCTGTATCTATCTATATATCTATCTATATATATCTATTAACTCTGTATCATCTATCTATTTCGTATCTATCTCTGTATCTCATCTATATATCAGTCTATCTATCTACTGTATCTATTTATTTATCTATCTGTATCTATTAGTATCGACCCTATCTATTCTGTATCTATAATCTTTCTTATCATCATCTTTCTGTATCTTCATTCTATCTATCTATTGTCTGTCTATATATCTATCTCTGTATCTCTGTATCTATCATCTATATCTATCTATTTATCTATCATATATATCTATCTATCTATCTACTCTATATCTCCAATCTATCTATACTATATATCTATCTATATATCTATCTATCTATGGATCTATCATCTATTTATCCCCCCCTATCTATTCGTCTATATATGTATCTATTCTTGTATCTATCTATCATCTAGCTATCAATCTATGCTATCTATATTATATATAACTATCGATCCTATCTATCTATTCTATCTACTACATCACTTACTCTATCTCTCTCATATCTCTCTCTCTCTCTATCCCTCTCTATCTCTATCCTTTATCTCTCTCGTATCTAGCTATTTATCTATCTCTGATATCTGAATTATCAATATCTATCTATATATCATCATATCTCTGATCCTATCTAATATCTATTCTTTATCTATCTCATCTATCTGTCTGTATGTCCTATCTATGTATCTCTGTCATCTATCTGTCTGTCCTATCTATCTACTTTCTGTATCTACTCTATATCTCATCTATCTCTATATATCCTATCTCTGTATCCATTATCTATATCTATCTATACTATCTATCTATCTACTATTATCTATCGTCTATCTCTGTATATGATCGTCTTATATTTACTTTATCTTGTATCTATCTATCTATCTCTCATTCTGTATCTGTCTGTATCCGTCGTCTGTCTGTCTATCCTGTCCTATCTATCTCATCATCTATCTATCGATCTATCTCTATTATCTATCTATCTATCTATCTATTATACTAATCTATCTATCTATCTATCTATATCTATGTATCATCTATCTATCTATCTATCTCTGTATCGCTAATCTATCATCTATCTTCTACTAACTATCTTATATCTATCTCTATCTACCTACTCTATCTACGTATCTCTATACTATCTTCTCTCGTACATCTCTCTCTCTTTCTCTCTCTCAGACCGAAACGTCACTATCTGTTTGTCACACATGAAATAAAGTTAAAGTATGGTTTACTCATTCACACAGGACTGCCCATCTTTTGTTATTTCTCTATCTGTATCTCTATTCCTTCTTCTCCCTCGTTGTCTGTCTGTCTGTTCTCTCTGTCTTGTCTGTCTGTCTGTCTATCTAATCCTACCCTATCCATCTATCCTATCCATCTATTCTTTCTCTCATCTCAATAGCAGGTATGCATATACCTGCCAGGATTAGAAGAGTAGATGTACCTCTTGAACAATGTATAGGATTTGTTGTTTGGCATGAGGAACGTGGGTTGTGATGTATGGATCTAATAAAATACATTGGAATGGTAATGTCACATCTCTGACCATACTGTCATAATCTAGAATCATTCTGAATTGCGGTTATTATCAGGCTGCTTTAGTTGTATTTTAAACAAGAGCTACTTTTTCAGTTGGTATATCGTTGGTATTCTGGATGGAGGGAACCTCATGGGGTGCCAGATACTAGGGGGAGATGATTGCTGAAATGTGCTTGAATGTTGTATAGGCTATTTCAGGATGTGCATTAAAAATCCGTGGTCAAGCGGTGTCCCTATGTGGGCGGGACTGTCCGACTGCAGGGACAAAATCTGAGTTCGCAGTCAGGGCGACATCCCGTTCTAAACATCAGCCCTGGCAATCCCAGAACGCCCAGTTATGCCCCAACTCCGCCATGCACCCGCCCATGGCTCTCTGCCCACCATGACATCACTGTGATGTCACAGCCCCACCCCCCCAACTCCAAACAACCATGCCCTAACTCTGCATCTTTATGATGTATACATGTCATGCGCACCAACCCATGCTTGAAACCGCCCTCTCCCCAGGAGCTGCACCTTGGAATGATTCAGCACAGGATGGTGGCAGGTCACCGTTCATCGTTGTGTGCTAATCAATTCAGAGGTGAGTGCTCATTGATGCCGCAGCAAGGGGAAGTTAGGAACAGCATTAGATTGAATAGAGAATTTTCTTTCAGCATAGCGTGCCTTCATTTTAAAACTTGTTTTGACACAAACAGGGGTATTCAATACAATTTCTTATCGTTTAAAATGGTGCTAATTTTGCCCAACCAATCAGATGTTAACTTTCGAATGTTAATATAAAATCTGATTGGTTGGGGCAAAATTAGCACCATTTTAAACGATAAGAACTTTGATTGAATCTCCCTGAAATATTCCAAACATATGTGATGTGTCTTAGACTTTTTCCTTTCAGATATAATGCTATAATATATAATAATATTGAGCAATAATAAATCACGTACAGTAATAAATTAGTCTAAAAATAAAAAAGGGTTGAATCCCATGAAAACCAAAGAATGGTTTTGTTCTTAAACCGTCAGAATAATCCTTCTCTTGGCAGGGAAAGAGAAACTTACCCATATTGAGCCTGGAGATGTTATTAAGATAACCGTACTTTCTAGGGTTTTTAGGGATGCATCTGTGTAATATCTGCACTGTTGGAGTGGGTTACCAAATTTTTATTGTTCTCTCACTTTGAAGGACATTTAAACCCTTTCAAATGGGATCTTCCAGAGGCATCTAGCGATCGCTAAACCAACAGATTGGCAGGTTCTACACTCATTAAAACTAGCAAAAGGGGAACAATTGTGGAGTTTCTGCTCATATACTTAACTTAGTGCAGCAACCTCATTATTCTGCTTAACGCCGCATAGTAGAAGTGTGGAAGTGAGAGGTAACTGTGGCAAGTGATGAAATCTCATAAACCAAAAGGTGTTAATTAGCACGTTTATGTCAGCTGCCTTCTAACCAAGTCAAGAAAACACCTGCCAGACACCTTCTGGCTTCCCACTGCACTGATTTAAAGGACAGGCCCCTGCAGTTGTTCGGCATTGAAGTAGCAAGAAAGTATGACAAGCGGGGTGATGCTTTGACTTGTATAATGCAAAACTGCCTATGCCAGGATAAGGGTTAGAGATGAACGAAAAATGGTGATGATCATTCTTCCAGGGATTCCGCCAAAACTAACCTCGGATTTCTAGTTTCCGATAAGCCCGACTTTCGGAATTTTTATGAATTCTGCCGATTTTCAAAACTGAATGAACCAAGTTGGTTTCGAAACCCAGATTCTTATTTAGGATCTGATGCTTATAACATGCAATAGACCAAATCTAGAGGATCGAATGAAAAACAGAATTTTATCTGTCCTCACCCTGTAGACAGAGTGTTAGATCGTCAGGAATCCACCGTAGCCTTAGTTTAGAGGCGTTTAGAACCATCTAAGGAATAAGGATTCAAATTCCTTTGTTTTAAACATATTGATCTGCAGAATAAAAAAGTTGTGCATGATGTCACATTGTAGGGCTATTATAAAATACCACAGGAAATTGATCACGTGTAAAGGAAGATACTTTACACCCAACGTTGTAAACAGCATATAGATTTCACATATCTGAATTTGTGCAAAGACCGTAAATAATACCACAAATGACACAGGGGGGCTTTATGCCATGCTCCAAATATGGGGTTTCGTGTAGAGGTTTAGGTTAGGGGTCATATCTCCTGTGACCGAAACGTGCTACGTTTCAATGATGACCAGTAATATTGGTCCTAAATGCTGCATAGAGTGGAGAAAACTGTAAAGTTTTTTCCACCAGTAGCACTGAGAACTGTCTATAGGGCCCTATATGTTAAAGGCGCTGGTATCGCTAAAAAATATAGTAAAATTACCGATAACGGTCGTAAATTTACAATAAACAAATCTAGATTACGATCCCTATAGAATACACATTGCGGTAGTTTAACAGCATGTATCTATGACCGAAAGTTCGTTAATCAAAGACGGCCGTGGTCGTGGTCAAAACATTACGAGCTAAATACAACAGTAATGCGTGTTACAAATCGGGCCCATAGCTTGATGGCCAAATTCTGCTTCAATATCCAGTTTCATCAGTTCTAAACCAGATTTTCATCTGTAGACTCAAGAGACCATTGTAATTTGGTATATGTGAACCCTTGAGGAATAATATTTCATATCACAGCACTAATTCATAGTGCAATATTGGTGAGTTTGTCTGTTGACTGCCCAAAAACATGCAGCCCGATTTCATTAACCCTCGAATTTAGACATCGATTTTGGTAGCCCCCGAATGTATTGTTAGGTAGCAATGAATGTAGTTATCGATTCTCGGTAACCCTCGAATGTAGCGTTCGATTTGGTAACCCTTGAATGTGCCTTTGATTTTGTAACCTTGAAGTATTGTTCATTCGGTAACCCTCGAATGTAGCCTTTGATTTCGGTAACCCTTGAACGATTGCGTCGTGTAACCCTTGAACGGAGCTTGATTCGGAACCCTTGATGTGTTCGTTCGGTAAACCTTGAAGTAGCCTTTGATTTCGGTACCCTGAAGTATGTTGTTCGGTAACTCGAAGTAGCTTGATTCGGTACCTTGTATGTGTATCCGAACCTGAATGTAAGCTTGATTCGGTAACCCTGTGGAATGATTGTTCGTTCGGTACACCCTTGAATGTAGCCTTTGATTCGGGTAACGTTGAATGTGTTCGTTCGGTAACCCTCAAATGTAGCCTTTGATTTCGGTAACCCTTGAATCTATTTTCATCAGTAACTCGAATGTAGCCTTTGATTCGGTAACCCTTGAATGTATTGTTGTTCGGTAAACCTCGAATGAGCCTTTGGTTCGTAACCCTTGAATGTAGCCTTATTTCGTAACCTTGAAATGTTGTTCGTTCGGTAACCTTGAATGGCTTGATTTCGGTAACCCTTGAATATGTTCGTCGGAACCCTTTCATGATCCTTATTTCTTTTAGTGCGCATTAGCGTGCATGCGTGCCATATTAATAGTATAGTACACTAGTAGTTATAGTATAGTCTTATACACTAACTTGTTATTTCTATTTTAAAGGAATAGTTCACTTGTTGGAAAATATAGATTGTGGGGTTCCTATGGGACCGCACAGTCGATCATTCACAAATAGTCGCATCCGAATTTGTTGTGACGACGGACAGTTGTCCCGGCCGAGCGCTCACTCAGGACAAATAGTCCCTCCAGTGTGCCCAGCCTAAAAATACCAGCCTGGGAGGCGTGCTATGGGCAGAGCTTAACACCATACTTTATATATATAGTTGGTGTGAGTATGGTAGGGTTTTTTTAAATGTTTTTACCAACACAGATTTACCTTTGAGGCCTGTGAAATAACAGCTGGTGGCAACCCTAACAAAGGGGAAGTAGAGCTAAGTGATGCTTAGTAGCAGAGATGGCTGAACTCACTGAAATCTATTCCACTTCCAGATTAACGGATTTTCAGACCCATTGAAGTCAATAGGAGACTGGGAGTTAAAAAAAATCTGAAAGTTAAGGTGTAACATCAATGGTAACTTACTGTAAATGGCAGGGACCCGGGAAATGGTCTGGAGAACACGTATCAATGCCCAAAACCTTAAAAAACAAACAAAAAACAGTCCACTAACGGGAACTTCATGCGTCCTGTTTTTGCCTTCTGTGTAGTATAGAAATTTCCAAATTTTCTATTTTTACATTCAAAAATGTTTAAGCATTCGATAATTTTTGAAAACGGTTCCACGGTTCAGAAAAATCGAATTATCAAGAGGGCAAATGGCTAATGCTTCTGGCGCAGTAAAATTCAGGGGGACCATCTCCAGTATTACAGCCCATACAACATTGGACACAGAACAAAATGTCTCCAAATTACAGTCCTGTCTAGGGCCTCATTTGATCTTAATCCATCTCTGCGGAACATTATCTAATAGACACCAGCAGATGACAGGACTTGCAAGACTGGATTCGGAAATTTTTCAAAATGGCAGCAATCCTTAAAGGGACACTATACTGAAAAAAGGACTTAATCTATAATTGAAACATGTAAGTAGCACTTACTCGGTTTGTGTTGTGTTGCGCATGCTTCAGTCCAACATATTTTGTTAGGAGCAGTATCCCCCAACTCTCAAGCCTGCACACAGCATACAGCGTTCCAACTGTCAAAAATCTGTCACCATTCAGCTACAGTAAAACTACTCACAGAAGAATAGTTTTTTAAAGCAAGGAACTTGATGACAGCTGAAACATAAGAAGTTTTAGATTGGATATCTAAAGAAAAGGAGGCAGATCAGCAAAAAATGATACAGTGTCTTAGATTCATACCGTGGTAGAAAAGCATTGAATTTTTACTTCACTCTAGTTAGTTGCGTTTACTTACATATAAGTAATAGTTTCTGTAATGAGAAGGCTTCCATGTAATTGCCAATAGCCCAAATAATCTTCAAAGTGCCGTGTGAGCATGTGTACCTATTGTCTCGCCCCCCTGACCCCAGTATATACTGTCTCTAGAGTATTTTCTATAGATGTCTCCACACCATATGGTAGTACATGATAAGATGTTCTCCAGTCAGGTGTATTTCATATGGCCTTCCTGGAGGGCATTACAAATGTCATCTGACTTTGTCAGCAATATGTTGCAGGTTCAAGTTCAGTTCAACTATAGTGAAAAAAAAAAAACCTGCCTATATACAATATACAGATCACTTAGCATAAGCTGCCTCACTTTCATCTTGTTGTGTGCTTTGTTTCTTCACATGGCAGAAGTTTGTACCATGCCGTGTAGTCTCCTTTCCTCTCAGTCTAGCCCTGAAGCAGAGAAAACGGCTGTATGCAAAGTCAAGGAGCTCAGTTGAAAGTGCTTAAATCAAGTGTGACATCATGTTGACCCCATGAACACACCCTCCCTTCCAGAGCTAGTGTGTGGAGAAAGTAGCGGTGTGCTGAAGGGAGGGACAGAGGGGGAGAGAGGAGGACGAGTGGTGCAGAGAATTAAAGAAAATAAAGGTTCCCTGTCGTTGGGATGACTTATAGGATATATAGAAAGAAAAAAAAAAAATTCTCACTATAATTGCCCTTTAATATTGTGTTTGTTACATCCACAATAAGAAATAATCTGCTTATAAAACATGACTTTTCTTTTTTGTATGAAAAGCAAAGGAATTATCATTGCTAAGGACTGTCACCCATAAGGTGGCTAACTTTCATAAATCATCCAGCAGATTTTATAGTTACCTTTTCCACCTGTGGCCTGCACTCTGCCATGCACTTCCCTTGATGTTGCTCCCTTAATGCTGTTACAAGGACGCTCAGCAACAGTCATTTATTGGCGCAGTGACTTATCCATCACAGCTGTCAGGGGAGAAGCAGGTGGTGCAATGCAGGGCGTGTATCTCATTGTGAACTAAGGCTTGCAATGTCAAGGTTTTAAGGGGTGTGAAAGGTAAGTATACATTATGTGAAGGGGTGGACATCCCTTTAAATTGGGAATGTTCAAATTTGTTCATCTGTGACATGAGTTCTCATGTTTATACCTGCCCATTAGGCTTAACGTTTGCAGCGCATTCTAGATATTGCAGGCTGGATGAGCGTTGCAGACAGGAACTCAATAGAACAAGCTGACTGGCAAAATAACTGAATCATCTCTGGGATTTATGTTTCATGGAACATTAATTATTGGAATTATGTTGTGCAGAAAGACTTTCCAAGTCTGTCACAAATTCTCAACAAAACGTGTAGAGGATCTCGGCTACATGTGGTTAATGAAGGAAAGATGACAGAGTAATCCTGGTGAAGGGAGGTTGGCAGGCAGGCAGCTAGACCAGGGGATGGCTAAGCACAGAGGTGGCAGAGATAGGGAGGAATTTTATTTCCGTTCTGTCCTCCTCAGAACTGCCAAGTTTATTTGGGGTTAATTTCTCCTGTTTTATTGAGAATGTAAATAAAGGAACAGAGAATTCTGTTTTGTTACAGAGAGAACAATACACTAGAAGTAATCAATACTGTTTCAAGGTCACATGTTCAATTTGTTCCACTGAAACTGAAAGGTCGTTATACCATTCTCTGCATGTTTGTCAAGCCCTGAGCCATGTGGCAAGGGTCAAAAAGGGGACAAACAATGATAAACCAGGACCTGGCACTTTATTTTATTCTCTTATAAATAATAAAATATATTGGAGGGAGAGCTTACGGTGTATTTGTCCAGGTGCATTTGGCATCTTAGAACACTCCATTCATAAGACCATTGCCTAAGTTGGGTGCACATATTCATTGGGGCCAACAAGAATAGACTACTATTATGTGTATGAGAAACCAGCTGATCATTGGCTGCGTGATGTCTGGTTCTAACGTTCACATTGGTACTGTGTGTACCCAGCTTTAGTGGTGATTAACAGAATGAACTCTACAGTAGGAGGTAGGAATCTTGACAGAAAATTTACTAAAGCCACAATGATAATTATCATCAAAAAATAAAATGTGCAAATGTCTGCCGCATACTGCCATAAACCAAGCAGGATGTCACTTGGCTAAGAGACATGGTTGCTCCCTCCTTGTACACCTCTACATAATGGGACCAGAAAGATCTATAGCTATCCCTCTCTCACTGCTGCTATCAGTAATGCTTTGACGCTCTGCACATTAATGCTGTTGAAAGTTTTTTAGTTGAAAAGCTAGTCACTACCAAGCCCATGGGAGATTATTACGGCCCTTGCTGTTCCTTTGAGATAAATGATTTTGTGTCCTTTATAAACTCATCGCCCCCTCCCCCCTCGGGGGGCCATATTTTACCCATCTTTCTCACTTTATCATTGAAAGGCAGTGATCATTCTCACGACACATAAAGTTTCCCCACTAAGGTTTAACATTAACTATACATTGGTGTTCATTGATAAAGCGATAAAGGAGGAATGGTAACAAGTAGCGATTTCATTACCGCCTTAAAAGTCTAATTGGGTTTGTCTAAAAGAAATTCTCTTTACACAGCTCAGAATCTTTCTGTGGAGTAATTGTTCCCTGGTGAATTTTTGCTAAAAAGATATAAACACGAGCATTCATTTAAGTGGAAAAGAAAATAATCACCAGTAAATCACTTTTATTTACAGGACAAACACATGAAATCAGTTGTTTTTTTCCTTTTTGCTAATATGGTTTAATACATTAAATTTAAAGGGAAATGTGTAGGACAGATGCAAAGAAAATGTAAAGGGATACAAGCCATGCAAACTCATTCTAGCTGGGGTTTCATGCTCTTGTTGTGCAGGTTTCTACTGAATTTTGGGTTGGGTTTAAGCAAAGGCCTCATACACATGCAATCACCAAAGCATTTATGTCGTTTTGGACTCCCAAATTCTGTATAGGGTTTAGTTAGTCAGGCGTCCATACACAGTATGATCCCAGCCATTACAATAAGATAAATAAACAAAAAACTTGACTGTAGGTTCTCTGGGACTCATTTTGAAGGGCTGTTTCAGGGTCCCAGTAATATCTGTAACCATTAACACCTGTAAAGTCCTGCGATTGGCCAGGGTTCTGGGGTGTGCCCGTTACATTTGGGGTGTGGCCATTTGGGGGGTGACAGGGCGTTCCGGGGGCAATGACAATTATGTAATTGTTAGGTTCCACCCCCTGTCCAGGTCCCTGCCTTCAGAAAGTTGTGTAGGCCATAATAAAATGGGGTTTATCCCTATTGGCCTATCCCATATGATGTAGAAAAAGCATATAGCCGTGCTTGTAGCATATTGATATAATAACGCCGCTACCTAAAAAAGTCAAAATCATTTGCTTTAGAAAATAAATATATTGAAGAAGCCTAGGATGGCAATGTTTCCTCCCCAATGCTGGACACATGCAGGGTTATTCAATAAAAGTTCTTATCGTTTAAAATGGGGCTAATTCTGCCCCAACCAATCAGATGTTAGCTTTCAAATGTTAAATAAGATCTGATTGGTTGGGGCAAAATAAGCACAATTTTAAACGATAAGAACCTTATTGAATCTCCCTGAGAGCGTTGCAGACTTTAACATATAAATTAAGTTCTATCATGCCGAATGTGATTTTTAGATGTGAGTAGCTTACAGTTAAAAAGTGACAAGTCGTGAATATAGCACTCTGGGCCTCTGTCCAGACATCATACGTGTTGCTATTCAGTTCATGGCTGACATGGTTGCCAACAAAATTACATGTTAGTTTAGAAAACATTTTTTATTAAGCCTGTCTGAAAATCAAAGACGGACGTATGGATTTGGCATAAAATGGTAAAACGCTTAATTATTTCCCAGTTTTCCATACGGTGCAATTATATCAACACCAGAAATTTACAAAGCTATTTACAAAAAAAAAAAAAATGCTGCAAGCTTTACAGCAAAAATTCTTAGCCTGAGCTTGAATCCAAGGTAAATGATGCATTCCAAGAGGAAACCTAGGCAGTTAGGGTAAGGACCAGACAATCACTAGTTAGTTTTAGAGTGGGTGTCATTTATGAAGGAATGCTTTTCTTGGCGGAAAATGTAACTTCAATGGAAGTTCCCATAGTCTTCATTTCAGGCATGTTGTGCATTTTAATGTGTGGAACGATGCATAAGGCCTTTTGGCCCCGTCATGTCAGTTACAGCTTAATACAGTAGAAGTTATGTTTTGGTAATGGTAGTAACTACACAAACACTGTAAAGGGCAAATCCAGTCAGATCAGAAGTATTTGGTCATATTAGCTTCACCGTGTTACAGTGTATCAGCCCAACTTCACTGATTTCAAAAAAGTCAGTCACAGGATCAGCCATTTTGGATGGAAAATTACATCAATACTCAATCAATACTCAATGACATCAATACTCATTGACATCAATACTCAACCAATACTCAATTGCATCAATACTCAATACTTAATTACATCAATAAATGTCAGCCACAGGATCAGCCATTTTTGGATGGAAAACATCAAACTCAATAATACTCAATGACTCAATACATCAATGACATCAATACTTAACCAATACTCAATTGCAACAATACTCAATACTTAATTAAATCAATACTCAATCACATCAATACTCAACCAATACTCAAGCATCAATACTCAATACTTAATTACATCAATAAATGTCAGCCACAGGATCAGACATTTTTGGATGGAAAATTACATCAATACTCAATGACATCAATACTCAACCAATACTCAATTGCATCAATACTCAATACTTAATTATATCAATAAATGTCAGCACAGGATCAGCCATTTTTGGATGGAAATTACATCAATACTCAATGACCTCAATACTCAATCAATACTCAATTACAACAATACTCAATTACATTAATACTCAATTGACCAATTACATACAAAACACAAACACAATACTCAATTACATCAATACAGTGCACAAGAAAATAGCTGTAAATATACATTTGCCTTTACAAGAAGAGAATAATGATGGAAAAGCAGTTCCATTCCTTCTTCACTGTACAGAAAAGCCTGGCCCCCAAAGACCAATGGTCATGACTTAAACCAGTTTACAATAAAAATGGTCAGTGGCCCATCTTATAACTTTCCACGCAGACCATCGAGGGATGAATCCTGGTTTATAAATGAACATGGTTTCAATTTGGAACTCCCGGTTTCAAAATTCTGCAGATCTGACCCCAGCAGGCAATGCCCCCGCGGGGATAGATCAGTGATGTTAACCATGACCCTGTATGTATAACTCACATTCTTATACCAGATATAAGACCTGATAATACAAAACAAAAAAAAAGTACAGAGTGACTCTTCCTAACTGTTCCTTGTGCTGCCACCGTGTGTTAGAAAATGGCAGAACGGTGGTAAGCCCCTGCCCTCAAATTAGGCTCCTACCTCATTCATGACCCGCTTGGTAATCTCATGTTAGCTGCCATTGGCCGAGCAGCTTGTTCCAGCAGCCATTAGGGCTTGGAGTTGCAAAACATTCCTTGGGTTCTTGCTAAGGCTACATGGCCTTACTATTCAGCATGGCAGTAGAGTGTTCAGCAATCGCTGTCCTACAGCAATAGGGTCCATGTGTTGATTGTATCAGTTATATTGTCTGCATGTTCTACCTGTATTTGTGTAGATTCTTCAGGAAACTAGGTACTGTGTAAGGAACAGCTGTAAACGTAAAAATAGTAAAAGACTTCTCTTAAAGGTAATTTGTGTTTCATCAAAGCGGACCCATTAAGGGGGTAATGTAAGAAAGTAGAACTGTAAGTCTGTTTACACAGGGGCCAATTCTGGCTGATATTGCTGATAGATCAATCAGTAGACTGTTGGTGCAGCATATATTACTGACATGCCTGGTGTTGGTAATAACAACCAACCAAACTATCTGACCGAGCATCAATTTGTGAACCAGCCCTAAGTTCATTGGTGCAGGGTCAGATGAGCAGATAAATACATTATGCTTGTTATGACCAGAGATAGATTAAGATCATCTTGTGGATAATCCTGCTCTGTATGTACTGCTTAAACGTGGTGCTATAAAAATATCGTATAGAGAGATACATGATAAACTCCAGGTGTCATGCGCAGAGGTGGCTGTTTTATCTGACTGTTACAACCCATTTATGTTGGAGGCATCAAAGCTTATACTTCTTTTGGAAAGTCAACAGAAACAATAATGGTGCTAATTTTGCCCTAACCAATCAGTGTTATGTACCATTTAAAAACTAACATTTGATTGGTTGGGGCAAATTAGCACCATTTTTAACGATAAGAACTTTTATTGAATAACCCTGAAGAACTTTATTACATCTCCCTGATAGTGTCTATTAATCCAGTATTTGTTATCATCATTTCCAAGGTTAGGATATTTTTTTCTCTTTAAATAAAGCAAAATGGGAAGAGGGTTTAAAATAATTACCTACGGGATATTCTCAAACAATCCGCACTTAATGAACCTCTCAAAAGAGGGAAAAAAAATCAATGACCATAATGAGCCTCCAGAGAATATTTACAAGAGAAAAACTTTACAGATTAGAAATGAACAATTTCCACATAGAATACAAAACCACCGAAAAATGTGCACGTGAGACTGTAGGGTTGGAAGGTGATAAGAAAAAGCCTGGAGGTCCAAGGAACCAGACAAGCTCAGTTTGCCTGGCCAATCCAACACTTTTATGGCAATCTTAACCACAACCTCTTTTGGCTTCTCACGTAGTAAATACACAGTATATGTAACTGTACAATGCCAGGAGTGAAGGGTTTTTTCTTATAAGATCTTGTGCTGTTTATTATGTGCTGCAGGCACCACTAATTCCATCTTAAACCCCCAACACCTCCATCAAACAATGGGGGCCTGGGACAAATGCTGGGCACGTAAGATGATAATTTGCCTCCCCGCAGGGTAGTTGCACCAATGAAACCCACATAGCGTTTACTTTATAGCCAAATGAGCTAGTGCAGGTTTAAAATTGAAAACCCTTCTGCTGAGTGGTTTAGTGGCCTTATTGTATATATGTATATCTGTAAGATAGCATGCCTACATTCACATCTTGTTCCCAGGTGCTTTCTATGAAAGATATGGTGTAACAAACCCGTATTGCCACGTTATGTACATGTTTCATAGGTAATGTGGCAATAAAACTTGTAAAACTGTTACTATGTTGCCAGACCTCTCTCTCCTCCCTATCTTTATTTATTCAATATAATAAAGTTTTCAAGATGCCTGGAGTTAGAAAATAGGGTCAAGAGGATATATGTGCAGAACTTTGCATCTTCCACCACAATCTTTTTTTTTTGTAAAGCTGTGAATTACGGTCCAGAAACATTTTGCCAACTGGGTTGAAAAGCGATCATATATTTTCAGGACCTTCTTTATCTTTGTTACTTATGGGCTAGAAGGAATTTTGGGAATTCCTTGAAATCAGTGATGATGTCCCACACACTGACATGTCCTCACAGCCAATGACATGGAAGAGAAGAATGGCCCAGAAAATTGAAAGAGGGGGCACTAATACTAAGGTGCCCACACATAACAGCTTACCTGCAGACCGGTCCTTCAATTTATGTAACATAGGGACCTTACAAGCTAAGATCAAGGCATACTGTGGTTGTGTGTTAGTTGGTGGTCCTATATCTATATTTACAAAATTACATTAGTTGGTTCTTAACTGATCTAAACTTCTTTTTTGACACATTTTTGACTTGGCAATGAGGGTTCAGCTTGTAAATCAGATCCAGGGATGATCTACCATTAGGCACTGTGTGTCATGTGGCTCAGGCAGCATCCCTGAGCCAAAGAGATCCAATAGCCTTGGAATTCTTACCAAAAACAGTCCTACTACAACTGATCTCCATCCATGGAAATGACTCATGCAGTGAGAACGTCACATGTGACTTTATTATTTATATATTTAATATTATCAAGCTTTGGTAATCCTGACACCCATTGAATATATGCTGATGCCTTGGTCTGTGCTTAATGATAACGTGTTACAATATCTATGTGGATCAAATATTCTTTTGTCTTAGCAGATTCATTAAGCCTTTGAGGCAAAACAGTTAAACTAATATTTTACGTGAGCAGCAACTTGAATGTCATTATGTCTTAAATACTTTATCTGTATAATTCTTATTTGTTAGCATTGCTGTGATCTCGCTTGCTTTAAAAATGTGATATCCCTTTAATTCTGTTCCGCTGCAACACGACAACAGTTATAATGTCATCACTGGAGCAACAAGGCACTGTAATTGTTTGTCAAGTTTAATGAACAGAGATATATCACTTGGTTTCCACCCCCTGTCTCCTCTACTGCAGTTCTCAGCTATTCCCAACCCCTGGAGATTTACTGCAGGGATTAGTCCTGCTGGCCAGGGAGACAGAAAAGATTTTTTTTCCTAATGTGTTCACCTTGATTTAATGCTGTGATCTGGAAGTTTA
Organism: Hymenochirus boettgeri; assembly: GCA_019447015.1. Classification (NCBI taxonomy): domain Eukaryota; kingdom Metazoa; phylum Chordata; class Amphibia; order Anura; family Pipidae; genus Hymenochirus; species Hymenochirus boettgeri. The sequence continues at coordinate 130,159,130 of CM033476.1, read as the reverse complement.
TTTTTTTTCACAAAGAAGGGAGGTCTTGCCAAAGAAAACAGTTGTGAGTGTCAGAGCAGGCACAGTGCTGGGGTCTAAAGGTTCCAGGTCTCCTCCTGAATTCATCTGTAAAGACCAGTTGTGTTTTCATTTAAGGATTTAGGGTCGTTTTACTAGAGAATAAATAACCATTCAGAACGCAGTAATCATTGAGTCACCTAATGGGCCGAACTAAATAAACAAGGTCTCACGTCCTCCAGTGTCTGGCAGTTTCTTAAACTATGACAGTCCCTGCCTGACTGAGTGTCCTTGCTACTGAGAAAAACTCACTGCCTATCCGCTACAATGTTGGAGCCTACTATGGAGCATTTATTTTAAATTACTCAGCCCTCCTTCTCTTCCTGTTTCCTAAATGTGCGCTCCCTGAGTCTGCTCCACGCTGCCTCGCAGCTGTGTCTGGAACCTGGCCTATGGAAGACGTGCTCTGCTAGAAGCACTTATTTCCAATGGACAAGGTATGACTTTGTAAAGGGGCCGAGCAGACATGACCCAGCGAACGCAACTTTTGTAATTATACCTTTGAAACGAATGTAAACCCAGTTGTAGGGACCTAGTGGATTAGGTCCCTATCCTGGGTGCTTGAATAGGGGTAAGGGAGAAAGGGTGGGTGGGCTGGAGTTATCCTTTAGGGATCTCCATCTGCAGGATTCAAAAATCTGAAAACGACCCATAGAAGTCAATAAGAGAAAAAAATCTGGAAGTTCCCAATTGAATTTAAGGTAGAAATATCAATGGTAAATTAGTGTAAATGACAGAGGGGCCTGGGAAATGGTCAGGGTAACAGGAACAAATCACCAAAACTAAATAAACACAAACTTCCATTACATGCAAGCTAATTTCAAGACTCTGCATATATACAAGACTCCTTTCAGTAGCCATCAAGTACCCTTGTATATTTAGTAACCCTCAAAAATAATCTTGTATATCCGGAACCTTTGTAAGTAGATAACTCTCAAAAGCAGATTCGGGAAAACCTGGAATCAAAAATAATTGAAAATCCGTAAGTCCGAGATTTAAAAGGTTCAGACGGAATTTGGACCTTTAGAATCGAGTCAGAACTGGACCGGGATCCCATCCCTTGTAGACCTTAGTAGCATGGATTAGTAGGGATTACTACTACTACTACTCTATACTATTATAGTAAGGTTACATAATATAGTCAGTATAGGGGTGGTATGGACATAAAGAGACCCCGAGTGATATATAAACAGTCTGTATCATTGTAATGTAAATGAATAATGCTCCATTATTACAATTCCATCTTTTAATTGCTGATGTTTATGGAACTTCTTTGTAAAGACCATCACGGGGCCAGAGGTTTTTGTAGTGATGGGCCCTCACAAGAATAGCATTCTTGTGACCCTAAGATAGTAGGGCCACAGCCATTTACAGGACCTTTTGACCCTTGAGGGGATAGTGGCCCTTATGCTAGACACCACTCCGCTTTTCTTCTTTTGTGGTGTTCTTCTTTTCTTTGCTCCTTATATTTTATGTCACAAAACCAGCAAAATGTGCAAACTGGAAATTTCAATGCAAAAAACAATTTGTGGCAAAACTTCTCTAGTGTTAAACTATAGTGTCCCTTTTAAGTGAAACAGAACTGGTCTTATTTACAAGTAATCAAAGACATTTTCCAACTCGTCCAAGTGTCTAAGTTCATCTGAATTGTTTGAAGTCTCTACCATGAATAGAATGGACAATACGGTAAGTCCATGTTTAAAAAAGATGAATTGACAGAAAACATGTGATTTAGACATTGTTTCCTACAACACCCCATTGCATTAATTGTGCTATATAGACTGACATTAGGATATTTTTTATTGCTTGGGCCCAAGCCAAATCCCTCAGTGGCTTGCCCCATGTAATTTCTCTAGGCGATCAGTGACTGAGTCACATGGAGTTTGTATTCTGGACATGCTGAAAAAAGCAAAGCAGTTGGGAAAATCCCACACTTTCTTCTACTGCAGAGTAAAGGGGTGTGTTGGATCGGGGCAGAGAAAAAGGGTTTTACCGCCCTCCACCATGCATGGTATTCCGACACAGCACCATCTGTAAACAGCTACACAGGCAAACAGCTCGATACAGTTAGGGAGACTCAGTTATCCCCACATCCCTCCTCTCTGTTTTCCATGAGATGATGAGATGAATATTACAGCTACGATAAACGCAGAGCCATACAACTGGCACAGCCATTAACATAATAACCATAACAGTCTTTGGGGGGTGACTATAGGAAACAGGTCTGTTAGCCCTACATGAGTGGACCTGTCATAATGTATAATTGGATTTAATTAATATGAAACATCCCCCCATTTACAGTATGAAACCTTGTCACTTTGATTCAGCGATTTAAAGAAAAAGTGTATTCAGAATTGTTCGTAACTTTTGGATCTCGGAAGTTCTGATTTTCGATAATTTTTAAAAATATGAAACTTTGAGGGTTACTGAATCTACTGGGCTACTTTCGAGGGTACCAGAATCTACTGGGCTACTTTCGAGGGTTACCGAATCTTTGGGCTACTTTCGAGGGTTAGGGAATCTACAGGGCTACTTTCGAGGGTTACCGAATTACGGGCTACTTTCAAGGGTCAACCAAATACTAGGCTACTTTTGAGGGTTATCGAATATACTGGGCTACTTTTGAGGGTCAACCAATATACTAGGCTACTTTCAAGGGTCAAAATATCTGGCTACTTTTGAGGGTTAGCGAATCTACTGGGCTACTTTTGGGGTCAACCAATATACTAGGCTACTTTCAAGGGTTACTGAATATACGGGCTACTTTGTGGGTCAACCAATATACTAGGCTACTTTCGAGGGTTACTGAATCTACTGGGCTACTTTTGAGGGTCAACCAATTACTAGGCTAATTTCGAGGGTTACCGAATATACTAGACTACTTTTGAGGGTTAGCGAATCTACTGGGCTACTTTCGAGGGTAACCAATATACTAGTACTTTGAGGTTAGCGAATCTACTGGGCTACTTTCGAGGGTCAACCAATATACTAGGCTACTTCGAGGGTCAACCAATATACTAGGCTACTTTCGAGGGTTACTGAAATACTGGGCTAATTTTGAGGGTCAACCAATATACTGGCTACTTCGAGGTTACGGTTATGAATCTACGGGCTACTTTCGAGGGTCAACCAATATACTAGGCTACTTTCGAGGGTTACCGAAGATACTAGGCTACTTTTTAGGGTTAGCAAATCTACTGGGCTACTTTCGAGGGAACCAATAAATAGGTTACTTTCAAGGGTTACTGAATCTACTGGGCTACTTTTGAGGGTTAACCAATTACTAGGCTACTTTCGAGGGTTACCGAATACTGGGCTACTTTTGAGGTCAACCAATATACTAGGCTACTTTCGAGGGTTACTGAAACTACTGGGCTACTTTCGAGGGTTACCGAATCTACTGGGCTACTTTTGAGGGTAACCAATATACTAGGCTACTTTTGAGGGTTAGCGAATCTAAGGGCTACTTTTGAGGGTCAACCAATATACTAGGCTACTTTCAAGGGTTTACTGAATTTACTGGGCTACTTTTGTGGGTCAACCAATATACTAGGTACTTCGAGGGTTAATGAATCTACTGGGCTACTTTTGAGGGTCAACCAATAACTAGGTAATTTCGAGGGTTACCGAATATACTAGACTACTTTTGAGGGTTAGCGAATCTACTGGTACTTTCGAGGGTCAACCAATTACTAGGCTACTTTTGAGGGTTAGCGAATTACTGGGCTACTTTCGAGGGTCAACCAATATACTAGGCTACTTTCGAGGGTCAACCATATACTAGGACTTTCGAGGGTTACTGAATATACTGGGCTACTTTTGAGGGTCAACCAATATACTAGGGTACTTTCGAGGGTTACTGAATCTACTGGGTACTTTCGAGGGTCAACCAATATACTAGGCTACTTTCGAGGGTTACCGAAGATATTAGGCTACTTTTTAGGGTTAGCAATCTACTGGGCTACTTTCGAGGGTCAACCAATAAAATGGTTACTTTCAAGGGTTACTGAATCTACTGGGTACTTTCGAGGGGGTAACCAATATACTAGGCTACTTTTGAGGGTTACCGAATATACTGGGCTACTTTTGAGGGTCAACCAATATACTAGGCTACTTTCGAGGGTTACTGAAACTACTGGGCTACTTTCGAGGGTTACCGAATCTACGGGCTACTTTTGAGGGTCAACCAATATACTAGGCTACTTTTGAGGGTTAGCGAATCTACTGGGCTACTTTTGAGGGTCAACCAATATACTAGGCTACTTTCAAGGGTTACTGAATATACTGGGTACTTTTGTGGGTCAACCAATATACTAGGCTACTTTCGAGGGTTACTGAATTACTGGGCTACTTTTGAGGGTCAACCAATATAATAGGCTAATTTCGGGGTTCACGAATATACTAGACTACTTTTGAGGGTTAGCGAATCTACTGGGCTACTTTCGAGGGTCAACCATATACTAGGCTACTTTTGAGGGTTAGCGAATCTACGGCTACTTTCGAGGGTCAAACAATATACTAGGCTACTTTCGAGGGTCATGAATATACTGGGCTACTTTTGAGGGTCAACCAATATACTAGGCTACTTTCGAGGGTTACTGAACTACTGGGCACTTTTCGAGGGTCAACCAATATACTAGGCTACTTTCGAGGGTTACCGAAGAACTAGGCTACTTTTAGGGTTAGCAAATCTATGGGCTACTTTCGAGGGTCAACCAATAAATAGGTTACTTTCAAGGGTTACTGAATCTACTGGGCTACTTTCGAGGGTTAACCAATTACTAGGACTATTCGAGGGTTACCGAATATACTGGGCTACTTTTGAGGGTCAACCAATATACTAGGCTACTTTCGAGGGTTACTGAAACTACTGGGCTACTTTCGAGGGTTACCGAATCTACTGGGCTACTTTTGAGGGTCAAACAATATACTAGGCTACTTTCGAGGGTTACTGAATCTACTGGGCTACTTTCGAGGGTTACCGAATATACTAGGGTACTTTCGAGCGATACCGAATATATGAGGCTACTTTCGAGCAATACCGAATATATGAGGCTTCTTTCGATGATCACCGAAAGAAGCCTTGATTTATGTGGAAAATAGCTCATGTGGAAATGAGTTTTCATTTAGGTTTGGTGATTTCTGTGTGTTCCCCTTACCATTTCCCAGGTCCCTATGTCTTATACACTAACTTGTTATTTCTATTTTAAGGAATATTTACTAAACTATTTTTAGTGCGCATTAGCGGGCATGTGCCATATTAATAGTATAGTACATAGTAGTTATAGTATAGTCTTATGCACTAAATTGTTATTTCTATTTTAAAGGAATATTTCACTAAACTATTTTTAGTGCGCATTAGCGTGCATGCGTGCCATATTAATAGTATAGTACACTAGTAGTTATAGTATAGTCTTATACACTAACTTGTTATTTCTATTTTAAAGGAATAGTTCACTAAACTATTTTTAGTGCGCATTAGCGTGCATGCGTGCCATATTAATAGTATAGTAGTATAGCAATTTTTTTAACTATACATACTAGTTATAACTGTAGTTTCCTTTGGGAGAGGTGAGGATCTGAAATGCCCTTATTTGCTCAGATTTAGAACCATTTTACATAAAAAAAAACCATGTAAGGGCTAGGCCACACTGCTGCCCTTTTTTTGCGCTTGCGTTTTTTTTCATATCATTGAAAACGCGGCAACGCACCGAAAACTCGTGTTTTCGGGTGCATTGCGATTTGCGTTCCGCATTTTAAATCGCATGTGTTTTTCAATACTAAATGAAAAAAAGGCATGCGCAAACGCAACGAAATCGCACATGAAATTGCATGCGATTGCATTTGCGTTACAGTGTGGCCGTGCCCTTAAGCTAGGTACACACCTAGCGAATTTTCCTCCTGACCGACAGTTCGATACTTTCGAACGGTCGGCCAGGAGGAAGGACTGTCGGTCGCGGCAAAAGCAGCCGCGTCCGATAGTCACCGCGACCGATCGTGCGGTCCATAGAGGACCGCACAATCGGACGAGGTTTTCCACCCTGTCCGATCGTCCTTTCGTCCGATTTGGACGAACGGTCTATCGGACACGGGCACATTCGAATGCGATAATTTCGGTCCAATCGACCGATACACTGAACTATCGGTCGATCGGACCGAAATATCTAATCGTGTGTACCCAGCTTTAGACTACAGATTTGTGACTGCTAATTATTAAAACAATGTGCCTCTAAAATATAGTAATTAAGAAGGTAGAAGTTTGTATCCCTACCTCCCAATATTCTTCCTCTACAAAATACATAGTTGACCGTCACCACAAGCACTTTATCTTAATTGGTGGTTTACTGGCTTTGTCTTATTCCTCCTCAAGTGGCTCATGACAAAGAGGAAGTGTGTCAGAGAAACAGAATGGGCAGCTATGAATATGCAGTGATTTCAATTCTCTTCAACTTGCTGCTTTGCTAAAAAAGAATATTGGGAGGTAGGTACTGATTCCACATTATAAAAAGTACATTGTTTCATAATCTGCACAATAGATGTCATTTAAATAAACTTCAATAGACCCTCTGGCTAAATTAAAGTATTCTATGACCCTAAATCGTAACTACCAAAATGAGATTTATAGAAACCCATTCAGCACCAAAGTTTACACCTGCAGTTGGTTGGAGGCAAAATTGTGTCCATACCTCTAGTGAGGCAGGCTTATTCATGGAAGGGCTATTTAATGTACAGTATAAAGTAAGACGGGCCTTTGATGTGATGAACACCTGATAGCTGTTATTGGTAGATTTTAATAAATTGAATTGTTCGCACTCTTCTTTAATTCCACCAAAATAATCCATGAAACTGCAATGCAATACCGAAACGGATTTTATCCCAGCTCACAAAAGAATTAGCACCTGTAATAGAAATGTGCCCTTTGTGTGGGCAACTCCTACACTCCTAAGTCCAGCCTGATCTTTACCTGTGCTAGCTGGAAAAATCTTCTAAATATCAGAGATGGGAACGATCATTACCTGTTCTGTGTATCAAAAGATTGAAGGATTTAGTTTCCAGCTCTTCCAGTCTGGCACTTTTCACCTGCGTAAAATCCCCTTTTATAACACAAAGGAAAAAGAATATAAAACCAGTGATAAAAAGCAACAGGCTTTGAGATTTCACAGGGCTTTCAGGCTACTTTTATTGTTGGGTTTATTGGAATGTTCCTTTTAAAGCTGAGACTCATGAGGTCCATAGAAAAAACAGAAGGAAAAATGTTTGTCTGCACAGTTTACACAAGATTGACGAAGGAATCATTCTCGAGCTTTACAATTATTGTGTTTGGGAGTGTGTGTTCTATTCCCCTTCAAGCATTTTACTATATTCCACCAATACAGGGGTTAATGGAATATTAGGGGTCACTGACCTAGGGAGGTCTGGGATTCAGTTTTATTTTGTCTTGGTTCGAGCTGCTTATAATTTTCACACCACAGCCACACATTTAGGATGGCATGCTTTATATACACAATAAGTGTATAAATTCATATTTAACAAAATCCCTGTTATATTCTTATTATCAGCTACTCACAAGGGGTATCTTATAACAAGCACTGTCAGGGCGTGCGGATCCTCAATAGATTTCAGCTTGAGATCTATGGAAGATGGGCTTGACAAAAAGTTTTCAGCCTTACCCAATCTTCGTTTTTTTCAATGAATATTGACTATCTGTATTTTGAAAACTCAACTCAAAATAAGTGGTGGGAATATTGATTCTGTGAATAGGGGGCTTTACTGTGTCTGTGTAGATATGGGCTGATGCTTTGATCCAATCAACTAAATGAACTAAAATTTTGCCTGAACATCAGGCAAAATCCGGGTGCAGGGGTGTTCATAGGTTTTTTGACACCTGAACCAACTTTTAAATGCCGCCTAACAGCAGATGCGGGTGTGGCTTCATCAGGGAACATAGGCATGGCTTGTGGAGGTGGGTATGGTGGGCTGACTGGTGGACTGGTGCTGAAATGTGGCATTGCAGAAAGGAGGATATATATATATATATTATTTTTTTTTAAATTGACGCCTTTTTCCAGTCCGGGTGTATCAGACACAAGGCAGATTTTCAGACGATCATTTTGTTGTAAATGGGCTATGCAAATAACTGCGACAAAATATTAGCACTAAAGTTCACTTTATAGATCCAATAGCAGTGATAACATATAAACCCTTCCATGTGGTTCTGATATTTAGAGTGTGGAGAAGCTCTTTACCCACCATTTTGTTCATTGTAACTTGATTTAAATTTCAAGTATAAGTCACAGCAGACAACCTGCCTGAAATGGCTTCCCCACTGAATGTAATGGAAATCATCCACATGTAGCCTACAGCCAGCAATTATTAGATATGCTGACGGGTACATTTCAAGCAATAATCGTGCACTGCGGGCTATTTGCAGGAGATTTTCATTATAGTCGATAGGAAGCAATTTAACATATTTTCCCTGCCGTGAATTTTCCTCAGGATTGCACCTGTACCATTAGACTAAGGGTTTGCAATCCAAGCAGTAATAAAAGTGAATGGAATGTATCCTTCCTTTCCCTCTGGTTGGTTCTCATATTAAAATGATACTCTTCCCCTATTGGCTGCTTACTTATGTGACCTGCACACATTTAACCACAGGTGTTCATATGGCCTGTTGAGTGAAGACGTTCCTTTAAGATGTGCCAGAAAGGGTAGAGAAACACTAGCACAGTTGCAAAGGCGACAAGCATCAGAACTTGATCTGTGCCAGTACTACATGTTCCAGCATGCTCAGTCTATTAAGCATATTAGTGAATGTTGGCAATTTAGGTAATTCATCAGCATGGTTTATCTCTCCTTTTAGAATACCAATAACTCCTCACACAATGACTGGAAAGGTCAATTATTCATTGTTTCTTGGCAGAGCATGGCTTTATGTTCAGACTTATCCACACAGGACAATCTGTCTATCTATCTGTCTGTCTACCTGTCTGTCCGTCCATCTATCTATCTATCTATCTATCTATCTATCTATCTATCTATCTATCTATCTATCTCTGTATCTATCTCTTTATCTATCTATCTATCTATCTATCATCTATATATCTATCTCTCTCTGTATCTATCTATCTATCATCTATATATCTATCTCTCTCTGTATCTATCATCTCTATCTATCATCTATCGATCTCTGTATCTATCGATCTCTGTATCTTCATCTATCATCTATCTATCTATCTCTGTATCTATCTCTCTGTATCTATCATCTCTATCTAGCTTCATCTATCGATCTCTGTATCTATCATCTATCTATCTATCTCTCTACCTGTCTATTTCTATCTGTATCTATATTCTCTCTCTCTCAGACCTTGAGAAAGGTCTAAGACACAGACCAAAATGTTTGTCGCTCATGAAATAAAGTAAAAGTATAGCTTTACTCATCCACACAGAACTGTCTATCTATCTATCTATCTCTGTGTCCCTGTATATCTCTATCTATCTATCTATCTATCTACGGTATCTATCTATCTCTGTATCTATCTATCTATCTCTCTACCTGTCTATTTCAATCTGTATCTATATTCTCTCTCTCTCAGACCTTGATAAAAGTCTAAGACACAAACCAAAATGTTGCTATCTGTTTGTAAAGTAAAAGTATAGCTTTACTCATCCACACAGAACTATCTATCTATATCTATCTATCTATATCTATCTATCTATATCTATCTATCTATCTCTGTATCCCTGTATCTCTGTATATATCTATCTATCTATCGTCTATCTCTGTCTCTATCATCTATCTCTGAATCTATCTCTGAGTCTGTATCTATCTATCTTATTTATCATCAGCTCCTCTACTCTGGTACTAATTCATCTATCTAGCATCTAGCAGCGAGCTAGGGTATCGCGATCGAGCTAGCTGTCGATCTAGCAGCTCTGGATCGAGAAGCTACTCTCTAGCTCTATCTATCTATCTATCTATCTATCTATCTATCTATCTATCTATCTATCTATCTATCTCTGTATCTATCTGTCTCTCTACCTGTCTATTTCTATCTGTATCTATATGCTCTCTCTCTCAGACCTTGAGAAAGGTCTAAGACACAGACCAAAATGTTGCTATCTGTTTGTCGCACATGAAATAAAGTAAAATTATAGCTTTACTTATCCACACCGAACTATCTATCTATCCATCACTAGAGATGACCGAACTTTTGGTTCGGTCCATTTTCCAACTTTCGAACTATATTCAAAGTTCGAAAGTTTGAAAACGGACCCATTAAAGTCAATGGGAGTCAAATAGTTCAAAAAGTTCTAATGAAATACAATTAAAATATCAATGGTAACTTAATGTAAATGGCTGTGGGACCTGGGAAATGGTCTGGGGAACATGTTCGAATATCTATCATATAAAAACCATATAAAATCAATTTTACTCTCACTCGCGCTATTTTCGAGCCATGTACATTTTACTTGCGGATTTGATGCTCGCATATAGGCTTTAATGGACACTTTACTCGTAGATTCGATGTTCGCACCTAGATACCATGGACATTTTATTAGCGGATTCGATGCTCGCATATAGGTTTTAGTGGACACTTTATTCGCGGATTCGATGCTCACGTTCGCGCCTAGATACCATGCACATTTTACTCGTGGATTCGATGCTCGCGTATAGGTTTTAATTGACACTTTACTTGTGGATTCGATGCTCGCGTTTGCGCCTAGATACCATGGACATTTTACTCGCGAATTCGATGCTCGTGTATAGATATAATAGGCATTTTACTCGCACATTCGAACGGTTGAACATTCAATATTTATCGAAAGTCCGAAAATATCGAAAATCTGGGTCCGGGATAGTTCGAGAAGTCAGAATTCCTTCGAATTCGAATAGTTCGGCTCGAACTCGGGTTCGAGTTCTAGTCCATCTCTATCTATCACTGTATCTCTGTATCTATCTATCGGTCTATCTCTGTATCTATCTATCTATTTCTGTATCTATCTATCTATCTATCTATCTATCTCTCTGTCTGTCTGTCTGTCTGTCTATCTATCTATTTATCTATCTCTGTATCAATCTATCTATCTATTTCTGTATCTATCTATCTATCTATCTATCTATCTATCTATCTATCTGTCTGCCTATCTATTTATCTATCTCTGTATCTATCTATATATCTATCTATATATCTATCTAACTCTGTATCTATCTATCTATTTCTGTATCTATCTCTGTATCTCTATCTATCTATCTGTCTATCTATCTCTGTATCTATCTATTTATCTATCTCTGTATCTATCTATCTATCTATCCATCTATCTATCTCTGTATCTCTGAATCTTTCTATCTATCTATCTTTCTGTATCTATCTAACTATCTTTCTGTATCTATCTATCTATCTATCTATCTATCTATCTATCTATCTATCTATCGTCTATCTCTTTATCTATCATCTATCTCTGAATCTATCTCTGTATCTATCTATTTATCTACCTATTTCTGTATCTATCTATCTATCTATCTATCTGTCTGCCTATCTATTTATCTATCTCTGTATCTATCTATCTATATATCTATCTATCTCTGTATCTATCTATCTATTTATCTATCGTCTATCTCTGTATCTATCTCTGTATCTATCTATCCATCTATCTATCCATCTCTGTATCTCTGAATCTATCTATCTATCTATCTATCTACTTTCTCTCTCTCTCTCTCTCTCTCTCTCTCTCTCTCTCTCTCTCTCTCTGTATCTATCTATTTATCTATCTCTGTATCTCTGAATTTATCAATCTATCTATCTATATATCATCTATCTCTGTATCTATCTATCTATCTATTTCTTTATCTATCTATCTATCTGTCTGTCTGTCTATCTATGTATCTCTGTATCTATCTGTCTGTCTATCTATCTATTTCTGTATCTATCTCTATATCTATCTATCTCTATATATCTATCTCTGTATCCCTGTATCTATCTATCTATCTATCTATCTATCTATCTATCTATCTATCTATCGTCTATCTCTGTATCTATCTGTCTGTCTATCTATTTATTTATCTCTGTATCTATCTATCTATCATCTATCTCTGTATCTGTCTGTCTCTGTCTGTCTGTCTGTCTATCTGTCTATCTATCTCTGTATCTATCTATCTATCTATCTATCTATCTATCTATCTATCTATCTATCTATCTATCTATCTATCTATCTATCTATCTATCCATCTATCTATCTATCTATCTCTGTATCGCTAAATCTATCCATCTATCTTTCTATCTATCTATCTATCTATCTATCTCTGTATCTATCTATCTACTGTATCTCTATCTATCTATCTCTGTATCTATCTCTCTCTCTCTCTCTCTCTCTCAGACCGAAACGTCACTATCTGTTTGTCACACATGAAATAAAGTTAAAGTATGGCTTTACTCATTCACACAGGACTGCCCATCTATCTGTTTATCTCTATCTGTATCTCTATCTCTTCTTCTCCCTCTGTCTGTCTGTCTGTCTGTCTCTCTCTGTCTGTCTGTCTGTCTGTCTGTCTATCTAATCCTACCCTATCCATCTATCCTATCCATCTATTCTTTCTTCTCTATCTCAATAGCAGGTATTGCATATACCTGCCAGGATTAGAAGAGTAGATGTACCCCTTTGAACAATGTATAGGATTTGTTGTTTGGCAATGAGACCGTGGTTGATGTATGGATCTAATAAAATACATTGGAATGGTAATGTTCACATCTCTGACACATACTGTCATAATCTAGACATCATTCTGAATTGCTGGTTATTATCAGGCTGCTTACTGTTTGTATTTTTAAACAAGAGCTACTTTTTTCAGTTGGTATATCGTTGGTTATTCTGGATGGAGGGAACCTCATGGGGTGCCAGATATAGTGGGAGATGATTGCTGAAATGTGCTTGAATGTTGTATAGGCTATTTCAGGATGGCATTTAAAAATCCGTGGTCAGCCCGGTGTCCCTATGTGGGCGGGACTGTCCCGACTGCAGGGACAAAATCCTGAGTCTCGCAGTCAGGGCCGACATCCCGTCTAAACATCAGCCCTGGCAATCCCAGAACGCCCAGTTATGCCCCTAACTCCGCCTGCACCCGCCCATGGCTCTCTGCCCACCATGACATCACTGTGATGTCACAGCCCCACCTCCTAACTCCAAACACCATGCCCCTAACTCTGCATCTTTTATGATGTATTACATGTCATGCGCACCACCACCACGCTTGTAACCGCCCTCCTCCCCACCAGGAGCTGCACCTTGGAATGTATCAGCACAGGATGGTGCCAGGTCACCGTTCATCGTTGTGTGCTAATCAATTCAGAGGTGAGTGCTCATTGATTGCAGCAAGGGGGAAGTTAGGAACAGCATTAGATTGAATAGAGAATTTTCTTCTCAGCATAGCGTGGCCTTTCATTTTAAACTTGTTTTGACACAAACAGGGTTATTCAATACAATTTCTTATCGTTTAAAATGGTGCTAATTTTGCCCCAACCAATCAGATGTTAGCTTTCGAATGTTAAATAAAATCTGATTGGTTGGGGCAAAATTAGCACCATTTTAAACGATAAGAACTTTGATTGAATCTCCCTGAAAATATTTCCAAACATATGTGATGTGTCTTAGACTTTTTTCCTTTCAGATATAATGCTATAATATTATAATAATATTGAGCAATAATAAATCACGTACAGTAATAAATTAGTCTAAAAATAAAAAAGGGTTGAATCCCATGAAAACCAAAGAATGGTTTTGTTCTTAAACCTGTCAGAATAATCCTTCTCTTGGCAGGGAAAGAGAAACTTCACCCCATATTGAGCCTGGGAGATGTTATTAAGATGAACCGTCACTTTCTAGGGTTTTCTAGGGATGCATCTGTGTAATATCTGCACTGTTGGAGTTGGGTTACCAAATTTTTATTGTCTCTCCACTTTGAAGGACATTTAAACCCTTTCAAATGGGATCTTGGCAGAGCATCCTAGCGATCCGCTATAACCAACAGATCCTGGCAGGTTCTACACTCATAAAACTAGCAAAAGGGGGAACAATTGTGAGTTTCTGCTCATATACTTCCTTTATGCACTACCCTATTATTCTGCTTCCCGCCGCATGTAAGATATGGTGGAAGTGAGAGGTAACTGTGGCAAGTGATGAAATCCTCATACACCAAAAGGTGTTAATTAGCACGTTTATGTCAGCTGCCTTCTCGAACCAAGTCAAGAAAACACCTGCCAGACACCTTCTGGCTTTCCCACTTGCACTGATTTAAAAGGACAGGCCCCTGCAGTTGTTTCGGCATTGAAAGTTGCAAGAAATTATGACAAGCGGGGGTGATGCTTTGACTTGTATTTAATGCAAAACTGCCTATGCCAGGATAAGGGTTAGAGATGAACGAAACTGGTGATGATCATTCTTCCAGGGATTCCGCAAAACTAACCTCGGATTTCTAGTTTCCGATAAGCCCCGACTTTCGGAATTTTTATGAATTCTGCCGATTTTCAAAACTGAAATGAAACCAAGTTGGTTTTGAAACCCAGATTCTCTATTTAGGATCTGATGCTTATTAACATGCAATAGACCAAATCTAGATGGATCGAATGAAAAACAGAATTTTATCTGTCCCTCCACCTGTAGACAGAAGTGTCAGATCTGTCAGGAATCCCACTGTAGCCTTTAGTTTAGAGGCGTTAGAACCATCTCAAGGAATAAGGATTCAAATTCCCTTTGTTCTTTAAACCTTATTGATCTGCAGAATAAAAAAAGTTGTGCATGATGTCACATTGTAGGGCTATTATAAAATACCACAGGAAATTGATCACAGTGTAAAGGAAGATACTTCACACCCAACTTGTTTAAACAGCATATAGATTTCACATATCTGAATTTGTGCAAGACCGTAAATAATACCACAAATGACACAGGGGGGCTATTCATGCCAATGCTCCAAATATGGGGTTGCTGTAGAGGTTTATGGTTAGAGGGTCATATCTCCTGTGACCGAATTCGTGCTACGTTTCAATGATGACCAGTAATATTGGTCCTAAATGCTGCACATAGAGTGGCAGAAACCTTGTAAAGTTTTTTCCACCAGTAGCACTGAGAAACTGTTCATAGGGCCCTATATGTTAAAGGCGCGGTATCGCTAAAAAATATAGTAAATTACCGATAACGGTCGTAAATTTACAATAACACAATCATAGATTTACGATCCCTATAGAATACCATTGCGGTAGTTTACTACAGCATGGTATTCTATGACCGAACGTTCGTTAATCAAAGAACGGCCGTGGTCGTGGTCAAACAATTACGATGCTAAATTACAATACCGTAATGCGTGTTTACAAATCGGGCCCATAGCTTTGATGGCCAAATTCTGCTTCAATATCCAGTTTTCATCAGATCTAAACCAAATTTTCATCTGTAGACTCAAGAGACCATTGTAATTTGGTATATGTGAACCCTGTAGGAATAATATTTCCATATCACAGCACTAATTCATATGGTGCATAATATGGTGATGTTTGTCTGTGATGCCCAACAACATGCAGCCTTCGATTTCATTAACCCTCGAATTTAGACATCGATTTTGGTAGCCCCCGAATGTATTGTTAGGTAGCAATTGAATGTAGTTATCGATTTCGGTAACCCTCGAATGTAGCGTTCGATTTCGGTAACCCTTGAATGTTGCCTTTGATTTTGGTAACCCTTGAATGTATTGTTCGTTCGGTAACCCTCGAATGTAGCCTTTGATTTCGGTAACCCTTGAATGTATTGTTCGTTCGGTAACCCTTGAATGTAGCCTTTGATTTCGGTAACCCTTGAATGTATTGTTCGTTCGGTAACCCTTGAATGTAGCCTTTGATTTCGGTAACCCTTGAATGTATTGTTCGTTCGGTAACCCTCGAATGTAGCCTTTGATTTCGGTAACCCTTGAATGTATTGTTCGTTCGGTAACCCTTGAATGTAGCCTTTGATTTCGGTAACCCTTGAATGTATTGTTCGTTCGGTAACCCTTGAATGTAGCCTTTGATTTCGGTAACGCTTGAATGTATTGTTCGTTCGGTAACCCTCAAATGTAGCCTTTGATTTCGGTAACCCTTGAATCTATTTTTCATTCAGTAACCCTCGAATGTAGCCTTTGATTTCGGTAACCCTTGAATGTATTGTTTGTTCGGTAACCCTCGAATGTAGCCTTTGGTTTCGGTAACCCTTGAATGTAGCCTTTGATTTCGGTAACCCTTGAATGTATTGTTCGTTCGGTAACCCTTGAATGTAGCCTTTGATTTCGGTAACCCTTGAATGTATTGTTCGTTCGGTAACCCTTGAATGTAGCCTTTGATTTCGGTAACCCTTGAATGTATTGTTCGTTCGGTAACCCTCGAATGTAGCCTTTGATTTCGGTAACCCTCAAATGTATCATTCAGTAGTTCAGTAACCCTCGAATGTATCGTTCAGTAGTTCAGTAACCCTCGAATGTATCGTTACGTAACCCTCAAATTAAGCCATAAACCTTGAGTGCACAAAAACTCGATGCGGAAACCCGACAATTGCTCGATCATGGGGAAGTTAGTGTTTAAACAAGTATGGTGATAGTGCCATGTTCCCCAGAGTTCCCAGAGCCATTTACAGTAAGTTACCATTGTTATTTTCATTTTTGTGAATTACCGGTATATACTTGAGTATAAACCGAGTTTTTCAGGCTGAAAATCAGCCTGAAAACTCGGACTCGGTTTATACTCGAGTCAGGAGCTTACCTGGGCATTCGGCGCCGCGCGATCTTTTTCTGTACTGGCGCGCCGGTCTGACGTCACTGCCCGGCGCCGGGCCGTGACGTCAGCCGGTGCGCCAGTACAGGAATGCGCGCGCGGCTGCCGAAATGCCTGCCAGACAGAAATGCCGGAACGGGGAAGAGAGCCCAGAGAAGGGCCCAGGAGAAGAGAGCCCACAGGAGAAGAGAGCCCACAGGTACAAACTGAACTGGGTGGGAGGGGGAGGGGGCATTCAAGATGTTTGGGAACTACAACTCCCAGCATGCTTTATTACTGGGAGTTGCAGTTTCCAAACATCTTGAATGCCAAGTGAGGGTGGCATTCAAGATGTTTGAAACTACAACTCCCAGCTAATAAAGCATGCTGGGAGTTGTAGTTTCCAAACATCTTGAATGCCACCCTCACTTGGCATTCAAGATGTTTGGAAACTGCAACTCCCAGCTAATAAGCATGCTGGGGTTGTAGTTTCCAAACATCTTGAATGCCAAGTGAGGGCATTTCTACCCTCGGTTTATACTCGGGTCAACAACTTTTATTAGGATTTTTAGCTGAAATTGGTACCTCGGTTTATACTCGGTGCGTTTTATACTCGAGTATATACGGTAACTAGAACTTTTTGAACATTTACTGGGTTCATTTTCGAACTATACAACTTTAGAACTTTTACTAAAGTTTTATAGTTCGGAAAGGAAACAAAATTTCGGAAGTTCGTCCATCTCTATTAGCAGCATTGCAGGTTACACTCAGTTTTAAAAGACTGTATTACTGTCCAGTTATGAAATAGTGCAGTCACAGTAACTGCCACCCAGCTGGAAATATTATACTATAGTGTGTGTGTGTGTATAAAAACCAAAAAATAATAATTCTGCTTTATATGTCCTTGAAACAATGGAGTATAAACTGAGCTCTTGTGTAAATCCTGCCATCAGATAAGCTAAAGGGGAAAAAATATCTTTTAAAATATCTTAAGTTACCCTTATTTTTTCCTTTCCCCATGGTATAAAATGATGCTTCTATATAGAAGGTGCTTTAGTCCATTTGCACAATGTGCAAATTCTACCTAAAGTCCTACCTAAAAACTGGATAT
The DNA here is from genome assembly GCA_019447015.1 of Hymenochirus boettgeri. NCBI lineage: Eukaryota > Metazoa > Chordata > Amphibia > Anura > Pipidae > Hymenochirus > Hymenochirus boettgeri. Next base: position 130,141,196 of record CM033476.1, on the reverse strand, counting down.
TGTCTTTATTTGTTCTGAATGTATTTAGAGGTTCAGGAATGAATGCCTTTTATCCGTATAACTTCCTGGCTCCTTGCTAACTTGCTGTTATTTGCATTGACAAATGCTCTTTGCCAGTGTCATTCAGCTTGACATCCAGTCATGTGCCGCTACAGAAAATCATTTTTCTCCAGGAACCCAGATGCCAATCAAATCATGACATGAAACACGTACAAAGCAAAGACGCCAGATTTATGGGCAATGCATGGATAATTTTATGCCTGCATTATCAGCCTTATTGTGTTGTGCCACTCTGTTTTTATATCAGCTCCTTCCTGGGTCTATGAGGATGCAGTCACTGAAAGTAAAATTCTGTCACCTTGACAAGGTGCCTCCACACCGCTGTAAATCCCTACATCCTCCTCAGTCACAAGTTCCAATAGAGAAGAGATTTTTATTGGCAGTTTGGCCGTGGAATTACAATACAAGGAATACGCTATTCTCTCTAATGCCGACTGCCCTTCCAGATCATTAAATGTTTTGCCTACCGTATTTTTCAACAACAAGTTACTGAACCTGCAGACTATTTCCTTTTTTAAACCAGTTTAACCCATTTAATGAAATCTCCCAGGCCTTCCAGGCTCTCTCTTCCCATGTGTAAATACACAGTGTTTATAATGTTGATTGTTTTTTGGGTAACCTTCAAGAGAAATGAGTTGGCAGTAGCCTTGGATTAGAAATCACTCCTTGATGTTATTTGAAAACACATTGTTATATAATACATTCAAAAGGTCTGGGAATAATTTCCTTACAGGGAACTTGTATCCAGCATAATCAATGTGTATGGGCACGTATTTCAATATACAGTATGTTGTTACTTATTATTCCATTACAGTTCGGATAATAAGCCATGCAAATAACCTACGGATCCAATTCGTAATAGTGGCTGCTCCACATCGAATTTCAGGTATGTCAGACTTCCGAACCTTTGTTACCCGACTGAGAATGGTTGGAGATTGGTCTTAATGTCTACGGGTATACATGTTATAGTTAATAATAAGCTAAAAAGTTCCATGGGGTTGGTTGCTTACATGTTTTAAGCACAGCAGGATTATCCATTAAAGCAATCTAGGCAGCTGCCTAGGGCCCAGTAAAAATCAGATGGCCCCATTTCAATACCACAACCATACTTTCATCAAACAAGGGGGCCCCAAATGTCTGCCAAGTCAGGGGCCCCATTTGATCTTAATCCATACATTTTAGGAGCCCCCAGTTCCATCATATTAATTTACTGTACCTTGTGTCTATCTGTTATATTTAGTTAGATCAACTGGACTAAACATTAAGTCCAGTTGACCCAACTGAATACAACAGATATACCACGACATGGATGAATGAGAACCTTCACAAGCATATTGTACCTTGTGTCATAAAATACAATGGGTTCCATTTTGACTAAAGTCCCAAGTTTGCTAGGTTTCAGACTGCAGCAAACTACATCTCAGCTCTGATTGGACAAGTGGAAATGCAGCTAATTGCTTCTGATTAAGACTCATGAGAAGAACATGGGGTCTTTGAACACTTCGTAAATTTTGTGCCATGAGCCTTAATCTCTGCTGTATAATCTTTCTTTTTGACACTATTGAAATAGTTTGCTCATTTCCATGTATGACTACATGATGCATTGGTGTATGTCTTCCTACCATCTTGTCATTGGCCAATGTGTGTGTATAGTTCTGATCTCATGTCTTATTAGAATCTATCTTATGTTGAAATGATACAATTATAGAAACTGATGGCATTGTTGGTTTGCGTTCTTTCCAAGATTTATGGGCTTGTAGTGTGTACTAACATAATGCTTAATGGAGATGACAATGCATATTGACACGGCAGGGCTGAGACTTTAATTAACAATTATTATTGTCCTGCTGTTATCCTAAAAATTACAACGTGCAGGGGGAGAATTATAATTCGTCTTTCTGTGGCATTAAAAGGGACCTTAAATATATGGCAAGGCTTAAAAAAGAAATATTTATCTGTACTGTTTAAATAATTTTCAAATTCTTTTGTGGTTGTTAATATTTTTTTGGTTTATCACAGCATTGGAACACCCAAGATTTAATGTTCCTGACTAATGCAACAAAGAAATTGGAATGTTAACTGATGATCACAGAGGGGATCTGGCCAGTGGCCCAGTTAGACTTTCATTGCAGTGATTTACTGTGAACGTCTGGGCTAGCTCTGAATCCTACACTGCGAGATGCTGCACTAAGATATAACAGTGCGTGTCCCCATCTGGACCACTTTCTGACAGTTGGCCTGTTTCTTTCTCACTTAAGAGTCGACTTCTGACTAATTAGCCAGTCAATTTCACATTCCTTTCAATCCTGCTGCTTGAATCAGTTGGTAAACCTGTTTGGTCTTTTTCCCTATAGCCAGAAACATTCTATACAACTGGCCCTGAGGCTGAGAAAATATTAACCCACTGGTTTCCGTATTACACTCTACATATTGTTTCCACTGATGGACATCTCAACTTCAAACACAAATACTGTTGGTGGAGTAATAATATTGTTAGATTAAATATATAGCAAATCCTGCAGTGGCAAGCCCAGGGGGGGTTCCTAAATGGGTTACCACTGAACAAGCGTCGGTGAACACTGTCAGTTGCCCGTTTGCCTTGATCAAATGAACGGGCAATTTGAAATGCCGGAAAATCATCGCCGATTGTGTGGTCCATAGGAGACATTTGCTGAGGCCGACCACTCTATAGCAGCGAATGGTCAGGACAGAAAATTTGTCTGTGTGTACTGAGCCTAACATTCTGTATTACTGAGAAATCCACATTTACAATACATTATCATTAGTGTCTTTTACATTCAGAGCTGTGACACGGACGATGGATCTGACAGAAATCGATGAAGTATGTCGGTATTGGGACCTATCGGGCAAGATGGAAAATTTCATTACCGGCTCCCTTTACTACATTAGAGGGAGGCGATAACATTGGACTAAGTATGGGCACATTGAACAATAATTCTGTGTAAAGAATAAATGGAACAATCACTCCCGTGTGTGTATATCATATATACAATGTTGACAGTCAGCTATACAACCACCTCCAGGATTTCGTAAAGGGCAAGTCCAACCTAAAAATAAGTAACTTTTAAAATGATTATTACCCCCAAAAACCTCATTTTCGCAAGGTTCCTAAATCTCAAAGATGACCCAGAGCTTACTTACCTGGCCCGGTCCCTCGCCGTCTATTCCATGCCCCCTGCTCCTGTTTCGAGCAGGGGCCTTCTGCGCTGACAGCCGCTTCACTTCCTGGTTGCGGCTGTCAGGCGATTGGGCGTGACGTCACGTTTCGCCCTAACTGACAGCCGCAACCAGGAAGTGGAGCGGCTGTCAGCACCAGCTGCGGAGGAGAAGCGGCGAGGGTCAGGTAAGTAAGTTCTGGGGGATCTTTGAAGTTAAAGAACCTCGCAAAAGTTAGGTTTTGGGGGGTAACAATCATTTTAAAACTAACTTATATTTAGGCTGGACATTCCCTTTAATGCCCCTATTCCTCCATCACAGTGTAGTAGGTACAGTAAGTACAGACTATAAACCCAGTCTCAGCAATCACATCAGGCAGCTGCAGGGTTAATGTTGATACAGATCTCTATGCTGCTGTCAATCACAGGCAGACTGGATACATATATGAAACATCCAAATGCTGCTTCTCACTCACAACTCAATTTGCAATGTAACAGTCTATGTAACAGTCTATGTAACAATCTATGTAACAGTCTATGTAATGTAACAGTCTATGTAACAGTCTATGTAATGTAACATTCTATGTAACAGTCTATGTAACAGTCTATCTAATGTAACAGACTATGTAACAGTCTATGTAATGTAACAGTCTATGTAATGTAACAGACTATGTAACAGTCTATGTAATCTAACAGTCTATGTAACAGTCCATGTAATATAACAGTCTATGTAACAGTCTATCTAATGTAACAGACTATGCAACAGTCTATGTAACAATCTATGTAACAGTCTATGTAACAGTCTATGTAATGTAACAGTCTATGTAATGTAACAGTCTATGTAACAATCTATGTAACAGTCTATGTAACAGTCTATGTAATGTAACAGACTATGTAACAGTCTATGTAATCTAACAGACTATGTAACAGTCTATGTAATCTAACAGTCTATATAACAGTCCATGTAATATAACAGTCTATGTAACAGTCTATCTAATGTAACAGACTATGCAACAGTCTATGCAACAGTCTATGTAACAGTCTATGTAATGTAACAGTCTATGTAATGTAACAGTCTATGTAATGTAACAGTCTATGTAATGTAACAGCTTATGTAATGTAACAGTCTATGTAATGTAACAGTCTATGTATAACAGTCTATGTAACAGTCTATGTAATGTAACAGTCTATGTAATGTAAGCCTATGTAATGTAACAGTCTATGTAACAGCCTATGTAATGTAACAGTTTAGGTAACAGTATGTAACAGTCTATGTAATGTAACAGTCTATGTATGAGTCTATGTAATGTAAGTCTATGTATCAGTCTATGTAATGTAACAATCTATGTAACAGTATATGTAATGTAACAGTCTATGTAATAGTCTATGTAATGTAACAGTCTATGTAATGTAACAGTCTATGTATCAGTCTATGTAACAGTATATGTAATGTTACAGTCTATGTAATGTAACAGTCTATGTAATGTAACAGTCTATGTAATGTAACAGTCTATGTATCAGTCTATGTAACAGTATATGTAATGTAACAGTCTATGTAATGTAACAGTCGATGTAATGTAACAGTCTATGTAATGTAACAGTCTATATAATGTATCAGTCTATGTAATGTAACAGTTTAGGTAACAGTCTATGGACACCAGGAGAAGTAGAACAGCAGACTTCACTGGGCAGGCAGAAAGGGGGGATTCCAGGCACCAGTAATCCCCCCCTAAACACGCCCCTGTCCTGAGAGCTTTTGTTCTGCACCCTGACCAGGCCCCACCATAGTGCACAAGAAAACACTTTTTATTTGGTGGTTTTCCAATGCACTGCCACACATTTAGCATTAAACAGCATGCAATATGGTAGAGAATTGAAAACTAGAGTCTAATGTATCAGGTGGGTCCCCACATGGCGTTTCGGCGTGCTCTGGTTCAGGTGGTTTTTTATACTGCTGTGGGTTCGAGTTGTGGTGCTCAAGGTCTTGCATCATTTACAGTCTGGAAAGAGGAAATTTCAGTAGCCTTATGGGTAAATGGAGCGTTGTTGAGTTCATGTCAGGTTGTGGATCTCCTAGTTTGCACATCCCATTCAGGCCTTTATTGTATTGGATGTACTTGCAAAACAGATAAATCCTGCTGTAATGTGCATAGCTGGCCTGGAGAGAAATGAATCTGGGGTTCAACCTCCTAATGTTAATTATTATTATTATTGTGGATTTATATAGCGCTAACATATTCTTTACAATTACATGTTTACATTCACATCAGGCGCTGCCCCGAAGAGCTTACAATCTAACTACATTTATTTGACACATACAACCTATCAGTATGTCTTTATGATTGTGGGGGAAACCGGAGTGCCTGGAGGGAACCCACGCAAGCACTGGGAGAACATACAAACTTTGCACACAACCTTGCAGCGCTGCAAGCCATCAGTGCTAACCACTGAGCCACCATGCTACCCAGTATGCTTTTCTCCAAACCTACAAAGTCTCTAGCTCTCAATATGAACACATCAGAGTCAAATGCTCACAAATTGAACTTTTCGAATGGAAATAGTAAACAGATGCCGACAGTTATTACAAACAATAATGGTTTTTATTTGTATTTTTCCTCCCGGTTGTGTGCTTACCTTTTACTGGGGGGTGGCCCAGAGCAAATGCTCCTGCCCTAATACCAGTCTTATCCACACACCATTGGTTATTAGGCCCTGACTGTGTAATCATGAGAATCTGGCCTCAAACTCTGAGACTGTGAGGTCTGGATAAGACCCAGAGAATTATCAGCCATACATTCACTTTCTCCCTTAAGGCTGAATTTGCTGATTTAAACACGTTTTAGGAACATCAGTGGACCAGAAAACACTATTAGGAACACACATACACCCCAGCAGAGACTGGCAAGGCTCAGTATCATTGATAGGACAACATCAGTTCAATGTAAACCATAAAATAAAGGTTATACTCCTAAAGGAGTATTTAAATAACATTTAAAAATCTCATTGTTCTATGGGTCAGTAGGGGTAATCCCGAACCCCATGGAAATACTTGGGAAGAGCACTTTGGTTATGAGAAACACATAGAGTAATCTAAGTCATGCATATGGGTTTATTCCAGGAAAAGCTGTAATATTCTGATCATTGCACAAAATCTCTACCAAATCAGACCAAGGACAGGACAATATCAAATAGTATAGTATAGTATAGTATAGTATTTGAGGTTGAATAAAGTCATACGTCCATCCAGTCCAACCCATCTAGCAATACCCTCATTACCTGCCTAACTGTTGATCCAGATGAAGGCAAAAAGAACCCCACCAAATTTATGAAGGGGGAGAAAATCGTGATAACAGGAGTAAATTGCCCAATGACGTTTACAATGGTTATAGACCAATGGACCCTAACTAAATAAGAAGTCATTGCGTTTACCTTTGAGAAGCAAGAATTTCCATGTTAAAGTGTTACATGTAGCAATTTTATTAGTTTATTAAATAATGTATAATATTCACTCCAATAAAATTTACCCTATGTTTATAATTAAAAATCTTTTCTTAATCCACCTTAAAGTGACACTATACTCATGCAGTGGCAGACTGTTCTCTGGCTCCTCCAACAGTCAGTGTCACCGACACTTCTCCAATCTCTGACATTGGCAACCATATGTTAATGAACAGGGGGGTGTTTAAAGGAGAACTGTGTGTATAAAGTTTTTTTTTTAACTGTTAAAATGAAAAGTACAGGGAAATAGGCCTGGTAATTTCTACCTCCCAGTATTGTTTCTGGGAGGAGCACCAGCCCAAACAAAACTGGTTCTGCAAGTCTTCCTCCTGGCTTTATCATTATCTTTAGTATAAGATTAGTCCAGGACTAACCTGGCAAATGAAAACTGTATGTGCCATAGCTCCTTAAAGGGCATGTCCACCCCCAAAACTAAAATTTAACCCACTATTGGCCCCACTGTGTAGTGTATAAAAATCCTTACCTTAAATCCCAGCTCCAAATGGTTCTCCTGTAATGCCCCCCCCCCCCGTCCAAAAAACTGTCCTGACCACCAGGGACATTTTCTGCCTCTGAGCTGTCCTCTCAGAGGTTTTTGGCTTGCTCAGAGCAGCCCTTCACTCCCCCCCCCTCCCGTTTTGTTTTCCCTCCCCCTAGTGTAAAAACCCTTTCCCACATATTAGGGATAGTTTCCCCAGCCCCAACTGCTATAAAATATTTGTAAGAAAGTCCCCTGGTCTTTACTTACCTCTTTCCTATGGCGTTCTGAACTGCCGGCAGCCGCGTCTGTGATTGGCTGCCTCTCAGACGTGGTTGCCTCTCAGACGTGGTTGCCGGTCCGGCTTTTCACAACCATCTAGTTGGTAATATGAATTTTATTTGTTAAATTCCTCCTTTAACTGTTCGAGGGAAATAAAACATTTCGAATGATAAATGATCAAAACAAGCTTTCAATAAATATCCTTTGATTTTTTTAGCTGATCATCTTTATATTATCTTGTCTTTCATTTTAATGTATCACCACGTAATAGAGAATGTATAAAGTACATCCTGAAAACACTGTCTGCATTAATGTCGACATTAATCAGCTATCCTTGAAACTGAGGAGACTAAATGCACAAGTTGCACACAAATTCTATGTTTTGCTGGCTTCAACACAAACACAAACCTGGTGGTGACAATCCCTTACACTGTACAACACTGCTATCATACATTTACAACCAGGGAAGTGCAAGTATCCTCTCTGGTACTTTTTACCTTACTCACGTGATGCAGTAATCAATGTGTAATCAATGTGCAACGCTTACTGCATCTCCGGGGTGCAGAAAAATTAGTAGTGTTGGTTTGCGGGCACTTTACACCCCAATCCAATGCACATAAAATTTTGTACTGCATATTTTCACACTATGTATTAAAATCACTATTACATATTCCTGCGTTTGGTAACCAAACCCTGCCATCACGTGTTTCTTTTTATATAAATAAATATATAAGAAAATGACTTGGAGATGAAGCCTTCTTTTAAAAAAGAATCCATTGCATTTAAACAAGCCTTGATCTATTAGTTGGTCTTCTACAACTTCACTAGTACAGAAATATCTGTACTAGTGAAGTTGTAGAAGACCAACTAATAGATCAAGGCTTGTCAATATGCCCAGGGAAATTACTTGAGGCTTTTTATTGACCTTGTAATGCCTTGTTTAGTGAATGCAATGCTACATTTTACGAGTCTTAAACGGTGTACAAATTCCAAAGAGAGGAAAACATTTTATACTGAAGATCAATTTCCTCTGTCAAAGGGAGAAAAGTAGCAGGAGCAGAAAAAACTTTTTATAGAAGAATGTGGATAATCCCCCCCACTGTGCTTGGGTGGGTTTCCTCCGGGCTCTCTGTTGCCCCCACAATCATAAAGACATACTGATAGGTTGTATGTGTCAAATAAATGTGCTTAGATTGCAAGCTCTTCAAGGCTTGGCTTAAAGTGAATATACAGTATACTGTGCATTCTATATCATGCTATATAAATCCTTAGCAATAATAATAATATTAATAGAGGGAATTGGATATTCAGAAGGTCCATATAAAGGATCTGCAAATTGCTGTAGGTTATCGAAATCAGAGTATTATTTGGGCCATAACGATCTCATAGAGCTAGAAATTGGAGGCACCAATGTAACAGTGAACTATTTTAAAATACCAGTAGCTTTTTTTCTGCTTGATTGGACCCCATGATGGCGACAACCAAATGTAAGATGAAAAGTGGAACAGGTCCCTGCAGAAAACCTTTTCAATACCTTCCTCCACCCCCTGAAAATGACCTCTAAAAAGATGATCAGGGCAGGTGAGCTCAGTTTCTCATACCATTGTAACCAACTGTCAGTCAACAAAAACTTAATTTCTGTAGAAATAAGCTGAAAAAATAGATAATTCTTCACACCAAAGGCAGACCACACATTGTCTACAAAATGTTGTTGAGGCTTGTTCCCTACTGTATCTAATAGCCCTTTCCCTCTTGACCTATGACTTCATTGCTTGTGCATCACTTAGGCAAAATACAGACTTTTCCCTAATAATAAAAAATAGAACTTTTTACATTTTATTTTCTGAAAATGGAACTCTGGGACTGGGTACTGGGGAGCCAGAATCTATTGCTTCTCTGCACAATGTTTAAAAGTGAAGATATACTTTAATATTTCCTATTGTGTCTATGTTGCCCTGCTGCAAGTAAAGTTATAAATGGAGAGGATGATATAATATCTATTTAACACTGAGGCAACATTTCTCTGTCAGCGGACCATGACATGGCAGTAATTATGTCATTGTGACATCCCCAATAACAAAAAAAGATGGTTTAGCCATCACCTCTGTAAATGATGCATTCTAAAATCGGCCAGCTTTTTGGGATTGAATTCTGTATTTATAAGGAAGGATCAACTTGATTTAAAATGTTTTTTTATTTAAAGATGGACTATTGCACTTCTATATTAATACTATTAAATAACAAGTGTCAAAACAAATAGGCCAATACCCATGTCTGGACATGTGCATCTTGAAGTCATTCCCACTTTGACACCTATAGTTAAGGGACCATATTTTGTAATGGAACCTTATAAGTAATAATCAGCGTGAATTTATGAGAAATAAATCTTGTCAAACAAACTTGCTTGCTTTATATGAGAATGTATTTGTAAGTGAGAATTTATATTCTACCATAGCAGTGGATGGAGTATACTTAGATTTTTCTAAGGCTTTTCATACTGCACATCATAGGCGACTGATGTATAAACTGAGATCAGCTGGCCTTGAAAAGCACAGTTATCAATGGACAAACAATTAGATGTTAGATACATGTACGAAGAGTAGTTTTAATAAAGCTTTGTCTATATGAGTTAACATTTTAAGTGGGGTGCCTCAGGCGTTGCTCCCTTGAGGCAATATGAGACTTTTGTCTCAGGCAGAGCCCTTGTTTAAATGTATAAAGGCAGCTTAAAAAACAAAAAAGCTAGCCCCCAGTAACTATGAGGCGCAACTGTGTCTCCATTCCCCCAATCTCGCTAGCACTTGCAGGACTGGAATGTAGTTTCTGCATAGTTTACCCTTGGCTCCCGGCACCACTACTTATTTACCAGTCTGTCTGTGGGGCATTTGTATTTAATTTACCAGTCTATGGGGCAACTTATATTAAAGGACATCTCCACCCTCAATATTAATTTTTCATATAATGTTGGTCATCCCTTCCCAACCCCAACTGCTATATTAGATGTGTAAAAAAAGAACCACAATGCTACTTACTATACACAGGAAAAGGGTTGGGATCCTGCACACCTGAACGTAAGGTAAGTAAATTGTCAATTCATGCTGGGTGCTCTAGGCGCTGAAGCCAACAGTCAGAATAACCAAAGGAAGAAACATGCCAGGCACACCAGTCTTGATAGTGAGAAGTAACTTATTTTTACAATGCTACTTACAGCCCCTCCCTCCAGTGGCATTCTGATCCAGCTCCTTACTTGCTAGAACTTCAAGCAGGGGACTGTACCGGAAGCCATGGCTTTGATTAGCTGAGAAGCAGCCAATCACAGTCATGACTGCTGGGTATAGAGAACACTGTGTGAGGTGCTGTAAGTAGAGTTGTAATTCTTTTTTACACATCTAATATAGTGGTTGGGGGTGGGAAGGGATGGCCAACATAATATAAAAAAATAACCTAACAGTGTCTGGTGAATGTGGCTGCTAAACTGGAGAGCTGACTTAGGTAACCATCCAGTGTTAATTCAGCCCTCCAGTTCACCTGCCATTGTTAGTCAGCCCATCACACCCACATGCCATGCCCACCTCCACAAGCCATGCCTCTTTTATTGCAGCTTCACATGCTGCATGAAGATGTAGGAGGCAAATTTAAAAAGTTTGTCTCAGGTGCCAAAAGGTTTAGAAACGCCCCTTTCCAGGGTTCCTCATTGGGACATATTCTATTTAATAATTTATTGGTGGCTATTAAAATCAAGGTCTCTGTCTTTGGTGACGACAAAAATCTATATAGGGCAGTGAGATTAGATTTAGTGTTTATAAATGTACAGTAAATATATAAAAAAAATATATGAATAGAGGTGTATTTTATTCTCCCATTTTACCTAGCACTAGTAAGGCCTTATTTGGCATATGCAGTGCATCTGTGGTAGATCAACTGGACAAGTTTAGTTCTTAAAGACATTTTGTTAGTCAACGTCTACTGAAATGTCTTCAAGAACTAAACATCAAGTCCAGTTGATCTAACTGAAAACCATGTCCTGAATAAACAAGAAACTTCACAAGCAATTTGGAATCCTATAAACACAGCTCACCGTGTAAGCAGGAAGCACCACCATTTGATCTGCTGTAGGTTTGGATAGACTGCAGCTAGAAGCATGATCCTGGGGTCATTTTATAGGAGAGCACTTGTATGAAGACCACAGTTCACCTTTAATCTTTTATAATTGAGGAGGGATGCTTGCTTGGGTATGTAATCTTTATATGTTCACCAATAGATCATGTCAAATAATATATGGCATTCCCTTATGATTGAAAGATGCGTTTATATAATTACATGCATGCTGAAATCACTAATTTTATTGCAGAAAGTTTGAATGATTATGAGATTGTTCCAATCGGCATTCTAAAAGCAGGAAGGATCCTCTTCAGACTGTAGGCATTATTGGTTGTTTAAAAGAGTTGAACTAAGCTGGTAACAGAGGTGGGAGTGCTGCCTTTCAACTCCCTCAGAATTATACTGTTAAATGCCCTGAAGTTGTGTTTTTATGTGCAGTTTGTGCGTTTAAAGCTTTGTGTTTATTCTTGGACTGGAATAAAGATTAATTATCCTTGGTAGCACATGGCTGAGACCTTTATTTGAAATCTTTACCCATACTTTCTATCAAAATGACAATTTTACACTATAACCTGCCCCTTGAGTTTGCACCTGCATACCAGCCTAAGGCAGCACCGAATTAATCTGGCAGCCACAGTCATTTTTCTTTTAAATGACACTTGGTCAAACAGAGAATACACATAGCCATATGAAAGAAAAGAGTTTAAAAATACTGTATATACTCGAATATAAGCCCATCCGAGTATAATCAGAGGTACTCACTTTCAAGTACAACTGATTAACACGAGTATAAGCCGAGGGTAGAAATGATGACCACTACTGCAAACCTGAAATAAGTAAAGCACAGTATTTGTGCCAATGTAATAATAGCCAAATCAAGTAACCCCCAATTCCTTGGCACTCCAGATGTTTGGAAACTTCAACTCCCAGAATGTTTTGGTTGCTGGGAGTTGAAGTTTTTAAACATCTGCAGTGGCAAGGTTCAACAAACTTTGTATTAGGCCAACATGGAGTATTATGGAATATATAATATATATGGGGGCTAATTTCTCCTTTAAGATGCACAGACCAAGAGATTCACATGAACTGTTGGGCTATTTACTAGGAACTTTAGATTGTTCCTTTAGTGTGACAATTGGTGTGGTGAATTTAAGCCTCACTACACATGTACAATGTGTTTTTTGCTAGTACCTTTCCCTTAAAGGGTATCTATACTTCCAAAAATTTAATTTTCAAAAACCTTACCTTTCGATAGTGTAATAATCCACTACTCCAACACATTTTTCAGATTTGAAATCCGAGCTGTAGATTCTTAGAAATCTTAATTTTAAATAACAGCATGTACAGGGAAAGACCTGTCACTCAAACCAGGTATGCCAATTTGTGTCCCTCCAGTGACCTCTTACCAGGATCTCCCAAAACATGTCAAAACATTTGTTACAGCCCCAAATATAATCTGATTAATCATATTGGTCTGTCTGCCCGTCTGTCTGTCTCTCTGCCTATCTATTTATCTATCAGTCTGTCTGTCTGTCTACAGAAGTGTGCCACAGGAGTTCACTTACAGGGAAAAGTGTCTCACACAGCAACAGCCACACCCACTCTCAGCAGTGTCAGGAAGATATGTTAATGAGCTGCACAGTGTCGGGCTGTGAAGGCTCTTTATTATGCAAATGAATGTATCCAGTGTCGGCTGCATTACACTTAGGCAGTGACTAAGGGAGGTGGGGGCCAGATTGGAGCAGTTACTAAACATTGAAATTCACTAACAAAGCAAGCACAGACACACATGTAAATAACATCATTGTGCTACCCTGACATTGTACTTTCACATTATACAAAGTTGTTTCAGTGAGTATAGTGACCCTTTAAGCATTTGCAATAAATGGATTGTCAAAGGAAATAGTAAAATAGCCCTTTTAAATTGCTATTTATTCCATGCAAAAGACATTTTCATTCCAAATGATCCATTTTTTTAGCCAATTTTGTCCTAGCGAAAGGCATCATTTTGCCTTCCACTCGGTTTTAGATAAAATGGATGATTTTACTCCATGATAAAGTTTCTTTATGCAGCTTTTTAAATGATTATAATTTTTCTCCTTCTCCTTTCTCCTCATGAAAATGTTTAGCCAGCACAAATGGAATCTCTTTTATCAGGTTATTAAACATTGATCCATTTTCTACACCGTAATGTGGTGACCTCCCAGAAACAGAAGCGGATAATGTTAACCTTATGAAACAAGCCTTGTTGGACTGCATAGGCAGTGCCCACCATTCTGATCTAATTGTTTTGGTTTTTCTTTGTATCGGTGAAATGCAGATGGGAAGGGAGATAGAGGGCAGACACTAATGATTTTTCATAGGCTTATGCCAGCGTAAACTACTTTAATATAGAGGGGAGGGGGTGGGTCGGAAAAGAGGCTCTGTCAGTTCCACTCAATCTCACAAACATGGCAGAATTAAAAGCAAATAGTGTAATGAATGAACAGATAAGTACTGTGGAGAGTCCATTGGGCAAATAAAGAGTTAATACACTGTGTCCATATAAACACTTGTTCAAAGCTATGAGATGATACATGGATAGATTAATAGATAGATAGATGGATGGATAGATGGACAGATTGAAAGATAGATATAAGGATAGATAGATATTTCTATTAATTTCTAACATTTTACCATAGCCCCGTCCCATACAATTTACAGTCTAGTGCTGGTGCCAGTAATGAGAGGGGCGATTTTCTCAAAATAAGCAGCTGGGGCGATTTTCTCAAAATAAGCAGAAGGTGACAGGTTTGTTAAACGGACTTTTCTTACCTGCCTTCCCCATAAAGACATAGCTTGTTGGATTTGGATATGATTGCTGTTCCAGTGATTCTGGAATACACAAAATCTTAAAGGACAATTATACTCACCTCCCCGCTCCAGATCTTCATGTAGTAACTTTACCCAGGGTGAGGACCTGAACCGCTAGTTCCTCACCCCGGGATCACAAACCCTTCAGCAGCGTGTTGCAGCAACGCTGCTCTTGTAGGCTCCACCCCCTCCTCCCCGTCGGCGACGAGGCCAATAGGAAGGCACACTCTGCAACAAGCGTGCCTTCCTTTTGGCCTCGTCGCCGACGGGGAGGAGGGGGCAGAGCACAAGAGCAGCGTTGCTGCAACACGCTGCTGAAGGGTTTGTGAATCCCGGGGTGAGGACCTAGCGGTTCAGGTCCTCACCCTGGGTAAAAGTTACTACATGAAGATCTGGAGCGGAGGGAAGGTGAGTATAATTGTCCTTTAAGCAAGGATGCTTTTATAGGAAGCATAATAGCAGCGATAGTTGGAAGAATATAAATACCAGCAGTCTCGTAACTGTATGTCCTGCTATATGTTTTTTATGGCAGTTATAGCTAAACTGTTTATAGTGTGTATTATATACCAGGTAGCTATATAGCGTAAGTTGAGGTTGGTCAAAAGCAGCAGAAAGCCCCCCACAGAACATAAAAATGAAGCAGAGCCTTCTTATAACAGAAGGTATCTTGCAGTCTCATGCTAGATGAATAGCATTGCCCACAAAATCTAGTAATTTCTCACTCCCAGGTTTCCCCTTTATGTCCTATGGCTAAAGCATGTGTCCAGAACAGCTGGCTTATTAACATGCAATACAGCCTATGATACAAAGCCCATTCATCTGACCTGCAGACATGACATGTTTCGATCTTACTGCATCTTGGCAGTGCAAGATAAGATTCATGGCTCTATGGGGTTGGACTTGGGAGCACAATATACCAGGTAGCTATATAGCTTAAGGTGAGGTGAGCCAAAAGGAGCAAAAATCCCTCCACAGAACATAACAATGGTATAGTAGCAACAATGGTATAAAAGATGAAATAGCTAATTGGATAACCGAGGATATGGTTCAGAAGCAACTTAATAAGGTTAACATCAATAAAGCTCCTGGACCTGATAAACTAAATCCTTAGGGAAGGAAGTTCAGTTTTAATCAGGCCTTTGTGTCTTATTTTCTAAGATTTCCTTGTGCCTGGAAAAAAAGCTATTGAAATTCCAATATTCAAAAAAGGTGGTCGTTTACAGCCTGGTAATTACAGACCTGTGAGTTTAACATCAGTGGTGGTAAAGTTTGATACAGGAACATATTTTACAGTATGTTTCAAGGACTGATCTTATAAGTAGTAATGAACATGGATTTAGGAGGAATAGATCTTGTCAAACAAAGTCGCTTGGCTTTTATGAGGAAGTGAGAATGAATTTGGTCTCTGGCATAGCAGTAGATGTAGTTTACATTCCCCATAGGTGACTTATGTATAAGGCCTGTTAGGCTTGGATGGCCTGAAAAATTGTTGATGGACTGGATGCAGAGAGTAGTTGCTAATGGTGCTTCATCATTAAGTGAGTTGACACAAAGTTCTGTGTTGGGGCAAGTGCCCGGTTCTTTGGCAAAGTGCCCCAAATGCTTTAACACGATTTACCTAATAGAGGTGCCCCGTGTCTCCTTTTCCCAGTAGTACTCCGTGGCTGCGCGATGGCAAAGCTGCGTTGGACTACTGGGAAATGCAGCCCCTGCGCTGCCTCTGCAACAACATGTCAATGAATTCCAGCCTCCAGCTGCTCCACTGCATATGGATAGGTAATAGCCACACCGGAAGTTCGGGTCCGGTTTTAAACAGCTGATCGCGTGTATGTTTTCTTCACACGCGCGATCAGCTCTTTAAAAAGGCTTGGTACTGCAGGGATCTTGGAAATCAGCAGAGGAGGGAGTCAGGGGTTGGCCCCCAAACTCGCAAGGGGCGGTCCCCTTCAGGTACGCCCCCGCCTAGGTTTCACATTAGCCATAAGTTTCAAAGATGCCCTTGAATTGTCTTACCTAGCTCAGGCCCTCGCTGATCCTCCTCTGCTCTGTTGCTGACAGTTTCTAAAAATAAAGTAAGTTGCATGTTACTGGTATTGATACATAAAGTTGATCCAGGGATCTTTCAGTAAGGAATTTTCCCCCTTCACACTGTTTTTTCTTATTATTTTTTTTCTCTGTACATTGTACATCTGTACTCTTTCTCTGTACATTGTAAAATTGATACTGGAACATTCACTGCATCAACCCTATAGTTGAGTTAAGGAAATGCAGTTGTCTAACTGGAAGATTTTTCTGACTCTGACAAGTAGTAACTCCAGATGGAATAAAGGTATCCAGACATTGCTTTACTGAGCGACTTTGGTATTTACTGTTCTTTTAAATTTCCTACTAAATTCTAATGTGATTAGGCAGTTAAAGTCAATACTTTATGTACTTTATATAGGGAGAAAGTTCAGAACAGATACTGTAGATAGATATATAGGTAGATGATAGATAGATAGATAGATGATTGATAGATAGATAGATGATAGACAGATAGATAGACAGATAGATGATAGATAGAAATGATAGATAGATAGATGATAGATAGATAGATAGATAATAGACAGATAGATAGATGATAGATAGATTATAGATAGATAGATGGATGGAAAGATAGACAGATAGATGATAGATAGAAATGATAGATAGATAATAGATAGATGATAGATAGATAGATCGATGATAGATCGATGATAGATAGATAGATGATAGATAGATAGATAGATAGATAGACAGATAGATAGATAGATAGATGATATAGATAGATAGATGATATATAGATAGATTATAGATAGATGAATGGAAAGATAGATAGATAGATAGATAGATAGATAATAGATAGATAGACAGATAGATGATAGATATAAATGATAGATAGATGATAGATAGATAGACAGATAGATAGATAGATCAATGATAGATGAATGATAGATCGATGATAGATAGATGATAGATAGAAATGATAGATAGATAGATGATAGATAAAAATGATAGATAGATAGATGATAGAAATGATAGATAGCTAGATAATAGAGATAGATAGATAGATAGATAATAGATAGATAGATGATAGATAGATGATAGATAGATAATAGATCGATAGATAGATAGATAGATAGAGCCACATCTTCGAAAGATGACAGACAGGATCTTACAGATTCTCTGTCATCCTTCAAAGATTGGTACAGTGTGTATCCAGCCTAACAATATGGAGCAGAGAGGAAAGCTTTGTTACCCTAGTTTTATTCTAACATGCTGGGAGTTGGGGGAGTAATGCAGGTTTCCTATTGCTGCTCAGGACATGGCTGCTCTAAATCCATATTAAAGAAATGTGTCTTTTCATAAAAGACCTGAGGTGACATAACCGTAACAGTGACACAGAGGACAAGTTATAAAACAACAACATTAATCAATTTGGTACAGAAAACGAGCACATTTCAGCAAAACATAATGTTTCATTATATTCTCCCTTTCATCCTGCTGCTATGTGATTATGTCTGTGCCGCAGCTGAGAATGTTTGTGCTGTACTTTAAAAGTAACATTAAAGCGTGACCGGATAGTTTGAACGTTGTGCCGGTGCTCTTTTGATCTAAAAGGTTATCCCAAAAATCACAAATAAAACGTATGTGGGAAATGCTACTCCCGTTTGGAGAGAGGTAACTTTCATCAAAAAAATTTTTTTGATGATTTTGTTGACAATCACCTTCTTGTATTATTTTGAGGAATTGTTTGACAAATATTATCAAGTTAGCAGAGATCCAGGGTTAGAGGTGGTCAACATACCCAGCCAGGTACCCATGGTCAGCAGAGTTTACCATCTGTTTATGGATCTTTCAGATCCATCTCTTAAAAAGACCATTTGTACTGCTAACCATGTTTTAGTGCTGTGTCTTAAGGGAACAAGTTTCCTTTACCAACTCGTTTCAATCTCATGGAAGACATACCGGCAGCCGCTACAGTGATTGGCCGAGATGCGGCCCAGCCCCTTATGCTTGCTTTAATGCACGGAAAAGGCACGGGAGACCAGCAGAAGGCAGCCAAGGGAACGAGGGCTGTTAAGTATGTGCAGAGGCTGATTTTTAGGTTTTTTGAGGGGTCTTCTGCTAAAAACAGAGAAGTATTTGTTAGGGGGGGTTGGACTTGTTTCACTGTCATATATTAAAAGAGAGACGGATTCATTACTGTTTCTTCTGGGTAGCAGCAGTCAGTCATTACAACCAGCTACTAAGTGCTGTTTTCTGAGATGCTTCCTCTGCACATGTGCAAGCTTGTAAAGAACTTGTACAGCTTTAGACAGGAGGTGCTAACTTTCACAAATGGAAGTAGAATATAACAAAAGCGTTCTAACTATTGTATGGCATAGTTGGGTGTCTTCTGCTTTCGAGTTATTTTTAGTTAGGTTGGGCATGCCCTTAATCTAGATGTGTCTTAACATGGATGTGTTCAAAAGTGTTCAGAAATCAACTTTGACACCCTCTATGCCTGGGGGTGTTTTCATGTGACCAGACCAGGGTAGGCCTAGAAAATTGTACAAATAGCCATAAGCCTCTGAATACAAAATCATTTATATTTATATAAATAATCTTTCACCTTGAACAGCATGTGCTGAGCAGTAATGCATATCCTGTTTAAAGGAAAACCATTGCTGATCTAGTGCACACACTGTAATGAGGGTTCTGGAAGTTATCCATGAGAAGGTGTGATGCCCTGTCCTTGAAGAGAAGGTATAAAATAAAGACGTACTGTCATTTTTATTAGTATTGTATTTAACATGCCAGTATTGCTACTAATAAAATACAAAGATTAAAGAACTAGCAAAGTCAAAACTGCCCCATATTTCTACCTGTAATACTGGCCTATAGGGCATAAGCACTAGTACAGGAGTTGGTACTTAACTAGTCATACATGCAAAAAACTAAAGGGGGTGATGCAGTAAAGGGTGCAAATGTTGGTCCGTGCTATTTATCTGCAGCAACCAATCAGATGTAATCTAACTGCAGCAACTCAGTAAAAAGCTAACATCCGATTAGTTGCTGCAAATAAATAGTATATATTATACTGTTATACCTCTTGTTGCATAGGCACATAGTTCACTACTAGAGAATTGGAATCCATGTGTGCTTTATTGGCAAATGCAGCCAATGGTCCCACTAAACCTTAAAGCCAAGACTTCTTGCTCTTGTTGGATGTTCCAGAACTACAGTAGCTCTGGCTTTAGCGTTTTTAAAACTGCTCCTGTTTTATATGTTGTGCACTGGGGCGTAGCTACCAGGGGTGCAGGGGATGCGAACGCACCAGGGCCCTTGGCCAAGAAGGGGCCCCATTTTGTGCTAAGGTTCCAAAACTTCTAGTCTGTGTGCCAACTGTTTTACCAGTGGTCTGTGTACAAAGCATTTTTACCATTGTCTGTGTGCCAAGCCATTTAACCAGTGCCTGGCTGTTTGCAGTGCCAGTTTCCCAACCAGTTTATCAGTGTCTGCATGCCTTGCATTTAACCAATCTTTGTGCCAAATATTTTACTATGTAAAGCATTTTACCACTCTCTGTGCCAAGCATTTTACTAGCGTCAGTTGGTTAGTTATTTTAGAATGTCTGAGGATCTAAATTTAGAAATAATGTTGGAATCTGATTGGATAGTTTTGCTGGGTGTTTGGATAAAGTATGTTTGTCTGTTTTAAAATGAGTGCCTTTAACAAAATATTAATGATGAATTTGGATGTTTTTTATGGAAATGATTATTTGGTTTGCGGTGCGGATTTGTGTTTTTGCGGTGGTGTCTGTAGCTACACCACTGTTTGTACATCATGTTTGTATTCACATGCTGTGTACATATTCAGGGTTATTCAATAAAAGTTCTTATCGTTTAAAATGGTGCTAATTTTGCTCCAACCAATCAGATCCTATTTAACATTTGAAAGCTAACATCTGATTGGTTGGGGCAAAATTAGCACCATTTTAAATGATAAGAACTTTTATTGAATAACCCTGAGTGTTTCCTAAATCATTTTCAGTAATGTTTTGTCTGTCCAGGGAGACGTGTGGAGTTTTCTTCTCTGTAGTCAGTCTTTGTTTCCCTTAAACAGGTGAGACGTGACATTGCAGACCTCATTATACACTAGGAGTGACAGAGAAAACGAGGAAATGATGTACAGCGTGTTATACATTTATTACGCTGTTCCGCACACATACCTACATGTTTATAGGCCTGTAAATTGTTTGGAGAACGCACATATGCTTTGTGTTGGGTTTCATTCTGCTGCTCGGAGCTGCAGTGGCTGTTCCCACCCTGTGGGTTTCTGGTGAAGAGTTAAAGTCAGCCTTAGCTAATGAAAGAGAAATGTGAAGGGACCTGTGTTTATCCTGCACATTGGAGGGAGGATTGCATGGACTTGGTTTATATGAAAATGTCAGGCTACATATTGCAGATACAGACTAAAGCAATTAAAGGCCATTCATGGAAAATTCCTTCTAGCTCTGACAAGCCGTGGTCTCCCGTTTGTGGCAGGGAGTTTGCAGGAAGGGCATTGATGATACCACCTCCACCTTCACACATCCTCGCTCCGTGATGGGTTGTCTCTGCAAATTAGGATTACGATGCACAGGAAAACCTTGGGCCTTATTAGTCAGACCAAGTGAAAAAGCTCAGTGTGTGTAACTGGAAGCGGGAAAGCTGCCAGAATATGAAATACAGAAAGGATTCTGTGTGTGCCGAGCTGTTTATAACACTGGGGCTGCTGTTCGTGGAAAGAACGTGGCCTTCTGGGAAGATAAAGCAAACGCAAGGAGGCAGAAAAAACAACAGAACATGGAGATATAATCAGCGTATTAAATCATTGCCCCCCCCGGTTAAACTATAATGCCCCCCCTAATTAATGTACATTTGATTATGTAGGGGTAGAGCTGTATCTGTGATGGAAAAATAAGACGCTGGGCCCTTCCTTTAGTTTCAGGGACTTCTCCCACGGTAGTTACGCCTCTGAATATGATAAGTCCAATAGGAATTGACACCGTGCTGGAATCGTTATCAATTGATACTGCATTTTTTCCCAATATTCTTTACCTAGCATGCCACAAGTTAAAATGGAAATGTCCCTTACATCTCTGCACCAGGGGCCACATTCACACCTTTAGAATGAGGAAAACCTTATCTATGTCTTGTCACTGTGACTAACCAGTGCAATTAATCCTAAGGGCTCGTTCACACTAGGTCCGTTCTTGGTGCATTTTTCTGAATGGACCGTTTTCAAAAACACAAGGACACATACAGGGCAATGCACCAATGGGCGCACCACTCCTGGGGCTTAAGTCACGCTAGCTGATGTAATATTGGTTAGCGTGACTTTAACTCCTTCCTTGCAGCGGCTGCATGACTAACTCGAAAGTTAACCAGGCATCCGGTTATATGCCAAAAAGTGGCATTCTATTGCGGCACTTTAAAGGACAGCTAATAGCTGGCGTTAAAAGTGGCAGAATAGAAAAATGGCAGATAGCGATGCTCTGAGAGCCATCGTCATATAACATCACCGGCGTGTTTGCACCGGATTGCCGATAGCGGCTCTCAGTACATCGCCCTGATAGAATTCAGAATCAACGTCCATTTGCGTTCTGGTCCATTGCGCTTTAAAAACACACCGCATGCTGCATTCCTGTCTGTTTTTTGCATGCGTTTTCTATATAAATCTATGGAAAACGCATTGTGAAGAAAGGCCTGTAAAAAATGGTCAGAAACTGACAAACGCATGTGTGTGTTTGTCGTGTTCTTGTGTGAAAGAGCCTTGATTTCTAGTCTGAATGAGCCATGATTTCTAATGTGAACAAGCCTTGATTTCTAGTGTGAATAAGCCTTGAATTCTAGTGTGAACGAGCCTTGATTTCTAGTGTGCACGAGCCTTGATTTCTAGTGCCTTGATTTCTAGTGGGCACGAGCCTTGATTTCTAGTGTGAACGATCCTTGATTTCTAGTGTGCACGAGCCTTGATTTCTAGTGTGCACGAGCCTTGATTTCTAGTGTGAACGAGCCTTGATTTCTAGTGTGAACGAGCCTTGATTTCTAGTGTGAACGAGCCTTGATTTCCAGTGTGCACGAGCCTTGATTTCTAGTGTGCACGAGCCTTGATTTCTAGTGTGCACGAGCCTTGATTTCTAGTGTGAACGAGCCTTGATTTCTAGTGTGAATGAGCCTTGATTTCTAGTGTGAAGGAGCCTTGATTTCTAGTGTGAACGAGCCTTGAAACTGTCAGTTTATCATTTCCAGACAATGGCTCGCTAATGCCTCTTCTGTGAATGTAAAATATTTCTAATATTTCTCTTTGTTTAATGCTCATTGGCTCAGTATTCTCCTCCATTTATTTTTAGATGAATTCTGCTCGGTGAGCTGTGTTTATCAAAGCCCGGCATGTTTCGGAAAATCTTGACATCCCTCTTCTCATCTGCGAGTAGGTGTTAATCCCAAACTCTTTCAGTATCTCCCTATCCCTTCATCTTCTGCAATTAGCTGTAAAAACCCATTATCTCTCAGGCCGCGTGTCTGGCTTGGGTGAATGAGATAACTATTACTCTCTTAATGTCATTGGCATATTGCTCCTAGTACAGGGGCCTCATCAGGCAGGTAACGAAGCTTTTTCAACAAGCTCCTTGGAGTACTCGTGCGGCAAATGAATTTCTCAATTGGGTTTGATACGTGCTGACCTTACTATGCAAAAGATTTGCCTGCAGGAAAACATCTAAATGAGACAGAGGACACCGACTTACAGTACAGCCGAGTGCATGTGTGTTTGTTACTGTGTGGTTACAATTACAGGCGACAGCATTGCTTACATGGGTGTTCCAACATTCCAGTTAGACAAAGTGTAATTGGTACTGCCATATAGTTAGCAATTTCATTAATATTATAGTTTTATATTTACAGTATTTCCATGGCTTTTTGCTTGTCATCTGGAGGACCTGCACCGCTTTATACGTTCATTACCTACTCTGGCCAATGGGCTCACTCCTATCAGTATCCCACATTCCTGGCCTGTCAAGGATTATTATGGGAAATGAGCTGTATTACTACATAGAATGCTGAGATTTCTAGGGCAGCAGTGAGACCAGGACAATTTATACAACACAAGGCTAAAAAGAGGGTTAACCATGACATAAATGTTTACAAAAATAGGTCTAACTCAACGTGATGTATTTTATTTTATTATATTCATCTATCAACTCTTACTTAGAAACTTTATTGGAATCTCTTCTAATGCTGAGTCCATACTCGCAAAGTGGAGGTTAAAGGTACAGATCCTATGCATGACTTTTCTTCACATAGGTCCTCTACATACACATCAATACATCAACCTCTAATGGCCCTATACAGGTGGTGCAGTTTTCACGACTGGAAAATCTTTTGGACAGGTGACATAATGGGAAATTCACAGAGAGCAACTATCACCAACACACAAATACCTGCTAACACAATCACTGTTCACTATTTCTTCACTATTACTGCACAAGTACCATAAACCGGACAGGCCCTGCAAAGCTACTATCTTTACCCAATGCCACATCAGGTACAGTGGGGTTTTTCACTATTTTGGTCTTTTGTGCCCTATAATACATCTAGTAGTGTGTACCCAGCCTCAATGCTTAACAAATATTGTAGATTTGTGTATGTTACCTTAGCAGTGTATATGCTTTTTGTATTACCGTATTTGTTCTGTTATTTAAGTGGCCTGCAAAGCAACGCAGTAGGAACCAGCAGAAAAAATCATTTTTTACATATATTAGTAGAAAGGTTATTAAATAAAAAAATCAAAAACATAAACAATGGCCTGAAATAACCAGGGGACTTTTGATAAAAATGGAGAGAGATGACAATTTGAAAACCATAAAGTTGTATTGAGCTGTTTAAAAAAAAAAAACACAAAAAAACATGTCCTGAGGTACTGAACTGAACAGTCTAATTTCTATCACATATCTGTTTCGTAATCTATTATACCCTAAAGCTTCGTACACACATGCGATCACGGGGCTGGCCTACAATGCAAAATCATGTATTGAACAGCCATTTCGCCCTACTGAGCATCCATACATTTAATGATAGACGGTCGAAATGGCCGTTCGGTACACGCGATGGGACGTGTATGGCAGCTCACATGCAGAGAGATGTAGTACTTACGGTAACGCAAACCCAAACTAACCCCTTTAAGCCGCTGTTGTTAGGGGTTAGTGTAGGTTTAATATTTAAATACTGGTGGCTGCAATTGTCCATTGTTTATCGAATTCTCAATATTTGTTTTTGATTCCTGGAGAGTGGAATATAAACTGATGTCACGTGTAAAATAGATGTATGTTTACAGCTGGGGAATGACTTCTACAATAGGTATTCATGGGTATATTTTGGAGACTGACCTCAAACCTAGTAATCAGCATGGATTTAGCAGAAGATGTGGTGTACTTATGGTTATGTTGTACCATCATCTACCATTGCAACACAGATGATTAATGTCTTAACTATGACCTGTATACCTTAAAAAGCGCATTTATACAGAGACAGAAAATTGTTTCAAAGCTCACATATTGAATAGTCTAATAATAAGGCATCATCTATGTGGGCTATAGGGCTGCTTCCATTTGTATATCAAAAACATACTTAGGGAGATTCAATAAAAGTTCTTATCGTTTAAAATGGTGCTAATTTTGCCCCAACCAATCAGATCTTATTTAACATTTGAATGCTTACATCTGATTGGTTGGGGCAAAATTAGCACCATTTTAAATGATAAGAACTTTTATTGAATAACCCTGACTGTTTTTTTTTTTTTTGGGAGTGTGGCACTGGGCACCTGCCATGAAAATCCAACCCCATTATATAAGTAAAGCTTGATATCTCATTGTGACCATTCCTGTGGACAGTTCTAACCATGAGATCAGCAAAAATTTACGTTTTGGCCAATACATTTTTCATTTAACTTTGCCCCCCAAAAAATAGTTGAAAATGTTGCAGGAGTCTTTTCTCACCATAAAGGGACAGTAGCCCATTTAACAATATGGAGATAATTAAATATATCCAGATTGCGACAGATCTGCGTTCGCATTTTGTCTGGCATTAAAATAATGCAAGATCAGTGTGTGAACTGGAATTCATGGAGTGCCACAATAGCGATATTAAATTCCTGTAGGGGGCGCTAGCAGGGCGACTCTCAAATGTTTTCAAACTACCTCTTTCAGACTATATCCTGTAGATCATCACATTAAACTGCATTATGTAGGCACAACAGATAAAAAAAATCAAATCTTGTTTTATTGTAAATCTTTTCCTAGTAACAGGAAAATTATATAGGTGTATAGATATAATCCTATAGCCAGACAAGGAAAATTTTAAATAAATGTTAATAATTTTCTAGATTGAAATCATTGGGTGATCTGCTCCTTCCATTCACTCATATCTGTCTGATTTGTTTGCAGCCTGGATGATTTTTAATCAGGAGAACTTAACTTGCTTGAACTTGACCTTGATTTTAGTGCAACAACAAGTATGAACGTTGTGTAGCGATCATTCCCCATTTGCAATTTATATCTGCCCTTTTTTTAATGAGTGCAGGAAACATTATATGAAGCCAGGGGATTTCAAGCCTACCATTATCGTTTGAAAAGAGGTGACCTCTAGCTGTAGGGTTAAAAGAGTTACATGCACCCAAAGCCGATGCTGCTGGTGGAATCTGCATATTTACCCTGTAGCAAAATAACTGCCAAACCTATTAACCTGTTGTATCCCGTGGGTTCTAACCCTGGCGAAATTCATTAATGTTGGAACAGTCAGGATTCCCCCGGGGGGGGGGGGGTTGTAAATCATGGACTATGCTTCCTCTAAATATTTCTCTATTTCCCTTGACTCCTCACAGTGGAAATGACTAACAAGGAACAGAATTCACATTGTCCCCTCTACATTGTGGGCCCCCATTACACGAATCACTACCCTGGCCAGGATGGCTATAGAACCAGCACATAATAATTTAACTCCTCGTAATCTTTTCTGTTATAGCCAATAATGTCACATACTTGGAAGATCATAAAAGCATCAAGAGGGATATTTCTTACATTCGGATATCTAGAAATGGTTTCACAGACAAACAGGAGAGAATATTTCGTCCCACAATTACCGAATGGTGTCACTTTCTGCAGATACTGTGTCACTGGGTTAGGAAAAATGACTCTAAATATAATCTCATAAAGTAACGTTGGGCTATCCGGGGAGAACATAGCTGCCATATATCGCTGTCTCTGAGAATTAGTGTAGTGATCTTGTGTTCCCAGTCTGATCTGTAACACTGTGGTTTGATGGAAGCCATATTTAATCTTTATGTGGATGAACATGTCCTGCCAGGTAGATGTGAAACAAAAATAAGATTAAAAGGAGTAAGGAGCCATTGCTCCTGTGGTTCTGAATGTCTCTTAATTCTCATACCCCCACTGCACAAGGTGAGAATAACAGCCCCTACCCAGGGATTATCCTCCATCCCTAATACCAAGTAAATGGGAGACAGCCTTTTCAATCATGGGGAAATAAGCATTTGTGGGTCCACAACAAGAGAGAATCCACCACGCTGATTAAAAACAATGGACTGTGACCAGAAAATGTGAATAAATATGATAATGAGGCAGCCTATCAAAATTGTCTCACAGGTGGCAATCTTTATTGGCTTGAATAGAATATCAATATCTCCATGATTCAATAGGAAGCTCGTGCTACAGATCTACACTGGTTACTTAGAATTTGGACCCAATTCATCCTGAAATTTTTCATCATAAATTTTAAGTATTCTACAGCATTTTTTTTTTTTTTTGCTTTCAATAGAATTTTCAAATGGAATTTTAAAATTTCGGATTTTCTAAAAATTTCAAATTTTTTGATGAAAACTTTAGAGTTTTGAAAGAAAATCGTTTGGATCTGTGGATTTCCGAAACTGTCAGTTTCGCGGATGTATAATATAAAGACAAAGAAAGAAGAAAACCTTAGATACTGTGTCTATTGTTCATTTTATTGAAGAATACAAAAGGAACCATATATAACGATTGTTTCAGTTTTTATTATATTCAATGAACTTTGTGGCAATTAACTCACCAATTATTACACCGTTTCTTTGTGTACCTCTTTATCATGGTCATGTACCATAGGCTGAGTTTATTCCCATAGTGCATTTCTTTCCTCTATTGATTATCATCACCTGGTACATTTTCTCACTGGGTCACTATTAAGTGAATGCAAGTGGTTCTGTTTATTGTAACACTAGAATTTGCACCTCAGATCAGATCAAAGACACTTGAACTTTACAAAGATGTAAATTTATGTTTTATTAGGCATTGTCAGGGTTATTCAATAAAAGTTCTTATCGCTTAAAATGGTGCTAATTTTGCCCCAACCAATCAGATTTTATTTAACATATGAAAGCTAACATCTGATTGGTTGGGGGAAATTAGCACCATTTTAAGCGATAAGAACTTTTATTGAATAACCCTGTATGTTTTATTAGGCATTGTCAGGGAGATTCCATAAAAGTTCTTATCGTTTAAAATGGTGCTAATGTTGCCCCAACCAATCAGATGTTAGCTTTCAAATGTTAAATGATATCTGATTGGTTGGGCCAAAATTAGCACCATTTTAAACGATAAGAACTTTTATGGAATCTCCCTGTATGTATTTTGGTCAATTTTGAAATAACATGAGTCAGGCCTGTGCACCATCAGCCTTGCTCCAACATTTCTTTAAATTCCTAAACACCATCATCCCTGCACTCAAGCAAAGAATGTGAATGTAACTGCCTGCAGCCTGAAAGCTTTTGTTTAATCCCCCTTTGGATAAACCTTCTTGGTTCTGCCCAGTAGTAAAAAAGATTAACCTCTGTGACTGCAAAGGGGACAACTTTTCTTTTAAAATAAAACCCCGTGGATTATTTGGCTGAATCACATGGTTTGAAGGGACATTTTTAAAGCAAGTTTATAATAAATTGGATTTTTTCCCTGCCTGTTTTTTGGGGAATTTGTCAGACTGTTCTGGATGGTATTATTGGCACAAACCTTTCTCTGAGAAATCTATGTAGTGTTTTGGGCACCGATACACACATACTGGTTCATTTCCTAACAGAAAATGCAATGGGATTCAGGAATGAATGACATTTTTTAC
Source organism: Hymenochirus boettgeri (assembly GCA_019447015.1). Lineage (NCBI taxonomy): Eukaryota > Metazoa > Chordata > Amphibia > Anura > Pipidae > Hymenochirus > Hymenochirus boettgeri. The sequence continues at coordinate 130,112,544 of CM033476.1, read as the reverse complement.
ATATTGTTGCTTTATATCCCTTATATCATAGGCATCTTCTCTGCTGAAATTAGGTTCACAGTACAGTAATCATAAGGAACCTGTTTGTGTTGGAAGCAGGTGTCTGTACTCCGATAAAATTTCCTGGTAACTGTACTTAGATATAATCACAAGTAGGCATGGTAATCGTAGGTAGGTGTGGTAAGCACAGGTAGACGTGGTAAGCACAGGTAGACTGGGAGCCCCGCCACGTATAGGGGATGGGGCATCTGACCGTGGAGGGAGGTACCTTGTTCAAGAAGCCTCTAGGCTCGTCCTCCTTCCCTTACAGAAGCACAAGTGTAATCTCACGAGATGTGTCATTTTGTAGTTGCCGGTGACCTGGATACAGCTCATCCCTCCCACCCTGTTTTATGTTATTTGTATTGAAATTGTTGGAGTCACGGCTGGCGGGTACACCCATATTGATGAAGCCATTACATGCCCTCTGGCAAGACAGAGGTTGGCATTCAAGCTGAGATCTACGACTAAGATGGTTAACAACAAGTATGGTTACGGCATGCAAGGGTGTACAGTGGTGGTAATATGCTAAGGGGCATATTTAAATTGTTGTTTAATAAAAAGCCATGGCCAATTGTTGGTGTCTTTGTCTTAATTTAATGTAGTAAAGTACTTGATCTAATGTTATGGTATGGCTGACTGGATTCTTCTTTTACCCCCGCGGTCTTGGTAAGCACAGGTAGAGTAATCTCAGATAAAGTAGGTGGGGCAAGTTATCTTCCATTTTATTGAAACACGGGTCAGTTAATGTGTTCATCATCCAATGATTAAGGCAGGTTCACATAAATGCCTATAGTTCATTTCACTGGCATTTTACCAGCATTTCCAGATAGTTCCCTAGGTTCATTGCTAAAAGAATGCAGGTAAACAAACTGTAGCCCTTCGTGTGAACCTAGCCACAGAGAAAAAAATGACAGGTCAAGTCCTACAGGTAAAAAGTAGAAACTCGAGTGATGATGTCATGAGATTCCTGTAAGTTTTTCACAGATTCAGCTAGTCACAAAGCTCAGAGAAGACCACAATGGAACATTCATTAAAGTAAACACTGTAGAACTTTTGACACTGCCCTGTCCATTACCTAACATGAGTGTACAGGTTATCTATGTCTTATCACTTCTCTCGTGCTACATGTTCAGTAGAAAGGCCCATAAAAGGATTAGACCTATAAACAAAGGTGCACTGTACTTAATATCTGTAAAGTTATTTCAATCTGAAATGTGATGGATTTTCAATCAAGAACCTGCTATCCCTGAAGTATAGTTTTAGGGTATTATTATAACAGGAGATAACATGACACAGATTGATAACTCTAGCTTTGAGCTCGGAGCAGGGGTCGGCTCCGATTCCAATGTTTGAAACTCCTCACAGCTGTTTATATTTGCAAGGAGTTGTGTAGAGTGCAGCTGTCATAGACCTGTCTGAGATCTCATTATTAATACCTCCCGTTTATAAAGTGTAAACCCTACCCTGCACACTTGTGGAACTGAGTCCTGTGTGCTTCTAGACATCAGGATAGGCTCTCTCTGAATGGTGTTACTGTAGCAGCCCAGCTGAGGTGGTAATGGAAAACCTGAGTTCCATTTGAAGGCAGCCCGCAGGCCTTAAGGGGTTCAGAAGATTTACACATTTTTGGCTGAGGTGTGGGACTCAGGAGAACATCTGTCTTGGTTCTTTTCTGTCTTTTGTTTCACACAGTGAGATGAGCAGCTGCCTGCTGATGTTTCCATTGGAAGGATCCTGTTATTCCTTGGGCCAGATAGTTGTGAGTAATGGATGTTTGTCACTAATTCCCAGTGGGGGCACAGACGATCCCATTTAAATTCATGTACAATTAGTTGAGGTCATTGTCCGTGATTCCAGATATTTTCTTTTAATATGGTGCTTTCTGCTGATGGAGCTCAATTGCTAATTATTATTCTGTCTTAATGCTTACAGTATTCAATAGGGGAGACATAACAATGTTTGCACATACGCAAAATAATAACTAGGGACACAGGCTATACTGCATATCCTGCAAATAGTTATTATTGTATGGAGATTTCAATGAAACACATTCAAACAATAGATTTTTTTTTTAACTGAACAGTTTTCTTCTCATAAACTTATTTGATCAGCCCAATCATAAAATGGTAAGGCAGGTATCCCACCCCTTCTGGGTGTTCCCCTGCGAGACCACCCCATAACCCGCAAATCACACTGAGCCCATGGAATGCCCCTTACACTGCCTCCCCCACACGGGATGCACCCTCCCCTTCCTGGAACGCCCCCAACTCTGCCCCCCATATACCTCTGTCTACAGCACGCCCCCATTTTCTGCACCTAATACCCACCCTCCCTGTCCCCTGCCCTGAGGCCACATTTGGCAGGGTGGGATGTCTGGTAAGGTTGCAACTAATCCAATATATAAATAATAATTTCACATTTAATCCCCCGAAGAACTGAATAAGATAACTGTGTGCATGTGCACTGTCACATCTCCTGACTTCTGTCAGATGGAATGGAATGTAACAGGATTGTCAAGGGATTTCTATATTCACCTTACCCGCTGTCCACCGATGCTTAGAACCCAGGGTGAGGACCTACACGTCCAGGTCTTCACCGCTGGTTTCGTCTTCTATCATCTGCAATACTTACTTAAAGTTTGCTTTGTGGCTTCATCCTTTATTCAGTCAGTGAAGCGTTTTTTTTCATTGGCCGGGGTTGCGAAGGTGGAAATGGAGTTAGAGCCGTGAAGCAAACTTTAAGTGAGTATTGCAGAAGATAGAAGGCATACCCAGATAGTACCTCCCTAAACACCAGGGTCCATTGGAACGGGGTGGAGGGGAGTATAATTCTCCTTTAAACGTGTGATGCATTGGTACCCAGGTTCATGCTGCATTGCTCACCTGACCCCAATCTAATGTTGCATTTGATCATTTGATATTTTGCATTTCCCCATATTCTAAAGGAATGTCGGTGTATGTATATATGTGTGTCTAATTTGTATTATTTAACTGCCATGTCTAAAAACAGGTTGGTAAAGTTATTACAGTCAGGTTATTTATGTACATCCATTACTAGTAGTTAAAGGTCTGTATATAGAGTACCGGGCTCTCGCATTGACTATTATTCCTTCTTCCTTCAATGTTTCAACACTTTATCGAAAAGGAACAATTAAACACATTTTTTCCCCCTGATGAAGACTGATTGGAAAGTCATACACACATTAAATTAGGCCTATTTTAACACGAATGACAGATTGCCATTGTTTGTCTGGAAAGAAGGGGCAACCCCAGTAAAAGTTCATACACACGTACGATTGCGCGGCACACAATGTGTATGCAGAGCTGTTTCGGGCATTCGGTCATTCGGTTGAAGATCCGCCCGGCCAGTTGTGCAACAATCCCTGACTGAATGGCCGTTTCGGCAGTCAAAGTGCCCATACATGGCACGTTTATTGGCCAAAACGTCCGTACATACACAGAGGAGGATTGTGAGTTGTCACCGTTTATTGTACATGCGTTTGAACATTTACTAGGAAAAGGAAGCTTTAGTGGAGCTGAAACTGATTTACTCCCCTGCTCTGGTATCATTATATAAACTTAAAGGGCAAGTCCAGCCCTAAAATGAAAACTTACATACAGGTAAATCACCCTCCAAAACCCTAAACGGTAATAGTTTGAAATCTGAAATATATAAGTCTAACCTGAAATCCTGCACAATGTCCCGTTTCTACTTCCTGGTTCTTCCAGTTAGTAACTGTCAGTTATGGATTTGACAGTTGACATCACAGCGAATGACTGAATGTTAATCCCTGTCTGCCTCTTCTGAGCATGCTCAGGCTCAGTACAGGCTCCGTACAGGTTTCTATATTGCTCAGTTTCCATGAGGCATTCAGAAGCATAGCAGGCATACAGTAATGAATTCATAGGACAAACTATGATATATCAACATATTTAAATAGGCCATTCTTTCTAAAAGATGTTCTTATGAGGGTGGAGTTGTCCTTTAAACGAGAGAGTTGGGAATCTATTAATATGTTCTATTTATTTCTCTTACTAATTGGGAAATTTGGTTTTAAAAGGGATCAGTTAGAATCCTCTGGCTCTCAAGCTTTAGGTGTGTGTTCCAATCCCTGATATTATGCTTTGTGTGAGTGGGGTATTTGTGTCTCTGTATAAAGGAAAGGCCTGCATTCTTGCTAACATTCCCTCTTAATTGGTAACAGCTTTTTTAACATTTTTCATAAGGATTTTTGCAAAGCATTGCAAAATCTTTCATTTCATTAGTCTGTCACAGAAATAGGGAACGTTTAACAATATACCTGATTCAGGGCTGCTGGGATTTGTAGCAAAGCTCTGCATGATTTGTGTATTTCACATGGGTCCCTAGTCAAGGAAGAATGGGAGCAGGTATGAAATAGCTCACCGTCCTACAAAATGCACACGCTAGATTGCTACATAGTTTATTGTGGGGAGTATTAGATTGACACCTTTAACACTAGGCAAACATCACGCAAGGCTAATGGGCTCTTATTTTATGTTCTTATTGCTCTGGATTGTAATTAAATGAATTACTAAATTAATAGTGTGGAGTTTGTGTGGCCAGATTTAATAGGAATGAGATAACAACCTTAGTTAGAACTATAAAACATTTAGTATAGTTTATACAAACTGAAAAGTGGGGGGAAAATAGCAAGTTTATTAGTTTAAAAGATCCATGGCTGTACAGGTATGCATTGGAAATGACAGTGACGTTGTAAAGGGGTTTATATCTAAACACATTAGAGGCTCCGTTTATGTGTGTTTATGTGTGGTTATGTGTTTATATCTAAACACATTAGAGGAATTTCCTATCCGCCAAACAGACCATTCATGAGCGTGATTTCTAACACACTTACAATAGATTGCGATCTATTAGCGCTTGAGAATCGAAGAGGGGACAGTAACACTTTTCACGCGTGTTGCTCTCCGGTAGTGGGGCCTTAGCCTTTAGGTGGCCACACATATGAACGATAATAGGGGACGGGGACACGATTTACCTCTTTTCGTTAGTGTGTAGGGGCTGTTCCCAACAGATCGGAGTGCCATGGAACGACCGTAGTCGGCATTTCGATCGATCGGGAATGACGGAAAATTGACATCAACTAAAGGGAGCCGATACTGACGAAAATTTTCTGTCATTTCCTGAACGGTCGGAGTGCCGATACGATTGCGCGGTGTATGGCCACACGGCCATATGGGAATTGGTCGGGTCCATGTGTGCTGTTCCCACAGCATGTGTGCCGACAGATACCAATGTGATCTGTCGGCACACATGCTGTGGAATCGCATGTGTATGGCCACATTTAGTGACCTATCCTTTACGAATCTGGGTTGGAAGCTGATATTTTATGTGCACTCCTGAAAACCAAGCACCACTGAGCATGTGCAGAGTTCTAGTCAAATAAATAATCCAATCGAATTTCATCCCCCTAGCATGAACTTTATAAGCATTTACAGTTTGCCTGATGGTTAAGGCTGGTACATTAAGCAAACCTAAGGTTGCTGGATAAATGAAACACATGCAATCAGTTTGCAATCAGCGCAATGAAATCCTTCTAATTAACATTTTTTTATGATTGTCCTCCAATCGCCAGACGATCTGGTAGCCACATGAATATATAATATATGGTTTCTAGCCTGGATTTTGCAGTTTCCCCATTAAGTTAAATGCTGAGAAGCTGAACTTCTAATAGTAATTGTTTCAGCTCTCGATAAAGGGGAAACCATGCACAGCTGTAAAACGTATTGCATATAAAATAGTGTTTGACATCTTGAAAGGCCCCAGTTCTGAGATGATATAAACTCAGATGAAATGTTTGAGAACTAAACAGAAAGAATGACGTGTTTGACGCAGCCAGGGAAGAACAGGATACGAGTGCCACGCTGTGCGCTGTTAATTTAGTCGGTTGAGAACACGAACCCCCCCCCGCTGTCACTGTCTCTTCTCTGGTTTCATACGGCAAAAAACTCCATTGAAGCCTCCAGCAGGCAGCTTCCGTACAGTGCTCCCTGTGGTGGCTTCTGTGGTCTGAACTAAGTGAGTGTCTCACTTTCATCTGTCCTGCCTATGCCAGTCTTCTTTTAATTCCTCCCCCCATCACCAGGTGTATGGACTCCCCCTGTGTGTCTCACTGCACTCTCTGTAAACCTCTTTTGTCACCAATTATGACAGCAAAATACTATTCCCATTGTCTCTCCTAATGTTAGGGCTTATCTCAAACTCTGCTCTTAGCATAGCTCTGTACAATGCATTTCTCGTTAGTGTACCTATCTGATGGTAACATCCCCCCCCCATGAACATTTCATCAATATTTTGAGCAATTCAGCAATCAGCAGAAAATTGGCGGTTCAAGGTAGGGAACTTGGATTGGTTCTTCAGATCGTTTTTCTGATAGTTTCGGCCAATCAGAAAAACATTTACACGTGTACCTTAAAACCTAGAACTATTAAGTATCTGAAGCTAAATTAAACCTTTAGAGCAGATATACGGCTATGCGGTATAAAAAAATACCTCGGGCAGGGATTTGGAGTTCTGCAGTGGAGGATATACTTACCTTTGTCCCAGACTCCGGAGTTATTGATGAAGGCCAAGGCCACATTAGCGTTATCGCATGCGATTGTGTGCCCGATTCTAGTTCGTTTTGCGTTTGCGTGTGCGTTTTGCGCATGTGATTTTACCGTTTTCCATTATGGTAACACATGCGTTAAAGCACTAAAAATGGTGAACGCATGCGTTATCAAAACGTGAATGGACGCGCAATCGTTTGCGCATCGGAAATCGCGGGAATTTTCACGTCCCCGCAATTTCCATTTTAGTGAAAATCTCGGGCGCAATAATGAGCGTAAAACACGCTAGTGTGGCCTACCTCTGAAGAACGGGAAGTAAGGCATAGCTCGTTAACCTCCCAGGCTTCAATCAATACGTTAAAGGGATAGTTTAATTTAGGAATGACTATTCCTTTTAACTGCTCCTATTGACTTTTTTTTTTGAGGGGGGAAGAATAGGTTGGAGGTGCCAACTCTCCTAGTGACCTCATTTTCAAAAAGTCTGATAGAGCAAAAGAGCTGATGTCACCCAGAAATGTTACAATCCTGTTTCAATGACCCCTGCGATGATTGGTCATTTTCACCCATGGGGTGAGAGGCTTTGTTAACGGGGGCGTAACTAACAGGGGAGCAACCGCAGAGGGCCCGGCTGTAGAGATGTTCGAAACGTTTGAGTTTCGCTTTAGTTAGATTTTCAAAAATAGGCTACTTTCGATTTTCGGTAATTATCTACTTTCGATTTTCGGTAATTATCTACTTTCGATTTTCGATAATCATCAAGTTTGCAATAAAAATCGAAAACTTGGAAAATTCGGGTTTCGTAAATTAAGGGGTTTCGAAAGTTTCGTCTGGACTTCGAAACCCTCTGATTCGATTTGAAACTGGGTTCTATTAGAACCCACAGTACACCTCTACCCGGGAGCCATCTTCTTATTTTTCCTATGACAGATTTAGCCTCCTTCCAGAAAACAGCTGTGGATGAAGCACGGATAGGGGCCCCATCATAGTTTTGCTAGAGGGGGGGGCAGTGATTCCTAGTTACACCATATTTTGCAATGGCTGTTTGATGATGTCCGCTTCCTTCTTTATTCATGGGTTATAGAGGAAATGCGCTGGATTGCTGGCTTTACAATTCAGGTTAGTGTTTAGTTTCCCTTTAATCTTCAAACAATCCAAATTCTGCTCTCTTTGTGGAAACAAGCACATAAACTTTAAAGATTTAATTTAAAAATTTGTCCTGACTTTGCAAGTGGAAGGACACATGTGAAACATGTAAATCCTCTCGCCGCAGCTGCTGTTCCTCTATAAGGATATTGTATATAGGTCTGATTTTCTACCTTGGTGTGTTATCCAATAACATTGCAAGGTCAAAGAGGTTCCATTTTAGGATGAATTTAATTGGTTAAGACCCACACAAAACACTTTATGAACTCAAAAATCACTTTGGCTCTTACTGAATTACCTCCCCTGTTTCTTTCAAATACAGGATCTTTGCCATGAAAACCCAAGTGAGCTGGTGTCAGAGCTCCATTCAAATATATGAAACACTATCCTGGTATTATGAACTCCTTGCTGATACATCCTTTTTTCTAATACTTTTCTCTAACACCTTGACTAAGCTGTGTGCTCTCCATGTGTTTAATCATACTTTCCATAATAACGTACTATGCAATGAGTCAACATTGAGTATTTTTTCTGGTGTTTCCAAAAATTGAGAAGACGGGTCAGAGGTAAGGCTCCCAATGCTGACAGCCCTAGCGTGCGTTGCCCTGTGAGCTCAAAGCAGCAGTCTGGAAATTCGCTTTGAAGTTCAGCCTTATTCTGTAAAATAAAGTTCACTGAAGACCATTGATATTAATCTCATATGGACAAGCCCCTGCTTGTTGCCAAGTTTAAAAATTATAAGCAGGAAATAGCCCCTGCAGGGGGTCCCAGTTGCTAGGGAGGGGGGCACAACTTCCTATTTTCCCTACCACAGATACAGCCCCCCACTACCGGTATTAACTGTAAATGAAGCAGGGACCCAGAGTGGTCCTCGTTATAGTTTGGGGGCTGATGATTTCTTGTTATGCCACTCAATCTGTGAACGATTGGCCATGCCATCAGTTAGGACCAGGAGGGTGCAGACTGGACATAGCAATTTAAACTTTAGGTTAAGTTTCCGCTATAGTTCTTCTTTATGGCGCTTACATTTTATTTTTTTTTAGAATATTTTTAGAATGTTTCTAAATCTATAAGATGTTATAAAACTAGAGATGTTTGTACTTTTCAATAAATATGATGTGGAGAGGAACAGATGTTAGAAACATCAATGACTTTATCCCTGCTGGGACTCGTATAAAAAAAGTTATAGAAAATTCTAAGAGAACAAATAGTAATTTAACTATTGCTCTTGCTCACCTGTGGTAAACAAATCCCTAAACGATTGCATGCAAAATATACACCCTGGGCCATTAAATGTAGCCTGGGAAAAAAGAACAAAATGGCTGACCTCATCTGGCAAATATTTTGTGTTTTCTCTATGAATGTGAATACACTGTATGTTTATTAATCTGTAATCATGCTTATATAACAAGGTATATCCTTATAGAATAAAACATGGGGTTTGGACTTTTTTTTTTTTTTTTTTTTTTTACCTCCCACTACAAATAGAATAAGAAATATTTGCTCTGTGTTAAAACATGAATGCTGAACGCGGAAATGAGTCATCGCTGATTAAAAAATGAAACGGGACAATCTGTTATCATGTGGTTGGGGCTGTCACAGAGCTGACGGATCCCCTTCAATCATCACACAGCTGGAAGCTATAAAGGAACTCAAGACGTGATCAGCAGTGAAAGGGTGAACAGTCTTTATATGTTTCAGTATACAGAAAATAAGAAATATGACGAAATAAATCTCCGTGCATAAACTAATCATCTATTATAGAGACATCACAGCACCGGGAAACATTTTATTAGCTGCAGACAGAGCTTGAATCCCCAGTGGGAACAATGTTATCAATATTTGGACAAGAGGTAGAAAATCAGAATGGTCTAAGGTCATTGTCTGGGATCTAGGTCACTCTTTTTAAACCTTGTACTAATGGAAAGGTGGATGGGGACAATAGGTCACTCTGAAATCCAACTCAGAGCTTTGACTTTGGTCCTCCAGCCTCATAAGGGCCCCTTGCCATGCTTATCACTGTGGTAGGAGGGCAATACTATGGACAGAGGAAATACAGCAATACTGGATGCTGGTTTACACCTTATTATTCTCATGTTCTGGGCCCCAAGATAACGTTTCTGTTGTAAAATACCAGCATAGCCAGTATGTTATTTTATGATAAGTTCTCAAATTAACACTATTGTAGCCAAAGGGGCCATTCGTTCACTACTGATACTTTTGCACCACTGTTACCAAATACTAGTATCTGTCATATTTTGCAACCTAGTGAAGGAGCAATTGACCCCTTCTTTATTAATATGACCCATAATCTATTTGCTGACATGACGGAACCAACCTATTTAAGTGTGAAAGATTGGTCATTTTTGGAAAGTGTATCCAACCAAATTAGCTCAGATGATCAAGCAGCTAAATAAAATTGCCTCATATCATGGATGTGCCAGGAGCCTTGAAGCACAAAAGGCGTGGGGCATTTCCCAGACCACGTGCCCAAACCGCACAGGCCCAGGCTCCCCCTGGGAGATTGGAGGCCAGGCCCCTGACCCCCACTTCCCAACAAGCCTGCCAAGATCTCCTAAGCCGCGACCAGCTCTTTAGCTGTTTTCAAACAACTGGTCGCGGTAGTTACGCCACTAACTGTCACTCAATCTCTTCTGCTTTCTTCTGCACTGAGCATGAGCCAACCGCAAATTAGAAGGAGGAGCTAATATTGTGACTGCAGATTCAGAACCTCCCACCCTTCTGATCATTGATTTAGATTAGCATCTTTTATTGTCACTAAACACATTAATACAATGATGTCAGTGAAATTAAATAAATAGGTCCAAGTAGGTTATAGTACAATTCATTTTAAAGAACAGCATTGACAATATCTATGGTAGATCGATAAAAGCTTAACCTAAAACGTTCAGTTTTACACAAAATGTATCTAAAACGTCTCCCGGAGGGAAACATTGTAAACAAACCTGAGTTTGGATGAGAGTGAACCAGACAAATATTTATTCTTTTAAAACAAGATTCCTGTATAATTTATATATATCTGGTACTGTAACTCAGTACATGTATGTATTTTATTTTTTATATAGTGCTACATATTCCACAACGCTTTACAATTTTTTTACTCAATTCACATCAGGCCCTGCCCTGAAGAGCTTACAATCTAATCACGTTATGTACAAATACAACCTATCAGTATGTCTTTATGATTGTGGGGGAAACCGGAGTTCCCGGAGGAAACCCACACAAGCACAGGGAGAACATACAAACTCCTTGCAGATGTATCCAAGGGTGGAATCGAACTCAGGACTTCAGCGCTGCAAGGCATCAGTGCTAACCACTGAGCCACCATGCTGCGTTGTGATTGATTAACCACCCTTTGCAATTAAACATTTTTCCCTCATAGTACAATTACCATAGCAGGCAAGGAAATACTAAACTCTCAACTGTACTACAATAAAAGTTACTAAAATTTTATGTGAAAGTTGTTCCCTTTTTAACATTCTTACTAAGTAAAGTCTGGATTTGGCTTTTTTAATCACATTGGTAACAAGTAACTTCCATGTAAGATCAGAACTGATTTCTGCCTACAATGTAGAATTATTGTGAGATCCATAGGATATTTAAGCAGGACCTAGTGGCCTTTCTACTATTCCTGCACAGATTTGGTCTGGATTTGAGGCAAACGATCCAATGTAATAATTGGGGCAGCTTTGAAATGGCTGTTTTTCCCTGGATTCTTCGGGATCCTGGACCTGCATGTATTGGTAAAAGGATTGTTTCAAGTCCAGGCCAGGTTTTGAATGTGGGAACAAGCCCAATCAGCTCGCCTGGCTGAGTTTCATAAAGTGGTGCATGTTCTCAGAATGTGGGGTCTGTTCAGCAGAGTGGCTGGTGGTCTGGGGTGAGCTAAGCCCTAGGACTGGATATCCAGGAGGAACCTGGACAAGCAGGTGGCAGAGTGTCATTAGGTCCATGGTGTGTGGCTAAGACTGTGCCAGAGAAAGACATCAAAGTTTTGACTAGGGTTACCGCAGAATGATGTGGGGATAACCCAAGGTGAGGGTTTGGCGAACAAGCAGCACAATGTTTTGTGTTACCATTTTCTCCTTTAATTGTGAATGGCAATGATTGTCTGAACTTTATTTTTGGCTAAATAAATATTTTTCCCTTTTTCGTTTAATCCAAAAGGACTAATGTGATGTTTTCCATATCTTTCTGTGCCCTGATCCCTGCTGTCTACTAAGCTGATCCCTACACTATCCACTTCATAGATCTGAATCCCTTTTATTTTAATAGGACTATAACCCACTTTCTTCCTATTTTTGACCACTATCATCTCCTTTGTTTTTGCACTAATCATAACCAAATTATTATCATCACACCACTTTTCCAACCTTGCTATATCATCTAGATAGTCCCTCTCAATGCTATTAGAAATTAAGCCCACTAATGTGGTGTCATCTGTATATTTAAAAAGTGGGTTAGATTCCCCACTAAGTTTGCAGTCACTGGTATAAATTGCATATTGCAATGGACTAAGGACACAGTCTTGGGGGACTCCTACATTTCAAATTCTTAAATCTGACGCGTCTGTTCCAGATTTCGGGACTTCGGAACAAATTTTCGAATATTTTCGATAATTTTCAAAAATATTTTTGAACGTTCGAAAATCCGATCAGAAATTTGAAAGTGGTCTCCAATCGTTTTTTCATGTATTTTCGAACGTTTGAAGATATTTTTGAAAATTATAGAAAATAGCTCCGTACATTCGAAAATCTTCGAAAATTCGTTCCGTTTTCGGATCTTCAGGGTTTTCCCAAAACCTGGGAATCCGAAAATGGAACAAAACTGTGTAGTTTTGGCCATCTCTACCTGGAGCATGGTTGAATTAAAAAAAAAAAAAATGTCTCTGTCTAGTTTATCCTTTAACTAGGTCATTGACTAGTGCCAAGAATGAGCCTGCCATATATTGCATTAGTTCTGTATATCATGATATACTTATTGTCCTGTGCCACAACAATTGCTTTCTGTGCTTTATTGTATTATATGGTGGGATGTTTGAACTGTACATGATTGCTGTAGATAATATCCTTAAGTTAAATGTCATCACTGTGTCATCTGTCATGAATTATAACCACTGCTTTTAGGTATGTCATCAGTTATAATCAGTACCTTGCTATGTTATCATATTTTTGTGACCCCCTTGTCTATTACAGATAACAATGTAATCCTTTAAAACATATATTGATAATAAAAATCCCCAGTTCAGTGACCCGTATAAAACACAGCCCTGCAGCCTTTTACTTTTATATGGTCTTGGATAATGATCCATGAAAGCTGTGCACTCATACATATACACAACCTGTCAGGCTTGTACATACAACTTAAAGTGTATGTATACTGAAAAAATTACTTTGCGTCAACTTAATCTATAAATAAATACATGTGTGTTGCTGCATGCCTTCAATATAATACTCGTTTTGCTCAGGCTCTGACCACTGAACTGACTATTTTTCCACATACCAACTATCAAAACTGCATATAGCACACCAACTATCAAACCATTCCAACTACAGCAAAACTGCTTACAGAAATGCTAAAATGTAGGATGTTTCAGATTGCAGTGTTCTCCCCAGAATTTTTTTCCAGCCGGGTGGCATGAAAAAGTAGCTGGGTGGGACGGGGAAATTTGGTGGTGGGGAAAAATGTGCACTGCATCATGCTCATTATATAGGACAGGGATGTCTAACTTTCATCCCACTAGATGTTTGAAAACTATGACTCCCAGCATTCTGTGGTTGTAGAATGCAGGGAGTTGTAGTTCCCTTCTGAAGGTAACCCATGTAACAAGGCAGCACAAGCACATGTGCCACCCTTTTGTGGCCTTGGGGATCTTGGAAAAGCTAGTAAACATGTGCTAAAATAATCTTACAAGTGTAAAATACGGGTCTGGATTGGGCAGTATTGGCGGGAGTTTTTACTGACCTATTGGCACCTATTAAACCTAGATCTAAAGTTCTCTCAAGGAATTTTTTCCAGCCGGGTGGCATGAAAAAGTAGCCGGGTGGGCCGCCCGGCTAAAAGACCCTAGGGAGAACACTGGATTGGATATCTTATGTCAGAGCAACAAAAAATCAGTACAGTGAATAGTTGGGATGAATGATAGTTTCCACTAACAAATTTTCCAGCGTACATCCCTTTAAACTAAAGCACACACAAAACCTTGACATAATTTATCCTATTGAGAAATTGAAAATGTGCATCAAACATGAACACTCTAAATTTACAATTGAAAGTTAAAAAAAAATACAATACAATTGAGTTCAATACAGTAGGTTCTGTGAAACCGCTGTCAGAACAAAACTCGCCACTGTCTTATTCTGAGAGGTATAGGTCCATAATATAAATACACATTCAAAGGCACAGTCTGAAGTGCTGTATTGTAATTTTCTGCTTGGAATTCAGTTTTTTTTTTTGAGGTGTTGGAGTCAAGTTTTCCATCTTGTGTCTTTTAGCTTCCATATCCATTCCACATCCAGTCTCCCACCCATCTCTATGATTCTCGCAGGAATCTTACAAAGGCTGCATTGAAGAGGGTACAAACATAATGGCCATTTCTATGGAACTAAATGAGTCAGTGTTCAACTCTTTGCTGAGTTTTTTAAAACCTTTAGAAAGAAATAACATAATGGAAATCTGCTGCAGGGAAGGAAGAGATAAACAGGTAACATTAATGTTATGTATTTAAAGTTCTCTGCTGTCTGTTAGGGATGTGCAAGATTTTCGACCTGAACCTTTTTTTGAGTCAGAACTCCTGGGCTTGGCTTCGACATTCAGTCGTTTTATCCAGGAATTTTAGTTTTATGTTGTAGTTTCCATGCAGAACTTCCCGGGTGGTCTATCTATCAGATATTAACTCTATGACTGGGATTCTAAACCTTAAGGTGCCCATACATTAGTACTTACCCGCTGATCTGTAACATTAAATCAATATTTCCAAAACCGCCTGTCCCAATCTTCCTTGCGCCCGGCATGCGATTGCAAAATAAACGGAAGATCTGGAAAGGTGGTTCCGGAAATATTAATTGAATGTCCCGGATTGGTCGGTGAGTAACTACTAATGTATGGACAACTTAAGTCTCTGGGACATTGCAATATTCCTTATGGGATCTGAATCTGACAGACAAACTGTTTTGGTAGCCACAACATGATTATTTTCCAGATTTGTTGGAACTGATTAAAGGGTAAGTCCACCCCTAAAAGCATTTTTCTTCTGTGGGCTCCCCTGCGCATGCCAGAAACCTCTCAGAGGACAAGGAAGAAGCAAGAAACCGGATGACTCACAGACAGCTCCTACTCTTCACTTTTTGCAACTTTGATCAGGCACTGCCAGAGAACAATATGGAACAAAGGGGAAAGGTAAGGACACAGTGGGGCAAGAAGTGGGTTAAATTTTAGTTTTGGGGGTGGACATGCCCTTTAATGTTAAGAAAAATGATTTGTGTCTGGCATTAACCGTGAACTAATGTGGTGTGAGATGCACTCTGGAAGTACCAGGCCATGAACTGTTCCTTTGCTGAATACAGAACAGTATAGATCAGTGCTAGGTAAAGTACGCCCCGCAGGCCACATTCGGCTTGTTGACTGCTGCTAGACCTGTACCTGTTCCTTTAACAAGAAGGAAAGTAATGTAAATTGATTGATTAGTTCAGGCTGGTTAATTTATTCATTAAGTTTACTTTTAATTTTATATAAAATAATAAAATAATGAGCTGATCAATTAATTAAAACTGATTAATGAATGAAAAAAAAAGGTCCTTCTACTACTGAGTAATAATGAAAGGCATACAATTACAATTAAGCTTTGATAATAACGTAATATCTTTCTAAAAGCGGTAAATTAATTTAGAGCAAACTTGATTCATTGTATTGGTCTGCCCCTCCACGATTCTTCTGGTTTTTAATGTAGCCCCCTGGGAAAATGCCCCCCCCATATAGTGAGTGGAAGCATGTTAACTTCAGTGATGCATGACATTGCATGCAAAGGGGCTGTCAACAAATAAAGCTGTTTTAGATTTCAGGGGCCTAGTAGCCTCTATTAGTACTAATTATATATTCATCACATCCCAGTGTGTGTGACTAGCAACAAGAGCTGCATTAAATCCACTGTACTAGCCAGTGACGGGCAGTTTACATACAAGTCAGGGGGGCACTAACAAGATTGGTGTCACAAATTCCTAGGGATAATGGCAGATGAGCAAACTTCCCACTTGGCAGCCACTTAAAGATGAATGAAACTGGGGAGTTTTGTTTTTCTGACAGTGGTTGGGAAAATCTGGATTTCCATTCCGAACCCAATAAGTAATTTTCAATCGCAATTTTACATTTTCAAACCCAATCTTTCTAATTTTCTAATATCTGATTTTTCAGTTTTTTTTTGATTTTTCAGTTTAGAAAATTCTGTCCGATCCACGGAAAGCAGGATGGCAGCTGCACCCATATAAATAAATGAAATATACAGACAATAAGATCATTTATTATATAGGCCTGATGGTTTCATTTTTTTTTTTTAACCTTTCAAAATTTGGGAATGTTCGGGAAGTTTGCGATTTTTGAGGTCAGACAAACATTGCGGCAGAACTAGTTTTTAGCTTTAGCGTGTTTCAGCACTTTCAAATAGATGAAGGGCCCAATATGTACAGCCCTTATCAACACGCATGACCCTTAGGCTGGGTACACATGGACACATTTTTTGCTAGCAGCGTGCGGTCGGTCGAGAGGAATCACTGTCAGTAGCGGCAGAAAATTTGCCACGACCAATCATGCGGCCCATAGAAGACCACACGATCAGCTATAATTTACTGACGTGTACGAATCTGATTGTGTGTACCCAGCCTTATAAACACACGACCGTTATAAACGCATGATCCTTATTAAAACACACAGCCATTATCAACATACACAGCCCTTATCTATATGCATGGCCCTTATGTTCTTAAAGGTAAAATTAGCATTGACCTTCTAAAAATGTATACTCTTTCTCAACATGAGAGATGGCCAGAAGTTCCACGTTGTCGGAATCCTCCAAAAATCAAAGAATTCGAAATGGACCCATAGAAGTCATTGGGGCAGGAAACATACAGAAAAGGGCTCAGGCATCTGAGAAATGGTCAGGACAACATGTACAAATCACCACAACTTCCTTTACACACAAGCTATTTCTGAGTTTCCGCATTACATTTTAGATAATCCTCGATAGTAGCCTTGTTAACCGGCGAAAATCAACACACATTATTTATCTATTAGGCAATCAAGATAGGTAATCAACACTAATTAAATCTGCTCACACCTGAACACATTCAAGAAGTAACTAATTAACGCTGGTTAGGACTGGCCACATCTGATACAATCAAGAGGTAGGTGATGATGATTGGCACATGTCCATTAAAGTCAATGTGCAAAATAGTCTGTAAATTTGCTGATGCTTTCATGGATTCCTTAGCTAGAAAATAGCACACTACTTCTATCTGTACCATGTCATTTTGTGTCTCTATCTTGAAAACTTTGGGAGGAGATACAAAAAAGCAGAAGAATGAAAGGGAAGAAGAAACGGAAAGAGCAAGTTAAATTAATAAAGGATATACTTTTTGTAAACCCCAAACTATATACACAATGTCTGTTTTGCTATTGTATTTATGATTAGGCAATGCAGGTAATAATATATAAACACCTTATAATGGTAAATACTGCATCACTCATGGGATTAAACCTTACGGGTCCCAATCTTTTTTAGCTTTCAGGCTTCTCTCCAGTTGTTATCAGAAGGAGAGGTACTGAAAAGCATGTGTGTAGTCTATATCTGAGCTGTCATGCTGGCCTGTTTTAGTGTACCATTGCCAGAAACAATATCTGCTGTTCTCCAGGAACAATTTAGAGGCAGGAATCCAAATTTAGAATCCACTTTTCTTCTGGGAAACATCTCTCTGGGGTCCTACATAAATCATTATCTTCTATACTACCAGAGGGGCCCTGCTGCACATTAATTGCAGGACCCTGACAGGCTATATTTTTCAGCAGGGATATCCAGATCTCTATTGTTCAAGTATTTGTTATATTGTAAAGGAAAAATACAACTAAACCATCTTTTATACTATCCGAGAATAGAAAAGATAGAGCAGAAGTTGCGTGGTACATCTGCATTGTTTTGATAAACTTAAAAAAAAACGTAAATTTGCTGAGCTGATGGAATTTTACTAGGAACACAATTAGTGTTTGAAAGATACTGTATCCATTAGGTATAGGCTACCTCCACAAGGTTGCTTTCCAAGATCGTCCCATAGAGGTAAATATTGAGATGACCTCAGATGAGGCAGAATGAGCCTTTTGGCTCAGGCGGCACTCCTGACACTTAGAGAAGAAGCAGCAGGGAACACAAACAAATAATAATAATATAAGAAATTGCAAGAACCTCAACTGTGTGCACATGCGCGAACGGGAGAGTCGTAATCTTGCCTCTGCTCTGCCTGCCTGCCAGCCATCACTTGAGTCCTCAGTGATACTGAGTCCAGTTCACCAGACACTGCTAGGTCAGCCCTTCAGTTCACCAGCCAGTGCTAAGTCAGCCCTCCAGTTCACCCCTGAACTAGAGGGCTGATCTAACAGGGTCTGCTGAACTGGAGGTCTAAACTAGCAGTGTTGATTCTAGTGAATTGAAGGGATGATGTAGAAAATATGCATGCGTCTACATTCACATATATTGTGTAAGTTATAGGGTCATGAGACATCACTCATCAAGGAATAGATTTTGCTATTTATTATACAAAAATATTACAGACAAAACAAATTATAGAGCCAGTCAAACATAAAATTGACAGCTTACAATATTTCCAATAAAATAATGGTATAAAGTATAATATGTGGGAAAAATGAATTTTGCGTATATAATGTATATAGTGTAAGTGTATACAAATGTGTTTGCAGTTTACTAAGTGGGCTGCAATACATCCATATAAGTAGAGATGGCCGAAACCAGTAAGATCCCTTCCTTTTATGGATCTCGGTTAAATCCCAAAGATCTGAAAACGAAACGTTTGGACTGGGACTTCATAGCGCATTTTCAATGATTATCGAATATTACAGGCTATTTTTGATAATCCTGGAAAATAGCCTTGAATTTTAACAATCTTCGAATCCATTTCAAGGATTATCGAACGTTTGAGGCTATTTTCAAGGATTATCGGAAATAGCTTAGAACATTCAATTATTATCAAAAATGCGTTCCGAAGTCCCGAAATCTAAAGGATCCAACCAGTTTTGGACGTAACATTCAGATTTCGAACCGAGAGGTTCCGTGTCGGGTCCGAGACGGATCCGGATCCCATCTCTACATATAAGGCAAGTTAGTAAAACACAATCACCTTTGAGAGTTTAGGATCAGGTTGCATTTCAAAGATACACAAATAAATGTATATTGAAAAGACAGAGGTGCATATGTGGTAATAATGATAAGAACTTACAATAATTATTTTTAATAGCTGAACAAACAGTATCTGCTGAATTAAAGGGCTGAATAACAGTGTCTGGTGAATCTGATGTATTCAATTAGATCAACTGGACTTGAAGTTTAGTTCTTGAAGACGTTTCGCTAGTCATCCGACTGGATCTCTCAATTCAGAATGACTTGTACAAGTATCTGTGGCAATTATGTACCCTGGAAAATTCCTGGCTGTGATATGCTAATTGGGATTTTCCAGGGCACATAATTGCCACAGATTCTTGTACAAGTCATTGTGAATTGAGAAAGCTAGTCGGATGACTAGCGAAACGTCTTCAAGTCCAGTTGATCTAATTGAATACGTCAGATATACCATGACCTGGATGAATGAGAACCTTCACAAGCAGTGTCTGGTGAAGTAAAGGGCTGAATAACAGTGTCTGGTAAACTGGAGGGTCAGCAGCCCCTGTTAGGCCAGCCCTCTAGTTTACCAGCCAGTGTCAAACCAACCTCCAGTTCGCCAGCCAGTGTCAAGTCATGAATGTTTGGCTCAGGCTCAGGTGCCAAAAGAAGTATAGAAAGATTGAACGAGACTGCCACATTCCCTTCAGGTATGGCCTACTCCCTATATTTTGGTACAGGGGGCCAACCACGTCCAAGGAATTTTGTTTGGCCAACAGAATGTTCGTCTCTGCTCTACACACTTTAACGATAAAGGGGAGATCCAACAGAATCGTCCTTTTATTGTAAAAGTGTATCCACTTTTTGGCAAACTTTTACACCTCTTATTACATAAGCCCTTCATTGTCCTAACAAAAAACAAACTGCCTTATATACAATGAGATCATGCTGCAATAATAAAATACCAATTCTGGAACTTACACCTAGCCTAATGCAAAATCCATATAGGTTAGTTACATTTCAGTGAGCCTGCAGCATGGCTAGATCTGCTATATAACTGTATGGAAACTGACATAGCCCTCCTGAAGTTGGAAATACACTTTTACTTTAGTTCATACGATTTAGTATTTTGCACCATATTGCCCCCAAACAGGTTGAGGGGGGTAGTCTACAGACTTAAAACCAGGTCAGTGTAAAATGCACTCAAATGTCCAATCATTTAACACGGACGCCTTCTCAGTTCCTGACCTGCCTGAATAGAAATAGCATTTATAGGTGCAAATTACTCCTCCTCTCCCTCCATAAAATCTCTGCCTGGCAATAAAAGGAGGGATCCCTGCTTAAATCTCTTTAATGAACATCAGGCACGCCACTACTTCCTATGATTTGGAGCTGACGTGTTTAAATATCCTCTTAAGTATTCCACAGCTTGAACATATTGGACTGAATTCATAGAGATATGATAGGATCTCCTAGGCAGGCAAGGTGTTAAATGTTGTCTCAATTAGAAAGTCTCTGCGCTGTAAGGGAACTGGCTGCACATTTACAATACAGTCAGTTGTTTCTTATACAGTATACAGAATGTTCCCAGGAGTTTAGCTCTACAAGAGGGGGCGTTAAGGGACATCTGCTGTGTATTTGTGTCCTCTCTGAATGCAGGAGTTGACCAATTAAACTAAAATCTGTAATCCTGCCTCCTCCTCTTAGTGCGTTTGATAGCGATCTCAGTTAGCTAATTAGCGGATATATTATCCTCTGGGTTTTTCACTCCTGTCTATTTCATTCCCATATCTCCAACTTCATCCTGATTCTCTTTATTCCCACGGGACCCAGCTCTCCTAGGATACAGCTAGGAGCCTAACGTCCTTGACGGGAATTTCTGTTCATTTCAGCAGGGAATAGATACATCCTGGTTTATTGCAAAATGCAGATCCATTACTTGGTACAATGTTCCCTCCTCTGGGGTAAATAGTTGATTACTTTAGCCCTTGTTATATATCATACAGCACAACAATAGACCTTAGTTTTACCGAGTTTGACCAATACAGGAATGTTCAGTAATGAGACTTCTCAGTAATTAACCAAGTGGACTCCTGGGGTCCTCGTCCAATAGACTCTATACTGTAGCCTTTCTCCAACTGGGGGTGGTGAGGAGGGGGGTGGGTAGACCTAGCAGGGATCACAGCCTGGAAATCTTGTGCATTTCACAAATATTTGTTGTTATAAAGTTTTATTAGGTAGGGCTTTACATTCAGTTCGTTATTCTATGTCAGTAAGGGTGATGCCCACCATGCCCCCACTTGAACATATGACCTTTTTTGCATTGTGTTTCCTAGACATGTGATTAGTATTGGAATATATGCAATACACACATGTGTACTAATAAAAAATTGGAATACAGCGCACCTAGTGGCGTAATAGAAATGCATATAAGATTGCAAAGTGTGATTTGAATAACATACTGTAAGTGGGGTCTAACCTTTAAGTAGACGGCATGCTTTTGTTTATTTATTGGAAGGGGGGCTGCCTTTTTGGTTCACCGTAACGATCGCAATCTGATCGGATAAATAAGTCAAAGTTCCCCATTTTGTGCCACCGATCTTTTCAAATCTGTGGGAGTTGGAATCTGTGGTAGATGGAGTCTGTGGTAGATGGAGTCTGTGGGAGATGGAGTCTGTGGGAGATGGAGTCTGTGGGAGATGGAGTCTGTGGGAGATGGAGTCTGTGGGAGATGGAGTCTGTGGGAGATGGAGTCTGTGGGAGATGGAGTCTGTGGGAGATGGAGTCTGTGGGAGATGGAATCTGTGGGAGATGGAATACTTGAAAATGGGGTCAGCAGAGAATTATCGAAATGGCCCGATCTTCATTTTTACAATAAACCGCTCAATATTTTGATTGTTTCGATTGAATTTGCCAAATCTCTCAAATTACCAATGCTGTGTGCGTGGGCTTTAGATAAACCATTAAAATGCCATCCTTGGACTGAACCAAAACCATGGTACCTTGTGAGAAAATAAATGCTATAAAAGTGGTTGAATATCTACTTAAATTTACTAATCAATTCTTGAATGTAATTGAATGCACCATGTAGCACAGGATCTTTGCAATGTTTAATCAAACACAAGGCTACATGGAAAGGAAACG
The DNA here is from genome assembly GCA_019447015.1 of Hymenochirus boettgeri. Classification (NCBI taxonomy): domain Eukaryota; kingdom Metazoa; phylum Chordata; class Amphibia; order Anura; family Pipidae; genus Hymenochirus; species Hymenochirus boettgeri. Next base: position 130,090,233 of record CM033476.1, on the reverse strand, counting down.
ACTGGTGGCATTTCAGATCTCACCATAGCACGTTCCAATCCCAACAAAAACTGCTTTCTAATCATTAGGAACAGTAATGTGTGTTAACTTGCCAGGTGAACACACCCCCAGGAGTAAATAGGCACTAAGTGGAAAATAAGCAGTTGACTCATTGGAGCATATGAGTCAGTAGATCATGGTTTCTAATTCCACTTTACTCACTAAGAAAATGTTAAGGTAATATAAGGTTTATACATTGTAATTGAAGTTCACAATGTTACTGGTGATGTTGCCTGAACATGTAGCAATTCGTCCACAATTACTAATGTATTTTACCTCGCATGCTTATCCACAAACATTACAGATAGGGGTAGGTAGGATTTAGTCTCAAATAGTGACCACAGTTAACTTAAAGACCCTCACCCCCTGATTTCCATGCAAACAAACCTCTCCCTACTGTTTCTAATGACAAGGATTCTTAAGGCTGACTACACGATAAGATATTTTCATCCAGAAATGACTTATGGTGGGGTGGCCAGGTCAACTGTTTGTCCGTATCGGATAGGCAATCAGAACGTGGATGGGACAAAAAGTCCCCCCATGTGTACCCAGCCTTCAGACATTCCCACAAGTCAAAAGAACTGCCTGGCCCGATCTTTTTGCAATTAAATAAAAGAGCCGGAATGGGGAACATCGCAGAAACATCGGAAGGTGACCACTTGTCCGTCATTGGACATTTCATAGATATGACAATTGAATGTTAACTTTATGAAATATCTAACCAATATACGGCCAACATAACGTGTTCTAACTTATTTACTGACCGTAAATATTCAATTGGGGCTCCGTTTTAGCTGTTTTCTGACCACCCTTATTAAAAGTTTAACACTAAATGTTTCTCTGTTGGTTCTTAGCCCTGCGTGATACTGATTTAGTCACGTGTAATTTAGCCACTAATTACCTACAGATCATTGCTTTTTAGTGTTGGTGAGACTGGTATTTTTTGTTTATTGCATCCTGAAATGATGGATGGCCTGCTGGCCAGACTAATGACAGCAGCTATTTACAAGATCAGACTGTGGGCATTGTTTGTAAGCTGATCTCTCAGAAATGGCATTTTGGATTTTGTTTTAGTGCTAAATGGCGGGTTCCCTTATAATGCTGATCTTGTAATGATATTACGTGTTATGTTTGCCAGCTTCATTTATCATTTTTGCCACTGTGGGCTAATAAACAGATGTTTTCAACTCTTATGCATTATGGAAAGTCAGTATACTGCTACTTTCTGTACAACCCTACACCACTTATTTAATACCCTGACAATCATTTTAAAAGGAAGGCTAATGTCCCATCCCAGACTTGTAGGCACCAGTGTGGGCTGGGGGTCACATGCCTACAATTTACCTCAGGCAGAGCCTTTAAGTTTGTTACAGTTGACTATTCCCTTATAATATGCATCTTAAATATGTAGCCCTAAACTGCCAATAATATCCTTATTAACAGCACACTACTTCATTAAAAAACAGGCAGTAAGCAGGGACAAAGGTCTGTACATATGTACGTATTTTATTTGGAAGCTCCCCAAGCGTTACATCTGGACAGTTCCTTTAACGCAGTCTCTATTATATAACATTGCAGAGTAGGAGTAGGAGATTCAAACTCCTACTTCCAGTATTCGGTACTGCAAGGCAACTTTTCAGTGACATCCAATGGGGCTTGTTTTGGTAAAGGAACTACAAAGATGTAAAAACAATAACATTTGTATAGCGCTTTTCTCTCAAAGCTCTTAACATGTCCCAGAGTTCAGTAATTGGTGGTAGGATAAAGTTTTGTTGCAGAGGATGCTATCTACAGGTCAGGTTTGTTAGCAGTCTCGCAGTGGCATTCTGCGCTAGCTGTAGGAGGTGATGGACCTGTGTGAGGCCTGCGTTACAGTAGTCAAGGCATTATGTGATAAGGCATAAACTAGTGTTTGCAGATGTTCTGGGACTAGGGGGATGAAATGTTTAATTCTCTCAATGTTCCTTAGGTGAAAGTTTGATGGTTTCACAACATGACAGTGAAGTTTAACGAAGTTGATGAAAGTTACAGGAGCTTTTTAGAATTAGGAAGTAGGGTCACAGTAATTGGAATCAGGAAGTGGGGCAGATGGATAAAAAGGGAGGTAAAGTAATTTAAAAATGTTTATAAATATATAAGGTCCCCCCACTGTAAATTATATAGTACATAATGAACCCCCCCTGTAAATTATAAGGATATGAGATGTTACCTCTGATATCCATATCATTTACAATAAGGGGTACATTATCCTTTATAATATACCCCTTGTACCTGAATATATCTGTATCCCAAATGTTGTAATGCTGCTGTTAACCCCCCCCCCCCTCTTGTCCTGGACTCAGTAACTCCCCCCATGCCTTCAAACCCCCACCCCCACACAGAAACTGCCCATGCTTTCACCCCCACACAGAAACTGCCCACCTCCCCAGACAAAATTTGTGTTACATTACTTGTATTACTTACCTTTTAGCTTGTTTCTCTCCCCTCCCGCCACTGCAGTGACTTCAGCTCAACTCTCCCACAATTGGCTCCTCTTCTAATGCAGGAAATCAGCAGTCAGCAGATATCGCGCCACCAGCAAAGTAAATGTAAGTACAGATAGAGCGCTTTGACATTATATTTACATTTACTTTGCTGGGGCCGCGATATCTGCCGACTGCTGATTTCATGTGCAGTGCCGGGAGGGGAGAGTTGGGGATAGAAACGAGCGAAAAGGTCATGTTATAATCGACGCGCTACTACGGAACTATGCTGTGTATAGGGAGAAAGCTTAGGACTGTGTGTATGCTGAACTTCAGAAAATGACAGACAGGATCTGTCATCTTTCAGTCATCTGTCATGTGTGATCCCAGCTTTATTTAGACACATAAAAGCCCCTCCTCATACAATCGGAATGCAGCATGACCCCCACAATGCTTATGGCATTAAATAGACTTTTTTTGCGACAGGTCTATCACAGCTGCTTTAGACAGAATCTCGCTTGCTATTTTCCAACCCTAAATTGATAAAACGGTTGAGTCAAGCCGAGAGCGAGAAGGAAATTGTACAGCGGTATTTGCAGTCTTCTCTATAAACTAGGCAATAATAAATATGTACATATAAAAAAAATCCCACATCGGAGGCAGCTGCTTCAATTTCACAGAAGAGCATCATTCAATTTACAACACAGGGGAGAGCAGTCAGAAATTTAAACATTCTGGCTTCAATTTTTCCTGATTGTTTCTCAACTCAGTGAGTGTCTTTTGTTTGTCTAAAGTGGCTTTCTCCAATCAATCAATCTCTATTTAAGCGAGCCTGCCAATAAAACTAGCGCCAGACAATAAGTTACCCAGAAAACTGCTAGTAAAACGGGAGTTTAACAAAACATTGTTTCGACCTTTGCGCTTAGACACCTGGTCAAGGTGCCAACAAAATCCATTATGACTTTTTAAAGTACTTTTATTGAGAGAAGGTAAATAGCAAGTTAGCAAACAGTCAGGAGGAAAGAGACGGGTGCATAAAATGGGTGAGAATGCAATAACGGGCGGTATCGCTCAGATAAGTGTAACAACCATGTTACTCAATGTTATATTACTAGAAATGTTAACTTCGGCGCTCTGGATCTCTGGTGAAGCTGTAAAGATTAAAACACCGAAACGCGTAGGAAATACCTCACAAGTGGATTATACCTTACCACAAGACCACCACGATTTAAAGGGGCCACACCATAGGAGAGAGGTGCTACTTCAGCAATAGCTAACAGACTGTTTCTGCAAAGTTGTTAGTGCTTTTTACAGCCGTAACAGATAAATGAAAGGATCTGTTGATTCAGCGCACATTACCTTGTGGATTTACAAAGAGATTACTGAATCGCACGGACATACTATGTTCTTCATCTCCCTTGAAATGTTAATTGGGCCCCTTGTCTAATAGTTCCTACTGGGCCCTTGGTCTTAATTTCATGGTAAGTCACTATTTACTGATTGGTACCACTTTTTATACATAAATATGTCACAGTTTATTATGGGACCAGCCAGAGAGTGACCTACATTAGGTATTTACTCCCGAAAATGAGAATCCGTCAGGTTATTCCCAAATAGCTGTTTCAGACATTATTTTTGTGGCTTTATTTTGCTTATATCAGATTAAAATGAAACAGCAAATATCATTAACAGGGGTCAAGTGCAATTACTGGGCTTTATCGCTGGTTTAAGGCAGCACAGCAGCATTTGGATGTGCAGAACGTTAAAAATTTATTTTACTAACACAATTTCCCATAATCCTTCAACAGCCAAACAACAACCATGCCACATTTTCTGATTTGGTTTGCTCACAACACAGTAATTTACAGGAGTTGGAAACTAGGTAGGCTTACCTTGCAGACAGCTATTGGCAGATCCATTGGCAGACAAACCACTCACTACATGGTATCGGCTCATCTTCCTGTTCCCTGCTAACTACCATTTTTAGAACTCTGCTGGCACCTCATTAGCTTGTGATGTCTGAGTGCTAAAATGGGTACATTTCCATAGAAGGGTCTACCTACTGGATTACTCATTCTATGTCACAGATTTGCAGATTTTTGCTCAAAACTCTAAAATAGGAGACACTTTTCTGTGACCTGCTTTAAAAGATAACTAAAATATTTTTATATACAAACATTCAAATGTAGCCAATAAATACAATTAAGGTTCCTTGCAACTAAGCACCTAAACTTGCCAAGTCACATAGAAACATCTAAGATTGCCAGATCAGTAAAAAATCAGAGGACACTTTTAAATACATATACTGCAGGGCTAAGTCAGCAGTTATACCGTCCATTTACAATCAATGTAGCCCTGGGGACATCAGTTTAGTCCTGGTGGGGATTAAACCTTAATTTATAAAGGCAATTCTCTTGCAGAAACCTGCAAACACAATGACAGCATGAAGATTCTGATTAAAGCAAAAAGTGGTCAAAGAAAAAAAAAAATCACAGATGCAAATGGCCCAGGAGAGGTTTAAAACAAGGACTGCAATTACTAACGCACTAGAACAAAATAATCAGCGGTAATTCCATAGTCTACATTGCTCTGAAAATAGTTTTCAATCCTTCTGTCTTTCCTAATCCAATTCAAGGTGAAGGCCTTTAAGGACAGTGAACTCGGAAATAGTTGTCAAGCGTAAAATGGGATTATTTGCTAAAACAGATCCTAGGTGGCGTACGACCTTTCTTCATGTCTTGGGTTAAACGGTTAGACATGGAAATGTTTCTGTGATTCCTTGACCTTCATTCACAAATTACCCAAGAACAAATATGTTTCTGACAATGAGAATTAGTATAAGATGTTACAGTGAAGTGAATGATTAAGGAAGGACTGAAAAAAAGAGGAGGAATCTGTTTATTTGAGCCAAAAGATGGCTAGGCTTCCATTCCCCAAGAGCCAAGGAAAACAGTGGAAGAAAGTACAGAAAACTGTCCATCGCCAACAATGTTTATTTACTCAACACAGAAGAGGAGAGAAAGATGCTTTAACCTTCCGATGTTTGTAGAAGTGATGCTGACAGAGCGGCTGTTGCCTTTGCAGTTCCTATTCACTCCTGGCTGTGGATAAAATTAATGAAATATAAACAAATATTCAATAAGTCGTCCCCCCAAAAAAAGTCCTATTCAGCCCATGACGGCAGAGTCAATTCTGCTGGAATTTACACCCACTGATATTTATACAGATGGTCGTGGAAATGTTTCTTTTCCTTGCTGTATAAATAATAATAATCTTTAACTTATGCGAGATAAAGAGAGGGCCACAAGGACTGGGTATTATAGGGACTTAGTAGGAGCAAACCCAGCTGTTTACTGGCTTCAAAATTCAAAAGGAAAATGAAACATTTCCTCCCATTTCTATGTAACAAGGATTTCAGGTTTAATTAGAGCAGCGTTTGCCTTAATAGTCTCTAGCTAAAATTCTCTCATAATACTTTTTATTAGTTGCTGCTATTTTTATCTCCTCCAGTCTGTTATCTTAATACAGCAAGGGAAACCTATCCAGGCCTCTTTCCTACACAGATCATAGATGGCTTCTATTTTATTATTGGAAACAGATCCAGGTCAGGTGATTACCTAAATGAGGTCTTCAAGGAAAACTTAACAGCAGCATATACCATAAAAAGAATCAGAATGAACTATTGGGGCATTTATACTTTATAAAAGGAGAGACATGCAAATGACAGTTAGATTGTCTTGTATATATAGTTGTGTGGAATGTGCATTCATTTACACCTAAAGGAGAACTAAGCCAAGAAGAGCAATCTTGTCCCCTAAGTAATGCTAAAGATGCATTAACAATTAGGCTGTAAACTTTACAGCTTACTTGATGTGTGTTTCAAAGAATGCCTCTATGGTCTGCTGCAGAGATGTAATGTGGGTTCGAATAGAATCTGAGGGTTTCGAAGTCCCGACGAAACTTTAGAAACTCCCGGATTTCACAGAACCCGGATTTTCCGAATATTCGATTTTTAGCGAAAATAGGTGATCATCGAAAATAGACGATTATTGAAAATAGACGGTCATTGAAAATCGAAAATAGACGATCATCGAAAATCGAAAATAGACGATCATCGAAAATTTGAAACTAGACTATTTTCGAAAATAGACTTATCGAGATCGAAAATTGAAAAAATAGTCGATTATCGAATTAACAGTCGAAAGTAATGATCGATTTCGGTAACTCTCGAAAATAGAATGCAGAAGCTCGAAAACAGCCCGATCGTGAGGAAAGATTTACAATAAGTTTTGGTTCTATTTCCGGATTCCCCAGGTCTCTGTGTGATTTACAGTAACCTACTATTACTATTTGTCCTTCAAAATGGACAGAAACTTTCACATTTTTTCTCTCATAGAAAATTCGAAAAACGAACTATGGGTTGGTTTTTCAAATTAAATTCGAAAACCGAACTCAACAGTTTCGAACATCTCTACTACAGAGGGGGTGTAATTCATAGGCATCCTACCCTGCAAAAACTAATTTCAAATAAAATAAACATGCTAACTATGTATGTATCACACAATTTCTGATAGGCCTACTTACCAGTAAGAGGAACAAAGCATGATGCATGCGCCAGTCTCTCTGTAGTAGACTCTCATCACTGAGCCTAAAGAGAGAGTGCAGATTTTCCCTGAGCTTAGGACAAAAGGACTTATGAGTGTTTCTGTCACTCGCTCTCCTCCAATAAGCTGTCGAATTGATGTCATCGCTCTAACTAAAGAGTAAATTTTGGTAGATTGTATATAATTTCAGGGAGTCAGGGATTTGCTAGTAATAGATACCCTGAATTTCAGGGAGAGGTGGGATGCCTAAAGTCACTTATATGCACACACTATCAGGATGACCCAGTGAGAACCCTGGGCATATAGTGCATTTACATTTGTTTGCTGGTAACTGGCAATGGAGCTGAAGACCTTGAACCTAGTGTAGAAAAGGAACAAACCTGCAAGGCTGCAGAAGTAGGAGTTACTGCCTGCATGATAGGGGAAAGGGTGTTGTTAATTTTAGTTCAGTTCCCCTTATTAGCCTTTGTATCTATGGAGTTCCTTAATGGAACTAGGCTGTTCCCCACTTTTGTCATCCCCACTTATGTCATCTATGCTGTACCAAAAAAAGGTGTGTGTGTGAGGTTTCCATAGCTGCCCCCTAAAATTTAGATGCCACTACCAAAATACCCATGCACTCTTCTTCTACCCATGCACCTCTTAGAGCTTCTGCTCCCTCTCCCACAGACCCTTTAAGCTAATCAGCTTGCCCGCATCACTCCCCCTCCAGCCCCCTATTTCCCATGCAGGCTGTGGATCCATCTGGAACTTACAGCCAGAACCACACTGTACTAACGCTGGCAGGGGAGTTGAGCTGCCATCACTGCACTACCACAGGGGGGCCTGGGAGCTAAATGGGCCCCATATTATTTTTCCTATGAGAGATATAGCCTCCTCCCAGAAAACCACTGGTTTCTCCTCCAGGAGATAAAGTGGTACCTGCAGTGTTTCCATCCATCCAAATGAAAAGCGATTAACAGAAAAGGAAGCAAAGCAGGCAGGGGAGGAAATCTGGCTAGTTGGTGTCCACTAATGTGCTGGTAAATTTGTATGCAGACCTGTGTGGTGATCTGTACCATTAGTGTTAAGCTAAGTGCAGACGTAAAGATATTTAACAAAGCCTATACAGACAAGGCTGTTCGATATATGTTCGAAATAAGCAGCCTGGTCGTTGACAGTTTCAAGGGTGGAATTTTGTCATTTAAACTAGTAGTACAACCCTTAAAAATTCCATACAGTTGAAATGGTTTCACAAAAACAGCTATGAAATGTTTCCATGAAATCTTTATTATTTGAATGTAATTGATTTAAATTTTTTTGCATACGCCAAAGTCATCACTCTACACCCACACTCTTAATATGATTAGGTATTCATCCCCCCCACCCCCATTACAGTAAGCAGTAAGGTTAATCACAGTACAATTTATTACTTAATGTATGGTGCCTGAATGTCAGCTTCTATTTTCGTACAAGCCTGAACAAGAACACCAAGTGGACGTGATGCTTTGCACTTTTATTGAACTCGGGTAATACACATATCACTTTACTTTGCTTTTATTTTTAATGAAGTTTAAGAATTCCTTCCTGCTTTTACTACAGCAAACACATGCATGGCTTAACCTCTGAATTGTAATGCATAATCTGGGGAATTTTACAAATTGAGTTTTTTCTGCCACATCAAAGTTTTAAGGCGATACCTGCAGATACGTGGCATCGTGGCCCAGAAAGGCAGAAATGAATATCGTCGCTTTGTAATAGAAATAGAAAGTGCCTATTACTGGGTCACATGGTGCAGAGGATTTCAGAAGCATGAAAGAGTATATGAGCTAGGTATTAACACACAACATTCCATACTGATCCAGGGATTCTTTTCATTGTCAATCAGGGCTCGTTCACACAAGAGAGCGTTTTGGTGCATTTCACATGGCACCAAAGCGCAGTGCAGATAGAAATGAATGGTGCTGTTCATATTAAAGTGCTGCTAAGTAGTGCGTTGTGCTCTACGCACTCCATGCAACATTGAAAATAATGGCATGCATTGTGCGTTAACACAGCAGAACAATGCACGCAAACGCAATGTTCCGCTGCGCTCTAGTGTGAACGAGCCCTCACTCACGATTGGATATGGCTTCACATAGCAATTTATTTTGCCTTCCTCTGTATTAAATATCAGACAGGTTGGCATCATGGGTATGGTAAAAGGGGGTTGGTCTTTCTTCATCCTTCAGATATGAAATTTCAAATCTTTAACACCAAACGGTGATAATGTAGCAAATGTCAAATTCTAAATGCATTTCGCTTTTTGCTGGCCACAGCCATGGTCAACAGAAAAAGATCTAGCATTCAGCATTGGTTACATGGCTTTATGCTGTCCATACACTAGCAAACGTACCCCCTGAGGTTCCCGTGATATCCAGATAACTGTCTGGCTTGATCATCTTGATCACAAAATGAATGGGTCAGGGCAGGAAATGATGCAGGAATGCTGGGAGGTAAAACCAGTGTCAAAAATGGATGTCCCACTTTGCTTTAGTAATTCCGCCGGTCAGAACAGCCAATAAAATTCCATTTTGGATCTACCAAAATATGGCCAATTGAATATTGAAATTCCGAAAATGTTGCAGTTTTGGTGCAGGGATTTGGTTTCGATGTCGGTAATCTTTCGGCTGGGAGTAATCACATAGCAATATGCACAAACAATGAAGGTTTACCAGCACAATATTAGGATTTTTTTTTTAAATAAATAATTAATCACATGTGAAATGTCACTGTTTCTTACAAATAGAATAGAAGGTCTTTACATTCCTCAGTCAAGAGTTGGATTAGTATAGTATAGCATTATATAGCATAGTATAGTATAGTATAGCATTTGAGGTTGAATAAAACATACGCCCATCCAGTCGAACCCATCTAGCAATATCCTCATTTCCTGCCTAACTGTTGATCCAGAGGAAGGCAAAAAAAACACCACCAAATTTATGAAGGGGAAAAAATTCCTTCCTGACTCCAAGTGGCAATCGGAAATTTCCCTGGACCAACTCTACTTTATGTATCAATACCAGTAACTTGTAACATTCCTTGTTTGCAGAAACTCATCCAGCTTTTTATTAAACTGACCAATGAACCTGCCATAACAACGTCCACTGGAAGACAGTTCCATAGCTTTACCGTTCTCACAGTGACAAACCCTTTCCCAACTCTACTTTATGTATCAATACCAGTAACTTGTAACATTCCTTGTTTGTAGAAACTCATCCAGCTTTTTATTAAACTGACCAATGAACCTGCCATAACAACATCCACTGGAAGACAGTTCCATAGCTTTACCGTTCTCACAGTGACAAACCCTTTCCCAACTCTACTTTATGTATCAATACCAGTAACTTGCAACATTCCTTGTTTGTAGAAACTCATCCAGCTTTTTTTTGAAACTGACCAATGAACCTGCCATAACAACGTCCACTGGAAGACAGTTCCATAGCTTTACTGTTCTCACAGTGAAAACCCCTTTCCCAACTTGAAACCTTTTTATTATGGCCATGTGTAAATGTTACAAATTCTTATGTTTTGGCTGCCACATATTTCAGTTTATGAAAGTCCAACCTGATGTCACTTCTTACCATACTGGACTGGGTTTGCTTTGAAGCTGCAAAAAACAACTACTCTAAAAAAACAACCCTTATAGCACAGGACTAGTCCCATATATATTACTAATACAACACGCTACATTTTACCCAACTAGCTGTACTACATACTGTATATCAGCCCTCATAACCCCTAATTTAGCATGCTAAGATTTGTAGAAGTGCCATATATGGTCCCTTGCTTTAAGGGTTGTTTATTGGAGTTGTATGGAGGTTTCCCCAATGTATACTTGTTACAGGGTTTTTAAACTGCTATTAAATGGTGTGGATGAAAGACGCTCACGATTATATTTGCAAAGCTGCATAATGTTCTTTGTCCCTAGCATCTCCTATAATGCCCCATGGATCCTTTGCCGACTGTTCTTGAAACCTCCAGACACATTTTGCCAGTGTTAATCCAACCTGTGCCCTGAGAAGCTTAGTGACAAAGCCTTTCTCTTGTCTACCGATGCTACTGATTTCTCTACAGTCAGCAGCGAATAAAATAGGATAAAAGGAAACGGAGAGAGAAGCAGTTCTCTGGCAGCTAAGGGGAAACTGTCATCTATGATTAAAGTGAGGGCAGGGAGGGCTAAGTAGAGAGACAAGAGTAAAATCTACCTGCTGAAAGACTTAAATCCACAGATTCATGAAGCCCAAAACCGCTGCCAGTCTCAGATGGACTTCTCCCTCCTATTTTTGTCCTTGCAAAGGCTCAAGCAATGAGCTGAGATCTGTGAGTCCCGGTCTCCTGCTGGAACCCTCTAGCTGAGATAAAAGGCTCATTTTGATTTCAGCATCAAATATTATACAATGGAGAGTAATTATATTTCCAATATGTTACAAAGTTATATGTATGTTGATTATTAATGAATTGAATCTACATACATACATACAAACATGCATACACACAGATGTACATACATACAAACATGCATACACACAGATGTACATACAGAGACAAACCTTTTTCTTAGTGAAAATCATTTTATAAATTTAATTACAGCTGATTTGTGCATGTTTGGAATCAGAACGAGGGGAGTGGACGTTCTGGGGTCAGGGCTGTCAGTTCCTTCAGTTGGATGCGATTTCAGCCCCAACGGCAGGACTCTGGTTTTTGTCCCTGGAGTCAGGGCAATCCTTATAGGGATGTATGGCCACTTACCTTTCATCTATTATTTTCTTACATATCTGTTTCACGCTCTTCTCTTTCCTATTGTAATTAACTAAAAGTTGCCCTACTACTGGTCTCTGTGTGCAGTGTTAAAAAAATCCTTACCTTTTTTTTTTTGGTAGATCTGCAGGGCCTGATGAAAGCCCAGAAAAGTGAAGAGTAGGAGCCTGTCTGTGTGTAATCTGTACCTGTCACTTCCTGCTCCTCTTACTAACATGCGCAGTGAATTTCTCCCCCCTCCCCTTCCAAGTACCAACATTTTTTGGAGGGTGGAGATATTTTGTCTCCAATGAATATTGCACACAATCAGGGCCACCTCCCTAATGAGGCAAGGTGAAGCACATTACAGAGCAGCACCCTGTAGGGAGCCAATTTGTGTGAGGTACTATCACTTTAAATAGCAGGGGAAGCCACAACTTAAGTTGCACAAACAGAATACAGCTATAACTTCTCCCCCTGCCTTCTGACTGGCAACTCATTTAAGAGCACAGTTCTAACTCCTGCCCCCTTGCTTGTTCCCGGCTGTTTGGGGGGGGGGGGAGAGCTATGTTCAGTGTCGATTGCTGTGGAGAGAGACAGAGATCTGTTCCTCATTGTAAGTTCACAGTCTCACCTAGTGTTGTACATTGAGGGATCTTTCAAGGTGACTGACCACTAAGGCAAAGCAGCCACTAGCCAGGTTAGTGTGTGGGGAAGGTTAATAAGGGCAGCAGATGATGATGGGACACAGACCACAAGGTGGTAACGTTTATTTCCAGCAATGTTTTTTTTAATCTATCAAACTACTGTAGTCCCTGTTATGTCACAGTGTCAGCCCTGCAGATCCAAAATCAATGTTTTTCAGCCCTGCAGATCAAAAACCAATGTTGTCAGCCCCGCAGATCATTAATCGTTTGTGAGCACCGCAGATCAAAAATCAATGTTGTCCATGCAGCAGATCCAAAACCAATGTTTGTCAGCCCTGCAGATCCAAAATCAATGTTGTCCACACAGCAGATCCAAAATCAATGTTTGTCAGCCCTGCAGATCCAAAATCAATGTTTGTCAGCCCAGCAGATCCAAAATCAATGTTTGTCAGCCCAGCAGATCCAAAATCAATGTTTGTCATCCCAGCAGATCAAAAAATCAATATTTGTCAGCCCAGCAGTTAAAAAATCAATGTTTGTCAGCCCAACAGATCAAAAATCAATGTTTGTCAGCCCAGCAGATCAAAAATCAATGTTTGTCAGCCCTGCAGATCAAAAAATCAAGGTTTGTCAGCCCAGCAGATCCAAAATCAATGTTTGTCAGCCCTGCAGATCCAAAATCAATGTTTGTCAGCCCAGCAGATCCAAAATCAATGTTTGTCAGCCCTGCAGATCCAAAATCAATGTTTGTCAGCCCTGCATATCCAAAACCAATGTTTGTCAGCCCTGCAGATCCAAAATCAATGTTTGTCAGCCCAGCAGATCCAAAATCAATGTTTGTCAGCCCTGCAGATCCAAAATCAATGTTTGTCATCCCTGCACATCCAAAATCAATGTTTGTCAGCCCAGCAGATCAAAAAATCAATATTTGTCAGCCCAGCAGTAAAAAAAATCAATGTTTGTCAGCCCTGCAGATCCAAAATCAATGTTTGTCAGCCCTGCAGATCCAAAATCAATGTTTGTCAGCTCTGCAGATCCAAAATCAATGTTTGTCAGCCCAGCATATTAAAAATCAATGTTTGTCAGCCCAGCAGTAAAAAAAATCAATGTTTGTCAGCCCAAGTATTGATTGGGGGAGATTCTGAAAAAACTATTATAGTGGTTAGGGCTGGAGGAGAGAGACCTACTATACCCCAAAAGTCCTAAAAAGTGGTGCACATGCCCTTTAATCTTCCATGATATTGGTAGTAAAATGTTCTTTTAAGCAAGACACAGTACATGAGGCTGCAGGTTTGATTCCCCAGACTAAAATATAAATATTCTGTTCCTTACATCCATGCTAGCTAAGAATTAAACTGCAAATATTACTTTTCTTTTATGAAGAAGCAAAGAAATGTATAATTGTTTAGGACTAGAGATGGCCAAACTGTATAAAGTTCGGTCCTTTTTCGAACTTTCAAACTTCAGAGAATTCGGCCCATTAAAGTCAATGGGAGAGTGATAGTTTGAAAAGTCTGGGTGTTTTACAGCTAAACTAACAACTTACTAACTTACTGTAAATGGCTGTGGGACCTGGGAAATGGTCTGGGGAACATGTCACTGTCACCAAAACATTTTAAAACACTTATGGAACATGAGTGGGCAATTGTCCGAATTGTCCGAGGGTTACCGAATGATACTTTCGAGGGTTACCGAAATTGGCCTCTACTTTCGAGGGTTACCGAAAACGAATGATACATTTGAGGGTTAGTGAAAACGATCCACACATTCGAGGGTTACCGAAAACGGCCGATACTTTCGAGGGTTAGCGAACGATACATTCGAGGGTTAGCAAATGGCGCGTAAATTTGATAATTAGCGAATTTACGATAATTATCGAAAAAACAGCCGCGAGTCCAAAAAAACAAACTAGTTTGAATAGTTCGAGTTCGTCCGAACTAATAAGGTTCAACTCAAACTCGGGTTCGAGTTCTAGTCCATCCCTATTTAGGACATGAGTAGTTGTAATGAGTTTTTGCAAAAACTGCAATGAAATATCGGAGCTGTAACATGATTTGCTGTCAGCTTCCAGGAAGCAAGGCTGCAGCTTCCTGTGAAGTGTACTTATGGGAGCTGACCCCGAGTACCCACAGGTTAATTTCCTAGATCACCCACCAGCAACAGCAAAGGGAGAGGTGAGACACTGCATCTGGTATATTTTTTGAATGTGCTCTATCTATTCTGACAATGTTGTCTTGCCTGACTTTAGTTCCCCTTTAAGAATGATGACATTGTCCAATCTATAGTAAGGTAAAATTAGGATTGAATCATATCTAGGAACCAAGACAAGTCTGATTTAAAATGATGGCTGGGTCCTGATGATGTAAGCCTAGTGCTTCCCATCTGAGAGCCTGCACTGGGCATACATAAGAAGAAAGGCAGACAGACAGACAGGCAGGCAGGCAATTAGACACAAATATCCGAGCAATAGGAAATTAATTACATTTACTGACAGGCTTGTGAACAGTGAGTCACAAAGTTGGCTGCATGGCCCAGTTACCCAGATGCCCCCTTGGGCACACTGGGGATGCCAAGTTAGGTTGCTGTGGAATTTAAATCCAAGTCAGTATAATGTTAAGATAAATATTTGCATTGGGCACTGAGCACACTCTTGGTTCCTTTCCTGGAGAACTGGACTGAGCCCAAAAGATTTAATAGATGCAGAAAATAGCTGCTTTTTTCCATAGGGTCAGATGGACTTTACTCTTGAGTGACCTCTAATGACCTTTTCTTGGGTTTCATTCTGGCTTTGGCCCTATATCTGTCAATCTGGGAGTCTTTTAAATAACCAGTAATCATACCAGTCAGAATAGTGTTCAACAACAACATTCTTCATCTTGTTTCTATCTAGATTTGGAGGTTCACGTTTCAGAAATCATTTATATTGTTTAAAGGGAAACTCATAAAAAATTGCTTGGCGGGGAAATTAAAAAGCAGAATAGCGGATGACAGTTTTAATATATATTTTAATTATACAGATGCAATCTAATTTCCCTTTCTCCGGTAATGAACGCTGGTTATTTCTGTAGAGGGAGGGGTAACCTGGATATCGCATCACAATAGTCTGGTTACGGTCATTTTTATACCTTGGCAAATATGGAGCTATTTGTCAAATTAATTGCCAAAAAAAGTCACTTATGTGGTATAAATCCAAAGCAATTTAAAAAGCAACTATACTAAAAAATGACTGTCTCCATCATAATCTATATTTAAATCCATGTAAACAGAACTTACTCTGAGGTTTGTATGTTGCTTCATGTCTTCAATCCATTACTTGTTTTTTAGTATCTCCTTCAACTCCTTCCACCTGACATGACTTGTGAAGTCAAGCATGCTCAGTAATCAGTACTGGGAGAGGGAATTTCCCACAATTTACACATACCAACAATCACTCTTCCAGTTACAGCAAAACTGCAAAAAGTAGAAGAGTTTATGGTAATAAGGCACTTGATTGACAGCTAAAATATAAGATGTTTCTGATTGGATATCTAAAGTAATAGAGGACAGATCAATAAAAATATGGCACAGAAATTTTTTTTTCAGCATAGATGCCCTTTAAAGACAGAGATAAAGAACTGTACAAATGGAAACCTATTTGTAATATTGCCTCTTCTTCCTTTAATATTAACTAAGCTTGTTGTGGCACTTTCTGATCATACTGGGCTGCATTGCTCTATTTACTGCTTGTTGGTAAAAATGGGTTTTGTGTTCGCTTTGAAACTTTTTGTAACTTTGAATATTCAACACAATTTTTGAATGTTCAAAAACAATTAAAAAACATTCAATGCAGATTATCCAAATTGAACTTTATATATTTGTTACCCATTGTTTGATACAGAATATCGATTATTCAGTATCGAGTATGTTTCCCATTTACTTCTATAGGGTTCCTGGGCCCTTCAATTTGCAATCCATATGATAATCCGGCCAAGTAGTTTTCCAGGAACGTCAGCAGGTAAAACCATCGCTCAGCTCAACATTTTGATTAATTGACATTCATGTCACATTCAAAGTTTAATTGACATAAACAACTGCCAACCTCCCCTTCTTAAAAGTGCCTCAGCAAGTAGTACCTCTTTCCAGATCCTTATAAAGGAAGAAAGAACAGGGCCAGACTGGTGAGGGAAGGTTATAGGGCAGCTGAAGTGCCACAAACCACATTCCCCTAATATTAACCAGGTTAAGGATCTAATCTGATAGGTCCTTAACCCTTGGTTTCCCTATAAAAGACTCACCATCACAATGCCACACCTTCTCATAGTCTGTGACTAACTGCGGGACTTCGAGAGGGGATGGGGCTAGACTGGCATAGGGATCCAGACTTTAAAGGCTTGGTGAGGAAGATTTAGAATAACCCAGGGGTGAGGATCAGCCGACTCTACTCTTAGCAGATCCCCACCCACTGCAAAGTCAGGAAAGCATTATTGGTAACATACCCTAATAATACTTTGTATGTTCCGACATGCAGTTCCATATAATTTTTTTGTTGAAGGCTGATTATAAAGTGCCAGTCTGGACCACTCGTTACCTGCTGTATTCCGTATTAATGAGGAAGCATTTACTGTCCAGCATTACAACATGGGGCAGCTTTAGATGGTGTGTGGAGAGGGAGCATCTGATTATCTGCCAGGCCTTATATAGTTAGTTGCTAATCACTATATGTGACAAAGAGGCAACGATTACCTGCCCATAAATGTTGCTTCATTGCACACTTTCTAAATAATTTATCAGTTTCCCCCATATGTCTTTCCACTGGGAACTCATTCAATATGTTGCAAGGCCAAACAGCTATTTTTTTTTAAATTATTTATCTTTCCATTGTCACAATAATAACTAAATGTGCAAAGGGCTTTCATTTGAGACTGGGGGTAAATGAGAATCACAGTAGTCCTTGGAAATAGTCCAGATCTTTTTAGGGTTTTTGTTTGTGTTCAGTAAATTAAACACTAGAAATCCAGGGAGAATGTTTTTAAACGTTGTCTGTCGGTAAGATTTTGAAACCAATAAAAACACGGCAGCCATTTTTTCCCCTTTGTCACGGTGCAGTGTTTGTGCCAGTGAGTAATTGGGTAAAGATAATCCGACTTCTACAGAGAAATAAGGAGCAAGTCAGATCTCTGGAATCTTTTCTTGGAATTGTTTCACCTCTGAAAAGAGTAATGTTTTATGTGCATAAGCCAGTAAGAGTTTTCAGATTCATTTCAATAAAGTCCCACTGCAGATTAAAAACAGATTTTCGTCAGATGTGTCGGGCTTCCATTTTTTTTTCTTTATTATTTTTTTTTTTTTACAATGTGTTTCCACCATAGAAACATGACTGAAATAAAAAGAAATGTACATATAATCTGCCATTAGCACCACCAAGCAGCTCGTAATAATGACATGTAACCCCTCAATGAATTAACACCCTGACCTTCAATAAATGCGTTTAATAGAAGGAAGCTTTGTTTTTTTCCTTTTCTTACTTAATGTAGATAAGATTAATATCCTCTGTGACCAAGAAAAATCTCTGCCTCATAAACTTCAACTCATTTCAACTGCAAAACTGTCACGTACCTATTTCTCCTGGATTAAGCATAGATGAGCTGTACAAGTGCTCTATAAAAATATCAGTGTTTCCCAGGATAACACTATTACTGTTCCGCTTGTCTTACTGCCATATTGTTCACAATATCTCACTATGCTCTTGTATGAAATCCAAAGACGGGTGTAACCCCAGCAACCATGCAGGGAGTCCTGGGAGCCATGGGGCTCCGTCTTCCTATTTTTCCTATGACAGATATAGCCTCCTCCCCGATAACCACTGTTAGATGAAGCAGTGATAGGGGCCCCTTTATAGTTTTGCTGGGGGGCCCAGTGATTCCTAGTTATGCCACTGTTCAAACACCATCTTACAGTATGACCTTTAATATTGTTTTGATCTGAAATTGGTGCATGTATGATGGCCAACTTGACTGAGAATTAAGTTGGCCATAAAAGGCACAATATTATTGTACAATTGTCGTATGCGTTAACGGTATTTGTCTGAGAAAAGCAGCCTTGTTTAAGACATAGAGAAACATTTTCTTTTATATAGGTATGATGGATAGACTGGCAGATAATATTTCTATTTGTACAGGGCCCTTCAGATTTTTTTTAACACGATAGTCTAGAGACTTCTATTGGGCATTGACCTGTTGTAACAAGCTCCTGCAGTAATGTAGAACTGCACATGTGTGGAAAAACTTAAGTCAGTGACTAAAACTGTGGGTGTGACTGTGAGACTGGAATTATGGTTAATAAGGGATTTGATCCATGTATTAATTAAAATACATTTCTTAACAGTCGGCAAAATGAGAATTGAGACAGATAAAAGTTTTTAAATCAAAGTGCTCTTTCCAGAGGCGTAACAACCAAGGGCAATAACCACAGGGGGGCCCGGGAGCCAAGGTGGCCCTACCTTCTTATTTTTCCTATGACACATATAGCCTCCTCCCAGAAAACCACTGTGGATTAAGCACGGTTAGGGGCCCCATCATAGTTTTGTTGGGGGGCCCAGTGATTCTTAGTTACGCCACAAGCTCTTTCTTCTGTTTAATTGTTGTTTGTGAAGTTTTAGTTGTCCTTAATAATAACTATTGACTATATTGTAAGACCAGTAGGTATAACATTTATGTTCCCTTTTAGTAATGAGGGACAGTGCCACAGATCACTGCATTGACTGCCAGATCCCACTCCGTTTAAAAGGAGCCAAGTGCCTATCAGCTCATTACAGATTCCCAGAGCCTCTTCATTCTCACACAGATCATGTAGAAAAATAACCTCTTCATTCTCAGCCTTGATCCCTTCTGACATCCCTCCCACATGTCTATTGTGTCACTGAACAGCCAGTCACTGTGCAAATATCAATCCTGTTTGCACTGAGGATCTGTGATGACTGGAGGTGCTGGGGGTCAGAGAATATTAACCTGCCAGTGATGGGGCTGTTTAATCCTCCAGGGAGCCAAATAACTAAACCAGGGGAACGACTCACTGCTTGGAACAGCCTGTTATTGACATTATCAACACAAAGTGCCATTCGCTGCACAGAAATTCACTGTTTTGTTTTTTTTTTTCAATTTAACCTTTTGCATCAGTGATTACATGGTTTTCTGTTTCATCCATTATAGGAATTTGCCTATTGTGGTAATCCGCATTGGTCACTGCGAGCTCAGAAAACCAATTATCTAAGGATCGGAATGAATTAATGTGCGGGGAGATGCCACATTAGGAAAATCTCTTTTTGAAACTGACAGGATTGGGTGATTATTGCACATGCTCATGTATTAAAAGCAACTGATCCTAACACTGATGAACCCTCCACTGTCTGCCACTGGATTGGTTGTTCTAGACTAAAGGATCGGTTGTGACTTATATTGTCATCCGGATGACACATTCCGTGTAATGTGCATCAACTCTTAAATGTGTATGGCTGAAGCCATTCTCTATACATTATTTTATAGCAGGGGTGTCCAACAAGTGGCCCCTGCTCCCATAATTTCCTGGCTGCGCTTACAAACATCTGGAAGGTCGCACTATCTGTGCCATTTCCATTTATTCTTGATTTCTTCAGACACTTCTATATCTGCATGTTTGGTTATCCATAAGAGTGGACAGAAATCATCAGATATTCCGATCCATAGATTCTAATGAAACACTGTCCTCCAGTGGAAAAATCATGAAACAAATTTGTTGACCGAGCGATTCCTACTGGACTTGCAGACATGGAAATGCTGATGCCAGCAGTCAAAGCCAAATGTTCCGTTAATAACTAACAGCTAATAGACGTGAGCTGTATAGGTTTGTGTTGACTAAAGGGAGAAGTGGCTGAGTGGTAAGACATAGGTACATGGATTTGCAGAGTGGGAATATTTTATGAATGAAGCCGAGTCAACAACATTGATCTTATTATGAGGAAGTGATCTTCCTTAGGGTAGAAAGTAAATAACAAATAGCAAGGGAAAAAATAAAATTGAGCAAATCGAAATACCATAAATAAAGGCTGTTCCCATAAATAAAGGCTTTTTAGTTCTGCTTTCTAATCTTTAATGTTTAACCTTATTCCTGCAAGTGATTACTGAGCCATGTCCATTGTTATTTTAGTCTTGCTCTTCTGTTTACAAAGTAATTACAGTGTCATTATAAGTCAAGCCCATAGACAAAAACTCATTGGCTTCATTACAACCTTGTGTCTTGTGTGTGTGTGTATATACAATACAATATGGCAACCAGATTCCAAGAAAGGGGAAAGGGGGAGGGAGAAATTATCTTTTGACTGGTTTAGTTAAATTGGCCAGTTAAATGTTACAAGGGATTGACACCTTAATAGAGTAGATGCCAAAGGTCAAAATAGAGAAGATGGTGTGGGAGTAATCCAAAGGATGTAAAGAAAAAGAAGAAAGTCTCATCCCATGTAAATAGGGTCAATAACTTGTATCCCAAGGGTCAACCAAAATGCTTCAAAGCTTCTATAGAACAGTATTAAAAATGCAGATACATTCTAAAGTGATCCACACCAGAGAAACAGTACAGGAGGCAATTCTAAACACCGGAAACCTGCCAGTGGAACATTATGTAATCCCACAGAAGGCAGGCGAGGTTTTTCTCTTTTTTTTTTTAACTTCTGGAATAATTTAATAAATTTGTTGCACAACTGGGAATATTTACATCATTTCATTGGCGATCTTGTCTTTGGTCTTATTATTGATGTGCAATCTGATCTGCCCATAGTCCACAATGCCTACAATGTATCAATCAGGGTTCTGGATATGTCTGCATTACTGTATGTCATTCTTTGATGAAATTGAATGAACTATTTTGGAAAAATGAAAGATTCAGTTTCTCTCCAGATCAGAGTGGGGAGGTGTAATACTAAAAATAAAACTTGACCTTAGCCCTTTGTGCTTCCAATGCAAAAGCAAGCAGGAGCAGCCAGAGTTTGCTGTGGCCTGCACAGACATGATAAGGGGTGGAATGTGGCCACACATACTTTCAAAGCATCCACAGATTGAGAAACTTCTATGGTTAACTCTGGTTATAAATTTCAAAAAGCAGTGATGGCTGGTCAGAAGATAATTTGGCCACTCCTGCTCTTCCCTCACTATAGCCCTAATAACTGTTTATTAAAATCCAGTTAGGCTTGCCTTTATAATGATGGGTGCACACAGGCAGATATTTTGCATCAAGCCATCCGTTTCCATATTTTATTTGGATTGGCTATGGATCAAAGAAAATTTACCAGCCAGCCAAACTTGCATTATCTGTACAGCTCTAGCTGGGGGTCATAGCAAGGAAGGTTGCCCTCCACTCAAAGAAGGGACAGGGCTCATATCTTTTAAAGACTTAAAGCTTTACAATAAAAAAAAAAGTCATGTAACTCTTAAAGGAGAAATAAACTCAATTGTAGGGATGGGATCCGGGTCCGATTGATCCATCCGGATCCAGACGGATCGTCTGGATTTCAGGACTTCGGAGCGCATTTTGGTTTATTATCGAAATGTTCGATAACCCTTGAAAATTCGATCAGAGACTTGTAAGTAGTCTCCAATCGTGTTTTCGGGGATTATAGAAAGTTTGAGGCTATTTTCAAAAATTAACGAAAATAGCCACAAACATTCGATAAGAATTGAATTTTTTTTTGTTTTTTGTTATCGGGGGTTTTCCGAGATACAGGAATCCCAAAGTGGAACGAAACCGGTGAGTTTTGGCCATCTCTACTCAATTGTTTAGAAAGCTTTTCTCCCCAGAACACCTATACATTGTAAGATTCTTCTATAGTAAGTTGCATTTAGGTACATGTGAGAAATAGCATCTGGAACTAAGAAGGCTTCCATGTTCTTGCCAGTACAACTCACAGTCCATGTAGTCTTTAGAGCCTTGTGAGCATGTGCACTTTACCTGTATGCAGTGTTGTCTATACAGATGTCTCCACACCAATATGGAAGTCCCTGATAAAACTTTCAAAGCTGCTTGTCACACAGCAGATTTTCCAGCCAGCATGAATTGTATGCAGCCTTCCTGGGGCATTTTTTTGTTTCCATTATGTTCCTAGTGAAAAAATAAATATTCTGCATGTACTAGTTACCACATGGTATCTCTGTTGAGTAAGGGGTATAAAGCTTTGCTTTTAGCAAGACAAAGTTTATGAGGTTGCAAATTTGATTCCCCAGACTTTTAATATTTTTCTGAGCTGATAATATTCTGTTTCTTACATCCATGCTAGCTAAGAAATAAACTACAATGATTAAGTTTCTTTTTTTCTATGAAAAGCAAAGGAATATATAATTGTTAGTGACAGGAGTGTTTAAATATGTTTACACTGTGTCATGGAGAGAGAGAGATGATCTTTGAACTCTTATATGATTGGCTTTCAGTTTCTAGGAAATAAGGCTACAGCTTCCTTGTTTTGATCTGTTGAACAGTACAGAGCATGTGAAGTGTACTAAGCTAGCCCCTAGTACCCACAGGTTCATTTCATAAATCACCCAGCAGCCACAGCAAAGTGAGAGGTGAGAGTGAAACGCAGCGTTTTGGATATTTGTTAATGTACTCTAAAGTCTAGTTCCCCTGAAAGGTTCTAGTCTATTTTCATTGATGTCTTTCATGGATGTTCATCCTGTAGCTGCCCAGCTTTTTACAAACTTACCTCTCAGAATTCCACTGGATGTGAAAGTTTTTGAATGTGCAGGGATTTACAGCAAAGCCACAGTTTTAAGATCTCTAATTGATGTCATCAAGGCCACCTCTCCCTTGGGAAAATGTTCCTTATCTTTATGACAGCAATAGCATCCTATAAAGACAGAATGTCTGAATTACTCAGTGGATTCTCTCTCTTAACCACACCTCTGCATTTGAGACAAACCACAAGGAAACATTTTTATGACAGTTATTTGTGTGATTTAGAACACAGGAGAAGCGGGGGAAGTGGTCTGTCCTTGGTTCAATGTTCAGGTCCCAGACAGCCTCTCCATTTATCATCCCAGCGACTGGGGGTTTTGTCTGGTTCACCTACGTTTAATGGGAAGTATTTAATGGGCCTTTGCTTGTTCACTTTATATGAAATTATCTCTGAGCACCTTATTCACCTGTTGGATGCATTCCAACAAGGTGGATTCAACAGCTTGGTATTCTACCATTTAGTTTTCTTTATACAAATACACAGAGCAGGAGCAATCCAAGGGTCCTAAATCTGGGATAGGTAAAGGATGAATCCGGTTGTGCTTAACAGTTCAGTGTTTTATCGTATATGCGTAAGGCTGAAGCTTTGAACATTGTGTAGATATTTAAAATACATAGGGTGATGCCTAAGAGATGCTACCACACTCTAATGCTACCACATTCTAATGCTACCACTAATGCTACCATTCTTTGTTGCTATCACACTCTAATGCTCTCACTCTTTATTACTATCACACTCTAATGCTACCTCACTCTAATGCTATTACCCTTTATTGCTATCACACTTTAATACTATCACACTCTAATACACCTGAGGAAGGGGGCAAAGTCTCCCCGAAATGTAGTGTGTTTTGGTGTGTTTTTCAACACAGAAATAAATTAATTATTGATTCATTATCTGCAGAGTGTGCCTCCCTTCTATTTACCTATAATGATACTTTCCTGGCTGTGGCACAGCATTTAAGGGTGCACCTCACACTGTTTCTGCCTGGACGCTGCAAGTCTTCTTGGATACACACTCTAATGCTATCACTCTTTATTGCTATCACACTCTAATGCTATCACTCTTTATTGCTATCACACTCTAATGCTATCACACTCTAATTCTACCACACTAGGCTATCACTCTCTAACGCTACCACACTACCACTCTTTATTGCTATCACACTCTAATGCTACCACAGTAATGCTATCACTCTTTATTGCTATCACACTCTAATTCTATCATTCTTTATTGCTATCACACTCTTATTCTATAATTCTTTATTGCTACCACATTCTTTATTGCTATCACACTTTAATGCAACCACACTCTAATGCTATCACTCTGTAATGCTATCACTCTTAATTGCTATAACACTATAATGCTATCACACTCTAATGCCACCACACTCTAATGCTACCACAATCTAATGCTACCACACTCTTATGCTACCACTCTAATGCTACCACACTCTAATGCTTCCACGCTCTAATGCTATCACGCTCTAATGCAACCACGCTCTAATGCTACCACACTCTAATGCTACCACACTGTAATGCTACCATAATGTAATGCTATCACACTCTAATGCTACCACACTCTAATGCAACCACACTCTGCTATCACACTAATGCTATCACGCTCTAATGCTATCACTCTTTATTGCTACCACACTCTAATGCTACCACACTCTATTGCTACCACACTCTATTGCTACCACACGCTAATGCTATCACACTCTAATGCTATCACGCTCTAATGCTATCACTCTTTATTGCTATCACACTCTAATGCTACCACACTGTAATGCTATCACGCTCTAATGCAACCACACTCTAATGCTATCACGCTCTAATGCTATCACTCTTTATTGCTATCACACTCTAATGCAACCACACTCTAATGCTATCACGCTCTAATGCTATCACTCTTTATTGCTATCACACTCTAATGCAACCACACTCTAATGCTACCACACTCTAATGCTACCACACTGTAATGATATCATGCTCTAATGCTATCATGCTCTAATGCTACCACACTCTAATGCTACCACACTGTAATGCTATCACACTCTAATGCAACCACACTCTAATGCTATCATGCTCTAATGCTATCACTCTTTATTGCTATCACACTGTAATGCAACCACACTCTAATGCTACCACACTCTAATGCTACCACACTCTAATGCTACTACACTGTAATGCTATCACACTCTAATGCAACCACACTCTATCACACTAATGCTATCACGCTCTAATGCTATCACTCTTTATTGCTATCACACTCTAATGCTACCAAACTCTAATGCTATCATGCTCTAATGCTATCACGCTCTAATGCAAACCACACTCTAATGCTATCATGCTCTAATGCTATCACTCTTTATTGCTATCACTCTTATTGCTATCACACTCTAAAGCAACCCCACTGTAATGCTACCACACTCTAATGCTATCATGCCCTAATGCTACCACACTCTAATGCTACCACACTGTAATGCACCACCACTGTAATGCTATCACACTCTAATGCTATACACTCTAATGCAACCACACTGTAATGCAACCACACTCTGCTACCACACTCTAATGCAACCACACTCTGCTATACACTAATGCTATCACTCTTTATTTCAACCACACTCTAATGCTACCACACTCATTGCTACCACACTCTAATGCTACCACCTGTAATGCTACCAACTGTAATGCTATCACGCTCTAATGCTACCACACTGTAATGCTATCATGTCTAATGCTATCACGCTCTATGCTATCACGCTCTAATGCAACCACACTCTGCTATCACGCTCTAATGCTATCACTCTTTATTGCTATCACTCTTTATTGCTATCACACTCTAATGCAACCACACTGTAATGCTACCACACTCTAATGCTACCACACTGTAATGCTATCATGCTCTAATACTACCACACTCTAATGCTACCACACTCTAATGCTACCACACTCTAATGCTACCACACTGTAATACTATCACGCTTAATGCTATCACGCTCTAATGACAACCACGCTCTAATGCTATCACTCTTTATTGCTATCACTCTTTATTGCTATCACTCTTTATGCTATCACACTCTAATGCAACCACACTGTAATGCTACCACACTCTAATGCTATCATGCTCTAATACTATCACGCTCTAATGCTACCACACTCTAATGCTACCACACTCTAATGCTATCACGCTCTAATGCAACCACACTCTAATGCAACACCGCTCTAATGCTATCACTCTTTATTGCTATCACTCTTTATTGCTATCACACTCTAATGCAACCACACTGTAATGCTACCACACTCTAATGCTACCACACCTGTAATGCTATCATGCTCTAATACTACCATGCTCTAATGCTACCACACTCTAATGCTACCACACTGTAATGCTATCACACTCTAAAGCAAACCACTGTAATGCTACCACACACTCTAATGCTATCATGCTCTAATACTATCACACTCTAATGCTACCACACTCTAATGCTACCACACTAAATGCTATCACACTCTAATGCTACCACACTGTAATGCTATCACACTTAATGCAACCACACTCTAATGCAACCACACTCTGCTACCACACTCTAATGCAAGCACACTCTGCTATCACGCTCTAATGCTATCACTCTTTATTGCAACCACACTCTAATGCACCACACTCTATTGCTACCACACTCTAATGCTACCACAGTAATGCTATCACGCTCTAATGCTACCACACTGTAATTCTACCACACTGTAATGCTATCATGCTCTAATGCTATCACGCTCTAATGCAACCACATTCTGCTATCACGCTCTAATGCTATCACTCTTTATTGCTATCACTCTTTATTGCTATCACACTCTAATGCAACCACACTGTAATGCTACCACACTCTAATGCTACCACACTGTAATGCTATCATGCTCTAATACTACCACACTCTAATGCTACCAACTCTAATGCTACCACACTGTAATACTATCACGCTCTAATGCTATCACGCTCTAATGCCAACCACGCTCTAATGCTATCACTCTTTATTGCTATCACACTCTAATGCAACCACACTGTAATGCTACCACACTCTAATGCTATCATGCTCTAATGCTATCACGCTCTAATGCAACCACACTCCAAAGCAACCACGCTCTAATGCTATCACTCTTTATTGCTATCACTCTTTATTGCTATCACACTCTAATGCAACCACACTGTAATGCTACCACACTCTAATGCTACCACACTCTAATGCTACCACACTCTAATGCTATCATGCTCTAATACTACCATGCTCTAATGCTATCACTCTTTATTGCAACCACACTCTAATGCTACCACACTCTATTGCTACCACACTGTAATGTTATCACGCTCTAATGCTACCACACTGTAATTCTACCACACTGTAATGCTGTCATGCTCTAATGCTATCACGCTCTAATGCAACCACACTCTGCTATCAGGCTCTAATGCTATCACTCTTTATTGCTATCACTCTTTATTGCTATCACACTCTAATGCAACCACAATGTAATGCTACCACACTCTAATGCTACCACACTGTAATGCTATCATGCTCTAATACTATCACACTCTAATGCTACCACACTCTAATGCTACCACACTCTAATGCTACCACACTGTAATGCTATCATGCTCTAATGCTATCACGCTCTAATGCAACCACACTCTAATGCAACCACGCTCTAATGCTATCACTCTTTATTGCTATCACTCTTTATTGCTATCACACTCTAATGCAACCACACTGTAATGCTACCACACTCTGCTACCACACTCTGCTACCACACTGTAATGCTATCATGCTCTAATACTATCACGCTCTAATGCTACCACACTCTAATGCTACCACACTCTAATGCTACCACACTGTAATGCTATCACACACTCTACAAATGCAACACTCTAATGCAACCACACTCTGCTACCACACTCTAATGCAACCACACTCTGCTATCACGCTCTAATGCTATCACTCTTTATTGCAACCACAGTCTAATGCTTCCACACTCTAATGCTACCACACTGTAATGCTATCACGCTCTAATGCTATCACTCTTTATTGCTATCACACTCTAATGCAACCACACTCTAATGCTACCACACTGTAATGCTATCATGCTCTAATGCTATCACGCTCTAATGCAACCACACTCTAATGCTATCATGCTCTAATGCTATCAATCTTTATTGTTATCACTCTTTATTGCTATCACACTCTAAAGCAACCACACTGTAATGCTACCACACTCTAATGCTATCATGCTCTAATACTATCACGCTCTAATGCTACCACACTCTAATGCTACCACACTCTAATGCTACCACACAGTAATGTTATCACACTCTAATGCAACCACACTCTAATGCAACCACACTCTGTTACCACACTCTAATGCAACCACACACTGCTATCACACTAATGCTATCACGCTCTAATGCTATCACTCTTTATTGCAACCACACTCTAATGCTACCACACTCTATTGCTACCACACTCTATTGCTACCACACTGTAATGCTATCACTCTTTATTGCTATCACACTTTAATGCTACCACACTGTAATGCTATCATGCTCTAATGCTATCACTCTCTAATGCTATCACGCCCTAATGCAACCACGCACTAATGCAACCACGCTCTAATGCTATCACGCTCTAATGCTAGCACTCTTTATTGCTATCACTCTTTATTGCTATCACACTCTAATGCTACCACACTGTAATGCTATCATGCTCTAATGCTATCACACTCTAATGCTATCAATATTGCTGTGTAATAAATCAAGATTAAATATGACTGTTTATTTCATCGTTTGTGGTGGCTGCGTTTCAAAAAGATACACTTACCTATCTTGAAATCCAATCTAACCTTTCACTATATTGTTAACCAAGCTTTTAAGGGTATGCCACCGATTTTTAAACCTTATTTGTTTCTGTTTAACTGAAGAACTGGAGGTAAATGAGGTATGTCTTACCCCCTGTTCTTAAGTAATACCTGCAGAAGAGAAGACAGAACTTACCACTGATCACTCCAGCGCCGGCTTCTCTCTGACGCATCCACACTTCCTTGCACTGTTTGAGCATGCGCACAGAAGGACTGGGGATGTGTCTGAGAGTGTCAAAGGCGTCAGAGACTGTCAGTGGCGCTGGACTGTTCGCGGGTAAGTTCTGTCCTCTCTCCCGCACGTTTTACTCAAGAACAGGAGTTAAGACATGGCACATTTAACCCTCAGTTCTTCCGTTAAACAGTAAAAAACATACCCTTTAAGACAGGTTTTTATCTTTGTGACACCCAGTGTATTACCCTGGATTTACGTTTATCAGTACCCACAAAATGACTGGGTAGGCAACTGCCAGGCTACAGTAAAGCTGGGTACAAACGTGCACGATCTTTAAAAATGTTAACAATCGCGCTACTCACAGTCCTATGAGAAACATGGGGAGATCGCTCAGGTCCAACTCATTACAGACATCCCACCTCTCCCTGAAGTTCAGGGAGTCTCCCTGATTTTAATGGCAGCTCCCCGACTCCCTGAAATAATATACAATCTCCCTGAAATGTGTTGTTATGAATTAGAGTGAGGGAGCACAATGATGTCAGAGTCTTTTAGCGGTTAACAAGTGACAAAAACACTTAATAGTGACATGACTTGTTGTATGGATGTGTGTCTGACTGTATACATGTGTGTGTCTGTATGCATGGATTAATCTTGGGGCTTTAGGGGGTGGGTATCCTCACTGAAATGTGTGGGTACCCTCCCTGAAATGAGTTTTGGCAGGGTGGGATGTCTGTCACTACATTTTAGTACAGGAAGGTGGCAGAGGGAAATTTATGGGCATTTCTGAATGATCCCGTGGCAAAAAAGAGACTGGACACCTAGAAGGTACCCTGGGAAAATATGTTCTAAACCAATCATGTTGAGTTTCATGAATCCTATCTGCAATACAGTAAATTAATAAACTGTAAATGTTATCATTGCCATACACTGACCCAACATTAAGGTGATTAGATATTCGATTCATCACAATTGTTTTCCCAACTATGCCAGAGAGTCGGAAGGCAAGAATTCAGTGCATGGCCAGCATTAATTCATTACTCTGACTCCAGTAGAAGAGATAATTAGGACATAGTTCGGATTCAGAACTTAAACCATCCAAACCAAAGTTCTGCCTCAAAATCTTCCAAATACAATAAATGTACAGACATATATGTACCTGTTTAAAAAGAAAATGGCTGTTACTTTCAGATAAGCTACACATTTCATTGGTAACTGAGGTTCTCCATCGCAGTTTATTTAAAAATCAGACATCACACGATTTACCGTGTAATAGCACGTTACATGCAGACTCAAATGTCCTAAAACTCCATTTTCAAATGCTTGGTGTTACCTTTAGTTTAGGAATGACCTTCCAAAGTAAAGACAGACAGGTGTATGCCACCACTTATTGATAGGCAGTAATGGAATCGTCTATACGTACTACTTCTGGGCTGATTCCTTGTAGTACATGAATGGTCTGAGATAAGCACATTGCATTTATTGGCGTTGGGGAAAGGAATGCTGTGTACGATGGTGCAACTTAAACTGAAAGAAGCAGTCCAGAGACAAGAAAATGGAATGTTATTAAGCTCCTGTTTATTGTTAAGTGCTGGGATTTAGTTTTCCTTGGGTTATGATGAAGACCTTTTGCTAATGGACCAAAGTGGAATGAATTTTCTAGTGAGGTCTCCTCTCCAAACCTAGTCATGTGCTTTGCTGCTGTTAAATAACAAGTTTAACTGGAAAAAAAGTTGTACAAACCCAGATCACCCTACAGTACATTCTAAAGAGACAAGAAGCATTTGGTCCTTTATGTACAGTAAAAGAGGGTAGTGCAGCGTTCTGAATAGAGTGATAAATACAGTTTTTTTGTCTACATATTGGGATATATGGATTTCCTGCTGTGCACCTACATACCTACGATTGTTAATCTCATGGTGTCCTGATCTGCTCTTGTATATATATATATATATATATATATATATATATATCCATCCCTTATATTATATAAATATATATATCTCTTCATAGGAGATTGCATTGAGTTTTTAGGAGCTACCAATGAGGTGGGGGTATAGGATATTACATATAGGAAAGTTGTATATGTATGTGTGTACTATCTCACTATTACCATTTAAATGAAGATCAAAAAATCTATATAAAGTATATTCTTGTGAAGGTTCTCATCCATCCAGGTCATGGTATATCAGTTAGATTAACTGGACTTGAAGTTTAGTTCTTGAAGACGTTTCGCTAGTCATCCGACTGGCTTTCTCAATTCAGAATGACTTGTACAAGAATCTGTGGCAATTATGTACCCTGGAAAATCCCAATTAGCATATCACAGCCAGGTGTTAAGGGCAGGATTGAGGCAGGAATTGGTACATCCGAAAGACCCAATACAGAAACATAAGAAAAGTGACATCATATACACAGTGCAGTGAAGAATGTACTGATTTGTATTTGAGGGAGACCAAACAGCAACTGCATAAACGTATGGCCCAGCACAGTAGAGACAGTTCCTCGGGTCAGGACTCAGCCGTGTACCTGCATCTTAAGGATAAAGGACATACTTTTGGAGATTGTAATGTTAACATATTGGCAAAGGAACGTGACTGGTTCAAGGGAGGTGTTAAGGAGGCCATTTATGTGAAAATAAAGAAACCAAGCCTAAATAGAGGTGGGGGGTTCGACACCAACTGTCTGCCATGTACAAGCTGTTTTGACACCTTACCCTGGGTGTTCCTATAACACCTCTTAGCCACTATTCAATCATGCCCTTAACACCTGGCTGTGATATGCTAATTGGGATTTTCCAGGGTACATAATTGTCACTGATTCTTGTACAAGTCATTCTGAATTGAGAAAGCCAGTTGGATGACTAGTGAAACATCTTCAAACACTAAACTTCAAGTCCAGTTGATCTAATTGAATACAACAGATATATAAAGTATAGCACTGACTTATATATAAAATATACAAAATACATAAACTTACATAAACTTACATAAAATATACAAAATACATAAACTTACAGAGCTGAGATCCCTATTTTAACATGGTTTGGTCAAAATGGGAGGTTAAACCACACCCTTGTGTCTGCTCCATGTGAAAGGAAGTGTAATCCAAAAAAAGTTTGTCTGCTACACAGGATGTGAAGTGTATTGTAATGGACATATGCACCAAGGCTCCTTCCACATCACCTCCAGCGTGCAGGTGGTGTCTGTGAGTGATAAAAGACAAGACATCCCTGCTCTCTATGGCTAGGAGGTGAGAAAGTGAAAGTAGATTGTGGTGTGTGCTTTGGAGAGATATTGACTGTAACACATAAGATCCTGTTACCACCTGTTGGGAGGACAGATTATTGGACAGACAAGTTACCTTATTGGATACAAACTCTGAGGCAACAGATAAGTGTACACCAACTTACAAGGACACACAATATAGAGGCCTGGTCAATATTCACCATAGACAGGGGCACTCCTGATTACTGTATATGTTATGTGGGGAACCTGTTTATGTGTACTGCTTTGTGCCAAACCACCAGAGTAACCCACTGTGCAGACATTCCACCCTGCCCTTTCAGGCTTCCGGGCAGGATGGAGAAGGGGGCATGGCGAGCGGGTTGTGATGTCACGTGGGGGTGGAGTGTGACATCACACGGAGGCAGGGCCACCATTCTAGGGGTGGTGGGAGGCGGGGTTAGGGAGGAGTTAGGCCATTTATGTGAAATTAAAGGAAACACATATTTTAAGTTCACACCTTAAAAATAAACACAAAACGGTATGATAACTATCAGTTTCAATAGACCTTGACATTTTAGGTTTGCAAAGAATTTTGCACCAACAGACAGAGCAAGTCAATGCTGAAGACCAAGTTAACCTCATAAGTAGAGAAATTCTTTACACAGACATAACTCCTTCTGACATTAATTGCTCATTTTCTGTTACCTCAAGAGCAATGAGACACAGATTGTAAGGAAGGGAGGAGTTGGGGAAAGGGGTTGAAGTAATACAAAAATCTATAAAAAATAAAAAGGGAAGAAGACACACTGAGGACCAGAGCAAAGAATTAAAAAAAAAGGAAGATGAAAGGAGAACAAAAATATAAATGACCCTACCTGAACAACAATTGCTAACTAGCAGATAGCTGTACCTCTCACCTCTGAAACCAGCATTTTGGAGAAATTATCTTTCTAATTCTGCAGTTTTCCATCCCTAATTCTGTAGGTTTCCATCCTGCCAGAGCTGTCAATTAAATACTGCCTGACCTGCCTATAAATAAATACTGTGCAGTCAGAAAAAGCAAAATGCCATAAACCAGCAGAATTATTAAAAAGATCATTTCAGAGATGAGTGTTAAGTAAGGATTTATAGAATCCATTTTAGCTTAATTTCCCCTTTAAAACACATGTTGCTTAACCTCTTTAAATCAGAAAAAAAAGTTGAAGAGAAATAGCACCTCACAAGGGGATAAAGCACAGATGCAAAGCCCAACATCAAAGTGCACTGCAACATGTACGACCTTGCAGAACCACAGATGAGCTAATTAACCAAAAGAGATTCAGAGCAGCAAACAGTAGCAGGAAGATAATTTCAGTCTGACCAGAGAATATGCCTAGGCCTGCAGATCACAAACCCATATCCATGTAGGGGGAAGGGCAATGAGATTTAAATAAAGGTTGCCAGAAAGCGCAGGTCAATATTCCACCTTGAGTCCCATATATAATTGTCTACCTGTCTGAGTTCCAACAACAAGGGTTTGGACTACACATATACAGATTTAACAGCAATATGGCATGACATGTAAGTATAATTTTATTTAAAACAAGGAGATAAGTGCAAGGAATTAAACATTAAAATTACATAAAGTTTCATACATAGGTTAAGAATACATATATATAAATTATGGATGGATAGATTTAAGTGTGATGTGTCTTGATTCATGAGGACTGAAATCCCTGCCCCAAAGAGCTTACAATCTAAGTGGAAGGGACAACAAACAGATACAGGTGAGGTAGGGATACAAAGTGCTCAAGACAGCTAACAATCATTAATTGTGCTGGTGCTCAGAAATTTAGAATAAAAGTTTTGATTCAAATCAAATGGATGTCACCTGACAAAGTAAGAGAGGGAGAGAGTTTCAAAGGTATATGAGGATCACAGGGCACGTCCAGGAACATAAAGGTCCAAGAGAGATAAGAGGTAGGGTGCTGCAGCAGAGTGAAGGGATTTAAAGATTAAAAGAAGAGTATTAAATAAAATTCTTGATGGAAAGCCACGCAATAGACTGCAGTATCGAAGTTGCAGGTTCTCCCTTAGAAGAGAGTGAAATGATCTGAGCTGATTAGTTAAAGATAGGCTGGAGAGGGGACAGATGACAGGCCGGGAGACCAAGAAGTAGAATGTTACAGCAGTCAAGACGGGAGTATAAGGGCATGTATGTACATTTAAGTAGAGGAGTGAGTAATGAAAGTGTGGATATTGGCATGAAATATGCACAGTACACTGTACTTCTTGAACTACATTATCCTGCATTGCTCAATAGCCAACACCCCTAAACTGTAAATATATCATCCCATCAATAATATTTATATGAAATCCCAGAGTCCCTATAATGTTCAGCTGAGGATGTGTCATGTGTATAATGAATCATCAGTTACTGAGAACCTTAAATACAATTCCATGTAAGAAATAATAATTTCTATTCTAGAAACACAGAAGGATAACAGATCTCACTCCTGATGCACAGTAATTTCTTCTTACAGACCATCAAAGCAGTGAGCAGTTACACAAGTGACAGTCCCATTAAGTTATAATCCTCAAATTCTGACATGCAATTAGAAGTGTATTATGCACCAAGACTTTGTACAGGTATTAATGGGACACATGCATTAAAATAACTACATTTACAAGAACTACCGTTTAGCATTGAGCTAGGGAAGTTACCTTTCTAAACATGAATATATTCGGTGATTTTGACAAATTCCTAGCATTTGAAAAGACTTTTTACAGTTAACCTTCCATAATTCCTTCTGCTTTAATGGGGTAATCAGTACACTTAGACACACCGCGTACATTCCACCTTTGTGTTACAGTTTTGATTAATGCAATTTTCTACTTTGAATATATGCCTATTTGTGTACAGTTTTATTTTTCACTAGAATATTTTTAAGTTCTTTGGCCTTATTGCAGAAAACTGCATTTCAATCTCAGGTTGCAATAGGAAAGGTTCTGGGGACATAGCGAAAATGTATCCCTACCCCCTGCTCTATCTATTTAGACAAGAAGCACAAATCTACTTTGGTATTTTATGGGGCCCTATAATTACATTATACACACATTTAATTGGTTAGTCTCTTATTATGGGGATATAAGGTGTCCTTGTACCTCTGGACTAAGCTGTAGAAATCCATTTCTGTATTTCTCTTTAGGTCCTTCTTGTAAAAGATAAGGACATTAGTTGTCACAAATGACCTGGTTCTTTTATACAAGTCACAGACCTACGAGGTAACTTTCAATACCCTTACCTATAAAAGAACGGGGTACATAATTTACTATCTACAATACACATTATAGGTGACCTTGTAAGCATGATTTGATTATAAACAACAACATTGCTAAACTTTGTATCTTACTGCATCAGGGGAAGAATGGGGTTAAAATGAAAAAGAATATCTAAAAGCTTGCTGTGTTGAACAATATTACTTATTTTAAGCAGGTATGTTTTTGTTCAGAAAATGATATACCCTTCTGTATCTCTTTCTTAAAGGGTATGTCCACTAACCAACTAACTTTGTGCCATATGATAGTTATTGGTCCCCCAGCCCCAACCGCATTACTATTATAGCAAGAAAGTCCCCCAATCTTTACTTACCTTACCTCTCTCCTTTCGTCGAACAATCCCGGCCCTCTGCTTGCATAGAACGGCAAAGGAGAGAGGTAAGGTAAGTAAAGATCGGGTTTACTTGCTATAATAGTAATGCGGTTGGGGCTGGGGGACCAATAACTATAATATGGCAAAGGGGTTTGGAGCTAGGGGGAGGGAGACCAAATCAGGAGGGAGAGGCATTTCTGCACATGGCAAAATTCTCCCGGAGGGGAGACAGGAGGCAGAGTCTTATATGGACTCTGCAGTACTCTTGGTGGCCAGTTTTGGGACTTTGGGGAGGGATTACACCATTTGGATCTGGGATGTAAGGTAAGGATTTTTATACACTACAGATTGGGGCTTGTAGTGGGGGATAGTTTTTGGGGTGAACAAGCCCTTTAAATGACAAAGGTCAAGTGTTGGGTTAATCTAAATGGATAGTATAGTGCAATACACTCTACAGGAAGCATCTTCCCATTAGCCAGGTCCCAGACTGAGGGAGAGGGTGGGGTTGGATTGGAGCTCAATTTAAGTATTTGCAGGGTTACTAGGGGAAACCCCAAGCCTCACCCTTAAGCTACAGAAATGAGATAATTGTCATTGCTAACTATTGTTTGTGATACCCTATATACTTTCATAATGCCTTCTCTTGCGTTCAGACACTGCCAAGTGTGTTCTTGGCATCTCTCCCATGGTCATTATATCTTTTAAGCTTTATACATGTGTGATTTGTATGCACAGCTGTTTCGGCCAATAATCGTGCCTTATATGGGCACTTTGTCGGCCGAAACAGCCATTCGGTCGGGGCTCATTGCCAGATTCGCCAGGCCGACAAAGTGCCCATACACGGCACGGTATACCAAAGTGATTATTTGGTCACATCTAATGTTTTCACTATCTCTCTGAAGGTTTTGTTTTGTGTTAATAGCCTATTCATTGCTTGCTTTAGGATTACATCACACGTGGAGATTTTGGGCACATAGCCAGTGTGATATTTAAAACTGATTGGTACAAAGAATCACTTAGGAAGACACAGCAAATTCTGTGGCAATCAAACCTTGTTAAGGAGAAAAGTAATTGTTCAGGTGAACAATCCAGGACACTTTCTGGAGATAGTCTGAGGCTCATTAAAAAAATGTTTTCCATTTAAATGTACAGTATAAAAATGCAGTCAGTTCAATGAGACAGCTAATTGCCCCTACACCATCAGTAGCACAATCAAATTCCAAATCTAAAGGTGCATACACATGTGCAATCGCTGGGGCCGACCTGCGACGCACGATGTGTATGCGCGGATGTTTCAGGGCAATAATCATGCCGTGTATGGACACTTTGTCGGGCGAAACAGCTGTGCGGTCGGGGGTTGTTAATGATTTGCCTGGTCGCCCAAAACAGGCATGAATACATATTGTGCGTTGCGGGTCGGCCCTCGAGTTTACACGTGTGTATGAGGCTTAAGGCTGAGTACACACCTGAAGATTCTTTGTCCTGACGAACTGTTCGGCCCTTCCGAATGATCGCCCAGGAGGAAGGACCGTCGGTCACGGTAATAGTAGCCAACAGCTCGCCACATGCAGTTCATAGAGGACCACACGATCACCTGTGGTTTTCGGACGAGTCCGTTCGTCTGATTCAGACGAATGAACGGTCAGTAAGGGTTGTGTGTAGGAACCATCCAAAATTTCGGCCTGATTGACCTATAGACTTAAATGTTGGAAGGTCAAGCTAAAATATTGGATGGTGTGTACCCACACCATCCAAGCTGCCCATACATGTGCAACCTTGGTCACTAATTCACAATAGGATTCCATCATAATCTGATTGTGAATTGCCTGATGCGACAATAGACGATTGTTCCGTATATACTTTATCTGGTCTGCCCATAGATGTGAACAAGCGATATTGGCTTCCTTTACTGTAGTATAGGAAGCCTGTAAAGATCCAATGAAAATTTGTAGTCTGGAACGATAGGTTGCAATGCCGAGGGCAGTAGCTTGTCAGATCTAAAGGGATTTAATATGGGATTGACTGAATATTGGCAATGTATATGGGCAATATAAGATGGCAAATGCAGTGAACATGTTTGAATCCACTGAGCTGATAGGTGAAGCAAAAAGAAAGAACAACTGTTTTTCTTGCACAACTTCCATACAATATTGGTTGGAAGTGCACATGTATATTATATATTACAACTGAGCAGAGTTTGATGTGTGCAGCAATTTAATTCATGTGTGCAGGTCTGCAGAGTTGTGTGTGCCTGCATGAGCACACAGCTTAGAGAGAATATGGATTACCAGGTAGGTAGGTAATGCTTTAAAGGAAAGAGTTTGTTAGCCATCAAAACAAAATACCTTTATGGTAGGCATTGAAAAAAGACAACACAAGTCTTCTCACCTTTCTATGATGTCAGCAATAGTGCAGGAAAACATCAGGAGACCTTCAGGCATCTGTAAAGCAACTACAAGAGATGCATATGTCTGACAAAGTTGAAAAACAATATGTGAATAGAATTACAAAAGATTCGGAGCTAAAATGAGCCCAAGCATTAGCACAGAATAGGGTAGTACTTTTCTTTTACATTTGCAGTGGGTTCTGGGTACCATACTTATAAAGGATCAATGTCGATAATTATAGCAGCATTTTTTGCTGTGATAGAAAAATACTGACTGGCATTTTGATACAATCAATAACGGCCCATTGATAGCCACAAGCACTTTATTATGAAACAGTCGAAAAATAACACTGTGGTCTTAAAATACCGATAAAGAGTGGTATTTAAGGACTGCAGCGTTAAATTACAACAACTGCGGATGGTAAAAGGCTCAATATCAGTATTTAAGGACATTGATTCTTTTAAATACGACACAGTTCAACAAATTAAAAAAGACCCAAGGATGATGAACAATATGGTTTCAGTCTGTAACTAGAGACATTTCAAGCTAATTTAAACATAGAACTAATGGCTTAATAAAGGTCTCTGGTTACAGATTTAAATGTTGCAGTAACATATAATAAAAATTCTGGCAGAAAGGACCAGGGAGTTACTGTTCAAAATAAGGATATGAGGATAGAAGTGTAACGTTACATTCATACAGAAGACATCTCGTTACACAATAAGAAGTATGTTTTTTATTATAATATAGGAAAGTTCTTCTGTATTTGCATTTTCGCAGTTTGGCTACCTTTGTTACATCTGATAATTGAAATTCTTGGGTGGCAGTTGTGTTACAGTATTTTTAGGATTCTGCTGCATTTGGTTTCATTTCGATAGTTGTGTTCTTTTGTTTGTAATGGTCACATAATCTGAGATTTAAGGATATATGGTAGGAATGGAAATTGAGCTTTGACAGATTTGATTGATATTTCCTAACTTCTCCATCCATGCTTTCACTTTTCCCTGAAAATTCTGAACTCTTGGCTGCTAAATTGTATCTCCACCTAAAATGAATATATCTGCAATTTATCCAATCTAGCACTATACCTCCATTTCTAAAAATGAATATATCTGCAATTTCTACCTAGCACTATACCTCCATTTCTAAAAATGTGCCGTCACCTGACAGGGACAAAACAAATGACCTCATGATGGTTTTAAATGGTCACTGATGGTACATGCACAGTAAGGGATTCAGCCTCCCAAAAATAACAAAAGGCTTAGAATATCTCCCCATCAAAAGATTTCAGAAGCATTTGTGATATTTTCAGAATCCGATCCCATTCTAACACCTAATACTGACGTGGGAACAACAAAAGGCAAAAAGGATAACATCAACATCTAAGCAAATAAACTTTAGAAGTACAAATAACTTAAAAATAGATTGGCTGTGAACAGAGAGACAGTTGGGAAGAGCAAGCAGGCATACGTTTATTGTACTGACAAATATAGAATTACATTTGAACCCAGCAGAAAGGAGAGGCAGGAGAGAAAATGATTAGAGAGGAAGAGGGAACATGTGCAGGGAAGGACAAGCAAACAGACCTAATAGGATTAAATGGAATCAAAGCAAAAGATCAGACACCTGAACCACCTTATAGCATGGAAGAAATAAGCCAATCAGAATGCTTCCATACATAATGTGCAGGTACCTCATTATTTTGCCACTCCAGGTGCCTATCTTCACAAATGACTAATGCCCACAGAGACAATTGTTTGCCTTTAAAATGTTCTTTACCTTACAGGGCCACATGGTGCATCAGTTTATATTTAAACACAGAAATGACACTTTCTGGTCAGGAGTGAAAGGTCAAAGGACACCTGCTAACTATTCTAGATAATAAAAGCTTAGCTGATGCGTCTGTGCGTGGTCCCCAATGATGGCAGCGGTCTGTGGTGTCCGTGTGTCTAGCTCCCGTTAATGTAACAGGGTTAATGTCTTGTTATCAATAAAACTTCTCTTGTACAATTTAGATTTCTATTGTATACTACTGCTTATATATTGTATATAAGCAGTAGAGATTATTTAAACAGGAACATTTCATTGTCTATCCAGGCCTTAATTTAGTTATTTTTATTTCTTTTACTTTTAATATGATTTATTTCTTTTGCTTTAAAAAAATGTAAAAAATTCAGTTTGAATCTAATTTCAAACTGACTCAAATGTTGAGTCTAATTTCAAAACAGACCCAATATTCCAGTGACATTCCCTGTCCTGGCCCATTCATTTTGTGATCGACTTCCAAACATGATCAGGCCGTACATTTGTCTGACCATGGGAACATTGTGGTAACTTTGGGCCATTTTATGGCCAGTATTACAAAATCAACATACAGTAAATCCAATAAACTTGTAATGTGAATTTAAATAAAATTTTATATTTTATGACTTAATAGTACTCTATATTTTCCTTTGACCCATTTACATCACAGATCAGAATTAGGCTGAGTCCTTAAACTATTTTGCAATATCTATAGAAATAGCCCATTAAGACCTGGTACATATGTGCCAATATATTGCCATATGCAAACAGTAGGTGGGTGACAACTTTTCACAGCCCGGCTGTGATTATTCCCATTGTGTAAAATCTGAAATGTTGAAAAAATAAAAGTAGGGTCAGAGAAAGAAAGAAAGCAGATTAAAGGTTAGTGCCAATTAAACTTTTTTACTGTGTACTTAGTTGGAAGACAATTTGGCACAGTTTACATGCCGTTTAAATTCTAAAGATTTTTAATTATAACAGATCTTTAAAGTACATTTTAAGACCAAAGTTTCCCTTTAATTACTGAGCAACAGGGTTCCGATTGGTATATCTCTCAGTAAGTCAGTAGGTGAAACAAGCACAAGTACCGTCTCATTAAAGGGCAGCCCCAAGGTAAATGGATATACAGTATAGCACTAGAACCTCACCCCAAACTAAGACTAAAATAGTTACCTTTGTTCACCGCATTCCTGCAGATTCCAAGAATCCAGTCATCTACTTTAGCTTTTTCTTCAAAGTAGCAGCCATCAGTCATGGCTATTGACTTATTTTTGCTTCCTAGTCTGATGCACCAGCTCATAAAGCAGTCAAAGGAGCTGTAAACCTTTTAGCTGGGTATACATGTACGATCCTATGATAATCTATGTAAGTGTCATGGCCGGGGATCATTGGTGGTCCAAACCAGCTTTAATTTACCAGCATTTAGAATGGGGATTGAAGATTGGTCTATATATCTCTCTGTAGGACAAAGGTTTTAGGCTTGGTACACTAGGGTGACCTAGTGCTGCACATCCATTTTACAGTGAGGGGGTGAACTTGCCCTTTAATGCAAGCACAACGTTAGTCAGATATATTTTCTTCCAACAACGTATAACCAAGCCATATTAAAATGTAAGCAAAATTGTGAGTTTACAAAACACGCATCATTTGATTCTGGTGTCATTACCCACACCAAGTAATCGGTAATTAAACCCGATCAGTCAAATGCAGTAAGACTAATGAAAGCAAAATCTTGTCTGGTTGCTATGGGTTACAATCCTGAAATAAAAACCTTTTTTGTTAGCTCCCACCTGTATACACATACAGGGAGATTCAATAAAAGTTCTTATTGTTTAAAATGGTGCTAATTGAGCCCCAACCAATCAGATCTTATTTAACATTTGAAAGCTAACATCTGATTGGTTGGGGCAAAATTAGCACCATTTTAAATGATAAGAACTTTTATTGAATAACCCTGATAATCTATACAATCACAACACAAAAACACACTAACCCCTTTTGGCCGACACTTGTTGGATTCTCCAGATTGTCTTTGGTATTTCAAAATTGTAGTTTTCAGGAAGCGATTTCATAGCTTCCAGCAGCAAAGGATTCTGTGCAATTTCAACAGGTATCTGGTTGGCCACTCGACGGACAGGGGGACGACCTGCAAAGTTCAACAAACAAAATATGAGTTCTTCTGCATGCATCATACAGAATCAAAAAAATTACACAGGCTAAACTTGGCTGTTAATTACAACATGTGGCCAGTATTATTTCTCTAATAAAGTTATATTTGGCAAAACATGCATAGCCAAAATCTGCAGCAGGCATACAAAGCCAAATTTTCCCAAGCTGGTTAGCCAACACTTCACCCTTGCTGCAGGTATTGAGGAAGAGCGGACACACCAGCAGTCCAGCTCCCCTTACTGTCTGCT
The DNA here is from genome assembly GCA_019447015.1 of Hymenochirus boettgeri. NCBI lineage: Eukaryota > Metazoa > Chordata > Amphibia > Anura > Pipidae > Hymenochirus > Hymenochirus boettgeri. Next base: position 130,047,445 of record CM033476.1, on the reverse strand, counting down.
CCAGTTGAGGCAAGTGGCAGTCGCTGGAATGTATCTCACAAAATTAAGCAACGCATACATCACTAAATATAAAGTTTAGAGAGGAAAAAGTGCCCAATCCAGGGAGCGGTATTGCTGTCTTACCTTCTCTTAAATAAGGCCATTTTATACTGTATCTTTTATATATTTTTTTTGTTTTGCAAAAATACTCTGACACAATGTATCATATATACTTATAATAACATTTTACATTTTCAATTTTTCTTCTTTATCCCCAATCTGCTTTAACAAAAAACTAACCTTTTTTTTTTTTAAGTTAGCATCTTGCTTGCTACGTGTGAACGCTAGAAGGCAGAGAATGGCAGGTCATTTCCATAATTAATTGGATGAACTACATTGCTGCAAATGTCAGTTTGAATATAAAATGTTAAATAAAGTTACCCAGTTTGTTGAAGGAAATGCCACTGCTTGAGAGGGATTAAAATGTATCAAGTGAAAAGCAAGAGATTCTTTGAAAATTAACTGTATTTTAACTGGTACAGTTCTGTCAATCAGTTTTCTTCACAATTACCTGTGGAAGTCTAAAGCTAGGTACACATAGTGCAATCCTTTTTCCAAGCGTGCGGTCCTCTATGGACGAACGAACGAATGGTCAGTTGTGGACAAAGCTAGACCTATACAATAATTCAGCCAACCGTCCGAAACTGAAATGTCGGTCGGGCCGAATTATTGTATCGTGTGTACCCAACTTAAAGCATGGTGCACACCAAGCAATATTTCGGGAATATCAGTCGATTGTTTTCGTCTGTGACCGACCAACCTTTCATCCAAATCGGACAAATGGACAATGGGACACATCCGAAAACCAGGTTTATGAACCCCACGCTCGGTTGCCACGGCCGACAGTCCTTCCTCCTGTCTGATGGGACGTTCAGGAGGAAGGTTTGTGCCATGAGTACCCAGCTTTATGCTCACACAAAAAAGTCCATATTCAAACAACCTTGTGAAATCAACTTAAGACATAGCAGATCTAAAAGGTGTGTCTCATAGGGGTTACTAGGGGGGGCATGGTTGGGCAGAGTTGGGTGGTGGCTTCTGCATAAAATCATTTTATTTATCGTTATCTTTCTTCCTAATTATCAATTTATCAAAACACCCAATTCATACAAAATTAACAGATGATCAATGGATATTTCTATATTAAAAGGAAAAGTTTAGTGCATATACATATACTTTAAGGTTATAATGATGGAAAAATACAGCTTTTTACTTTAATCTGCACATTCAGCATTGTGTCTGTGTATAAATAAATGCTTCCAAAATACTGACTTCCCATTTGCAGGACCCCTAATAAAGACCGTTATGGTCTTGCCCTTAACCCAGCGCCTGGGTTGATTCAGTTGCTCAGTAGAGATCTGAGCATCTTTGACCCATCTAACAGCCAATCAGTTGAACCTGAAATATCAGCTCACTAATGTCAACAGCAGGGAAATTCAACTGATTTTTCAAAATGGAAGAGAAATGTTGAATAACTAGGTATGTGTAATATAAACTAAGAATTATAAACATAATGATATTTTCCACTGATTTTCCTTTTAAATAATGCATTCCAAACTATCTCTAGCAATCTCTTAAAGGGCATGTCCACCCCGAAATTTAACTTTTGATATGTGGTAGGGCATGCTCCCCCAGCCCCAACCGCATTAATATAATTGTTAGAAAGTCCCACGATTCTTACTTACCTGCCCTCTCTCCTCCGCTGCAGTGTTCAGGCCCTTTGCTTGCATGGAATTAAAAGCAGGGGGCGGGACCTGCAGCCGCGTCCGTGATTGGTTGAGAGGCAGGGAGGGCTGCACTGAGCATGCCTCAACCTTGATGAGGTTGAGGAAGTCTCAGGCACAGCATGAGTCACACACTGCTCCTACACAGCAGTTTCCTGGACTTTGGAGGGGCACAGCAGGGGAACTATTTTGAGCAGGAATGTAAGGTAAGGATTGTTTTAAACTACTTGATGTGGCGAGTAAGGGGTTAAATTTTAGTTTTGGGGGTGGACATGCCCTTTAAGAGAACCCTAGAGGTAACTGGATGCCAGGTTAAAAAGCACCTCCCTGTATTTATTAACTAAAAAACAAGTTATTAAACCCCAGCAAGCTCCACCCTCTATCCAGACCCACCTAATTCACACCACTGCTGAATTTGAGTCATTGGGCTAGGAACAATGTCCCCAAGATCATGCAGTTTGGGTAAATCAAGTTACAAGTATTGTGTTTTCATTCAGTTTAAATGGACAGCAGAATTTCCATACATTAATAGCCAAATACAGTATGGAAATTACTGTATAGGACTTCTGTTGTCCATTTAAAGGGCAACTAAAGCCTAAAAACAATACAAAATAAGAAGGATGGAATCTATTGTTGCCTTCTGATTCTGTATTGTTTTGAGGCTTTAGTTGCCCTTTAAATGGACAGCAGAATTCCCATAGAGCAGTCCCATACAGTAATAGCCATACTGGATTTGGCTATTACTGTATGGGACTACGATATCGGAAATTCTGCTGGCCATTTAAAGGGCAACTAAAGCCTCAAAACAATACAGAATCAGAATGTAGTAGTAGTCATAATTTCTACCCTCGGCTTATACACGCGTCAATCACTTTTACTCCTATTTTCAGGAAAAATTAGGTACCTCTCTTTATACTCTAGTATATATGGTAGAACAGCTATAACAATTGTTACAGACATGTGCCAGGGAAGGCTTATGTCCAAATGGTTGCCAAGGAAATGGAGTACTAGTTGGTTTTCACAACCAGAAATCTTGAACATAACACATGCTGCCTAATATACAATTGGCCATAGTTATATGGCTATACTATATAGTATATCCATATTAGCGCTACCATATTTCAGTCAATCACGCAGAACTATCAGCTGGAATTTCTGACCCTCCTGATTAATTTTTTAGGCAAAATAGGTTGGCCCGAGTAATTATACATGGCAGTCAATTGTGCAGTCAGCTGGGCAGTCCGGGGAGCCAAAAATTGTCCCGGTTACTAGCTGGGGTGCTGCCAATAGGTTAGGGTCGGGGTTTCCTATTACAAGAAAAGAAGAAGCAGGAGACTGTCAAAGCTAATAGATGGGAATTGTATACCATACTTATAATAAACAGGTGCCACTACTTACTATAAACTGTGCTCAGTGTTGTAAAAGAGAAAGTTCAGTGGAAAATATCATTCTATTTAAAGAACATTTAAATATGTTCATTTGCTGTCCATTTAAAGGGCAACTAAAGCCTCAAAACAATACAGAATCAGAAGGCAATCTTTAACAATAGATACCATCCTCCTGATTCTGTATTATTTTGAGTTAGTTTCCCTGTAAAGTAAAATCCCACACAGTAACCCCCAATTCCTTGCCACTCCAGATGTTTGAAAGCTACAACTCCCAGAATGCTTTAGTTGCTGGGAGTTGTAGTTTCCAAACATCTGCAGTGGCCACCTCACTGCCACCAATGTAGACCACTCCAAAAAAACATACAGAGAAGCTAACCAGCCCTCAATGTATGCAAATAGGTGTAAAACCTGCTTTATTTGTGCATATAACAAAGAATATGGTTTGTTATATGCACAAATAAAGGAGGTTTTTACCCCTATTTGCAAGTATTGGGGACTGGTTTTAGCTCCTCTGTATATTTCTTTTAGTTCTCCTACCTTGTCACTCGCTCCGCATCCTCTACACGCCTGGATGACATCACTACTCGGTGCCGGGAAGTGAGAGGTGCCTAGTAGTGATGTCATCTAGAAGCACAGAGGATGCGGAGTGAGTGGCTGCCAGATTACTTACAAGGTAAGTTGACTTAAGTATAAACCGAGATTCTGTTTTTAAAGCCTGAAAACCTCTGTTTATACTTGAGTATACACGGTAATGTATTTCTATCATTATTCATTTTGGGCTTTAGTTCTCCTTAAAGGTTCAGTGGCAGTAATAAAATGACTTTATATAAAAAGAATATAATACACAGTTTAAAAACATTACTTGAGATAAAAGCTCCTTTACAGCAGCTGAAGGCTCACTTGCAAGGTTCAGTTTGCACTGAACATGTCTTATAAATTATGTAGACTATAGCAATTTGGAAAATCATGCTCTACAATGCAAGAGGATTTATAGCAGCGAATCACCAACAATTATGAAAAGAGAAAAAAAATGACAGAATGGTTTCTCCAGTCCTTATTAAAACACATCTTTTATAGTCCATATTAAAAATGACATTATTTTGCATAAAATCACATATGTATTAATAAACATGAACACTAGCACCAAATAGATAACACTGGAAAAGGTGTAGTGCGAAAGATTTAGGTCTGCTGAAAAAGATGGCAGCACTGTAGTGCATTATGGGAGGGATGGCATATTTATTTCCCCACATTCCTGCTTTGAAAATGGTAATATGGATAAAACCTTGTATGCACTTAAAGCATACACTAAAAGGGGAATTTACCAAGAGCCACAACAGTAAAAAGTAAGGTTTTCAGTAGTGGCAGCAGCCTTGGCAAATTGTATCTACCAATAATTATGTCAGGAATAGCGTGGATTTATCAACCCTATAAAACACATGCAAAGTTTATCAGTATGCAATATAAGATCCAATTAATTTACTACATGGGAAGCGGAGAGGCAGAGTAGAGTGATTGTGGTTCTCTTTAAATTCTCCTTTGCATGTGGTTACAGCTTATGGACCTCTATGGCTAGCTGACTTGAAAAAACTAAAACAACTAGCAATTGAGTATATTATAAGGGTATAGTATAATGAAAGGGAATCCAGTTTTACCCCTTTAATAGCATAGGGTCTAAACAAAACTGTACAGTCAAGAGCTAACTTTGATATTCCCCCTAAGAACACATTTAGTTTCAGGTGCATATATAATATATTTTTTTGTTCAAGACCATCAGCATATCTGGCATGACAATACTGAAGTGATCACCTTAGGGGGCAGATTCCTGGCCCCCACCCAGGGGGAGGCGGTAAGGGAGCACCAGAAGTTGCCCGAAGTTGCCCCAGCATAAATCCCCTGAAGATGAATCACAAGGTGTTCAGGCTGATACAGTGTACAAAAAGAAGGAGGTTTAACAAATTAGAAAAAAACCTGAGGTTATCACATTAATTTAATTAATCCCATGTAAGATTACAATACTGTGTATTGTAAGAAGTATCTATTTCCCTTTTGAGGCACATTTTAGATTGCCTTGCCTTCTTTCTGGATAAGCAAGAATATACAGTAAGTTCAGGGTTGAACTTGATGGACGTGAGTTTTGCTCAAACTTGAACCACTATGTATTGGGAGAACCACAGGGGTTCAAACGCAGCCTCGGGCAAATTGCTTGGTCTGCGTCTGTAAGTAGCAGCAAACTGAATTTTACAAAGGGATAACAGTATCCATTGAACAATAAAGCAGTTTCTCAAGGTCACATTTGTACCTCTGAGCAGAAAAAAATGAGCATTACAGAATTTCTTATTTGGCCAAAACAGTATCACATTAATTCAATAGTCTATACAGTTTTCCATCCTGACTACGAAGGTCCCATCTTTCCACTAAACTGATAACAGATGTGAGATTGTTCCCATGTAAATAGCCTTTAACCCCTTCTAAGTGTAATGTCATAGAGTAGGGAATTTCAAGGACATAGCTTGACCTTGAGTGTTTTCAGCCACCAAGTACAGCAACACAGGAAAAAGGAACAGCCAAGAGTGCATGTTCCAGGTTTTAACACTAGCAGAAACCTTACTCTTTTTAGAACACTGCTATCCACAGCCTATGCCGTAGGGTTTCATTGGAGAATAAGGCAACCGATGACTGACCAATGACTGACTGGTCACACTATACTAACCCTACAGTAATGATCATAAATTATTTTAATCATATTCATCCTATTGTCCGTCCAACCATAAGTAGCCAAATTCTGGTATTTTTATTTGTACCTTTTACTTTTTTAGACATCCCACATGGTATTATATTACTGACTTTGGCAGTGTTAATGATATTTTGCACACAGCTGTGCTGTTACAGTTTAATAGCGGAATGACTCAGGGGCAAATGTGTAGATCCAAGATGGCCTATTGAGACTGCAGGATTTTGGCATCTTGGAGGAGGAAAAACCAAAGCCAACAACTCTCACTTATTTCTAGATGCAAATTTTTCATTCCCCTTATAATAAACCTGTCCTGTCCCTTAGAGGACTTTCATGCATGCAACGAACATGAAATCTTACCTAATGTATATATTTGTGGAAATCAGTTGATGTTCAATACAGTGAGTCATATTTATAGATGGCAACTTTATTGGCAAACAACCCAACTGTGGGATTTAACCTAAGGCTACATTTGCACACTACCATACATAACAAAGGGGAACATCGCACTTGCAGTGGCATAATTAGAAATAGCAGGGCCCCATAACAAGACTGTAATGTCACTATAAGGGATGAAGAGAGGAGCCGCGGTTTTGTAAATAGAATATCTGAGCCTGGGAGCCTCTTTGAAAGGTTTAAGTAAAACAAAAATGGGGTTTGTGGGACTGAACTACGGGAGGTAAAATCATTTTTGGGAGGGTGGACATGTCTGCAGGGGACCTGGCAGGGCCCCCTTTGGCTCCGGGCCCCATAGCAATTGCTACGGTTGCTATGGTGATCCTTACGCCCTTGCGCACTTGTGATGTTCCCCTGCATTATCGCATTGCAGTGATTTCAATGACACCGATATGCATTTCTGCACCAAACTTCAGCATGCGCTGCGTTGGAAACTATGTGCAAAGTCCCCTAGTGTGAACAACTCCTTATCCTCCTTGGCTTCTTGATTTTTCCTTTATAATCGGACACTAATAAAATATTTATGCTGCAATGCTAATTTGCGTTTCTATACATATATAAAAGTCAATGTATGTATGTATGTTTGTATGTTCCAGAAAACTTTCAAATGGCTGGAATAATTTTCCTGAGACTTAGTATACTAATGTTTAAGGAGCTGGAAAAAAGCATAGGCTAATTTACAAATTTTAAAAATGCCTCCATACCCCCTTTTTTCGAGTAAATTACCCTGTGTGCTGCCATCTGGTGGTGAATCAAGTAAATCCAATGTTACAGATTGTTCAGGGCAGTACAACGCTTTACTTCATTTTGTTCTGTTGTTGCTAATCAGAGTGCAGAGCTTCGCCCCTTGCCTGAACTTGTAGCTCTTCTGTGCTGTGATCCTCCATAACAGTGCAGGAGGAAGGAGAGTCCATGGGGGGGGGGGGGGGGGGGACACAGTTTTACCCTCTGTCTCACTGCTGTGTACAGGTACTGACAGTCACTACTAAATTTCCTCCATGGGGTTGCTGGTGGCAGTGATGGAAAACATTAAATATATGTCTACACTGATGTAAATACTGACCATACTAATTATGTCTTGTGGGGACGAAGTGGCAAACTTATGCAAGCTCCTTAATATGGATTTGACATGTGTTGCCCCACTTAGTTGGCTTGCAGAAAATGTGTATGTATAGGGGGGGCATTAATAGGCTTTACAAAGGGAGGACACCGCATGTAACATGAAAATTTGTCCAAAGAATGCTGAATGCTAGGATGGTCCCATTCACTCTCATTTTAAGCCTCTGCATTGCACTAGATCTTCATTAAAAGAGAACGATCGTGAGCATAAAGTTATTCAAAAACAGTTAAAATGAAATGTACCTGGGGCAGGGAGGTAGGATTGGTGCTTTCTACCTCCCAGTAATATTTCTATGAGGGGCGAAGAAAGCTGCTTCTACCAGGCTTCCTGGGTGCTTCAGCACTACCTTTAATACAGGAAGGCACAGGGCACTAACCTGGCAGAAGAAAAGGTATGTGCTGCATCTCCTAAGCCAATTAATATTGGGAGGTGATAATAATAAATCCTACCTCCCTGCCCTAGGTACTTTTCATTTCCAGAAAGTTAATTTTTACAGTATAGTTGTCCTTTAAAAACAGGTGCATATTAAATGAGCCCTTAGTTGAGCCCATTGTTTTATCATATTTTTAATGATATATGGGGATTTCTGCAGCTTTGACCTTTATAAAAACGTCTAATATATAACAGGATCAATTTAACACTTGCTAAAGTTGCTAAATTGACAAGGGATGTAATTTAATTTACATTGTAAACAATCAGAAAATGTAAAACTAAAGCTGCTTCTATACTACAACTCCCAGCATCCCCTAGCAAACATCTGGGAAATTGCAATTCTATAACCTCTGGAGGATCGATGAATGAAAATATCCAAATAACTAATTAAGGAGAAAACAAAATAAAATGGAAGTACTCACAAGGGAACATATGTTATAGAAGCAGGAGTTAGAGGGGATCGTTTAGTGTTTCATTTTGATCGCAGCCCCTCTATTGCTTCCTGCGGAACAATTGCTTAATAATTATGTTCATCTCGTTCCAGAAACTGTCAATAACACAAAATGAGCAAGGCCCAATGCTTGGTAATATCAGAGGCAATATGCACAGACCCCCAGAGCACAATTGCAGCAAACTAATATTGAAAATGCAAAATAACATTACCTCCAAAAGAAAATCTGCATAATTAATTTCACTATTGTACAAAATAAATTTAAATAAATAAATTATGTGTGTGTGGGGGGGGGGGGGGGGGGATTGTGTCTTCTCTATGGGACACACTGAATGCTCACAACCCTAATTAATTAACCCCTTCACTTTCCACATTGGAAATAAATAAAATTCACAAGGGTATAAAAAAAACAATCTAGTCTGATTCCCCTTCAGGAGACTCTTAATTCAAAGCTTTTTTTTCTGCCCAGCTAAACAGCCATTTATGTACTTACCATCAAAAAATATGGCTAATCCTCTTAGCACCATTAATATAGTGCAGTTTCCCAACACAAAATCCGACAGTAATGAGTTTCACGTGCAGGGTGTGCTGAATTTGTCTCATTGAACCTACTGTATAAACACTACCTTGGATTTCTTCTGCTCTGTCTCATAACATAAGATTTAATGAGCACGTCTCTGGGAACGTTCTCAGTGTATATCATAACCTATGTACTCACTCAGCGCACACAGTGTAATCAAGAGATTCTTCAGACCCTTCCCTGAAGGGACATCAGCCAAACAAACGTTCTAATAATTACCAGCGCCTTGGTAAACACATGTAATCCTGTTGGATTTACATAGCTAACACTGGATCAGAGTTTTACTGCAAGAAATGGAATCTCAAATTCTACACAAGGAAAAAAAAAAAAATCAAAAGTAATTACTTGTACCGTATATACTCGAGTATGATCCAAGGTTTTCAGGCTTTAAAAATAGCCTGAAAACTGAACCTCGGCTTATACTCGGGTCACTCACCTCACTCACTTTGCAATCTAACTGCAGCTCGCTCCACATCCACCGACGTCACTCCTCTGTGCCTGTCTCGCTTCCCGGTGCCGAGCATTGACGTCAGACGGCATATCAGTGGATGTGGAGCGAGCGGCAGCTGGATTGCACACGAGGGCCCAGGCAAGTTAGCACCTCCACTGAACTGGGGGTGCTCTCGGGGGTGTGGGAGAAGGTGCCACTGCAGATGTTTAAAAACTACAACTCCCAGCTACTAAAACATCTGGAGTGCCAAGGAATGGGGGTTGCTGTATGGGATTTCTGTACATTTAAAAGGGCAACTAATGCCTCAAAACAATAAAGAATCAGGATGTATCTATTGTTAAAGATTGCCTTTTGATTCTGTATTGTTTTAAGTCTTTAGTTGCCCTTTAAATGGACAGCAGAATTCCCATACAGTAGTCCCATACAGTAATAGCCATACTGGATTTGGCTATTACTATATGGGACTACTGCATGGAATTCTGCTGTCCATTTAAAGGGCAACTAAAGCCTCAAAACAAGGACATGCCCTTTAAAGGAATAGTTCACTTGAAAAGTGACAGCCTTAAATCAGGTAAAAAAGGATGTGACGTATGTGAAGGGGGCACTACAACCCTCAGTCCAGGGGTGCTCTGAGCATGATAAGCTCACTGTGACACAACCCAAAACCTGACTGAGAGTTGTCCGTCAGTTATATTTACCATAAACCACCATGTGTGTTACAGGTACACAAACCTACCCAGCATGCACAGCTGTACAATTAAAGGACAACTATACTGTAAGAATTAGCTTTTTAGAAATGTGAATTACCTGTAAGATAGGATTCTTACCTCCCAATATTGTTTTGTTGAGGAGCTACAGCACGTACAGTTTACCAGGTTCTGGCCTTGGGCCTTCCTGTATTAAAGATAGAGCTGAAGCACTCGAGAAGCCTGGCAGAAGCAGTACTCTTTGTGCTGCCATTCCTCATAGAAATGATTTTGAGAGGTAAACAGTACCAATCCTACCTCCCTGCCCCAGTCATAAAAGACAGAAGGAACGTGACTGGTTCAAGAGAGGTGTTAAGGAGGCCATTTATGTGAAAATAAAGAAACCAAGCCTAAATAGAGGTGGGGGGGGTTCGACACCAACTGTCTGCCATGTACAATGCTGTTTTAACACCTTACTCTGGGCGTTCCTATAACACCTCTTAGCCACTATCTAATCACACCCTTAACACCTGGCTGTGATATGCTAATTGGGATTTTCCAGGGTACATAATTGCCACAGATTCTTGTACAAGTCATTCTGAATTGAGAAAGCCAGTCGGATGACTAGCGAAACGTCTTCAAGAACTATCCAGTTGATCTAATTGAATACAACAGATATACCATGACCTGGATGAATGAGAACCTTCACAAGCATGTATAAACATAATACATGTAACATATGTCCATTCCTGTTTTACCTGATTTAAGGTTGTGACTTATTTGCTTACACCATTTTGTTTTATTCTTCTGCATCTGCTTGAGAAAGGACTAGTTCCTCGAAACGTTGCATGTTTGTGGTGCATTAAGATGTGTGGATACCAATAAAGGAACATTGAATGAAAAAGAGTGCCATGACATCTTTTATAATATTTTGGCCAATGCCCTCATTCACGGGCACCCAGCACAGGAGTGCTGCAGTTTTGTAACTGTACATATATCATGTTTATATTTTAAAGATACCTTTTATATGCAAATGTATTGAATTTCCTTCCATGGGGTAATTGTAGCTCCAAGAGAGAGGCTTTGGGTTTCATTCCCACAAAGTCTGGCCCTGATCCCCAACAGAAAAACAAGCTTGCAGTTTGTCCTTACAGTTAATAAATATGTATTTTGCCGCCATGTAAGAGAACTGAAAGTTATAGCAGTGGATGATATTTCATTACCCTTTTGCACATTGTGCTTTAGATTCCTCTGGTGCCACTGATATATCTTACCATTTCCAGGTGACAGTGGCTGCTTAAAGAAGCAATGGGAAATTTGCCGATACAGGAAACAGGAAACATCTCTTGACTAGGAATATTGCAGACTTTAGATTGCTTTTCATCATTCAAGTCTGATATACTTGTCAGAGACCTTAAGTGAGCTCAACTCATCCAGATAGTTCTCAGGGTAACACACTGTAACATTCTCAATTCTGGCTCAGAAGGGGAAAAATTTTTGAAAGCTGGAAATTACGCCTAGAAAATTGATTTATTTGAGAGCTCCCAACTGTAATTGAGAACTCCCAGGCTTACAATTTCTCAAGCAGAGGAACACATCATGGTTGCTTAAAAAAGGATCATTTAAAAAAAAAAACAAACCCTTTGCCCCTACTCAAATGATTGAGACACAAGTCATAATTAAAACGAAGAACCGAGAATAGTCTCCATCTAGATTTGAATCTTCCATGAAGACTGGAATGGAACAGAGGGCACTTGGGGTAACATGTTAAGCTAATAAGAAAGACACAATGGATTAAAGGGACATATTGATGAGCTGGAGCTTGTGTTACATAGGAACAAGAGAACCTTGTGCACACCAGCCTTTAGGATAAAAGACAGATTTGCTGTCTGGGTGCAGAGCTGCTAAATAAAATGCTGCTACAGGAGTTCAGTTCCAATAAAAGGTTAAATTTTGTTTGATGCTTTTTATTACAAGAACCTTCAATCTTTAGCTCCCTCCCTTTTTGGGAAGGGATTAGACTAATGAGGAGCATTACAGACCTGGCATGCTACAGCACCATGGCTGCAATTTGCAGGCTTTCGTGCTTGAGAATAAAAAAAAAAGACAGTCTAACCAGTTCTGCTCCAAAGTATTCTGCTATTGGACTCATCAGGTCTCTGGAATGTGCATGTCACTGGAGACCAGATGGAAATGAAACTCTATAGGTTGCTAATGACCAGTTCAGCTGCAACAGCCAATTTGGCTGATTGTACAAAATCTCTTTTCTTTGATTTGATGATGTCCCACGCTACCTCAAGGCAGGGCTGCTTGTTTTCTGAAGGAATGGGGCGTTGGCAGAGGGACTGCTTGGATAAGTACTTTTTTTTTATGACATGTCTCTTGATCTAGGAACCTTTATTCAGAGGGATGAAATGAATAATTATGAAGAGCAGGCGCAGTCCCCTCATCTGTGAATAAATCCTTGGCTGTTGACCTGCACAGTTATTGGGAACATAAGGTCTTGTGGAGTCGGGGTCCCGGTGAAAACTTTTTGTTCTTCGTTCTGTTGTTTCCTGACAGGGTCCCAGCTGTGCTACAGATTCTGTTTTCTAACCGACCATCTCAGGAACGTAGCCAGGTTGCCTTTGAAACGCTCACAGGCCTCTTATAGCTTAGCTAGACAATATAACCCTTTACAGACGGTGTTGTACATTGCAGAGTAAAGGCAGACCTCTTTCAGTATGCAGATAGATACTATCATTTTATGGGTTCCTTTTATAGATACACAATGAAGGTTGTATACTCCAAGCTTATTAAATAGGATGTGCAACAAATTGCCTGAGCTGTTAATTTGACTCAACCAATCAGCAAATGTTTGCACCTCTTATTGAAAAAGACGCCCATGGTGCTAAACAATTGTCTTTCCTTGCTAGAGAAAAAAAATCTATATTAAAAAATGATATTGTATCCCATAAACCAATGATATGCAGTGTGTTTGTTACCAATAGAGATAGAGACCTTTACAGTGGTGCTTTATCGTGTTGGTGAAATTCAGTGAAGGGATCTCTGTATTTCCCTTATGTATAGACTGCTGGTTATAACATATGAAAGGTGACCTACCTGTTTGAAATCAACCAAATATTTTACTACAAAACGCCCCTTATTTGCTTTCTATTCAGTTTATACTTCCCCCAACCTCCACCCAAGACCTTTAATACAGGGAGGTACAAAGAGGGCATTGTACCTAAACTAGCACAACATGTTTTGGGCTACAATTGCCCTTTTTCATGAAAAAGGGCGCTTGTAGCCCGAAACATGTTGTGCTGGTTTTGGTACAATTTGTCTAAATAAATCTTTATTACACAGCAGAGACTGTGGTGGATCGTTTCTCCCTATCTAACTTCACTGTCTATTAATAAATTTGGAGTGTGTGTGGATGGCTCAGCAGATGGTAGATTGAGACACTTGATTGGATCCTAGTACTACAGTATAGAGCACTCAATACATTTTTTGCTTAGGGCAATGTACCTATCATTGTATCACTAGCCTTAAGCGTCAATGTACTAAGGGTTAGTGTGACTTTAAGAGAGAAATTTTGCAGTTTGCATGAGTTTCTGAACACCAGCAAACATTGCTAGAGGAGCCATAATGGTATTGTTACATTGGGTTAGTGGGGGCAGTACTGAGCAATAGCAGCTCTTGTTAAAAGTCAAAAACTAATAATGCAGCCTTTTAACTAGAATGGGCTAACTGCTACACACTACAACATCTATAAAAGTGTGATCACATTGCAGCTCCCTACCGTACTCCTTTTTTACCAATATTCTTTCAATGGAACACGTGTGATCTGCACAAATAATGGTTAACGCGTGTGCACTGCATATATGATGTTGCTCTTCTTGTGTTTCCCTGTTGGGTCTTCTGGATGCTCTCATGACTATGGGATGACCATATTCTTTCCCTTGACTTGCTTTTCCCCTATACTGGTGGTAGTGATATATGTTGTATTCAGTTAGATCAACTGGACTTAAAGTTTAGTTCTTGAAGACGTATCGCTAGTCATCCGACTGGATCTCTCAATTCAGAATGACTTGTACAAGAATCTGTTGGCAATATAAGTACCCTGGAAAGTTCGAATTAGGATTTGACAGCCAGGTGGTAGGGACCTTCTGAATGCAGGGTGCCATACTTAAATTGCCAATAGATTCTTGAAGTCATTCTGAATTGAGAGATCCAGTCGGATGACTAGCAAAACATCAAACTTTAAGTCCAGTCGATCTAACGGAATACAACAGATATACCATGACCTGGATGAATGAGAACCTTCACAAGCATGGTGTTATTGATGTGTTTTACTTCCAGTATTGACAAATGGCCAAGTTCACAAGCTCATAAAAATTTAATGCAATCAATTACAATGCAACCAACACCTTGCTGTTATATATGCTATCTTTGATTATACATACTACTTCCCAGCACCTAGACAATGGCTGATTATCTGTATGCGCCTGTCAGAGGATCTTGGGAAGACGAGGACAGGAATAAACTGCAATGGATCCATTTTTTTTACATTTAGTGTAATAAAAAACTAGTTATGTCATAATATGGAATTCTCTGAACTTAAGTTCTGATCAGTGTTTATTTCATGAAGTTGTCTGAGATGGTCCTTATGTTTGTCTGCCTGTGTACTATAGACATGAGCTGTTTCCCATCGCTTTTCCTAGCGACACATACATGTTTTCCTATGGCTGATAAATACAGTGTAAGGAAATAGGTGCTGGCAAGCTTCATTATTTTGCTGCTATATTTAGGCCAAGTCAATGGTAAGAACTTTGAAAAATGGAATGATTGGTTCCCCAATCCACGTAAACCTTATTGTCTACTCAGATACCACCACACCCAGTGGATATCATCCAAGATTACGTAAACGTTGTTCTCTTGTTTTTAAAAAGAAGGAGAACGGATATGTAAAAATGTCAAGAGATCCAATCAAAACAAAAGGAATGATAATATATTTCGCCAAGCAAAGCAGAATGTGGGATGTAATGTTTGTTTGCCCAATCCTTTCCAATGAGCTATTACAAAACCTGGAGACTGTGCCGGGCCAATGGACCCATTACAGGGACAGCTGCTTTTTATTTTGTCCAAATCAAACAGGTTACTAATTTTGAAATATGGCAATGGTGAAAAAGACATAAGTGACTTATAAGAGAAGACATAGGACACACGTAAATCACAGATCAAAGTCATCAAAGGGGAAAAACTGAACAGTGGGTGCCACGGAGTTGTTTCCTTTGATCACTCTGGTGATATTTCACCCTGGTTTTGTAGGAGACATTAACAAGTGACATGCATGTTTCCAGCCAGTAAGGGGATTGAGCCAAAATTTTACAGACTGTAATTACTGTAAAGTGGTATTACAGGATAAAGCTGGAATATTGGCACAGTGCAGCACTAAACTCTAGGACTCCTGCTCAGCCCCTTCCCTGATTTCTGTGCTGCGTATGATGTTTGTATTCAATTACACTGATTCCAGATTACCGCAGTTTGGAGAGGGACAAAAAACAAAAAACACTCTTACGTTCCTGTACTTCACAGAGCCAGTGAACTGGGTAACTGGTCAATAGAAACATCTGCATGCATGCTGTAGTCACTAAGTAATACCAGATCTGTATATTGTAGGAGCACAGCCTGAACTATGTGGCATTAAGCTTTACTGTCTATAAGAGTAATTATGCCAAAAATACAGGATTGGAGGATTATTTACTAGAAATATAACTGGACAGCGTATCTAAAATGCCAGCTGGTCTTATATAGGGATTATTGTTAAAAACCATGCGTCGTTTCAGATAATAAAAGAAGACAGACATTCTCATACAGTGTAATGTGTGCAGGCTCAACTTGCAATGTGTACAGAACCTCACTGAATATTTCTATTTAAAGAAAGAAGTTCAAATCAAAATGAACTTCCTGCAGGGAATCTATAACGCTATCGGCCTTCATACCGTATGTGTTTGGAATTGGAAAAAATGTTTTGTTCCGGTAGTTTGTGATTATAATTGCTATCTGGTTGATAGGTTAAACCTTCTCTAGAAACTGGGCAATAGATTTAATGACAGAGTAAAAGATGAAAGAAGAAATGCAATCATTAAAAAGTAGCAATACAAACTAGAAAGATTGGGATTTATAACCTGCTGAAAGGTGGTGGGCTGTGTGTTACATAGGAGGACAAAAAACAGGAATAAAAAATTGCACATCAATTAGAAAAATAAATACATTATCTCAGCTTCTAGCACACAAGCAATACCTTATGTGGAAGGTAAGATGTGTACTTCCTGCACCAATGGGATTACCGGTCCCTTGTGTAAGTAAAAAAGTGTTTAGAAATCCATTAAGCAATCCATATGTATGCATACATATCCAGTATTGGAGATGCTTGTTTGTACGGGTATAAACAAATCCAACGCTTTTCACTGCTTAAATAATTCAAATGTAGCTTTATCAGGGTGATAGAAAATATAGATTAATACCTTATGGGAACATTTCCTATTACACATATAATAACTATTTAATAGAATAACAATCCCACTAAACTCTGAAATCCCAGCAACCTCTGATTAGGCATAATACATTTTTCTTGTATTCAGTTAGATCAACTGGATTTAAAGGGGAACCTCCACTGGAAATAAAAAAAAATTGGCATTCAGTTTTATTGAAGAACGGGAGGTAAAGGAGCTGTGTCTTACCTCCCATTCATCAATATTACCTGCAGGAGCCAGGAGAGAAGGAAAGGTACTTACCCGACTGATCGCTCCTCCGCCGCGTAGTCCCAATGGACTCTGTCTTCTATGCGCATGTGCATAGAAGACAGAGTCCGCAGCTATATTGTTATTACTTTAGAATTCATTTAAGGTTATTTATTTGCTAACCTTAGCTGTTTTTCAAATTAGAGTTGGTGATCCCCTGTTCCTAATAGATGATGCAGGTAAAATAAACTCTAATGCTATAATCACTCATTCCTATCTCAGGACACTAGCTATTCTCTATTCAGACCTCCCAAGACAGAAGATTCTCTCATACAATGGTGTATCCTACATATCCTTTGGCCTCTTAACCCCTGCCTGTTGAGGGGGGACTGCAACGTCGGCTGAATTCCATGCACCCCACAGATCCCTGTTTAAAGAAGACTTCCTCGTTCCACACAGTACAACTTATCCAGGGTCCATAAAGCAGAGTGAGATATGAATAGCGAACAGCTTGTTATTTTGGCAACAATACAACAAAAATCTTATGTTAGCAAAAGGAAACAGAGACTCAAGTAGAGTCATTCCAGCTTGTTAAGAGAAGGCGGCCTGGTGATGAATGGGGAACTGGATATGTTATTTGTCTTAATTTAGATGAATTTGAAGTGGTGATGATAATTACAGATCTGCACTATAAGTTTCCCTCTGTATTGAAGGATTCTTTTATCCATGGACCCTCGGGACCCCTCTGCCCCCTCTTTATATCACAAACATATTGAAAGGGCACTGTAGTTATAGGAAAAAGACTCCCTTAAAGAGTCCCCTTTCGATTCTCTTCTTTCTGCTTATGAAAGAATGGAGGAAACTTTTATTAAAGGGAAAGCTGTTCCAGGAAAGAAGGAATGTTTTTCCCTAAGAAAGAGATAAAAAAGAAATCTTAGAACAATGTCACACAGGCATGTGGCATTAACAGTATGTGAAGGGTTTGGTACTAGGGCTATTAAAAATGGCCCCCATTAATGGAATCATTTTTAATTTAACACATGGTTTTGGGTACCCTACACTACATTATGGAGGGTAGGGGGGCATTACATGCCAGCGCCCTTCTTATTCATTGGCATTCTGGGAGGTTTAGTTTAACTACAGCTGGATGAAAACGTGAACGATCCCTGATATACTCTATACACCTATTTTGGTGTCCCCAGATCTCTTGTATTCCTTGAAACCTCTATTTGCGTAAAGTAGGGTTGCCACCCAGCTAGTAAATCCATGTTGGTACCAGTAAATAAATAAAAAAAATACCATTCGTATGACTCCAGATTCTACCCTGGGTAAAGAGACACTTCTCTGGGGAAAACCACTATTTTGCATTAAATTGTATTATTAAGAGTCACTACACCTAGTTCCTATTATGCAGCAAAACAGGTCCCATTGCCCACTCTCCAAATAGCTTTTTCTACCATATGTTTCATAGAGCATGTCCAGAGGTGTCCAACACATGGGCTGTGGAGAAAAGTCTTACAAGCCTTTTGTCAGGGGTGCCCAATACTCAGTTGGGCACCCCTGAGTTACAGGTTAGGATGGGAGGTAGGTGTAGGGACACCCTTCCATTTCTACCATATTGTTCTTTAGACCTGGAGGTAGAGACTAGAGATGGCCGAACCTCCAAAGTTCGGTCCGTTTTCGGACTATATGGAAAGTTCAGAAACGGACCCATTAAAGTCAATGGGAATCAAATAGTTTGAAAAGTTCTAATGAAATACAATTAAAATATCAGTGGTAACTAGAGATGGACTAGAACTCGAACCCGAGTTTGAGCCGAACTATTTGAACGGACTTCTCGAACTATCCCGGACCCGGATTTTCATTATTTTCCGAATATTCAACCGTTCGAGGAAATCGAATATGCGTGCAAAATGCCTATTATACCTATACGCGAGCATCGAATCGCTGAGTAAAATGTCCATTATACCTAGACGCGAGCATCGAATTGGCGAGTAAAATGTCCATTATACCTATACGCGCGCATCGAATCTGCAAGTAAAATGTCCATTATACCTAGACGCGAGCATCGAATCGGCGAGTAAAATGTCCATTATACCTATACGCGCGCATCGAATCGGCGAGTAAAATGTCCATTATACCTAGACGCGAGCATTGAATCGGCGAGTAAAATGTCCATTATACCTAGACGCGAGCATCGAATCAGCGAGTAAAATGTCCATTATACCTATACGCGAGCATCGAATCGGCGAGTAAAATGTCCATTACACCTAGACGTGAGCATCGAATCGGAGAGTAAAATGTCCATTATACCTATATGCGAGCATCGAAACCGGGAGTAAAATGTCCATTATACCTAGACGCGAGCATCGAATAGTCGAGTAAAATGTCCATTATACCTATACGCGAGCATCGAAACCGGGAGTAAAATGTCCATTATACCTAGACGTGAGCATCGAATCGTCGAGTAAAATGTCCACTATACCTAGACGCGAGCATCCAAACCGGGAGTAAAATGTCCATTATACCTAGACGCGAGCATCGAAACCGGGAGTAAAATGTCCATTATAACTAGACGCGAGCATCGAAACCGGGAGTAAAATAGCTATTGTACCTATACGCGAGTATCGAATCGGCGAGTAAAATGTCCATTATACCTAGACGCGAGCATCGAATCCGGGAGTAAAATAGCTATTGTACCTATACGCGAGTATCGAATCGGCGAGTAAAATGTCCATTATACCTATACGCGAGCATCCAATCCGCGAGTAGAATGTCTATTATACCTATACGCGAGCATCGAATCTGCGAGTAGAATGTCCATTATACCTATACGCGAGCATAGGCCATCTCTAATGGTAACTTAATGTAAATGACTGTGGGACCTGGGAAATGGTCTGGGGAACACGTTTGAATATCCAGAACTTAAAAAAGAAAATCGATTTTATTCTCACACGCGCTACTTTCGAGCTCCTGCGTTCGATTTTCGATAATTATCTCCTAAACTATTTAAATATTCGATAATTATCTCCTAAACTATTTGAATATTCGATAATTAGGGTGAGGCCACACTGCAACGCACAGGAATCGCGCACAAAATCGCGAGCATTATCGCACGTTTTGCGTTTTGCGCATGCGTTTTCGCCTTTTCGCATTATGGACACACATGCGTTAACGCACCAAAAATGGTGAACGCATGCGTTACCAAAACGCGAACGGACGCGCAATCGCATGCGCATCGGAAATCGCGGGGATTTTTGCGTTCCCGCGATTTCCATTTTAGTGAAAATCACGGGCGCAAGCGCGAAACGTGTGCGCAAACGCGCGAAAAACGCGCTAGTGTGGCCTAGCCCTTATCCCATAAACGATATGAAGATCATTCGATTTTTGAGTTTAAAAGTCCGAGAAATCCGGGTCCGGGATAGTTTTAGTAGTCCGAGTCCGTTCTAGTCCATCTCTAGTAGAGACAAGAACAGGGGGAAGGAGCAGCAATTCCTACCTCCCTAAGAATTGTATAACTGAATGCAAAAAAGTGTTTTTACCAGTGTAGCACAACTACTGCATTAAGGGAGGTGTTTCCCAAATCAGTTTTAAAATATGACATTTGGATTTTAATAATCATGTACATGTGTTTCCACTTATAATGTGGCGTACTGGCCTAAAGGAATACAATGTCAGATTTAGGTTTTTTTCGAAATATGTGCTGCTGGTGCTATTGGTGGATGAACAATCTGACATGTCACATGATTGACAGTCGGATAATCTACTTCATTCATAATAAGATAACACAATTTAAAAACGGCATTTGTGTAAAATGACATTTAAATTTATATTTTACAATCTATGCCCAGACTAACTGACTCACAATAAATACATTTAAAAAAAAAAAGCCTAACAGGCTTAAATATCCCAGAATTCTACAAGCAGTGATTAGTGGAGTTTTGTGGCTTTTTACATTGAAAGCTTAGAGGAAACTGGTTAGAAAATAGCATATTTAAGAAGGTATGAGTAATTCAGAGTCATGCATCTCTTACACTAGTTATTTTACCACTTACCAAATAATCAGGATGGCAGATAATGGCAAGTGCTGTAAGCCAAGATCCCAGGAGTCAGCCTGGTGTTTCCCTATTCCTGTCGACTTGACACTCACAAAGTGAATGAGCCAAGCACGAACATAGTGGGAACGTTGGAAGGTAAGAACCACCGGGCTGAAAATGCGCTGGAAGACATTAGAAAGATTTTCCCAATGGATTTTAACCCTTGACATTATTCTGTATCTATAACCTTATAATAATAGAAAATCATATACACATCATAATAAATATATATTAATTTGTTAACAGACCTTCTGAAAGTGCTTGTAATACACACTTCTGGGAAAAAAGTACCGTTATAATAAATTAGTATTTATCTGCCAGCAGATTCTTAATCACCCAATCATAAAATCATATCAATACTAACTAATGCAGTAGAGCAAATTGAAATTAACATTAGCTATGTAATAAAAAAAAGGTATCCATCCCACCAATAAGAGTCTAATAACCATTAACAAATATATTTAGTCTTGATCATGTCCGCAATCTACTGTAGTGATACACAGTATTGATATAATAAAATACAATACATATTTACTAACAAAGGATTCTTGGATAAACTGCCATGGCTCACACAGAAATAGATATTGAGTTACTGTCAGAAGTGCATTGCTAGTGTTGGGTACTTTCCTAGGGCTTTGTGGAAAGTCCTATAACTGTTGCATTTTAAAATATTGGTTCTGAGAATTCCAGGAACTTGCCTGGGAAATAGGCTGTGGAATTAAATCTTACCGTAAATGTTGGGTCTGCCCTGCAAGTTCTGGGGCAGTTGGTAAATGTGTTTCAATCTTACAATGTCTATCTGAATTCTAAATAAACATATATTTGGCCAACACTGATTTCTATGTATGGGCATTCCTGTTTAAGCTTTATTAAGGGATTTAAAAAAAAAATGTGAGTAAATCTCTACCCTTTGCTATGATATTTACCAGGAAAATTAATTTAATATTTGTCTAGTATATACCTACCCAAAGCTGTATGTTTGTGCTCTTGGCTACTTACATATCTGATTTGTTTAAAGGTTAGAGGAATAAGTGAGGCATTAATCTACACCATGGATAACTTTGGGCCCTTAAAGGAAAATTATTATTCACAGGTAGGTGCAGTGCAACACAGTGCAACACTTATTTTACCTGCGCTCAACTCAGCTATCTTTTGTATTGGCATACGTGCACCGAAGTTAGGCGCTCGGCCGGGACTAATGCAATTGTAAAGCGATTCGGAAGATGTTGGCACTATGTAAATCTACAACAACAATAATAAGCGCTTTTACCTCCCTGTGAATAATAGAAGCAGAGTTCATATACTTAACAAAGAAAATAAAATATGTTTAGTGTCCCTTTAAAATTTGAATCCTCAGTGCCAATTAATTGTCACACTCTTTGCGTTTAAGGCCAACAGAATTTTGCGCTCATTTGGTCTTTAGTTTCCCCCCAGGTAGGAAATTCTTTAAGAGTAGAGAATATAACCGTGTGTGTGCAATGGAATTTCATGTTTTTAGGTGTTTTTATAAGAGAAATGCAGAACCTGCATGGCATTTATTATTAAATTTAAAGGTATTCCTTGCATGTTTTTTTTTAAATTCCGAATTGAATTTTTGACATTACAACTATCGAGGTAAGTTCGAACCAAGGCAAATGAAAAGTCTCTCCCAAATAATAAGCTACCCCATATGTACTGGGGCACATAGAGATGCAGAAACTAAAATGTTATGGGGGAATCACCATTAGCTATTTTAATGATGTTTCAGATGAATGCCCCAATAGAATTTTATTTTAAAATACACTTATTATACCAAAAAATGTTTTTAAAATGTTGTTCACCAAAATCTCTATACTGAGTTAAAAAGAAAACTAAATGACACCCTGAGTTTACCAGCAAAGTTTACAGGGAAGGGGGAGCTAAAGTTTTTGCCTCTTATTTATTAATGGATTGTAACTGAGAGACCAATCTGTTGAACCTAATTTTAAAAAACCACCTATGAATTTATTAACTAAAGTTATTAACTACCAGCAACAGAACTGCAGCTTGCTTCTGCTTTGAACTTTCCTTACAAGTCTTTGACATGTTCTGTGGTCACTGATGTGCCAAGGAAACTGCTTCAAGATTCAGACAGACCTATAGTACACCTGATATTGTCTTAAGCATAAAAGATAAATCAACTTGCATTATGCAACTTGACATAATAAAAAACAAAGACAGTTCACCTTCACTGCAGAAAGCTTTCCATACATGGACCAACATTTTTGGCAAAAAATTATTT
The DNA here is from genome assembly GCA_019447015.1 of Hymenochirus boettgeri. Lineage (NCBI taxonomy): Eukaryota > Metazoa > Chordata > Amphibia > Anura > Pipidae > Hymenochirus > Hymenochirus boettgeri. The sequence goes on along the minus strand of CM033476.1, from coordinate 130,024,302 downwards.
GTGATTCATACCCCAAATAATCTATATGAATGACCAAATGGTAATCATATTGATTTTGACCCAGTTGACTGTTTCAATGGATTGCGCTTGGACCGAACAACCAAACAGCTGTCTATGTATAAAACACACCCTACAATCCAATCCCCTAGGTTAAACATCCAAGTCACTGTGGAATCTGGTTGGATACTGTCAGCTGGAGGTTCACTATTATTTATCTATGATATGTTGCTGTGGACATATGGAATTGTACTGTTAGCCGCTGGTGAAACAAGATGTTGGGAAAACATTGCTTGTCATTCTCTGACTCAATACCTCTCACTTTTCATCACAGAATCTAGGTCTCAAGTGAGCCTTATAAATCCTCCGTGTTAAACATGACATGCTCTGTGTGCTAAGGCTTTCCAAGGTTACTGTCCTTGTATCACCCTTTATAAACTGCACAGCTCTTTGTCCTGTTTGTGTATCTGTATCTATAAAAGTACAAAGAGCTGAGGAAAGAAATGGCAACGTAAAATTTTGCACAAGGATTAATCACTTGGCACTAAAAATAAAAAGACAGGTGGAGCGTCTAGGCAGCAGAGATAAAAGGAGCAGTAATTGTTAATGATTAGGGTCATGCCACCAATCTAAGTTATGGACCTGTAGAGACAATGGCAGAAGGACATTTTTGGAATGATTGTGTAATTTAATGTTTGGCTTATTCCAAACATTTGGATTTCAATGTATTGCTGCAATTAGACTTACTAGGTCTAGTTTCGCTTGATTAATCACGTAATGGAGATCTGAGAAAGGCTTTGGCTGGGTGCACACATTGGGATCCTGCCGACTGATCAGCCAGGACGAAGGACTGTCAGTCAAGGCAAAAGTACCCCTAGCCGACAGTTTGCCAAAAGTAGGCTGTGGTTTTCCAACATGTTCGATCGATCATTCGTCCAATTTGGATGAATGAATAGTCAGACGTTTGTCACTAGGGATGGCATAGAACTCGAACTCGAACCCGAGTTCGAGCCGAACTGTTTGAGTTCGAACGGACCCAGACTTCTCGAACTATCTCGGACGCAGACTTTCGATATTTTCCGGACTTTCGATGATTTATCGAATGTTCGAGCATCGAATCTGCGAGTAAAATGTCCATGTTACCTCGAACGTTCGAACGCGAAAGCTCGAAAGTAGCGCGTGTGAGAGTAAAATCGATTTTACGAAAGTCCTGGATATTGGAACATGCTCCCCAGACCATTTCCCAGGTCCCACAGCCATTTACATTAAGTTACCATTAATATTTAGTTGTATTTGACTCGAACTTTTCGAACTATTTGCCTCCCATAGACTTTAATGGGTCCGTTTTCGAACTTTCGAACTTTTACAATAGTTCGAAAGTTCGAAAACGGACCGAACTTTCAATAGTTCGACCATCTCTATTTGTCACAGCTGCTTAAAGAAACCACCCAATATTTTGGGCTAATCCACCATTACAGTGAAATGGTATTTAGTTGGCCTAAAATATTGGATGGTGTGTACCCAGCTTATGTGAGATATTCAGTAGGTCTGAGGGATTTAAAGGAGAATTTCAATCTAAAACGCATTTTCTCTGTGTAATACACCATCAATGTACAACTGCCTCACACAATCATTTTATACTGTAATATCAATAAAATAAACAGTTTGGGATGATAAATCTCAATTACTCGCTGCTATGGGCAGTACATCACAATCATGATGTCATGTGGTCAACTATAGCCACAGCTTGGATTTCTGAACCCTTTTAAGTTACATAATATACTTCCTATATGTATCTAAAAAAAATCTGAAAATTTAAAAAAATTAAGTTAAGCTTTAAATGGGAAGTTCAGTGCAAATACATATGCTTTTCAGAAAAAAGAACAGTATTTTTTCATCCCAATGATCTTAATCTGCCCATTCAGCATTTTGTCTGTATATAAATAAATGCAACCAAAATACTGACTTCCTGTTTGCAGGACCCCTAGTAGAGACCATTGTGGTCTTGCCCTTGACCCAGCACCTGGGTTGATTAAGTTGCTCAGTAGAGATCTGAGCATCTTTGACCAATCCAACAGCCAATCAGTAGAAATTACTGTTAGGAACATTCCAAGGATGTGGTGCATCGTGGGAAGAAGTAGGATAGTTACAGAACCTGAAATGTCAGCTCACTAATGTCAACAGCAGGGAACAGCAAAGGGTATGAATTCAACTGATTTTTCAAAATGGGAGAGAATATGTAGAATAACTAAGAAGGCATTATACAAATAATGTATGTATGTATAATTTTATGTAGCGCTGTACATTAAAAAATACAAACAAGGGGATAAGTGCAAGCCATTATACAGATAGATAAAAATTAAATTAAAATAAATACAATTTCATACATCGGTTAAGAATAGAGATGTAATGTGGGTTCAAATAGAATCCAGTTTCGAATTGATTATCGAAAATCGAATCCTCGAAAGTAATGATCGATTTCGGTAACTCTCGAAAATGGAATGCAGAAGCTCAAAAACAGCCCGATCGTGAGGAAAGATAGTTTTACAATAAGTTTTGGTTCTATTTCCGGGTTCCCCTGACCATTCCCCAGTTCTCTGTGTCATTTACAGTAACCTACTATTACTGTTTGTCCTTCAAAATGGACAGAATTTTTTTTTTTTTTTTAAATCTTTTTTTTAATTTTTTTATCCCATAGACTTCTATGGGTCCGTTTTCGAATTTTCGAAAAATTTTGAAAACGGAACGAAACTCAACATTTTCGAACATCTCTAGTTAAGAAAGCATATATATTAATTATGTATAAATTGATATAAGTGCAACAAGCCTTGACACATTAGGAATAAGATCCCTGCCCCGAAGAGCTTACAATCTAAGTATATTGAAAATTTCCACTGAAATGTCCCTTTAAGTACAACTCAATGTGAATGAGGAGACATATTAATAGAATACCACAATTAACAAGTAAAGATTTTAGTTACAATGTCAAATGGTGCGTGAAAATGTGTTAAGGGGCCTGTTTTGGTTTCCATAGTCACAGTTTTGTGTTCACACCCATGAATGTGTTTCCTGGTATATTCTTTGGTGCCAGTTTACAACTGTAGTGTTACAAGACTAGTGAAAAGTCTTATAATCCTTTATATTAATAATGTATGAACTAATTTATTATGGGGATGCAGGCTTAAAGTCTACTCCACTGTCCCAAAAATATATAAATGTTAAAACCTTCATACTGAAATACTTGTCCGTAAGTTCCTGAAAAGAGAGATTTTCTCTGGTGTAAGCCGTCCTCTTCCCGTCCTGCTTCTTCCTCTTTCTTCTTCCTGATGCAGCAGTCAATCATGGCCATAATGGTTGGTGTCACACAAAGTGCTGCTGGCCATGTTACAAGCTTGCACAGCTTTAAGAGGGTTCAGTAACATTTGAGCAAGAGAATAAATTACTCCAGAACGAATATTCATTACCTTATTTTTCAAGGAAGAGACTGGACTGTGCTTTTCATCTTGTCAACCTTTGAATGTTCGGAGAAGGGCAACTAAAATAAAGGGAATGGAGAGGCTTGACTATGCAGGCAGATTAGACAAGTTAGGGCTGTTTACATTAGAGAAGCGACGTTTGCGTGGGGGTATGATAACCTTATATAAATATATTAATGGGCCATACAATAAACTCTCTGGTGTATTGTTCACTAATTGGTCATATCAGAGGACACATGGACATACTTTAAAGGGCATCTCCACCCTCAATATAATTTTTTGATATAATATTGAGAAAAGTAGGTAGGGTATAAAAGTTGGACTAGATGGGTGGATGTCTTTATTCAACCTCAATTACTATGTTACTATGTTCTCCAGGGTTCATCTTTTCTGTAAGGAAACCTAGGGAATAGGAGTTGGTTTTACTGGTGTAAACGTATTAATCAATGGCCTTTGTATGAGAATTACAGTTCTAGCTTGTAAATCAGGAGCAGTTTACCTGAAAGGTAGAGCAGAGGAAGTGGCTATGTGACCAGGGTACAGTTTGGGCAGGCACGCACAGGGGTGTTCCTAGGGATTTTGACTCCTGAAACAACTTTTAAATGCTGCCTATCGGTACACGGGTGGCGGCACGTGAAGCGGGCATAGGTGTGGCTTGTGGAGGTGGGTATGGTGGGCTAACTGACACTGACTGGAGGGCTGACAAGACTAATTGTTGGACTGGTGCTGAAATTGTATTGCAGAAAGAAAGATTTTTTTTTTAACTGCTGCCTTTTAAGTGTTCTGCAGGTGTGCGCCCTGAGCAAATATTTCAGTTTGCCTCATGGTAGGGGCACCCCTGGTATAGTCAATATGCTCTGATTAACATATGAATAACAAGGAAACAGGATATAAAGCAGGCCACTTTCATTCTATTTATTGATGATCCTTCATAAGATCTTGTTTATCCTTAAGGCCCTTTGACTGGATGAGTTAGAAGTAAGATAGAATAAAGCAATAAACTTTCAATATAAAAATGCAGAAAAAATGGATTATAAGAAAGGGTCATGGGAAAAATGTCTTCCTGTAACTAGTTAAAAGGAATGTAAGGCTCCTCTGGTTATGTATTGCTCAGTATATTGTGTGTTAGAAAGGGCCTGTGCATCCTTCTGACACTGTACAAATCAATTTATCCATATGCAAAAAGGGTTTTTTAAAAACTTTTTTTAAAGGGTTGAAAGGCAGCGAGCAGAGCGAGGTCAGGGGATTGTGCGGTACCTGTAGAGAAGATGCTGTTAGTACAAGGTCATGTGATAGGTCACTGTTTATGTTGAACCAGATGAATGGTTTGTTAATCAGTGACAGGACTAGGATGCTGATAAATAAACAGTGACTCTCTCATAACCCCCTGGAGGGGATCAGCCATTAGGTTACAGGTGCATTCACATGAAAGAAGACATGTTAACCCTTAGTATTCTAGAACAAAGGGAAATGTTGCCGTGCAGAGCAAAATGACATGTATAATCTACATAGCTGTGTGTCCTCTGTGGCTGGGTTACCCATTATGGTAGATTTAATAGAGAGCCCTAAGCTTAGGAGGGATGATTTAATATTACATTCACATATCTGGGTACATTTCCTTTTGGAGTTTACCCTTGCAAGTCCTTAAAACAAGCAAATGGTTAATATTTCAAAAACAAACCCTTCTAAAGGGGCACAAACGCAATATTAAATAGTCACTTTCCGAAATGCATGCAGCCTTTGCAATTCCCATCTTAAAGTGTCACTAGCCCATAAATGTAAATGGCTTAGCTCACGTTAAGGCTGGGTACACATGGACCCTCTTGTTTGCACTTTTTTTATGCGTTGGGTCAGCCAATAGTTATTGGGATTCTTGAGCCAAGTGGTAGATTTCCCATCTTACCCCTGGGACTTTAATAAGTTTCTTATTTTACAGGGTTAATTGCTAATCAATGATAACAAGTGTCGCATGTGTCTGAATTGATTAGCAATTAGCCTAGCAACGTATTGTCCCTAGGTTATGTTTCAAAGGACTAAGTGGCCGACTATTAAATGTAAGTAAATAAGTTGAGAAAGCTATTCACATGGAATATCAGACTAAATATGGAAATATCAGCTTTGTCTGAAAGTAGAAAAACTACAGTGTATTGTGTAATCCCTTGTGTTTACCTAAGGTGCTGTTACCTATGACAGGGCTAATAACAGGGATTAGTGATTGCATGTAATTGCATGTCGTATTGCATGGGCTTTTAATATGTTTTCTAAGATAAAAGTTCATGCAGGAGTAGACATTCCTGTTTTTTTCTAACAGGTCACACATTATAGACAATTATCTCTATCTACCGGTAGTCTTGCTTTCTACATTTAGGCTTTTTTCACATGAACAGCAAACTGACGTTCTTTGAAAGTTTTTGGAAAAAACATCCGTGTGCAAGAAGCTTATGGGCTAGGTCACACTATGTTCCTCATGTGCTTACAGTAATGTGTGAGACACGCATGTCAATGCATGACAATGTGGATTGTCACATTGCATGCGTTGCATTGCGATCTGTTTTTAGAGCGCAGTCTCGTTTTTTTTTTGCAAATCACATGCGCTCTGACAATTTAATATTGCGCAAATCGCAGCAAAAACACATATCACGCATGAAGCATGCGTTTTTGTGTTTGTGCATTTCATGCACATTACCACACATTGGAGTGTCCTCGGTCTAAGGCTGAGGCCACACTGTAATGTGCTCCTGTGCGCACGTTACCGCTTGCAATTGCGTACATAAGAACGTTCTGCAGCGCTATTGCGATCTTGTGATGTTTCTCAATCGGAGCGCATGTGTGCAAATAGAGGATCGCATGCACTCCGATTAACGGATCACACGCGCAGCAAACAGTCGCACACCTGTGTGGCCTCATCAACTGGCCGACACAAGTTTGGTTTACAACGACCGCTAATGACGTGGCTGCAAAAAAATGCTCGTTATCTGTGCTTTGTGGCCACGTAGTTAGCGCTAGTTATTAACACGCTGTTTAGTGCTTTTCTGATATTGCAGTTTAATAACTTTCCCCTTGAATTCTGAGATGAGAACTTCGCCCACAGTAACATGGCCTTATGGAGTGTCTGCATCTCCAGAGCATCTCGGAAGGTTTCCAGTGGACTGCTGCTAACCCAAAGCACCACAAGCCCAGTTAGGCTGGATCCTGTTTGTTCAGGATCTGAATTGTGATCTGAATCCCAATGACAAATGATGGTCAAGGAAAGTAAAGGGCAGGAATTCGAGGCCCTGGGCAAAAATCTAAATTATTCAAACCTCCTAATTAACACCTTTCTGGAGTCCTAGTTCAGACACCCCTGGTGGAATTGTGAAGACAATAACAAATACTGGTTGATATTACAGATGAACAATAATGGTAACTGATTATTACAATGCTTCCTTGGGGTCAGTGGCCTTTCTGCTCTTCCTTAAATCTGTCCCCAATGTTATGTCATGTAACGTTGGATGTCCTAAACAAAATTCATATATTGTAAGCTGCACTGTATAATTATTTTCATACTTTAAAATGTTTAATCGCCCAATACTGATGGAACAAACTGGATTGTTGTGTGTATGGCTACCATTACCTATGTAAGATCCTGGTAGCTAGGAGTTGGCATATCTCTCTTCCCCAGTTGCTGTCCTGATGCCCACAGGCTACAAAAGTGACACACATTACTGTATTTTTTACAGACTGTTTTGCCTTTAGCACCAGTAGTACAATGTGAATTTCATTCATCCGGTCACTGAATTAACAATATGCCTTGTAGGCTTCCAACACAGACTGTGACCCATGTCATTTACACACTAACTCTGCTAGTTAACATTTACCAAAGGGCATTCTGGGATATTATTACTATACAGAAAGTCAAGCTGACTCAACAAAATGTTGAGGAAATGTTTTTGGCTTGAAGAGATTTATGTACAATGTGTTTTTTAATTTCATTCAATAAGACAATGGTCCCACTGCAATATATTTGGCTAGATCTGTATTTATTGGTCAGTTTAGCTCTCCAAACATGAAGGCATTAAAGGTGATCATGCACAGTGATTACGATCCATTGAAATATGTCTGCGCAGTATGCTATTATTATCGTAGTATGGTGATTGGTGTTGTTTACCGTAAGTGGGCTGCAACATGGCAGGTTACCATTATGGCACTGTGATGACTTTGGGTGGTCTATTCAAAAAACAGAAAACCAGGATTAATTTCCTTCCATCCATATTCTTATTCCTATCCTATGGCTTCACTGGTTTAATTCCAATTTGCAAAGATTAAAGGACAATTATACTCACCTTCCCTTCTGTGTTGATTACCTTTTACCCAGGGTGAGGACCTGAACCGGCTGTTCCTCACCCCTGGGTTCGCGATACTTACACCAGAGTCTTACAGCAACGCTGCTCTGGTAGGCTCCGCCCCCTCCTCCCCGTCAGCGACGAGGCCAATAGGAAGGCACACTCTGAACAAGCGTGCGTTCCTATTGGCCTGTCGCTGACGGGAAGGAGGGGCGGAACCTACCAGAGCAGCGTTGTGTAAGACTCTGGTGTAAGTTTCACGAACCCAGGGGTGAGGAACAGCGGTTCAGGTCCTCACCCTAGGTAAAAGCTAATCAACACAGAAGAAGCGGAGGAAAGGTGAGTTAATTGTTCTTTAAAATCAGTGGCATAACTAGGAATCCCTGGTCCTCCTAGGAAAACTAAGATGGGGCCCCTATCTGTGCTTCATCTACAGTGGTTTTCTGGGAGGAGGCTATATCTGTCAAAAAACAAGACATGGGCTGGCAATAACGTCATAATCGCCCCCATCAGTTCTGTCTCCCACGTGGTTTCTTATCCTAAAATATAATGTAGCAAATAACTAGGCAGGCGACTGGGAGTACAAAGGTAAAAGTCTTAAACTTTATTCACATATAGTTAAAAGCATTCCAGTCTAAACATCGACACATCACCAATGTATTTTGTGATGTCATGTCACATCCTCAGGGGATTCAACTTGCAAGCATCACAATGGGAATATTTGGTACAGGGCAATGATATGGCTCCTTTAATGCATAATTCAGTATACAAAACAGAGATGCCATTTTTGTCATAGTTGAATAAAGTCTGGTAAGTTTAATCATAATTAACTTCAAATTTATTGCAATTAGAAACTGTCTGTAAAACTTTTTGAAACAGGCAATTTTTTGGAAATTCTAATATTCAATATTTAATATTTTATACCAAATTTGTAAATATTTATTCATGTCTATTATTTGATATTAAATATCGAATATCCGGCTCCATTGACTTCTATTATATATTATTTCAATGTCTATTATTTATATTCAATATCGAAACATCCGCTCACATTGATTTCTATTATATATTTAATCAATGTCTATTATTTGATATTGAATATCGAATTATCGGCTTCCCATTGACTTCTATTATAATATTTTCAATGTCTATTAATTTGATATTGAATATCGAATATCCGGCTCCCATTGACTTCTATATATATTATTATTATTCAATGTCTATTATTTGATATTAAATAGTTGAATATCCGTCTCCCATTGATCTATTATATATTATCAATGTCTTATTTGATATTGAATATTGATATCCGGCTCCCATTGACTTCTATTATATATTTTTCATCATGTCTATTATTTGATATTGAATATTGAATATCCGGCTCCCATTGACTTCTTATATATTATATATATTCAATGTCCTATTTTGATATTGAATAACAATATCTGTTTCCCCATTGACCTTCTATTATAATTTCAATGTCTATTATTTGAAATTGAATACGAATATCCGGCTCCTATTGACTTCTATTATATATATTATTATTCAATGTCTATTATTTGAAATTGAATAACGAATATCCCGGCTCCTATTGACTTCTATTATATTTTTTCAATGTCTATTATTTGATATTGATATCGAATATCCGGCTTCCCATTGACTTCTATTATATATTATTTCATGTCTATTATTTGATATTGAATATCGAATGTCCCGTCTTCCATTGATTTCTATTATATATTATTCAATGTCTATTATTTGATATTGAATTTCGAATATCCGGCCCCATTAACTTCATTATAATATTATATATATTCAATGTATATATTTTATATTGAATATCGATATCCCTCGCATTGATTCTATTAATATTATTCAATGTCTATTATTGATATTGAATATCGAATATCCGTCTCCCATTGATTTCTATTATATATTATTCAATGTCTATTATTTGAAATTGAATAACGAATATCCGGCTCCCATTGACTTCTATTATATATTATATATTATTCAATGTCTATTTTTTGATATTGAATAACAAATATCCGGCTCCCATTGACTTCTATTATATATTATTCAATGTCTATTATTTGATATTGAAATTGAATATCCAGCTCCCATGACTTCTTATATATTATATAGTAATTAATGTCTTATTATTTGATATTGAATATCGAATATCCTGCTCCCATTGACTTCTATTATATATTATTCAATGTCTATTATTTGATATTGAATATTGAATATCCGGCTCCCATTGATTTCTATTATATATTATATATTATTTCCCCCCCCATTTGTTCATTATTTGATATTGAATATCGAATATCTGGCTCCCATGATCTTTCTTATATATATATTCCATGTGCTATTATTGTGATATTGAATATCGAATATCCGTCTCCCATTGATTCTATTATATATTATTCAATGTCTATTATTTGATTGAATATCGAATATCCGGCTCCCATTGACTTCATTTTATTATATATTAATTCAATGTCTATTATTTGATATTGAATATCGAATATCGCTCCCATGACTTCTATTATATATTATTTAATGTCTATTATTTGATATTGAATATCGAATATTCCGTGCCCATTACTTCTTATCTTTATTCAATGTCATTATTTGATATTGAATATGAATGTCGTTTCCCATGATTCTATATATTTTTCAATGTCTATTTTTGATATGAATATCGAATATCCGTTCCCTCATTGACTTCTATTATATCTTAATATATTCAATGTATATATTTTATGTGAATATCGAATACTTCCGTCTCCCATTGATTTCCTATTATATATTATTCAATGTCATTATTGTGTTTATATTTGATATCGAATATCCGTCTCCCATTGATTTTCAATTATATATTATTCAATGTCTATTATTTGAATTAAATAAACATATCTTCCATTCCTATCCATTACTTTATTATAATTATATTTATTCAATGTCCTATTTTTTTTGATATTGAATAACAAATATCCGCTCCCATTGACTTCTATTATATATTATTCAATGTCTATTATTTGATATTGATATCGAATACCAGCTCCCATTGACTTCTATTATTATTAATAATGTCTATTATTTGATATTGAATACGAATATCCGGCTCCCATTGACTTCTATTATATATTATTCAATGTCTATTATTTGAGATTTGAATACGAATATCCGGCTCCCATTGATTTTTCTATTATATATATTATTTCAATGTCTAATTATTTGATATTGAATATCGAATATCTGGCTTCCATTGACTTCTATTATTATTATTCAATGTCTATTATTTGATATTGAATATCGAATATCCGTCTCCCATTGATTTCTTTATATATTATTCAATGTCCTATTATTTGATATTGAATATCGAATATCCGTCCCCATTATTTCTATTATATATTATTCAATGTCTATTATTTGATATTGAATATCGATTATCCGTCTCCCATTGATTTCTATTATATATTCATGTCATTGTCCCTACTTATTTTGAAATTAAAATAACAAATACCGGCTCCCTTGACTTCTATTATATATAGAAGTCATTGGGAGCCGGATATTGTTTTCATATCAAAATAGACCTTGAATATACTATATATATTATTCACAAGTCTATATAATATTTGATAGAAATTGTCGATTGAGCTATCCCAGATCCAGCGTAAACCACCATTGGACTTCTATATAGAGAATTATGGAATGAATTAATGTCAATGTCATCGTTTTTGATATGAATATATGAATATCCGTCTTGGGCCGAAAAGGCGTGAATAATCATAATCCGTAGTATGACCTGCAAGAAATATCCGGGGCTGGGGGGGGGGGGAAAAAGGAATCCGGATATCCGGCTGGGGGGGGGCCCATTAAATGGTAGCGTAATAGGTTGACGGGTATCTATGTATGGAATAATTATGAAAATCAAGGTGTATTAACAAATGTCTATAAAGGGGGAAGTATTTAAAATAGATTATTAACACTTATTCATGTCTATTATTTGAATATTCTTAATATCGAATAATATCCACCAATAAAGTTATCCTGCTCCCATTGATTTCCTATTTAATATTATATAATATTATATATTCAATTCAATGTCATTAATTTTTTTTTTGAAATGAATAACAAATATATAAATCAATCCACAAATATCATCCTGCTCCCGCCATTGTTTCTATATTAATTATTCAAAAAATGTCTAATCTAATATTATTTTAATTCTATTTATTTTGATATTGAATAACAAATATCCTCCCGGCCGGCTCCGGCTCCCATGACTTCTATTATGTTATTCAATGTCAATTATTTTGATATTGAATAATACAAACAATAAAAAATCCTCAAGCCGGCTCTCCTCTCCTCTTCTCTTTGCATATCCCGCCCCGCCCGCTCGCTTTGACTTCTAAATTAATTATAAATAATTACCGTGGTAAATAATATTATTCAATTGTCTATTATTTTGATATTGAATATCGAATATTCCCGGCTTCCCAATTGATTTCTTTCTCTACATTATATATTATTCTAAATGTCTATTATTTTGATAGATTGAATAATAAATCGATAAA